>CM035134.1:109735089-110415639 GCA_020205605.1 Panax ginseng
AAATCTTTCATAATTAGACTTTGATAATCAAGGAGATATAAATCTCTAAATCGAATCCATGCTATTGCAGTTTGTTCCTTGGACCATGGAACTAATATACTTGTCCTATTCTGACCATTCTGTCCTGAAGCACATGCTGCATTATATTTGACTGTGGTTTTATTGATATTAAACCTTATCTTCAGTGATTCTGTAGGCATTTCCTTCTTTGCGTTTATGGAACCGTAGATATTGCATTGATTCTTGCTGGTCGACTGAAAGAACTACAAGTTGTATATATTCTAACTGGTAAAATCAATCTGTTTATAATATCTTTTAATCGGTGATTTTGTTGCTTATGATATACTCCCTCCTTTCAACTTAAACATGTTTGGAAAAATTCTAGACATGCGTGCCGTTGACATTTCTAGATAATGTTTTTGTGTTTTTATTTTTTTATATTTAATATTGCAATGTTAAAAAATAATTTGGATAAAATTAAATTTCAGAAGATTGTTTCTAAACTTGTTCTTTAATGGGCAAATGACACTTTTTTGTCCATTCAACTATAGGTCGTCTCACAAGTGAGCTCAGGAAGTATAAAAGCTTGCAATACGGACCCCAAACACATTTAATCATTGGTTTTTTTTTGGTTGCTGGAATAGTGATATGCATCAGCTATGTGACTTCTTATATTGTTTGACTGCATTTGTTATGGCTTAGTGTATTCATTTAGTATAAATTATTAGATATACATATTTGGGAATTTTGAAGTACAATCAAAATGAGAACTACCAACCGGAACTTTTGGCAAACACCTTGAAGGACTTGAACTTTACCAAACCTAACAGCAACAACTGTATCAACTTGAAATTAATCTGATGTAGGTGACCTAAGCTAGAGAGGCTAGAAGAATTAGTTCCTCACATTCACCAACCACATATTAACATCATGATTTAGAGAGCCCATATCAAATACAGAGATAGAATCAATTGAACGACCAGTACTGTGAATCTCATAGACAGAATTTCCAGCCAAAACCAAGAAAATTCATATGAGAAAGGGATTCAGTTGAATGTATTAACACTTTCAAATACGTATATTTAGGTTATATAGGTATGACATATGTCAAATAGTATAAAGTGAGACATATGCCAATTACATGACTGTTTCCAATAAAAAAACCTATCAAAGTTGCCTTTAGGGTTCATGAACTTCATTAAATGTACTTGGGGATCCATGGTTCAAGCTTTATTACTTTATGAGCTCATTTGTGATAAATTATACTTGGAGGGACAGAAGTTTCATTAGCCACTTTTTGAATGTCCTTAAATTTGAACCATGCCATTCAAAGTGGAATGGAGGGAGTATACTTTTTATTAAGTGATTTTGTACCTCATGATGTTTAACCACCTTGATATTGGCTTTCCAGAGTATTATGGAATTGAAAATACATTTCGTAGTTTGGCTCCGCATGTTGTTCAGGTGAGTACTTTATGTTCATCTATTTGCAACCTCGTGACTACATTTCGTTCTTTTTTTTTTCCCTTTATTTATTAATTTTTTTGTTATGTGGATTATAGTTTGTCTTTAAAAAATAATGGTTTTCTGAGTGTTTGTAATGAGGTGTGACTTCTGTATGTTTGTTGAAAACTTGAAAAATATATTTATGGTGGTACCATGTGTATATATAACTTTTTAAAAAATAGTTAGCGTGTTTGATATATGCTCCATCCGTCCAAATTTAACTAATTGCTAGAAAAAAAGGCATATTCGAGCAAAGCAGATAAGACTATTCTTCCTGCTTGCTTTTGGCGCAGGGTAAACCACCGCCTCCTAGGTCCCCCAATTGATTCTATCATAGAGACCAACGATAGACAATAACTCCTCCCTGGATCTGTTTAGGAGGGAATTCGCAGAGGCCATTGCCTTGATTCCTTTGATTGTGCATGGATCTAGGGACAAAGTCGGTTGGGGTGCTCAGTCCATAAAGTAGTAAAGACTCCCTCTAGCTCCTCAGGTCGGTAGCCCTTGCTTGTGTGAAGCCGCACCCTATTCACCTAGTCACCTTCGTTGCTTTGAGACTGTGGGCCCCAATAGTTCAGGCATAGTTCAAGTAAGATGATTACTTAGCTTCACACAATTATTTAGAGAGAACGAATTTTAGCAAGAGAAAGGGAGGAGGGAGGAGGGAGGAGGGAGGAGGGAGGGGGAGGGGGAGGGGGGATTAAAATAGAATTGTTTTAGTGTGGAAATGAGAGGTTGGATCTTATTTAAGACAAATAGTTTTTAATTTCCGAATTGGGTAAATTCGTGTTTGAGTAGTCGAGATTTTAAGAAATTAAAATTCGATAATTCTTTAATTGGACATTTTATGCAATCAAACAGTCATAATAACTTAACTTATAAATGGACCAAATGTCAATGTCCCACTTGACAAATGTGGGGACAAGTAAATGGGCTCTGGCCTTTCCATCATCATTTCCTCCCACTTTCAGCAGCAAAGAGTTTGTGGGGGAGGAGACTCCAGTACTCCACCTCTATTCACCACCCATACTACTCTCTACCAAACAAGGGAAATATTCTTTTTGCTTTCAGTTTTACTTCCACCCCCCTCAACCCCTCCACTTTTGTAGCCTTCTGCAATGTGGCGCAAGGACATCATTTTGGTGATGCCCAAATTGTTCGTTAGATAGGTGATTTAACCCTTTTTATTCTAAAATTTACCTTACGAGTACAGGAATGTTTATGTTGTTTCTTTTTGTGTATGTGGGTGCGTGTCTGTGTGTTCATATCTAGTCATTCTTTTTCTCTGTTTGTATTCAATATGTCATGGTAACTTATTTTATACTTGTTTGTTGCTCATCTTTAATTTATACGGTAATGGTTTTATATCTTGTACCAGTGGTTGTTGGGCTCCTATAACACACAAATACTTCTTATGGTCTTCCTGGCCATAGTTTCTCCGCTACTTGCTGGTTTCTTTGGATATCATGCGAACCTCTGTCTGACAAACACCACAACAAATGAGGTCCATCTCTTACTTCTGATTTTGTGATTTCATTTGTCTAGTTTCTTATGGTAAACTGAGAAAGAGATTTGGATCTTAACACTTCAACAGTTCAACTGTGCTCTAGGATTCTTGAGATTTTTTGTGCAATAAAATGCATATTGAAAAAAGAAAACAACATAATTAGGAGATAGTTCTGTGAAGTAAGATTTTGTTATGTGTTGAATGATTATGACTCCGAAGCTTGTTTACATATCTAAATTCTAAATACCGAGACATGAAGTCGGTGTGACAGTTTGGGAGCTCTTCACGGCGACTCGACCTATGCAAACCTCTAAAAACCACCAGATAAACCTATCAATGGATATTCTGTGTCTGAGAGAACCATGCATTTGAGATACTTGGATACCGATATGGAGCTATCTGGGGCGGTTGGATTGAAGTCACCTCAGGAATTTGCTGTAGCTTGCGATTCTCTGCATATCTCTGCGGGATCTTCTGCTAGCCCTAAAGGTAATAATTCTCTTTGTATCCTTCAGAGATCTACGATTGATAATTTGGGTGTTCGTTCCCTTCATGGATCTAGTGGCGAATTTATGGAAAATAAAGGTATGGAAACATATATTAATGAGGAATTCATGGCTGATTTTCCTGAACTTCCAAATTCGTCTGCTAAATTGGGACTGCATGGGGAAAATTTGAATGGAAATTGGGCCTCAGTTGTTTCTAATAAGCGTAGTAGAGCAAATAGTATGGATTTAAAGTTCATTGAGCCTACTGTTATAAATGGTGTTCGTGTGGTCAAAAATGAAATGGATGATATAGAAATTGAGATACTTGGATAAGTTTTGGGAGGTAAAGCCCCTTTCAAAGTAGTTGAGGAGTTTGTTAGGAAAAATTGGAAGCATTATGGGCACATTGATATTTTCCTTCTCAATTCTGGGGTTTTTATTTTCAAGTTTGGGGAAACATATATGAAGTAGAGGGTATTGGAGCAGGGGCCTTGGACTTTTGAAAACAAACCTCTTGCTTTAAAGCCTTGGTCTCCTTCGATTAGTTTGGAGTAATAGGGAGTTACCACTATACATATTTGGATTCGTTTAACGGGTTTCAAGTTACATTTATGGTCTTCTCATATGATTAGTAAATTGGTGAGCTACTTGGGAATACCTTTGTTTACAGATAAGTTGACTGCAAGGCAGAAAAGATTGGCTTATGCTAGGATGTGTGGAAATTGAAGCTGGGAAGGAGCTTCTAAATAGTATAATAATTCTAAATGAGAAGAATGTTTTGTAAACACAAACTGTGAATATGAATGGATTCCTCCTCAATGCAATGTTTGTAAGGTGTTTGGACACAAACCAAGTAAATGCCCTAAGAAACCTGTTATTAAACAAGAGTGGATAGTTGTCAAGAATAAAAAAAAAGTTCCTGAAGGTGGAGTTGGTGAAACTTCAAATTCTTATGTGCAAAATGTAAATGCAAATCCTTATATGGAAAATCTTGTTCGTAATGAGGTTGATAAAAAGGATGAGGGACAGATTGTAAGTGGAAGTGATTGCTTAAATAAGACTGGTATGATGTTGCAAGATGAAGCAATAGAATTTTCACAAGAGGATGTGGGAATTGTTTTAGTGGGAAAAGGCAAGGCTAAACAGTTAAATAACTCTTTTGAAAGTCTTGTTTTGGAGGAAGGGGATTCTCATAACTCAATGGTCGGGGCACTTTCGTTAGAGAATTTAACCAAATCTGCAAGAAAAAGACTCAAAAGGGAACAAAAAAGATTGGCTACTGAACAAACTTGGATTTCGGATGCTCTCTTGAGGTTACAAGGTAATGGGGGTAGGAATTTAAGACCTAAAGGATTGGGGATTGCTGCTGATAGTGGGGGTAATAATCTTTTACCTCATTCTCAATGATTAAATGCGTGCTTGGAATATTAGGGGCTTTAATAAATCCCATAAACATAGAGATGTTATTGATTTTATAGCTGTAAATAGAGTTTCTTTATAATGTTTGGAAGAAACAAAAATCTCTCAAGTAAAAGTTGGAAAAATTATGAGGAAATTTGGTGTGGGTTGGGAAATGGTAATATGTTCATAATGCTCCTGTAAATGAAAGGGCCAGAATTATTGTTTTTTGGGATGGAAATGAATTTGATGTATCCGTTATTATGATGAATACTCAAGTTATTTTCTATAAAGTGACTGTGAAGGGCTTATCTAAATCCTGGTACATGTCTTTCGTCTATGGGTTTCATTTTCCTGAAGATAGAATGAGTTTATGGGAATCTTTGAGGAATAATGCAAATGTAGTTGCTGACACTCCTTGGGTTCTAATGTGGGATTTTAATGTGGTTAGAGCTCAGAATGAAAGGATGGGGGGAAATCTTATAGATATTTGTTAAGTGCAAGTGTTCAATGATTGCATTAATGATCGTGAGATTGACGATCTTCCGGTTAAAGGTCAATGGTTTAACTGGAATAATAAGCAAGAGGGTGAATACAATATTCTTAGCAAACTTGACAGGATTATGGTAAATGATCATTGCAGAACTATCTATCCTGAAACAGAAACTGAATTTTTGGCTTCATTACTCTCAGACCATTGCCCTGTGGTATTAAAATTTGTTCCTCATAAAGTAGGTGGGAAAAGCCTGTTAAATTCTATTCTTATTGGATGAAGAATGATGACTTCAAAGATACTTTGCAGAAAGCTTGGGATTGTGAGGTTGTGGGGAATCTTATGTTCAGACTTGGTAAAAAATTAAACAATGTGAAATATGCTTTGAAAGATTTAAAAACCAGGCACTACAACGATATAAGTAATAAAGTGAAATTACAGAGGCTATTCTGAAGGAAGCTTAGGATAATTTGTATAATGATCATGCAAATGATACGCTTAGTATTATTGAAAAGGAAGTTGTTGCAAAATACTCGGAGCTGAGGGAAGCTGAAGAAAGTTTTTACTAAGCAAAATCTACGAATCAATGGATGAATTTGGGGGATGATAATACTGCTTATTTTCATAAGGTGGTGAACTTTAATAGAGCTAGAAACAAGATTCTAAGTATAAGGGCTGCTGACGAAATTATGTTGGAAGATTAGGATGAGGTTAAAAATGCTTTTGTGGGTCATTTCTCTAATATTTTACAACTCAACAGGTGTATCCTATAAACAGTAAAGAAAAACTAAAAGAAGTTGTGGTGGGGAAGCTTAATGAGGATCAACAAAGGGATCTTGGTGCTAATGTTACTGAGGCTGAAATTGTTCAAGCTTTAAAAGACCAAAAAGGGGGGAAGGCCCCTGGCCCAGATGCGTTTAATGCGTCTTTCTATTGAAATATTGGGATGTGGTGAGTCAGGATGTCATTGAAGCAGTAAAATATTTTTTTAGAAAAGGAAAATTAGTGAGGGAATGGAGCCTTAAAGTGCTGAGTCCAGAATTTGTGAAGGACTACAGAAGCATTGTTTGTTTTAATATGGCTTATAAGATCATTTCAAAAGTTATCACCACAAGAATTCAAAAGGTACTTCCTAGTTTAGTTAATGATAAACAGTCTGCTTTTATAAAGGAAAGGAGTATTTCTAATAACATTTTAATGATGCAAGAGGTAGTAAAAAATTATCATTTAAATTAGGGTTCTAGAAGGTCTACTGTGAAAGTTGATATCATGAAAGCATATGATACAGTATGTTGGGACTACTTGTTTGATGTGTTAGAAGTAGTGAAATTTCCTACAAATGTCATTAGTTGGATAAGATGGTTACTTTTGCAAAAATTCTCTCTATGTATGAATGGTTCTCTTGAAGGATTTTTAGGAAGTACAAGGGGTATAAGGCAGGGGGATCCCATATCCCCGTACCTTTTCCTTCTTATTATGAAGTCTTTTTCTTGCTTACTGCAAAAGAATGTTGATGTGAATCCTCATTTCAAGTACCATTGGAGGTTTCAAACTCAAAAAATAGGTCATTTGAGCTTTGTTGATGACCTCTTTCAATTGTGTTATGCTGATAGTCCATCGTTACTAGTCATGTAGAATACTTTGGAGGAGTTTGGAGTTATGGCTGGCATAAACCCAAACCTTGGCAAATGTGTTGTATATGCAGCTGGAATCACGGAGGACAAAAATTCTTTGGCTGATCAAATGGGTATGTCAAGAGGTGTGTTACCTGTTAAATATTTGGGTGTGCCTCTAATTTCTAGTAGACTCTCCTTTATTGATTGTAAGCACTTAATTGAGAATATTACAAGGAGAATTAAACACTGAACTTCTAAATTTCTTTCTTTTGCTGGAAGATTGTGCTCCTTGAGGCAGTGTTTAGATCAATAAATTCTTTATTGAGGACATTTTTATAGCCTGTTCTTGAGTTATAAAGAACCACTGCTAAGGTTAGTTGGGAGGATGTTTGTCAACCAATGGCCGAACGTGGCCTGGCGATTAAAAATGTTATTATTTGGAATGAAGCTGTTAGGATGAAACATCTATGGAATGTAGCTAGTAAGAAAGATTCATTATGGGTCAAGTGGTGCCATGCCCATAGATTAAAGGGTCAGTGTTTGTGGATTTGCAAAACTCCTACTGATGCTTCTTGGACGTGGTTAAAACTAATGAAGTTGAGGGGCAAAGCTCAGAAACTAATAAAGTATGTCACTGGTAATGGATGTGATTCTTTTCTGTGTCATGATAATTGGCATCCTTATGGTCCTCTTTTGTTAAGATATGGTACAAGAATATTGAGATAAACTAGCCTTGAATCATCAAAAGTGAAAGATGTGATCTTTGGTGGAAATTGGGTATGGCCTGAAGCAGCTATCACTGATCTACAAGTAATTGGAGATGAAGCTAGGAGGGTGTTTGTTTCCATGGATACCACTAATCGTGTTAAATGGATACCAAATGGAAATGGGGATTATTCTATTAAATCTACTTGGGAAACTATTAGGGAGAGAAAACTTACAGTGGGGTGGCATGAAATTGTTTGGTTCAAGCACCACATTCCTAAACATGCATTTATCTTCTGGTTAGCTTTTAGAGGTAGACTTACCACAAAGGACAAATTGGTGAAATGGGAAGTCTTGGAGCATAATAGGTGCGCTTTATGTCAAGATGGTGAAGAGGATTTAAATCACTCATTTCTTAGTGTCTTCAATCAAGACAACTTTGGGAGTCGATTAAAAGAAGATGCAGTCTTACTGAATGTCCAAACAGTAGGGATCAAATTTGTGCTTGGCTTCCTCAAAATGTTAAAGGAACTTCATTTCAAAGTTGGATTAGATTACTTTTTTTTTTGGTCTAGACCACGGGTGTCCCCACACCTTGGTGCGTGACTAATCCTGTTCGAGCCGGGTGGGACCACTCGGGTGACAAAGCTCTCACTATCGAGATTTAACGCAGCTGCATTCCCAAGCCTCGAACCGAGGACCTTGGTTTATGCGCACACTGTTTTATATGTTTGGAGTTGTAATTTGCTTTATGGTTGAATTATGTATTCTCTACCGATTATATATCTAATTTTAAATTATATTCGAAATTGGTAGCAACTTCAAGAACAAATTGAACATATTGATAGTAACCTTAAGTGCGCGGAGGGAATAAGAGAAATATGCGACTCATATTTGTTTGTGCCTTTGTGGATTGTGGCTGAAAGGTATGGTCTTGCATTTGATGAAGGATCTGTGTTGTGTTTTTGCTTCAAGTTTTTGATAAGTGACATTATGACTAAAAAAACATAAAAATTACATACATAAATGCATAATTATTAACTTCTATTTACATGCACATATATTTCCTTCTTATGTCTATATCATGAAAAATTGGTAAGTATGTTTTATGTCTATATCATTAACCTTGAGAAGTTTGTTCTTATGAATAGAGTCAGGAACTTCATGCTGTAGCAAGTGTTTAGAAATTCCCTTATCAGAAGATTAAACTTCTTCTTAATTGTTCACTGTATCGAAATACATTCTTACTTTTCCTGGATCTGTCGGTTAGTGTTTCCAGCAATATCTGTATGTATAATTCGCAATGTATTCAGCACACCAATCATTCCAGCACACTAAGCACCTCTACTAGCACACATATATATGTTTCCACAGTATTACCTTATTTCATCTGGAAGGATGCATGTCACCATCACAAAATGTAGTATTCAATATGTATCCTCCCTCTCTACAGAGAGATAAAACTACAAAAGTTCTCTCCCAAAGATATTTCAATCAGCAGGAAACAAGAAATGGAATTTCTCCAAATAATGCATCTTTATATTTAATTAGGCCTTATACTGGCAACTCCAGAAGAATAAATAGTAAACCCAAAAAATTAAAATCACAAGCCAATACCAATACTTTGAAATCTAGCATGTTTTTATTTTGGGATGAGGAGGTAAAAAATACTATGAATTCTGTTTTACTATGTTAATTTGATTCATCATTGTATGAAATTTTTTTTAGTGTTGTATGTGAGCTATTTGTTGTGAACTTATGATCATGAATACTATTAGTATGCTGACATAATTTCAATTCCTCATGTTTACTTTGTAAGATTTTTTTATTAGGTTTTTGAAAATTTCGTGTGGATACCAACAGAGAAGCAAACACTAAGAAAACCACAAAATGGTAAAATGCAGAAGAATGAAAATTAGCAACTACCAAACATTAGCCTCATAGAAATCATATGCATAGACGCCTTATCAAAATGCCATCAGTGATGAAAACTTTTCATTTCCAGCTATCAGTTGGGATTTTCTTTTGGGTGATACCTGTTCTATAGGGAGACTAAATGGTGCAGGGACAAAATTTTGCATACAATGTGTTCATGCACAAACTACAAAGTAGTCTTCAATGGGTATACCATCCCAGGTTGTTTATACCATTAACTAGATATTTGGAGTTCCTAAGGTATGTGAAAGAATTAGTGATTTTAGGGTTAATAATAAAGCACAGAAAGATATAATGTATCACAGTCGAGCGCTATGAGAAGTATTCATTAGTATGGTATTTGGTATCCCAACCCGGTCACATGGTATCCCAACCCAACCCAACCCAACCCAACCCCATACCTGCATTGCTGCTGGTAGCATACCAGTCAATCCTGCATCTAAAAACCGATCCCAGCCCTGATTGAGTTCTGCAAATTCAGTATCAGCCCTGATTGAAGGTCACATTGAGCCCAAGAGTAACATTGAGTCCTTGAACATATTGAAACATTTGTAGTTCATGAATAAACATATGATAGTAACCTTAATCATAAGCTCACCCAAAAGATTGGGTCATCTTGATCTATCATAAGCTCACCCAAAAGATTTTGACGTCGGTACTATTGATAGTAACCTTAATCATAGTATATTAACCATATGTATGACAAATGAATGATCTATCCCACATGTATGACAAATGTATGATCTATATTTTGGTTGAAATAATTACTTACAAATCATAGTATAAATGTGAGTGCATCTCATTCTTATTTGGAAAAGAATTTTGCTTAACATATAATTTTTATCATATTATTGTGAGTGCATCTCATTCTTTCAGTTTGTAATCCCTATTGTGAGTGCATCTCATTCATTCAAGCATGTAATCCCTGTTTCATGAACAAAAACTCGGTTAAACTGCACAAAGTATAAATGTATACTACCACTTTAGTTACAGGACATGCTAATTCGGTGCAGTCTACTCTCTGAAGTAATTTGTGATTTTCAAAGCAGATTGTGCAGAATAGTCAATAAACAGTATTCCATTTCTGCTGAATATTCAAAGCAGATTGTGATTTTCTATTCAACACAAAAAATTACAAACTTTTAACTTGAAAGTTCAGACCTCAAAACTGAAAAATTGTAGCTAAAAAACTTGGAACTTTGCATCTGTAGTTCTTCAAACTGTGATTTTGTGTTTTGTTATGGTGAAAATTGAAAACTTCTTACTCCATTAAATTATTGTGCACTTATCAATTGCTTTGAAACCTTGAGCTATTTGCAAATAAACCAAATAATGTGTCATGTTTTAACAATCCCCCTCAAGTGCAAACCCCACTTGCACGTGCAGAAAGAAAACAAAATGCATCATAATGGACAAACCAAATAGAGTGCAATTGTACTAACAACATAATGATTGTTCTGCCATTATTCTTCACTATGAAGAAAAGGAAAACAATTGTACTGTAAGCCTTGAAGTCTATTCCTTATTATTAGAAAAAAAGAAAAGAAAAATTAGGTTTTGAAGTAGTACTAAAAAGTAAGTTTCTAATATCTATGATTTCGGAAAATATCTATGAATTATACCTGCTTTAGTGACCTCCACTTGACAAGCCACACCAACAGTAATATTAATGCCAAGTGTGCTCGCTAAATCTAAAACCTTTTTCTGTGTAGCAAAACTTAGGGCCATTGCTTAAAAGTTTAAAGAAAAACTTAATGCCCAATAATTTAAAATCTTTAGCTTCTTACTTGCACCCATGTTGGTGATTATGCAAACCCCTCTTTCCACAACCAGAGGTAGGAGCAAATGCATCAACTCTGAAACTGCAAAAATTGTTGACAATCATAAACAAAAAACATTAAATAAAATTGCAAAGTGGAGTATGGCTTGAAACTTAAGACTCTATCATATAGTCACTATTATCACTTTTAATGCAAGTGATAGTCCAGTAAAAAAAACAGCACTACAGAAAAATTAAATCTAAAGATACTATGTAAAGTCTTGCAGTTTACTCAGTGCAAGAGTACATAAATAGTTAGGACTCAGGCAAGCCAGATAAACTTCTTCATCTTGAGCACGCCAAATTTGAGATTTAGAGATCTATTAACATTTAGCCCATAACATTCTCTGAATAACTGCACACTAAAGTGTAAATCAATAACCAACATAATGACAAAGCATACTACGAGGATCAAAACCATCGCAACCAAACTTCATTGCTTGGTAGTGATCATATAAGGTGCGCTCTGCTAAGCATTCGAGTACAGACAAGGTAGCGATCAAAACCTACTGTTATTTGTGTTTAGTAAGGGAAATTCTTATAGCTCACTTCTGAATAACCATAACTATTTGTTTAAGGCCCAGGGAGCAGTAGGATTGCCATTAATAATCTTTTAGAAAAAGGGTGTCCGTGATCCGGTTTCGTGATTCCTGAACTTATATTTTAAACTTTGGATGTAGGAAAGAAGAGTTCAGTGAGGTGAAAAAATAATACACATTGAGGTTTTCTAGCGTACCTTTTTTAAAAATATACAATGGAGAACTTAAATTGTGGAAAGCTATGATGAGATCCTACAACCAGTTATGTCTCTTGGGTTGACACCTATGTGATTGGAATTCTGTTTGAGTTTTGATAGAATATGTAAATTCTTCTTCGCCTGCACTCCTGTACTTCTAGCTTCTTAACGGTTGCAGTTCTCAAAAACATTATATTAGTACTTCTGGGATTTAGGATATTAACTACACAAGTTTTCCACATCAAAAGAAGATGAAAACAAAGTTTGCTTATTGATGTCGGAGTAATTTTTTAAGCTTAGATTGCACCTGTAATATCCGCGGACAAATATTTTCTGCAGGAAAACAATTAAGTCTATTACTTACAACTATTTATGTGGAGAAACTTTTAAATTTATTTTTGATTGGTTCTTTCCTTTTTGATGTATCGAATTTAATGCATCCGAATATTGAATTCCTCTCACTTTGATGTGGCTCCTAATGAGTAATGACTATGATTGATTGGCTTGACTTATTAAACTGGGAATCACATTATCCGTTCTTGGATTAGAAAGAAAATTTATGATAATTTGATGGCTGGCTATGTTATGTTATGTTAGAGTGAGCTGTATCCAGGGACTTGATTGGCTCCAAATACTTAAACCTTATCACATATATTCCTATATATTTGGCTGTTCTTTTAGTTTTCTTCCAGAAAATCAAATTCGTTGAAATCCTTTTCATGTACATATTCTTAATGAAAAATGACACCAATTAAAGAAGTTAAACATAAGATGTCAAGAAAATATACTCAACCTTTTATTCTGATTCAACTTCCAACAGTTTGAAACCTCAACTATCTTCAAAATTGAGGGAATTCCTCTCTTACAGAACAATATATAGTATAAATGTATAGTAAAACAAAATAAAAAAATAAAGCTAGGCTCGGAAGATTTGGAACAATAGTATTGAATGTATTATTGAAACTAAGCATAGTTTTGATCAAATGTTAAGTTTTTGTTATGATATTCAAGATACGAAATCTGTCTTTGCAGCTTCATTTGCTCATGTTTAATTTATTAAGTTTGCTCTTACAGGTTGATCGAAGTGATAGTAACAACATACATGTCAATGTTTTGTCTGGATGTGCACTTAATCAATTACATATGGATAAGGTAACGCTACTGGTATTGTTAAAATTTTTTATTTTGATATTAGTTTGCATTTTTTGACTAATGTCTTATTTTGTACTTCCTAGGAGAATTCACATGTGAATCACTTGAACAACCTAAGTGTTATTCCATCTTCAATGAAGGGAAAAGAAAAAATTGGTTGTTCTATTGGAAAAGAAAATTGGTTTAATCAACCGGTATGTTTTACTAATAATTGTTTATTTGTTGATTAAAATCAATTAACACAACATATCGGTTAGAGCATTATACACTTAATTGTCGGTGAAATTTTTGAGTTCCTCACCCTTTACTCTCACTCTCACTCTCACTCTTACACTTCTCTCTCACGCGCACACGACTCCATACCATCATCGAGTAGAATTATTATGTTGTGGTATTATTAGGAGAGCGATATTTATTATGAATTTGATTTTAAAAAGTTATGCTTTTTGGACATGCTAACCTAATGCCTTATTTTGTACTTTCTAGGCGAATTCAAATGTGAATCACTTAAACAACCTAAGTATCGCTCCATCTTCGACGAAGGGGAAACAAAAAATTGGCAACTCAACTGGAAAAGAAAATTGGTTTACTCAATCGGTATGTTGTACTAATCGTTCTTTAAGTATTTATAAAAATTATTTAACACATCATATCTAATAGCTATCTAACGTGTTGGTATTTCGGTTAGAGCGATATACACTATATTGTCGGTGATATTTTTGAGTTTCTCACCCATCACTCTCACTCTTACACATCTCTCTCACGCACACATGACTCTATTCTTACATGAATTTCGCAGCTCTACATGAATTTGATTTTGGACCTACTAACATATTGTCCAAACTATGTATTGGTTTCCTTAGCCATTCTTACATATTATAGATTCTTAGTTAATTTTCTTAATTTTTTTGTTTATGTCATAAATTGCTACGTTGTGTTTACTTGCAGTAGATTAATGCAATTTCTATTAGGGATTTGAAATTATATTAGTTCGCTAATTATTTAACTTATTTCACACATCACTTCCTATCTTAGGCTCCCGCATCAAATTTCACTTCCTCTAAAATTAAGGCCCAACGCGCCAGACGTGAACGAAATCGCAATGATAGTAAAGTGCGTGTTTCATGCGCGTGGTGACACAACGCAACACGTCGGAAAGAGAGCATTCTGGGAATTACACTCAACCTCTACCCAAAGACTTTCCAATTTGACACCATCCAAGTCTCTCTCCCAATTCTCCAACCATGCTCCACTTGCTAACATGGTTACTGCAGTCCCCTCGCATTCCCAACCATCTCTTAGTACAATATTGGCTGAACATTCGCCTACTCAATTGTGCAATGTCGAGGTACATTTACTATTGTCATTGTTTGTATTTGGATTAAAATACATAAAACTAATTATTTGCAACGCCAGAATGAATGCGTACTTGTGCGAGAAACACGAATTATTAGCAATCATACCGCACCTTCAACGTCGAAAGTATGTCACACGCCCACTAATTGTCAGAAAAATGGAAAATAAAATATGTCTACCTCTTTGGTAAGTTTTTTGATTAACGTCTTCGAATTGATACGTATTTCTTTTGCTCTTAAGAAAAATAGAGTTGTAATGTATTGTCTTTCCCCTATTGGATAGTTTCATAGGAAAATACCTGTGATTTACACTCCCCCACAACCCTTATGTCATGATTTGCAGGACCTAACTCCATTGCACCGAGCCACTATAGCACACCTTCCACAAAAAAGGTCGCGGACAAATAATTTGGAATGTTATCTAACACCTACAATTGCGTCCGACCCAGTTTTCATTCCAACCGACTTTGCTCTATTCTCACCTGTTTTGGTGCGACCTTTACCCTCGTCTCAAAATTTAGAGACAGACTTTGCTCACGATGAAGCTGACCCCGATGTAGCACCACATTCTCATCAAACTGATGACAATGTCCTCATGACGTCGTCTCCTGTTCTGGCAGATCTAACAGTATATGTATATTCTACATAGTTTATTAGTTGCCTACTATTTTCTTACTTCTCATATTTGTGTACATACAATTTTTATTTATAGTTTCCCACCAGAACCCTTTAGCGATGTTGACAGTATGTTTAGTGATAACGAATTGAATGTTATTGTCCCTGTCAATAATGAGCGTCATTTTCTCAGGCCGATGAATATTCATTGTCCTTATTGTTCAGCCTTACATTAGCGGGATGAACGATTATCTCGCACAGGATTGTCCAATCCAAGATTCGGAACATCTACAAGGCAAAATTAAGTTACAGGAACTCATTGGACCCCCACCTCCTATTCATGCATTGTACGATGGCCATGATGGTTAAGCAAAATCATTTCGTCGACATATTAGGGAGTACAATGCAGCTAATGCTTTCACGAGCTTGGGTTCTAAGCTTGACGACAGATTATTCAACTCAAGAGGGCCAACATCATTCACTATCTATGGAGAATGACGTCAGCGTACCGGGTCATTGTTACCCCTGGATGGTCGTGCACCCATCTACTGTCAGTTGTACATATATGACCCAACCATTGCATTGAGTATTCGGTGTGCGCGGAATAATAACTTGTGTCGAGATGTCCTCCACACTATACAGAATTGTTTGTTGTCAGTGAATCATTTTGCTTCAAAGTACAAACGTGCCCATGAAATACTAACCGAGTCAGAATCTTCAGATCATGATTTACGTGCTCACCTTCATTACACCTCATCAACTAATAGGCATCGGTACAATCTTCCAACGACAGATGAAATAGCTGTGATTTTGCCTGGTGATGGTAGTGAGAGTAGTGGTATACGGGATATTGTTCTGTACCTAAAAGGAGATAATAGAGCCCTAAGTCAGATCAATGAGTGTCATCCAACATATTTACCATTACACTATGTACTTCTATTCCCTACTTGTGAGATTGGTTGGGAACCTGGTCTACGATAGTGGAACTCCGAACAAAATGATTTTTCAGTAAGAAGGATGACACAGATGCAATTTTACAATTATCGTATGTTTCCACATCCCACCGAGTATTCGACAATTCTTAGAGGAGGAAAGTTATTTCAAGAGTTTATAGTAGATGCTTGGGCATCAACGGAGCAAAACAGGTTGTCTTACATCAGACTCAATCAGGATAAATTGTGTCGGGAGATTTATGCAAATTTGTGTGATGGCAGTGTTGATGAGTTGGGCCCTGATCAGATCGGACAACGCTTTGTTCTGCCATCGTCCTTTACTGGGAGTGCACGTAACATGAGCCAGATTTTTCAGGACTCTATGGCCATTACAAGGTACCACCAACACCCTGACATCTTTCTCACCATGACGGCCAACCCAAAATGGCCCGAAATAACAGCTGCCTTACTAGAACACCAAACCTCTTTGGATCGTCCAAACATAGTTGCCCATGTATTTGAGTTAAAACGGCATGCCCTGATGCATGAGGTAAAAAATGAACAAATTTTTGGTCGAAAAGTTGCTCGTGTATTCACCATTGAGTTCCAAAAACGAGGGTTACCACACATGCATGCTTTATTCTTTCTTCATGGCCCTGACAAGATTCAGACAACTGCATAAGTGGATCGATTAGTTAGTGCTGAATTCTCAGATCCATCCACTGATCCAACTCTGTACGAAACAATCAAGAGTTGTATGGTTCATGGTCCCTGTGGTTTTCAAAACCCATATTCAACTTGCATGGTGAACGGTGCATGTCGGTTCCATTATCCAAAAGCCTTTGCCGATTCGACTACTATGGACGAACATGGGTTCCCTGTTTATCGTCGTCACCGTAATGGTCAGTCTTATACCACCAGAGGGCATACATTTGATAATCGAGACGTCGTATCTTATAATCCACACCTATCAAGAAAGTTCAACTGTCATTTAAATGTGGAGGTCTGTGAAGGATCGAGGTGCGTCAAATATATCCACAAGTACATTTACAAAGGTCATAACCGCACAACTATGGTTTTAGAGGGACCAGATGGAAACAATGAGATAAAACAATACCTTGATGCAAGGTATATTGGACCGACAGAGGCTGCATGGCGATTCTTCGGTTATCCTCTCCATGATGAAATTCCTTCGGTTGTACGGCTAGATCTACATTTACCTGGGATGCATCAAGTTATTTACGATCCTGCTAAAACATCTAGGAGTTAAATCACAACTCTGACTGGATTCTTTGATTGTTGTTCTTCAAATGATGTTACACGTGCCTACACATACCAAGAATTTTCCCAACATTTCGTTTGGAACAAAGGTTGGAAGATTTGGACTCCGAGGCAGAGTGGGTTTGCAATTGGCAGATTATACTTTGCTACGCCCAATTCTGGGGAGCGGTTTTACCTTCGATTGCTATTAACAGTTGTTAGAGGACCGCATTCTTTTGATGGTCTACGCACGATTAATGGTGTGTTTCATATTGTTTTAAATCAGCGTGTGTAACTATGAGGCTCTTGGAAGATGATGCAAAGTGGGTACAATGCCTCTTGGAGGCTTCAATCATGAATACGGGATACCAGTTACGGAGACTATTCTGCATCCTTCTGGTAGAATGCTCCCCAATACAGTCATACACTGTGGAATCAATTCTCCGTCCATATATGTGATGATCTTCGTCACAAGCTACAAACAACTTTTGGCATATGCAATCTAACGCAGCCTAAAATCGAAGATTACGGCTTATATTTGATTGATCAGTTGCTACATGAATCTGACAAAAAATTGGATGACTTCCCACTTATGCCACATCCCGTTCAAAATTGGAGTTCTGTTTCAGGTAATAGATTGTTGATCGATCATATGCAACTACGAAATGAAGCTAATCAACTGAATGACCTTTTAAATATTGATGTTTTAAATAATGTTCAACGCATGACTTATGATGCTATCACTATCTCCGTTGCTAAAAATCAAGGCAAAATGTTTTTCCTCAATGGAGGTGCAGGAACAGGGAAAACCTTTTTGTACAACACCATCACCACTAAAATGCGCAGCGAGGGTCATATCGTTGTTACAATTGCTTCATCAGGAATTGCATCGTTGTTGTTAGGCGGTCGGACAGCTCATTCTACATTTTGCATTCGATTTGATATCATGGAAGGCTCGGTGTGTGGTTTCAGCAAACAGTCACCGCATGGGGAATTATTTAGGGAGGCTCGCTTGATAATATGGGACGAAGTTCCTATGCAGCATCGACATGGTATTGAGGCAGTTGATCGCACACTTCGTGACGTCCGTGATGATAACCGACCATTCGGTGGTATCACGATTGTGTTTGGCGGGGATTTCCGTCAAATACTACCGGTGATACCTAAGGGTCGGCGAGAACAAATTGTTGGTGCATCTTTAAGACATTCTGCAATGTGGGCAAGTGTGTGCGTATTGACTTTGAGCATAAACATGCGTTTGAATAGCAATCATCCTGCAAATTCTTCTCATGCATCCTTCTTGGAAGAGGTGATTTATATTATAGATTATTTATATAAAACCATCTAATTATTCATTTATATGTACTGATATGTTTCACATCATATTTAGATTGGGATCAGTACGCAAGATACTGTAGAACTTCCTCCAACGATACAAAGGTGTCGAACTCTGCATGAACTAATTTCCAGAGTTGATCCACAACTAGATGTGCTCAGTGTGGTAACTCCATCCTACTTAACTGAGCGCACAATTCTTTCCGCTCGAAATGATGATGTTTGCACTATCAATGATGCTGCTTTACAAATTTATCCTGGCGAGACATACTTACTTGGCAGCTGACAAGGTGTCAGATGGGGACGAACTCTGTTGTTCTACCACTAATCAATATCCAAGTGAGTTTCTAAATTCTCTAAACCCGTCAGGTTTACCGCCTTTCAAGTTGGAGCTAAAGGTCGGGAGCCCCATCATATTGTTGAGGAATATAGCCGAAAGATGGACTCTGTATGTGGGACCGGACTAATGGTTGTCAGTCTTGTGTCATGGAGTTATTGAGGCTAGAATTCTAGCGGTGACAAATATTTGAATCATGTTTCATCCTGCGGATATCATTATCACCGTCCGTCGTCCAGATTTACCATTTCAAATGGTGGACGCCTTGATTCCCGATCACACTTAACATATGCGATGACAATCGATAAATCGAGGCCGATCGATTAAGTTTGTTGTTGTAGAGATATAAACATGTTCGTATCTAGCCACACGATCACCTATATGTGGCCATGTCTCTAGATGCGTCGCCACCGATCGTATCAATGTCCTTCCCTCTAATGGATCATCTACCACTGACAATTATATCGTATGCTCCGAGGTGTTGGACTCGGTGTAAATATTACTACCTTTTTTAATGTTTTGCAACTTCGTCGGGTAATTGGTTGATGACTTTTTTACGTTTCTAGCAATCAATTTCTTTCTTGGTAGAAAAATTGTTTTCTCAGATTATTGATTTGAAATGCTCTCCATTTGTGAGTTTTAATGTATGATGTATCCTTCTAGAAAGGAATTATAATTTTAATGAATATCAAAATTGAAAACCTCTGTGTTACTATTTTTGCTAGCTTTATAATAGATGTTTATTTTATACAATGTTCTAAAAGCCTTTAGCTGGAGGCGGTCGATGGGGGAACCTAAGCGCTTTAGGGGCACAGGTGGGGCCTGGCGGGATTTTTTTATTTTAAGCAATTTTAATATTTTATCTTACATTTATCCAAACAAAACAATAATATAAAAGCAAAACAATCATAATAAAGATAATAAAAGCCTTTGCTTTTAATTCATTAACACATATCCATATTGCTAATGTCAAGGTCAAACCTGAACAAGCAATTGTTCAAAGTTCAAACATATTTTTAACGTTATTAGTTTTATTCATAAATAAGATTGCTATTAAATAATAAAATTTAAAATTTCAAGAATTTAATTCAATATTAAAACTTAAGAAACTAAACATAAATTTAAGAATTATATTGAATTAAACTAAATATTACAAATGTATCATCATTTATATAATTTGAAGTTGGTACAAGTTCAAAAAATTACAACTATAATAAAATTATTCATTTTGACTTGATATTGTTCACTTCTTGTTGTGATTTGATATAATACAACATGTATTATGAATATGGTAAATCATTAGAAAAATAAATATATTAAGATTTGGTTTGGGTAGTTATTAAAATAAAAAAAACTCTGCTTAGGCCCTTAATTTTCTGGAGGAATTTTTTTGCCGCCTTGGGCCTAGGTGAGGCGCCAGGAGGGGCCTAGCGCCTAGGCGGGACGCTATGGGGGGGCCTAGTGCCTAGGCGGACCTAGGCGAGGATTTTTAAAACACTGATTTTATAAGATGCTGAGTATGTTGTTTACTCTGGAAAAAAGCTTGCGGTGTGCTTTTGTTAGTATGTTTTCTAATTTTTCATTCTTGTTTTGGTGGAGTCACAATCTTGGCATTAATAATCACTCTCGCAACTGATGTTCAAGCTCATAAGGTTTATGATAGAACACTTTTGGTATGTTTTCATCGGTGCAGTCAGGGCAAGATTTCAAGTTCACAAAGTGAGTAGTTGGCAAAATCCCCAAGTCTGTTTTGTAAAAAAGACCATGTTTTGTAAAAAGGAGTTATAGGCACACTACATAGTTTGAAAAGTTTAATAAACGCAAAATGTATTCATGACTGAAGCAATCATCTAAACCCCCTTATTCTTAATGTAAATGTTCATGATGTTATGCACAAGCTTATTAAACTGATAGCTTCAAACACTTTATAAAATAAAACAAAAGCATTCCCATGACAAAATAGGTTGCTCAGAAGATAAAATCCAAAAGAGAAAAAATGTATACACCTAGGCAAGTCTAATGTCGAAAAAATTTCCAAATCCAATACAAGTTTCAATTTTACTATAATATAAAAAAGAAATTTGCAAGAAAATCTCACCATTTACTACAACAAAACAAATGTAAAAGAAATTAAATTTTACCAAAATCCAAACCCAAATAAAAAAAACAGAAATATTATGCTTTAGTGATTACCAACACGTCATACATTAAAACTAACAAATGAAGAGCATTTCAAATCAAAAATATGACAAAACAATTTTTCTACCAAGAAAGAAGTTTGCTGATTGCTTGGAACATAACAAAAGTCATGAACCAATTACTTGACGTAAGTTGCAAAACATTAAAAAAGGTAGTAATATTTATACCGAGTCCAACAACACCTCCGGATATACGATATTTGTCGTGGTAGATGATCCATTAGGAGAGAGAAGGACACTGATGCGATCAGCCGATATGCACCTAGGCATGGCCACATATAGGTGACCGTGGTTGAATACAGGCAAGCGCATATCTACACCAACAAACTTGACTGACTGGCCTTACGACTTATTGATTGTCATAGCATATGTTAAGCGTACTGGGAATTGGCGTCTAGTCATTTGAAATGGTAAATCTTTGGACGACGGTGATAATGATATCCGCGGGATGAAACACAGATTCAAATATTTGTCACCAGTTAGAATTCTAGCTTCAATAACCCGCGATGCGTACTTGACAACCATTAGTTTGGTCCCGTTACAGAGTCCATCTTTCGGGGCTATATTCCTCAACAATATGATGCGGCTCCCGACCTTTAGCTCCAACTTGAAAGGCGGTAAACCTGACGGGTTTAGAGAATTTAGAAATTCACTTGGATATTGATTAGTGGTAGAACGACAGAGTTCGTCCCCATCTGACACCTTGTCAGCTGCCAAGTAGGTATACGTCTCGCTAGGATAAATTTGTAGAGCAGCATCATTGATAGCGCATACATCATCATTTCGAGCGGAAAGAATTGTGCGCTCAGTTAAGTAGGATGGGGTTACCGCACTGAGCACATCTAGTTGTGGATAAACTCTGGAAATTAGTTCATGCAGAGTTCGACACCTGTGTATCGTTGGAGGAAGTTCCACAGTATCTTGTGTACTGATCCCAATCCAAGTATGATGTGAAACATATCAGTTCATATAAATGAATAATTAGATAGTTTTATATAAATAATCTATAATATAAATCACCTCTTCCAAGAAGGATGCGTGAGAAGAATTTGCAGGATGATTGCTATTCAAACGCATGTTTATGCTCAAAGTCAATACGCACACACTCGCCCACATTGCAGAACGTCTTAAAGATGCACCAATAATTTGTTTTCGCCGACCCTTAGGTATCACCGGTAGTATTTGACGGAAATCTTGGCCAAGCACAATCGTGATACCACTTAATGGTCGGTTATCATCACAGACGTCACGAAGTGTGCGATCAACTGCCTCAACACCATGTCGATGCTTTGCGTGGAACTTCGTCCCATATTATCAAGCGAGCCTCCCTAAATAATTCCCCATGCGGTGACTGTTTGTTGAAACCACATACCGAGCTTTCTATGATATCGAATGGAATGCAAAATGTAGAATGAAATTGCGTCCAAATCGCTAACAACAA
The DNA here is from genome assembly GCA_020205605.1 of Panax ginseng. NCBI lineage: Eukaryota > Viridiplantae > Streptophyta > Magnoliopsida > Apiales > Araliaceae > Panax > Panax ginseng. The sequence goes on from CM035134.1 coordinate 109,757,918, forward strand.
CAACGATGCAATTCCTGATGAAGCAACTGTAACGACGATATGACCCCCGCTGCGCATTTTAGTGGTGATGGTGTTATACAAAAAGGTTTTCCCTGTTCCTGCACCTCCACTGAGGAAAAACATTTTGCCCTGATTTTCAACAACGGAGATAGTGATAGCATCATAAGCCGTACGTTGAGCATTATTTAAAACATAAATATTCAAAAAGTCATTCAGTTGATTAGCTTCATTTTGTAGTTGCATATGATCGATCAACAATCTATTACATGAAACAGAACTCTAATTTTGAACGGGTTGTGGCATAGGTGGGAAGTCATCCAATTTTTTGCCAGATTCATGTAACAACTGATCAATCAAAGTATAAACTGTAATCTTCGATTTGAGGCTGCGTTGGATCGCATATGCCAAAAGTTGTTTGTAGCTTGTGACGAAGATCATCACATATATGGACGGAGAATTGATTCCACAGAGTGCATGACTTTATTGGGGAGCATTCTACCAGAATGATGTAGAATAGTCTCCGTAACTGGTATCCCGTATTTCAATGTTGAAGCCTCCTGGAGGCATTGTACCTACTCTGCATCATCTTCCAGGAGCCCCATAGCTACACGCTGATTTAAAACTATCATGAAACACACCATTGATCGTGCGTAAACCATCAAAAGAATGCGGCCCCTCTAACAACTGTTAATAGCGATCGAAGGTAAAACTGTTCCCCAGAATTGGGCGTAGCAATGTATAATCTGCCAATTGCAAACCCACTCTGCCTCGGAGTCCAAATCTTCCGACCTTTGTTCCAAACGAAATGTTGGGGAAATTCTTGGTATGTGTAGGCACGTGCAACATCATTTGAAGAACAACAATCAAAGAATCCAGTCAGAGTTGTGATTTGACTCCTAGACCCAAGTCTAATTGTTTCAAGTGTTTTAGCAGGATCGTAAATAACTTGATGCATCCCAGGTAAATGTAGATCTAGTCGTACAACCGAAGGAATTTCTTCATGGAGAGGATAACCGAAGAGTTGCCATTCAACCTCTGTCAGTCCAATATACCTTGCATCAAGGTATTGCTTTATCTCATTGTTTCCATCTGGTCCCTCTAAAACCATAGTTGTGCGGTCATGACCTTTGTAAATGTACTAGTGGATATATTTGACGCACCTCATTCCTCCACAGACCTCCACATTTATATGACAGTCGAACTTTCTTGATAGGTGTGGATTGTAAGGTATGACGTCTCGATTATCAAATGTTTGCTCTCTGGTGGTGTAAGATTGACCATTAAGGCGACGACGATAAACAGGGTACCCATGTTCATCCATAGTAGTCGAATCTGCAAAGGCTTTTGGATAATGGAACCGACATGCACCGTTCACCATGCAAGTTGAATATGGGTTTCGAGAACCATAGGGATCATGAACCATACAACTCTTGATTGTTTCGTACAGAGTTGGATCAGTGGATGGATCTGGGAATTCAGCACTAACTAACCGATCCACTTGTGCAGTTGTCTGAATCTTGTCAGGGCCATGAAGGAAGAATAAAGCATGCATGTGTGGTAACCCTAGTTTTTGGAACTCAATGGTGAATATATGAGCAACTTTTCGACCAAAAATTTGTTCATTTTTTACCTCATGCATCAGGGCACGCCGTTTTAACTCAAATACACGGGCAACTATGTCTGGACGATCCAAAGAGGTTTGGTGTTCTAGTAAAGCAACTGTTATTTCGGGCCATTTTGGGTTGGCCGTCATAGTAAGAAAGATGTCAGGGTATTGGTGGCACCTTGTAATGGCCATAGAGTCATGAAAAATCTGGCTCATGTTACGTGCACTCCCAATAAAGGACGATGGCAGAACAAAGCGTTGTCTGATTTGATCGGGGCCCAACTCATCAACACTGCTGTCACACAAATTTGCATAAATCTCCCAACACAACTTATCCTGATTGAGTCTGATGTAAGGCAATCTGTTTTGCTACGTTGATGCCCAAGCACCTATTATAAACTCTTGAAATAACTTTCCTCCTTTAAGAATTGTCGAATACTCGGTGGGACGTGGAAACATACGATAAAATTGCATCTGTGTCATCCTTCTTACTGAAAAATCATTTTGTTCGGAGTTGCACTGTCGTAGACCAGGTTCCCAACCAAGCTCACCAGTAGGGAATAGAAGTACATAGTGTAATGGTAAATATGTTGGATGACACTCATTGATCTGGCTCAGGGCTCTATTATCTCCTCTTAGGTGCAAAACAATATCCCGCATACCACTACTCTCACAACCATCACCAGGCAAAATCACAGCTATTTCATCTGTGGTTGGAAGATTATATCGATGCCTATTAGTTGGTGAGGTGTAATGAAGGTGAGCATGTAAATCATGATCTGAAGATTCTGACTCGGTTAGTATTTCATGGGCACGTTTGTACTTTGAAGCAAAATGATTCACTGACAACAAACAATTCTGTATAATGTGGAGGACATCTCGACACAAGTTATTATTCATGCACAATATTCAATGCGGTGGTTGGGTCGTATATATACAATTGACGATAGATGATGGGGCGCGCGACCATCCGGGGTAATGAATGACCTGTCTTGGTGACATAATTCTCCATAGATAGTGAATGATGTTAGCCCTCTTGAGTTGAGTAATCTGTCATCAAGCTTAGCACCCAAGCTCGTAAAAGCATTAGCTGCATTGTACTTCCTAATATGCCGACGAAGTGATTTTGCTTGACCATCATGGCCATCGTACAATGCACGAATAGGAGGTGGGGGTGCAATGAGTTCCTGTAACTTAATTTTGCCTTGTAGATGTTCCGAATCTTGGATTGGACAATCCTGTGCGAGATAATTGTTCATCCAACCAATGTAAGGTTGAACAATAAGGACACTCTGAATGTTCATCGGCCCGAGAAAATGACGCTCATTATTGACAGGGACAATAACATTCAATTCGTCATCACTAAACATACTGTCAACATCGCTAAAGGGTTCTGGTGGGAATCTACAAATAAAAATTGTATGTACACAAATATGAGAAGTAAGAAAATAGTAGGCAACTAATAAACTATGTAGAATATACATACACTGTTAGATCTGCCAGAACAGAAGACGACGTCATGAGGACATTGACGTCAGTTTGATGAGAATGTGGTGTTACATCGGGGACAGCTTCATAGTGAGCAAAGTCTGTCTCTAAATTTTGAGGCGAGGGTAAAGGTTGCACCAGAACAGGTGAGAATAGAGCAAAGTCGGTTGGAATGAAAACTGGGTCGGATGCAATTGTAGGTGTTAGATAACATTTCAAATTATTTGTCCGCGACCTTTTTTGTGCAAGGTGTGCTATAGTGGCTCGGTGCAATGGATTTGGGTCTTGCAAATCATGACATAAGGGTTTTGGGGGAGTGTAAATCACATGTATTTTCCTATGCAACTATCCAACAGGGGAAAGACAATACATTACAACTCTATTTTTCTTAAGAGCAAAAGAAATACGTATCAATTCGAAGATATTAATAAAAAAACTTACCAAAGAGGTAGACATATTTTCTTTTCCATTTTTCTAACAATTAGTGGGCGTGTGACATACTTTCGACGTTGAAGGTGCAGTATGATTGCTAATAATTCGTGTTTCCCGCACAAGTACGCATTCATTCTGGCGTTGCAGATAATTAGTTTTATGTATTTTAATCCAAATACAAACAATGACAATAGTAAATGTACCTCGACATTGCACAACTGAGTAGGCGAATGTTCAGCTAATATTGTACTAAATGATGGTTGGGAATGCGAGGGGACTGCAGTAACCATGTTAGCAAGTGGAGCATGGTTGGAGAATTGGGAGAGAGACTTTGGTGGTGTCAAATTGGAAAGTCTTTGGGTAGAGGTTGAGTGTAATTCCCAGAACGCTCTCTTTCCGACGTCTTGGTCATGCCGCGGCTCTGCCATGAAAGACGCATTACTATCATTGCGAAACCAATTTTCTTTTCCAGTTGAGCTGCTAATTTTTTGTTTCCCCTTCGTCGAAGATGAAGCGATACTTAGGTTGTTCAAGTGATTCACATTTGAATTCGCCTAGGAAGTACAAAATAAGGCATTAGGTTAGCATGTCCAAAAAGCATAACTTTTCAAAATCAAATTCATAATAAATATCGCTCTCATAATAATACCACAACACAACAATTCTACAAGATGATGGTATGGAGTCGTGTGTGCGTGAGAGAGAAGTGTAAGAGTGACACTTCGGGGTGAGGAACTCAAAAAATTCACCGACAATTTAGTGTATAATGCTCTAACCGATATGTTGTGTTAATTGATTTTAATCAACAGATAAACAATTATTAGTAAAACATACCGGTTGATTAAACCAATTTTCTTTTCCAATAGAACAACCAATTTTTTCTTTCCCCTTCGTTGAAGATGGAATAACACTTAGGTTGTTCAAGTGATTCACATGTGAATTCTCCTAGGAAGTACAAAATAAGACATTAGTCAAAAAATGCAAACTAATATCAAAATGAAATTTTTTAACAATACCAGTAGCGTTACCTTATCCACATATGTAATTGATTAAGCGCACATCATTTAGACAAAACATTGACAGGTATGTTGTTACTATCACTTGGATCAACCTGTAAGAGCAAACTTAATAAATTAAACATGAGCAAATGAAGCTGCAAAAACAGATTTCGTATCTTGAATATCATAACAAAAACTTAACATTTGATCAAAACTATGCTTAGTTTCAATAATACATTCAATACTATTGTTCCAAATCTTCCGAGCCTAGCTTTATTTTTTTATTTTGTTTTACTATACATTTATACTATATATTGTTCTGTAAGAGAGGAATTCCCTCAATTTTGAAGATAGTTGAGGTTTCAAACTGTTCGAAGTTGAATCAGAATAAAAGGTTGAGTTTATTTTCTTGACATCTTATGTTTAACTTCTTTAATTGGTGTCATTTTTCATAAAGAATAATGTCAATGAAAAGGATTTCAACGAATTTGATTTTCTGGAAGAAAACAAAAAGAACAGCCAAATATATAGGAATATATGTGATAAGGTTCAAGTATTTGGAGCCAATCAAGTCCCTGGATACAGCTCACTCCAATCAACCAAACATAACATAGCCAGCCATCAAATTAACCTAAATTTTCTTTCTAATCCAAGAACGGATAATGTGATTCCCAGTTTAATAAGCCAAGCCAATCAATCATAGTCATTACTTATTAGGAGCCACATGAAAGTGAGAGGAATTCAGTATTCGGATGCATTCAATTCGATACATCAGAAAGGAAAGAACCAATAAAAAATAAATTTAAAAGTTTCTCCACATAAATAGTTGTCAAGTAATAGACTTGATTGTTTTCCGGCAGAAAATATTTGTCCACGGATATTACAGGTGCAATCTAAGCTTAAAAATTACTCCGACATCAATAAGCAAACTTTGTTTCATCTTCTTTTGATGAGGAAAACTTGTGCAGATAATATCCTAAATCCCAGAAGTACTAATATAATGTTTTTGAGAACTGCAACTGTTAAGAAGCTGGAAGTACATGAGTGTAGGTGAAGAAGAATTTACATATTTTATCAAAACTCAAACAGAATTCCAATCACAGCTGTCAGCCCAAGAGACATAACTAATTGTAGGAGCTCATCATAGCTTTCCACAATTTAAGTTCTCCACTGTATATTTTTAAAAAAGGTACGCTAGAAAACCTCAATGTGTATTATTTTTTCACCTCACTGAACTCTTTCCTACATCCAAAGTTTAAAATATAAGTTCAGGAATCAAGAAACTTGATCACGGACACCCTTTTTCTAAAAGATTATTAATGGCAATCCTACTGCTCCCTGGGCATTAAATAAATAGTTCAGGTTATTCAGGAGTGAGCTATAAGAATTTCCCTTACTAAACACAAATAACAATAGGTTTTGATCGCTACCTTGTCTGTACTCGAATGCCTAGCGGAGTGCACCTTGTCTGATCGCTACCAAGCAATGATGTTTGGTGGAGATGGTTTTGATCCTCGTAGTATGCTTTGTCATTATGTTGGTTATTGATTTACACATTGGTGTGCAGTTATTCAGAATATGCTATGGACTAAATTTTAATAGATCTCTAAATTTCAAATTTGGCGTGCTCAAGATGGAGAAGTTTATCTGGCCTTCCTGAGTCCTAACTATTTATGTACTCTTTCACTGAGTAAACTGCAAGACTTTACATAGTATCTTTAGATATCATTTCTTATGTAGTGCTGTTTTTTTTGTTGGACTATCACTTGCATTAAAAGTGATAATAGTGACTATATGATAGTCTTGAGTTACAAGTCATCATCCTCTTTGCAATTTTATTTAATGTTTTGTTTATGCTTGTCAACAATTTTTGCAGTTTCAGGGTGATGCATTTGCTCCTACCTCTGGCCGTGGAAAGAGGGGTTTGCATAATCACCAACATTGGTGCAAGTAAGAAGCTAAAGATTTTAAATTACTGGGCATTAAGTTTTGCTTTAAACTTTTAAGCAATGGCCCTAAGTTTTGCTGCACAGAAGAAGGTTTTAGATTTAGCGAGCACACTTGGCATTAATATTACTGTTGGTGTGGCTTATCAAGTGGAGGTCACTAAAGCAGGTATAATTCATAAATATTTTCCGAAATCATAGATATTAGAAACCTACTTTTTAGTACTACTTTAAAGCCTAATTTTTTCTTTTTCTTTCTAATAAGAAGGAATAGACTTCAAGGCTTACAATACAATTGTTTTCCTTTTCTTCATAGTGAAGAATAATGGCAGGACAATCATTATGTTGTTAGTACAATTGCACTCTATTTGGTTTGTCCATTATGATGCATTTTGTTTTCTTTCTGCACATGCAAGTGGGGTTTGCACTTGAGGGGGATTGTTAAAACATGACACATTATTTGGTTTATTTGTAAATAGCTCAAGGTTTCAAAGCAATTGATAACTGCACAATAATTTAATGGAGCAAGGAATTTTCAATTTTCACCATAACAAAACACAAAATCACAGTTTGAAGAACTACAGATGCAAAGTTCCAAGTTTTTTAGCTACAATTTTTCAGTTTTGAGGTCTGAACTTTCAAGTTAAAAGTTTGTAATTTTTTTGTGTTGAATAGAAAATCACAATCTGCTTTGAATATTCAGCAGAAATGGAATACTGTTTATTGACTATTATGCACAACCTGCTTTGAAAATCACAAATTACTTCAGAGAGTAGACTACACCGAATTAGCATGTCCTGTAACTAAAGTGGTAGTATACATTTATACTTTGTGCAGTTTAACTAAGTTTTTGTTCATGAAACAGTGATTACATGCTTGAATGAATGAGATGCACTCACAATAGGGATTACAAACTGAAAGAATGAGATGCACTCACAACAATATGGTAAAAATTATATGTTAAGCAAATTTCTTTTCCAAATAAGAATGGGATGCACTCACATTTATACTATGATTTGTAAGTAATTATTTCAACCAAAATATAGATCATACATTTGTCATACATATGGTTAATATACTATGATTAAGGTTACTATCAATAGTACCGACGTCAAAATCTTTTGGGTGAGCTTATGATGGATCAAGATGACCCAATCTTTTGGGTGAGCTTATGATTAAGGTTACTATCATATGTTTATTCATGAACTACAAATGTTTCAATATGTTCAAGGACTCAATGTTACTCTTGGGCTCAATGTGACCTTAAATCCGGGCTGATACTGAATTTGCAGAACTCAATCAGGGCTGGGATCGGTTTTTAGATGCAGGATTGACTGGTATGCTTCCAGCAGTAATGCAAGCATGGGGTTGGGTTGGAATACCATGTGACCGGGTTGGGATACCAGATACCATACTAATGAATACTTCTCATAGCGCTCGACTGTGATACATTATATCTTTCCGTGCTTTATTATTAACCCTAAAATCACTAATTCTTTCACATACCTTAGGAATTCCAAATATCTAGTTAATGGTATAAACAACCTGGGATGGTATACCCATTGAAGACTACTTTGTAGTTTGTGCATGAACACATTGTATGCAAAATTTTGTCCTGCACCATTTAGTCTCCCTATGGAACAGGTATCACCCAAAAGAAAATCCCAACTGAAAGCTGGAAATGAAAAGTTTTCATCGCTGATGGCATTTTGATAAGGCGTCAATGCATATGATTTATATGAGGCTAATGTTTGGTAGTTGCTAATTTTCATTCTTCTGCATTTTACCATTTTGTGGTTTTCTTAGTGTTTGCTTCTCTGTTGGTATCCACACGAAATTTTCAAAAACCTAATAAAAAAATCTTACAAAGTAAACATGAGGAATTGAAATTATGTCAGCATACTAATAGTATTTGTGATCATAAGTTCACAACAAAAGGCACATTATATTAGCTCACATACAACACTAAAAAAAATTCTCATACAATGATGAATCAAATTCACAGAGTAAAACTGAATTCAAAGTATTTTTTTACCTCCTCATCCCAAAATAAAAGCATGCTAGATTTCAAAGTATTGGTATTGACTTGTGATTTTAATTTTTTGGTTTTACTATTAATTCTTCTGGAGTTACTAGTATAAGGCCTAATTAAATATAAAGATGCATTATTTGGAGAAATTCCATTTCTTGTTTCCTGTTGATTGAAATATCTTTCGAAGAGAACTTCTGTAGTTTTATCTCTCTGACTCTCTGTAGAGAGGGAGGATACATATTGAATACTACATTTTGTGATGGTGACATGGATCCTTCCAGAGAGTTTAGATAATAATCTGATGAAATAAGGTAATACTGTGGAAACATAGATATGTGTGCTAGTAGAGGTGCTTAGTGTGCTGAATACATTGCGAATTATACATACAGATATAATGTTGGAAACAATGACCGACAGATCCAGGAAAAGTAAGAATGTATTTCGATACAGTGAACAATTAAGAAGAAATTTAATCTTCTGATAAGGGAATTACTAAACACTTGCTACAACATGAAGTTCCTGACTCTATTCATAAGAACAAACTTCTCAAGGTTAATGATATAGACATAAGAACATACTTACCAATTTTTCATGATATAGACATAAGAAGGAAATATATGTGCATGTTAACAGAAGTTAATAATTATGCATTTATGTATGTAATTTATATGTTTTGTCATTATGTCACTTATCAAAAACTTGAAGCAAAAACACAACATAGATCCTTCATCAAATGCAAGACCATACCTTTCAGCCACAACCCACAAAAGCACAAACAAATATGAGTCGCATATTTCTCTTATCCCCTCTGCACACTTAAGGTTACTATCAATATGTTCAATTTGTTCTTGAAGTTGCTACCAATTTCGAATATAATTTAAAATTAGATATATAATCAGTAGAGAATGCATAATCCAACCATAAAGCAATTTATAACTCCAAACATATAAAACTGTGTGCGCATAAACCAAAAAAAGTCGCACAAGAGATATAGGAAAATTGAGTTTGTAAATCCGACTTGGAGGAGATTGGCGCCATCGGCATCAGAGACTGAATCACTACTTGTGCCGCCGGTGACTCTATTTTAAATCACTTTTACCCAATTTTAAATCACTTTTTTTTTTCTTTTCAAACTAAATGTTCTGTTCAGATACAAAATTAGGAGAAATGGAGGTAAAAGAGAAATTGGGTTTTGAGGGGCTTTACCATTTCGGGCGAGGAGAGAGTTAATTGCAGCTAGTAGAAGCCATTGATGAAGTTGCCTGAATCAATCCGAAAGAGTGGCGTTGCCTGAATTCTTCTTCTCCTTCTTCGAAAGAAAGAGACAAGGAGGGGAATAAATAGTTTTTGGAAGGGTATATAGAGCAGAGGGTGTAATTGGAGGAGAGTACAAGGGAAAGAACTTGGGTAGAGTGTAGAGGGTTTTGATTTGGGCTTTTTTTTTTGAAATGAAATCTGAGCCTTTAGATTAAGTCAGATGAATTGAGATGAAATCTGGGCCGTTATTGTGGTTTTATTATTATGGGAGATATATTACTAACCGTTGGATGATGAAATTTTAATTGAGGCCGTTGGATGTTGAAGCCGCTCTATTTTATATTATAGGTTATAGATTGTGGTTGTATGGTGAATTATGATAATTGTTATATCTAATTGTAAGTTATTTTAAGTTGCAAAGAGTCTTTAGGTAATGTATTACTTTTCAAATTTTAATCTAATTTTTCGTTTCGATGTGCCTTCAGGCATGAGCAATTACTAATTAGAGATAAAGTTCATCACCTTAAGAAAGTCCCAAATACTTTTGAGAATTGGTTGCTAATCATGGAATGGGGTATTAAGCAGGAAATTATCGTTTAGTTTGACTTGGATATTTTCCTTCTGGTTTGTTTGTCCCTGTTTGGTTTTGTAGCTGAGCTAGTTTTGTTGGAGGGTTATCCTCCGTTCCTTTTGTTCAAATTTTTAGATTTTTTTACCTAATACAAATTTACTTTTACTGACCAAAAAAAAACTAAGACATGAATGTTCTGTTGGAAAGCTAATTATTTTGACGCAATGAACTTTCTTGAAGAATTGGTCCTTTCCCTTGAAGCTTAAGCTTGATTTTAACCATATGTTTTCAGCACTTCTATCAACCTTTATTGTTGGTAAAACTGTAAGAGTACCTCAGAAATATGTATTAAATTTCAACGCATTTGCTGGGTGGCGATTAACTGACATTATCCAGTTAAACAGTCGCCATCACTCACACCCACACATCATCATAGTTTCTTGCATATATAATTGTGAATTACGAATTTAACATTCTTTTTTGTAGTTTATTTCAAAATTGGTTAAATATAAATAACTCAATTTCTCAAAATTTACATTTTTTTTTGATGTAGTGGGGGGGGGGGGTGTGCTGGCGCTCGTATTGCATACAAATCCGGCTCCTATTTCCATAGACTGAAAAACTGATTATGATACTAGCAAGAACATTCAGTGATGATCTGCCATCTACTGTATTTGGTCACTACTAAAACATCAAGGTTTTATATGTTTGTCTTTTGGAATTTCATCTTCATGATATACTATGATGTATGTAATTTAGTTTTGGTTTATTTTTTTCCTTTAGCTACTGTAGTTTATGAATATTGTGTATAGCAGGACCAAAACCTGAGAACCGAAACCCGTTGCCTTAACACTTGGCCACGCTTCATTTAGATTTCTATTCAACATTTTATAAAATAAAGAATTCCATTTTTCGAATAAGCTGATGCAGCTCTTGCTTACTGGTCTTGTGGATCACACGTCGGCCTCCAAGGTTAGGGAGACATCCACAAGAGTTTAAGGCTTGTGGAGGTAGTTGCAGTTAAGAAATGCTTAGTTATTGAGTCTCAACTTCCCTGCTGCTTGTTCATTTCCTTCATGTCCTTAATGCTTGTAATATTATTTTCCTTTATTTATTCAGTTTCTTCTCTTTGATTTCTGCATTATGTCAAATATCCAATTTCTATCTGGTAGACGAGTGAAGTGTTGTAAACTATGATAGAGGCTAAAGTAAGGCTATAATAGTAGTGTTATCGGTGAAATCTGATCCGAGCTTTAATTTAGTGGTGATTGTAAAAGTAAAACTACATAAAATGTATTTAAGCTTGTTCTTGGAGGTAGGTAGTTTTGTACTTTCTAGTATAACTAGGGTTTCTTATGTTTTATTATATCAGGGGATCTTGTATGATGTATAAAAATTCTAAAGAAAGTAACATTAATTTGTCGCTAACCGTGAACTAGCCCAATGTTTGGAATGTTTGGGTTAATTATGTAAATTTTGTTTCTTGTTTCTTGTGTGATTGCTTTTCTTTCAGTTTTTCTTTGTTGTGGGATTTTGCTACATTATTAATTAATTAATTAAAATATGTAATATAATTAATTATATATATAAATCTAATCAAACTATTATTTTTATTTATCATTAAATATAATGTACATGTTTGGGGGAGTGAAAAACAATCCTGATGATTATAATAATCTACACTTGCAGATCGACAATGCTAATCTTAAAGGATAAATCCTTTGAATGATTTTTAGGCCGGCTGTTTCTCACAACTATTATGGAGCCAATCTTTCCACCTGTGGTACATTATTAGCAGCAATAGGTTTGATATCTCTGCTCCGCATATAAGTCAAAAACTGACCTGGTAGCTCTTCCAGTAGGGCTTGGACGACGGAGATCTGCCCACCTGCAGAAGAGGGGAGGGGCAGGGATTAGTCGAAAACGTCAAGTCATTTTGTAGTCAAAAATTTGAAATGTATCTATAATTTTGGAACAGACAAAAAAGAAAAATATATCTTTAATTTTGAAATGGAGGTAGTATAAATGTAAGGTATAAGAAAATATACTCACCATGCACCTCGCGCATTGGAACAAATTGAACAATATCCCTTGTAGCGATTCTTCCCGTAGAGCTCTCTAAGCGATGTCCATTATCAGCATCAAGGATCTGCCAGTTGACAAAACAAATGAATGGGAGAGAAAGAAGAAGGAAGATAAACCAGCTCATATTGTAAAAGGAGTGATGTGTACTGCCAGACCAAATAGTCTAGGTTCCAAGAATAGAAACCAAGTATTTACCTCCATTTGATTAAAATCTGCACCACCAACTCCAACTATAAGAATTGATAGTGGTAGATCAGATGCTCTAACCAGAGCATCTTTAGTTTCTTGAAGATTAGTAAGGACTCCATCCTAAAAATATGGTCAAGATCTTATTATCGAAATCATAGAAAAGTAAGAATTATATATATATATATATATATATAATGAAAGGAATAGCAATGGTGGCTATAGAAATGGACGTTATAAGATGTGGTGGCAGTTAAACCCTATAGCCACCATTTACAAAAAAACAAAAAATTAACTTTTTAAATGTACCGTAATAATTAGCAAGACAAAGTATTTGTTGCGGTTGTAGGAAAGGGACCGGGCAGCTATTTCTGCAGCCCTGTTGATGACTTGACCAAATAGAGTAGGTCCTGAAAGAGAAACATTGCGCAAAGCGCTTGCATATGCAGCCATGATGCCTCCAATTCCTTCAACCTGTCATAGAGTCATTGAGACCATGAAAATTGTACAAGAAATTTAATATCTAATTTAGTAATAAAGTCAATTTAACTGAAAACATGATATTGCACTTTATAACTGTAACAAACGCTGCAGAAATTTGTATTCAGCACGGGTAAACTAAGATTTTTACATTAGGAAGACATTTTTTTAACCTTACACTAACCCATATTATTATTCGCATTAGCCAGAGCTATAAACAAGCCGACTCGAGTTTTGACTTATCAAGTTCGAACTCGTTTGAAAGCTAAACGAGCCGAATTGAGTCGGGCTCTAAACGAATTTGATTTAGTGTACAAATTCAATCTATTTAGTAACGAGTTGAGTTCTAGCTCAGGTCAGGCTTATGTAAGCCGATGCTACTCAAGACTTTTTTTTATCATAAAAATAAGAAAAACAATTATTTACGTCACATTGTTCGAACTTTGACTAGTTTAACTAAATTGATAAAGGAGCTTGTTCGAGTTTGAATCATTTAATGAGCTAAAGTAGGGCTTAGTCGAGCATAATTGAATTCACAAACAGCCTGATTTCATTACTATATAATATTCACAAATTTGTCAAAAGAAAGAGTTATCAAGCAATAACTGCTATTTAAGGACATAAGAATTTAATACATCTCTTCACTTGTGAAAGAAAGTATTACCTCAAAGCCATTGGGACTCCCATTCAAGTTGAAACAATGAGATATTGAACTATCATATGTCTTTCCACCAAAGCCCCAAGCAGGAAAGAGCCTATCTGAATCATAGAATTGGATAACCTCCCCAACCTCCATTATAGCCTGCAATTATTTAAGTAATTAATTTAAATCCTTGTTACATGACATATTTTGTTTGGGATCTTGATTCCAGGTAGTTTAAAATGAACAGTCTATTTGTGCAATTTTCAAAAATAAGTTGTATTTTATATAGCAAATAAGTTACAATTATGTAATACTTGTATCAGTCCATTTCAGGGGCATACCCCTTTATTTTACATATCATGCTCACCACATTTAGCGACGGACTGGCCGACGGTTCGGTTCGTCGCTATAGAACAGATAAACGGTTTATATGTTATGACGACGGTTCGATGCGTCGCTAAAAATTAAGACGACGATTCTCTGATATACGCGATGGACCGAACCGTCGCTCAGTCTGTCACTAAAGGTGATGAGCAAGGTATGTAGAATCAAGGGTATGCCCTTGATCCTTTCCGATACTTGTATAATAAGGGTTACCTGAAATGCAACCCTTTACTATATAAGATGAAACTTGTTTGTATAGACTGCACATTTTGAACTGTCTAGAATCAGAATTCTTTATTTGGTTTTGTTTTGGGGACAGGTGTGCTTTCCATTATATCTCAAGGAATCTGAGATATAATCCTATCTGTTTAGTTAAACTTATAAGATAGTCAATACTTTAACAACTTCTTAAAGTATAATTATCTTGAATTTGAAAAATAACAAAAGTTGCATCCCATTACCTGCTGGTAAGCATTTAACTGGCCTGAAGGATTAATATAGTGCAAGGAATCTGGACTTCTAGGATTTCCATTTGAAGCTGGAAACAATAATAAGGCATACATCATATATTACCAAAAGAATATAGTAAAAATAAAAATTAGGATTGTTCATGGCTAGTTACCAGTAAAATCAACAGCAACCATGAAGTTGAGCTCAAACCCACTAGAGATGTAATCAACAAAACTGTACATTTGCTTCTCAGCAAATCCATCCACAAAAAGCTGGCCCTTAAGAACCTATAAGTAAATAAATATAAGGCTTCAAAAATAGGTGACAATTAACATGTTCCTCAAAACCTGATCCAAGTATAAATTATGTTACCTTGTCATTACCCCGGTGACGAAAAGATGGCAAGACAAAATTCTCACCAACTTTTTCTATGTAAAGCTTTTCAAAATCTGCAACTGATTTCTGTATTTTACTGCCAACAAAAAACTTTTATCAATGAAATGAAAGGAATACTAAACTAAAAGTAGATGCTCGAAAAATTGCAACTGCAACAATTACCCGATAAGGACATGATCTCCACTACTGTTAAAATCGAAACATTCGATAACTAGAGGGTTATCCTGCAACAAAGAGAAAACTGTGAATGAATACTTAAAAGACGAGGTTTCAGTAAACTAGTATCTACACCAAAAAAAATGGATTTGAATTTTACAGTCCAAATTGTACATTCATTTGGACAGTCTTGTAAAAATTGGTTGCATTGTACAACAGATAGTTTTTTTGTATAATACTTGTATAACAAAAGTTATCAGAAATGCAAACTATAAAAATACAACTAATTTCTATAAACTGCTCAATTAGACCACCCTGCCCATTTTGAACTGCTTAAAATCAGTATCCCCAAAAGATGGCATCTCTATTCCGTTTAGATTGAATAAATTTAATTGAGGAAGGAATGAAATGAAAGAAAGTGTATTTGGTGATCATTTCAGAAAATAAACAACCACGCATTCCAATGGAATAAAAATTCTTCCAATTCCCTTGATTTTATCATTGCATAGATGAGGTGGTGGAATGGGATTCATTAACATGGAATGGATGAATGTGACGATTATATCATCCTATCACGCCACCCACCGTCACCAACAACCAAACATGCACTTCAGATGCTAAAAATCATATCATTCCTTCAATTCAAAGATAGCAAAAGCATCCGGAAATGACAATGGTAAGCTCACCTTGCTCCCAAATTGCTGCATGCTTAGGCACAAGGGCTTCCAAACTGGATTCAAGTTGTTTGTCACAACTTCTGTCTTGCAAATCGGTACAAAACTTCCTGTCTCAACAATCCTGGAGATTCTTAAAAAAGGATCCTAAAACAGTAAACCGCAAAAACAAGAAAATAAGAAACAAATTTACCTACAGATAGAAATATAACTTGATAGACACAATGATTTGCATATAATTACACTTTTGGAAAAATTGTCCTTGTTATCCAAATGCACACAACGAAATGCAATCTCAACAGCATTTTTGGAAGCAACTGTTTCCTCTGCATGAACTGTGATTGTGCCAAAGTTCTTCAAACCAGGCCCATGTTTATTGTGAATATTTAGCGTTAAAGATCGAGTTTGTTTAGCCACAATCTGCCATAAGTTAGTAATAGAACAAATTAATCCGATATAGAAATCATTTCATTTGAATGATAATCATATAAAAAAGTAGATAAATCACCCCAAATTGAAATTTTTTGTGTGAAGTGTAATATAATATCAAGCAACCTTAACACAAATATTTATAAAACATTCCAAAGTACATCTGTACTCTACACTTGAAAAATAAAAACGTGTAAAATAAAATTTTGAAGGAAAAAAAAGAAGAAAACAAAACAAGAAACTCACCTCGGACAGAACACAACCGGCCTCGCCGAGAAATTCTTGATCTTTCAACTTCAACATCTGCTAGGTGCAGCAATAAGAGATTAAACTTAATCTTCTGCAATCTCCAGATATTTGTTGCTCAAAGACTGATAGTAAGTAATGGATGAGGGACTGAGTGGCAATTATATGCTTACAAATGTAACAGTTCCTTATTGCTTATACACATCTGACACTAAAATTCATTCCTCTAATATATGTTATATGGACTCTTTCCTTTGCCCTAAAGTATCTGTATTCGACACTGACATTTAAATTAACAAGGGTATGGATACTGAACACTTGATGTTAATATAAAAAATTAAGAATACCCTGGTTGAATTCTTCAAAATACTGAATCCAACCGGACATTCCATCCGAGTCCTTGTAACATAGCCCCTATTTGAAGTAGTGTCCATGTTTCTTAATCCCAAGTTGTGGGACTGTACATGTAATGCTAGTATAACGAAGGTACTGCTATTACTGTAAATATAGTAATATTTAATACACAATAACTAAGTTATTTAAATTTAATATGCAAATCAGATTTAGAATGTAAATTGTACTTGAAAAAATCAGAATCTGGAAAACTGGAGATAATTAAATCAGAGTCCTTTAAATTCACAAAGTTTCCTTGAAACAAATTTATTCCCTCACTGGTGCTAAAAGATTTTTGAATAATTACTTCCCAAGATAAAACGGATTTTCAACTCTTAATTGGCAGCACTTCGAAATTAAGAATTCTTCGAACACAATTTCTATGTTCTATACTCGAACCTTATTGTGATGATATGATACTGTTATGATATGATGAGTGAGTATACTAGGAATGAACGGAAGAACATATATTGCAAAGTGCAGAATGTAGAACGGGACGGGAAGAATACTTCAGAACGGGAACAAAACTTATGATCAATGCGTGTCCCGGATAGATTATTTATAAAAAAAAATTGGAATATGAATGTTGGCGCATCCGTTCGTCAAAATGACGTAGTATCGTGATGATAAAAAAAAATTAAACAGATTTTGTCCAAAATATTATATATCACGACCCGTGTGAGTTCGAACCAAGCCTTGGCTAGGTCCTCTCCCTTCCACAAAAGTGGGGTGCCTCTTGTGGCCCTTGCCATTGAGCAAACATCCCATATATAAATTTTCACTTTTCCCTCCAACTTTCCATGTGGGACTATGCAATTTATAACATTTCAAATAGGTGACTTTAGAGTCAATTTTCTCATTCAATTCTTAATGGATTTGAACAAATAAATATACCACGTTATACTCCTCGCGGAGAACACATTGGTGCATGGACCCGACATTTTCAGAGTATGGGTCCAACATTAAATTAAGCCTCAAAATGTTTTAATATTTATTTTTGTCAAATCCATTTCCAACAGGTACAAAATCTGAAGTTTAAGTAAACTTAGATTAATCTTAAAAGCAGGAAATTATAATACCTTTGTAGGTAAACTGTGATATTTAGTATCTACATCATACACTTGGAAGCTGAAAAAAGAGAGAAAAATTGAATAGGCTAAATATTTCTTCCCCAGATTTACTGATCAATATATACAATGATAACCAAAAGGGTTCAAAAGGCTTACATCAATGGCTGAACAATCTCAAACTGATATGCAACTTGAACTTTTTCTATCCACATAGGATCTAAATTGTTCATTATGACTTCCGTTCGACCAAGTTCCTCTAGTTTTCCATCTCTTTTCCTTGTATAAACTACTACCATAGGATCACTCTGCATAAGAATATATGATGGCAATACGATGAATCATGATCTGAAAATTACTACATCCGTTCCTAAAACATTATCGTTTTTGCACATGGATTAGAAAGTATCATTTACTAAGTAAAATTTGTTTGAAATGAGAAGTTCAAAACTATTAATACAAGGGAGATAATTTCTTGGGATAATGAGAGAAGGTATGGGTAATATAGGAAAGTAAATAAGTTATTCTCCTCGAAAGTTGTAAACGACAAATATTTTTGAATAATTTTTTTTTTTTAAAACGACAATCTTTTAATAACGAAGACACTAATTCAGAAGTGATAGTAAAGCACTAAAGCTACCAAAAGGTAATTCGGTCGGTTTCTAAAGCTGAGGGCCGGAGAGTAATTCAGAAGTGATATTAAAGCACTAAAGCTACCTAAAGGTAATTCGGTCGGTTTCTAAAGCTGAGGGCCGGTCGGGCCCAAATTTTAAGGGGGTAGTTTTGTACTTACCTGTTGAATTAGGACTTGGTATATTGTATATTATAATATAATGAGGGGGATCATGCATTGTATGATTTATGAAACTTCTAAAGATGGAGGGACTTATATCGACCGTATATTAGTCCACATTTGAGTGAATCACATAAATTTTATATTTTGTACATAATATTTTTAATTTGTTATTAATTTTTTTATATTATTTTCAATATTTGAGAATATAAAATTATCTTTAAAAGTTATCATTTTATAAATGTATCTTTAATTTTGGAACTAAGTACTAAATTATACAATACTAAATTAAACAGCAATTTTTTAGAGTACCTTTGAAAAGTAGTCAAGATCACGTAATTTTGATGCCGATAAAGAGAGCTGCATTTCACATTTTAAAACTACTGTTATATTATTCAAATGGAATAAACAAACAACTTTATAGATGAATAAAAACAGTAACAGATAATCTTAGAAGGATCCGGTTAGCATGAAATAAACTTCATGATAAATTCACTTCATATTCAATATAAGATTTGACACATGAGCATTTAAAAGATTACTCTTCCGTCCAGTGTGTATTAAGCTAAAAAATATCAAATATTTCCAACAACGGTAAAAAATATCCAAAATTTGACAATATTAAATAACATGTCTCCTTACGTGTACATAAAATTTGGTCAAATTTTGGGTATTATTGACAAATATTTGAAAGTTTAATGCCAAAAAGAATAAATGTTTGTATATATATTTCTTGATGTGAAAAAGAGAAATAACCTAGAGAGTATCTAGTTACTCATAGGATTAATATGTTCATTTTTAGGATTTTTAGATGAATTTAACCGTACGAATTTAAAAAACGTATAAAAATATTTAAACATATGAATTTTCATATGATTTGGTAATGTCTATTATCAATTTTATCGTAATAAGAGTTCAATTAATATACCTATGTTCAAATATTTTGGTTTTTTCAATTTTTGATTTTGGCGAATCCAAAGTGGGTTACAGTACAAAAAAAATCGGTATATCTGGATTTTTTTTGATATCGGTTTCGGTACGGCGTTTTTATGGTTCGATTTTACCAAACCGGACCGATATATATTGGTTTTCTAATTTTTTATTATTATTAATAAATAAATAATAATAATAATAATAATAATAAAGTAATGAAAATAATAATAATAATTATATTAATTTTTGATAAAAACTGGTTCCGAACCGATAAGGTTTATCGCTATACCGGTCAAATTGGTACTGGTATCGGTATCAAAATTTAGCTAATTTCGATATTAATTTGGACCAATTTTTACCGGTTGCACATCCCTAGCTAGAGGGTATCGCAAACCCTTTTTTGATAGCTTTTTAATTTTAGGGTCATTAAGTCAAGAAAGAATCCTCATCGGAAAGATATTTTGGCCTAAGATAACTTCAAGTGATCTTAGGACAAAAGCCCAGAAGATCCAACGTGTGAAGAATTTGTATATTTCTATGCCAGCAGATCCAAACTTCTGTGAAATTTTTACAAGTCTTTCAACTATGTCGAGAAGACGACAAACTCTACAATCGACAGCTTTGTCTTTTACTTAAAAGTCCAGAATGAGCATTATTAATGAAAATTTTACTCTGTTTCTTTTGAAGAAACAATTCCCATAATAATATTTTTAGCAAAATTGATGGATAAATAAAATGGTTAACTGCAAAAATGTCCCTCAAAATTTTACTTTTAGTCTTAAAGTATTAATTTTCTCAATAGCCTTTCTTCAAGTTTAATTTTTTTTACAAAACCGTTCATTTTTGACATATTAAATAAAGAGTTAATTGCAGTTTAGACCCTACAAATTTTACCCGTGTTACAATTGGGCTCTCAAAGTAAAAATCTCTCGATACAGACCCCAGAGTACATTTAACTAAGCGCGATGGATCCTAATTGGTAATCTGATGATTTGTTTGGTCGGAATATTGTCAAACATACGGTTTGATCGTATTTGACTTATTAAATCCATATTTGACTAATGAAATTCGTATACTTATATTAAATTTGTATAATTTAATTATAAAATTATAAATACAATTTAAAATTATAAAACTTATAAAAAACATTATAAATAAATTGTAAATACAATATGTAAAATTTAAGTTGTGATATAATTTGTAAAATTTATAATTTATAACTTGTGACATAATTTATAATTTGTAAAATTTATAAATACAATTTGTAAAATTATAAATAAAATTTAAAATTATAAATAATTTTTGTAAAATTTATAATTTGTGAAATTTAAGTTGTGAAATTTATTAATACAATTTGTAAAGTTATAAAAAATATTTTAATTATAAAAATTTATAAATTCAATTTGTAAAATTTAAGTTGTAATATATTTTTTAAAATCGTGATACAAATTTTAATTTTTTTTTCTAAATTTTTTACAATTTTGATTAAATTAATGTGTAATATTATTAAAAACTCTGAATTTTTTTTTTTAAAAAAGTTACTATTTTTTCATATTGAATAATTTTTTTTGGCTTTATTTCTCTTTTGTATAACTTTTTAATTAGTAAAAAAAAATTGGGTTTTTTTTGTTCTGATTAATTTTTTTGGCCTTTTTCTTCTTCATTTGTATGAGCTTTTTAATATAAAAAGAGTATTATTTAATTTTGAATAAATTTATTTGTAAAATTTTAAATAATTTTGTTTTTTAATTTTAAAATAAAAAAAATTGTATGTGATAACCTTTGTATTAGTATTTAATTTTAATAATTTAACATATAACAATAATTATTAATTTATAAATATTTATACAGATTTAATACGTCAAAATAAGTATTTATACAGATTTTATATGAATTTAATAAGTTAAATATGATCAAATCATATTTTTCAAGTATTTCCAGCCAAAATCTTGTCTGAATATCAGTTACTTAAACGTAATTTAGGGTCTATATTGTGAGGATTTATTTTTTAGGGGCCTAATTATAAAATGGGTGGAACTTGGAACGTCTACGTTTTATATAGTTTGATACACATTTGACTAATTGACAAGTTTCTCTCTCTCTCTCTGTGTCCCTGTGATATTTTCGTTCTTGAACTTAACTAATTAACAAGTTTCTCTCTCAAAGTACAATTTTTAGTACAAAAACGTATCTCTTAAAGTATAATTGATCGTGCAAAACTAAATCAAAATATATAATTTTGCACTACTAATTGTATAACGAGTAATCAATTTGCTATACTATAAAGGCATACATCATATATAAGGTTGTAAACGAACCGAGTCGATCCGAGTATTGAGTTGTTCAGATTTGGTTCACAAAATTTATCGAGTATAAAATAAGGTTTGATTGAGGCTCATTTATCTACTGAAAATTAAAGACGATTCATTCGAATCGAAAGACGATTTGGATTTTTCCAACGAATATGATCCGAGTATCGAATAGAAAATTATAATTTGAGGAGGTTCGAAGAATTTATCAAACTTTAAAATGTCTTCATATTTGACTTCATTTATATTTCGAAATCGGCTTTCGAATCGAACTTTTTTAATCGGCGAAATCAAATCGAACCCGAACTGTTTGTTTATTTTACGGTTTTAATCATATATCCACAAAGTGATAAGTTAAGGATAAAGTTTTATATTTTAGTGTTAATAATATATGTTATTGATGAAGTCTGATTTAATTTTTTAATACTGAAGTGATTGTAAAGTTATCCAATAGGTTCGAAGAGATGATTGCTTTAAGAATTCGCAAGTTATAGTTGCAGTATTTGCAAGTTACACTTTTATTTTTGTTATATTTAACTTAAATTTAACATTCTTATCTTTGGCAAGAATAAATTCCAACAATTTATACATCCAAATTTTATAAATAATTTTTTTTATCATTGATTCATCATATGCTTGATCTGCAAGTTCTACTTGTGGATACTTAAAGTACCTTTATAATCTTAGCTTCCCAAAGGCCAAAGTTGAAACTTGGGTGTTTGAATATAGTCACTATATTCTTAATTATTTGACGTTTTAGAGGTGGACACAAAAATTAAGATAATGATTAGAAAGTATTAAATATATTACTTAATTGTATATAATACCCTTAAATTTTTTGTTGGGATAAGGAGAGTTTTGTTGGGATAAGGAGATAGAGTGTTTAAAGTATCAAAAAAATAAGAAGAGTAATGAGGGGTAATTTTGAAAAAATTATTATTAATTTTCTTAAATTTAAACAAATATTAAAAAATTAAAAACTCTAAAACGTCACATAATTTGGGACGGAGGTAGTAGTATGTATATACCTCAATTTGTGTAAAAAGAGCATTAAGACCTTTGGTTTTGCAAAAGAACTCAACAGCCTCATTATGTGATCCGCCGCCAGTCAACTGCTGCAGCTGGGTCCCACCTCCTCCTACGGCTTGTTGCCCTCCCCTTGCATCAGAAAAACATCCACCCATCTCACAATTTTTCTCTCTCTAAAAACACTCACTTCAATTTTCTCTCTCTAAAACTTCTGAACTCTTATGTTTTGTTGTAATTGCAAAACTACAATTCACAATTGGAACAAATTTATAAGCCTCCCCCTTTCCAAAAATAGAAACCAGCGTCTTCTTTTCTACCAAACGCGGGCCGAGTCAGGATAGGAAAATGGAAAGAGATTTAAGGGGGGAATTTACTAGACTTAGAATTTAGGAGGGAATGATATTGCATTTTCCTATACGTTTCTTTAGTCAAAAAGTCTCTCACAAAATTATATATAAAAAGAATAATACTTTAAGATCTTGTTTTTTTTTACAAATTGAGAAATGGTTCAATTACAAGATTAAAAATTAAACCAATCACTTGTTATACTCCCTCCGTCTCACTTTTCTTTTTTTATTTATCCCATTAATTGTCCCATTTTTAAATTTGTATTATATTTCCTCACTTTTTTCAATTATAGCCTCCACAATTTCTAAATACATTGATCTACTTAGTTTATGGGAATGTTAGTTTTGTGAACAGAAGTAATTAAAGCTTTGAAAACTAAAATAACTTTTATCCGTTCCAAAATTACAGATACATAGGAACATTATATATATATATATATATATATATATATATATATATATATATATAAGGATCAAGTGCATACCCCTTATCTTACTCATCTGCGCTCACCTCCCTTTAACGACGGACTCGGCGACAGTTTCGGTCATACAACCATCGTCTATACTTTTAGCGACATACGGTCCGGATCAAGTGCATACCCCTTATCTTACTCACCGTTACTCACTTCCCCCTTTAGCGACGGACTGAAGACGACGATTCGGTCATACTGGCAGTCGTCTATACTTTTAGCGACGCTATATGTTGTCCGTCGCTAAAAGTATAGATGCTTAGTTGTTATCTGCGAAACCGTCGTCGTCCGTCATTAAAGGAGGGAGGAAGTACTGCGGATGAGTAAAATAAGGGGTATGCACTTGATCCTTGCTCTATATATATAGTCTTAAAATAAAAATGTATCTCTAATTTTGAAACATATGGAATAATTATATATTGGTTGAATGACACTTCTGTCCCTCCAACTTGCAACCCAATTTTAAAGTCGTCTCTAAAATTCATTTTCGCCAATTAAGTCCTTAAAGTGACATTTTTTAGGATTTTCGTTCCTTTTACCCGATTTAACCCAACCTAGCCCATTTTGATCAAATTTTGACATATCCTGATCCAGTTTGACTCGATCCAATTTCACTAATTATTTTTTTTAAAAAATAAAAAGTATTAAACTTATTTTAAAAATTATTATTATTTTAAAATTCTACTAAAAATAATATTTTATTTTAAAATATAAAAATAATTATTAGTTCAAAATATTAAAAATAATAATTGTTTTATATTTTTAAAAATAAATATTATTTAAAAATACTATTTAATTTTAAAATATTAAAAAAGTATTATTTAAAAAATTAAAGTTTTTAAAAACTATAATTATATTAAAAATAATATTTTATTTTAAAATATTAAAATTAATTATTAGTTTAAATATTTTTAAAAGTTTTTAGTTTTTTTCCGGAAAAATATTGAGTATTTTTAAAACTTTTATTTTAAAATAATTAAAATAATATTTTATTTTAAAATTTTAAAATAATATTTTATTTTAAAATTTTAAAATAATAATTATTTTAAAAACAATTTTAAAACTTTTAGTTTTTTTTCTTAAAATAATAAGTATTTTAAAACTCTTTTAAATTAATATTTGATTTTTAAATATTAAAATAATATTTTATTTTAAAATATTAAAAAGTATTTATTTTAAATAATAATAATTCATAAAATAATTTTAAAACTTTTTAGTTTTTTCCTAAAAATAATAAGTATTTTTAAAAACTTTAAAAAATAATATTTTATTTTAAAATATTAAAAATAATATTTTATTTTAAAATTTTAAAATAATAATTAGTTTTAAAATAATTTTAAAACTTTTATTTTTTCTTGAAAATAATATGTATTTTTAAACTTTTAAAAATTAATATTTTATTTTAAAATATTAAAATAATTATTATTTCAAATTAGGACGGGTCATGTCAAAATTTGATCAAAACTGCTCGGTTAGGGTCAAATCGGTTAAAAGGAACAAAAACAAATAACAATGTCACTTTAAAGACCTAATTGGTTAAAAATGAACTTTAGAGACAACTTTAAAATTGGGTGACAATTTAAAAGGGCAGAAGTGCTATTCATCCCTTATATATTTAATGATGAATGAGTTGGAGATATTAATTTATAGGGATATTGTAATGATCGCAACGATCAAACAATTTTTGTAAATGAGATTATGTGAAATTATTTAATAAAATGAGATTTTATTGATAATTTGTGTTTTATATGACTTATGGTCGTTATATGACCGCGCTATGAGTTATGTGCGCGTTTTTAAGTGTTTAGAGGGTAAAAGTAAAAAATAAATTTTTTACGAGAAAAGACGTAAAAACACTTTTCACGCTAAAAACACAAACTCGTTTTTTCGATTTTTTGAATTACGACATAGCGTTTCTTCGAAAAAGGGGGATCGGTGGCGAAATTGAATTTTCAACAATCGTAAATCGAGTTTTCGGCTAAGCGAGCGGATTATGAAAAGTAATTGAAAAAAATTTAAAAAACCTAACTGAATAAGAAAATGTATAACTAGAATTAGGTTGTGTTTGTTTGTGTCTGAATGCCTCTTAATTCATTTGCCTCTGATTCGGTCAGAGGTAAATCTTGTTTGATAAATATTTTTTTTGCCTCCTAATACCTCTTAATCGTTAAGACAGAAACTCAAATCTTAATGATTAAGAGTTGTCTCTTAATAGTTTATTTAAAATTTATGGACAAAAATAGACTCAATAAATATTGTATTCCTTCAATTTCAAATTTTAAAACCATTCAAATAAAATTTTTAAATAACCTAGAGGGTTAAAATGGTAAAATATTGTCATTGAGATGTTTTACACTTTTTAGTTAATAAATAATTTTTCAGATTCAGATGTTATTTCATTCAGATGATCTAATTTATTAAGATGTATTAACCATTTAGATCTTAATTACTTAATTTTATCAAACACCACCTTAGTTAGACTAACTAAGCCTAAGAATTCTAAGGCTTAGTTAAGAAATTTGGATTTGGCTAGGGTTGAGCCAATATTTGAGCCTAGGGTTTGAGGGGCTTGACTAGGGTTTAGCCAAAGAAAAAGCTAAGGGTTTATGATGGTTTGGCTTAGGGTTGATCTATGGCTCAAGCCTTAGGGTTAAAACCTAAGAGTTGGAGCCAAAGCAAGCAAGTATTCGTGTTTATCCCATATCGGATAAACACAAGATGACTCACACCTTATCTAAAGCAAGATAAGGGGCAAAAGAGGCCATAATGGTCGGATTTTTGAGGCTTGGGGGGACATTTGGTGAGTTACGAGGCATGACTCACCACACCTAAGGTATATGCATTAAGTGTTTGGTTCCCCATTAAGTGATCTTACCATTAAGTGTCATGAGTTAGTTTAATTGTGGTTTGATTAGGCTAACTCAAGGGGGTGATTAGTAAGCTTTTAAACATGAGGGGAAAGATCTTGTGTGACTTAAGTTGGGTGACCAACTTGTAAGAAGTGAAAAATAGGTTTTATATATACCAAATCCAAAGTATAATCTCTTCACTTTGCAAAAAATAAGCTAAGTGTTAGAGAGAGTAAAAGAGAGCTAGAAGGGGTGGATCAAAGAGGAGAAGGAGGCCAAGATCAAAGCTTACTTCAAGCTAAGAAGAAACCATAAGAGGTAAACTTTGAACTACCATATCTTTATCTTTTTATTTTTATTTTTCATGTTTGAAGTAGTTGTTTGTGGTTGGTTAATTGAAGGTCATTGTGAACCTTGAAGTTATAAGGTGCAACCTTGTTAAAACACCTTAATGATGTATGCTAAGTGAATCAATGTATTAAAATGGTACGCCTAAGCATGATGATGGAAAATAAGTAATAGATGACTATAAATGGACTTTAATACATGTTTATATGTTGTGGTATAATTTTGTATGATGATATCATATATATGTATGTTGTGGAAGTATTCGAAGTGGAAAAAAGGAAAAATACGTTATAACGAAGTTATGACAAAATTTTCCGTAAAAGGTG
Source organism: Panax ginseng (assembly GCA_020205605.1). NCBI lineage: Eukaryota > Viridiplantae > Streptophyta > Magnoliopsida > Apiales > Araliaceae > Panax > Panax ginseng. The sequence goes on from CM035134.1 coordinate 109,785,241, forward strand.
TTAAGTAAGAAAAATCCTAGCTTGGTACTCTTTTTGAACCAAGTTTACGGGTAGTTAACGCTGCAAGAAAATTATTTCTTTCTGAGGTTTATGTAGTTAGGTGAATATTTTAGCAGTGGGCTCAAGAACGAGTTTAATCCGACTTCGGATGAACAAGTTATGAAGTTTAGAAAATTTATCGTTAAAACGACTTTCGGTGAAAAATGGCTCCCGAAGGGTTTTGAGCCAATTTCCCGACAATTTAGAGAATTATGAAATTTTTTTTGTTCGGGGGGATTTGAAGAATTTGTTACAAAGAAGAAAATGGCGTAATCGATATCGGACTAGTAAGTTATGATGCTTCAAAGTAGGCGAGTTAAAATTATTCGAAACTGAAGATTTTTGAAAAATAAAGTTTTGCAACCTCATCGACCTCTCCAAAGACCGGCAATTTGGAAATAGCCTTGGTTGGGCATCGTGGCACTAGGCTCCATGAAATGAAAAGTCAGCTTTGACGCCCTTTAGTAAATTGGGCAACTCTTTCATTCGAACTCCGATTGAGGTGATTCAAGATGATCTGGAAAGCTAAGAAGTCGACCTATAACTTTCATTCTTTAATTTTTGAGATTTAAGGTCAAAAACACTTTTGAAAATGAGGCTTTTTAGGACTATAGCGTAATCAGAGGCAAAAAGTGATGTTTCTTCGGAACGTCGTGGTATCAAGCCATATTTAACTAGTATTTCTGAGTTCTAAACATTGGACTCTAGAAATATAGATGTATTGGACGCGTTAATCATACGAAATAGTGTGTCGGTTAGGCGTTCGGGTTAGACAAGTCGGGCGTGCGACAATCGAATGTCGAAACGCCGAGTCGAATGTGTTAGTTCTTAGAGGCATGAAAGTTATCTAGAAGGGGGGGGGGGGGGTTGAATAGATACTTTAAAATTTCTTTCAAAGAGTAACTTAGCAGATTTTTTAATTAATAAATTAATTAAGCACAGTGGAATAAGTGATTTGATTATCCCCTTTAAGATAAAACAGATATTACAGTTCAAGTTGCAGTTATAACAGATATAGCAGTTATGGCAGTTAGTAGATGACTGAATGTAAATGACACAGTTATTTTAAGTGGTTCAGAGTACTCAAGACTCCTAATCCATTATTCTACTCTACGAGTAGGAAATCCACTAAAGATATCGATACAACTTCAAATCACTAAGATTCCTTCAAGACCAGCAGCCTTGGAACACTAGTTCACTAAGAACTCTTCAAGCCCAGCAAACTTGGAACACTAGTACACTGAGTACACTTCAAGCCCAACAGACTTGGCAGCTCTGTTATGTGAGTTTGTTGTTTTTGTGCTACTAAGTTACCTTAAGCATAAGTTCTGAAGAACTTAGTAGTGAAGCAAGAGATTTCTTCTATTACGTAGAGTGAGGCTTTGACAGATCTTTTTTTGGATTGTACGTTCTTTCTTAGTTGATATGTTTAATCTGCTTGCCTTATGTAGATCCCTATGAATGACTTCTCGTTGAAAGGCTTCCATTGGAGGATTTAATGCTTCAGATATTCTGAGATATTTGATGTTGACATCCTGGGTTCATGTGTTAGCTCGCATGTCACATCAGTTTGATTTTTCACCTAACACCTCTGAGCCATCACTTTCAGCAGACTAGTTGGTAGCCACCCCTTGTGTTTTCTCGTTTTAGACCAAGGGAGTTGGTGAGTGTATCAGGATTCTCAATTATTAACGTTCGTATGTCAGTCATCACTGTTAGACATCCTCTCTCATTAGTTAAATGAACTCTAACTGATAGACACTACGATCGTTGTCTCACTACTATGATCGTTGTGTCTTGATGAGTGCTTGTCGGAGACTCTTTCTGGATAACTCATCTGTTGAGAATCGTAGAATGCTTTACGATTCTGCCTTAGCTTTGTAAGCACTTGACTGACTATGATTTTAATTGATGATGGCTTGGAGACTCTACGATTTCGAGTGTAGCCTACAAATCTCCTTTGGCTTGTTAGTCGCTCGACAGATGGCTTCAATGATTCTACACTTAGCTCTACGTTTGCAATGGCATACTCTACGATTCTTCACTTAGCACTACGCTTGCTTGGGCAGACTTTACGATTCTGCACTTAGTGGAATTTAGACTTCTCATAGCGTCAAAGAGGCTCTTCGAACCTTTCAGCTATTACATCAATTCAGCCTATAAGATCAACCTAAGAAGTTTGATTTTTCTATTACATAGTCCTTGTACAACATAAATCTTTCTAATTCAAAGGAATTTACAAGATGATAAAGATGATAATCTCTTAGCTCAGATATACTTAACATTTCTGATATTTAATCTAAGTCTTTGTACACATGCTCTATTAAGGACTTTATAGATTTGTTAATGCATGCATACATGAATATTTATTTATTCAAACATCAAATTTAATTATGCAATTTCCAAAAATCTCCCCCTATTTGATGTTGATATAACCAAGTAGATTTACATCATATCATCAATTTCTAATGCAAGTTTCTAGAAGATAAACATAACTTAATGTTCAGTGAGCAACTGAATTTGTAGAGGATAAACATGAACTTATTGATTTTCTTAAAGGATATTACAGTTCATAATAGATACATCAATAAAAAAGGAACTTATCTTCTACCTACTCTTAGGGGGTGTTTGATAAAAACTGAATGAATCAATCAATCTAAATGAAATCAATCTGAATCAAATAAGTTAAATCAAATCAATGAAAAAAAAAAGCTTTTGATAATTGACATGTCTGAAACATCTGAATGACAAAACTTTATTATTTTATCCATCTGAAAAAATTCAAAATTGTTGTAAATTTATTTAATATTACTTAATATAATAGTTAATATTTTGTTTTAATTTTTTAATTTTTTTAGTTTTTTTACTTCATTCAGCTGTTCATTCAGCCATTTAACTAAAAAAATCTGACTTAGCCATTCAGCTCGTCCATCTTACCGATTCAGCCATTCAGACCAAAATAAACGCACTAACCGATTCAGCCATTCAGATTCAGCTCTATTCAGCTCTAAATAAACACCCCTTTAGTCTCTTGAACCTTGGGGGATTTGCATATTCTTCAACTCTCCTTTTCTTGCTAGCATCATTTCGCCTTGCAATCTCTTATATCTCACTTTGATTAAGAGGTTCACCCTGATCATGTCTGTTCATGAAGGCAGGATCTCTAATAGGCATGTTTATACCAGTTGGGGCTACTACTTTCTACCTAGAGGAAGTGGGGCCATGATGCCTTAGAGGGATTGCCATTTGAGGTCTTTGCTATGCTCTTGGAGGCTAATTTTGAATTGATGATTGCCTTTGATGCTGCTTCCCTTTCCTTTCACTCATACTTCCTTTAATCTCCCCCCTCTAGTATTAATCTCCCCTCTAGTATTCTCCCACTTTATGTCAGCATCTAGGGTTCAAATATGTTGAGATAAGCGATCCATACCTTGTACCAGTTCGTGCAGTTGAGAGCTTGACTGAGAAATGTTATTACAATTCTCCTGGACCATAGCTTCAGTCTTTAATTTTTATTGCTGCATTATGGCCATGATTTTGTATGTCTGCCTCATATGAGCTAAGGAGGATTCTTTAAATTCAGTTACAGAGGAACTCAATTTATAGAGGTTTTCATTAAGGAGTTTGTTCTGAGTTTCCTGAGTCTTCTGAATGAGGATAACTACTTCCTTATGTTTGGTCGTTGATTGGAAGTGTAGTTGATCCCTTTCTCGGATGCTAGTTATCATCTCCTTGATGATTTCCCTTAGTCTCTTTGTGAGATCGGATCCCAAGCTACCAGGAAGGTTGTTGGCAGCTTCGATCATGTTGTTGAATCGTTGATGAATAATAAGAGAGTGGGCTTCAAGGTTTTCTTCCATGTCCTTAGCCATTTTCTCTGTCACTCTAGTAAGCTCATCTTTGGTGGGAAGGAAAGACAAATGTTCAATTATCTTCTGGATATCAGAAGGAGGGACTTTTGTTTCCTTCTCTTGCATATTTGAGAGAATAAGTGCTAGATCAAAGTATTTATTGTTGGAGGACGAGGGAACATCTGATTGAGAGATCGGGGCTCTGTATGGTTGTTTAGAGGGCGAGTGAGCAATTTGTTTGTCAGGAGTAGTGTCATAACAATCTACGATCGTGGGGTGAGAGGATTCTCCTACGACGGGAAAAAGTGGTTCATTTGGTTCATCAGTCACAGAGTGTTGGGACTCTATAACTGGAAATTGGTCTCTCGAGTTAGGAATGACCTCACTCCATATAGGCAGTGCATCAAAGTAGAAGTAGTCTGATGAAGGATTATGTTTTAGTTTGAAGCTTGAGGGAATAAAGTATACCTTTTGCTCATGGTGAGAAGAGGCATGATTAGTGATTAGATTTTGAGCAAATATGAGGTTCCTTGGATATTCTTAGGCGAGCATAGATACTGCTGGATAGTCTTTGAATGTCCAGAATATATGGTCTAAAGAATTAAGAATTAGAGCTTTATGGAAGGGCATCATTGGCAGGTAAGAGAATAGATAGTTGTAATTGATGCTCCTTTCTTCACTTTTGAATTCAACAATGATTTCCACTTCATCTTCTTTTTCATCTTTTTCCTCATTCATGAGCTCCGTAATTTTGATTTCTATTTCCTTAGTGTTTTCTTCTATTTCTTGAGGGGTTGAGGGGTCTTCAAATTGAATTTCTAAGTGCTCCCCCTTAACCTGAGCTTCCATCTCTTCTTCTATTTGAATAATACTTGGTTCAACATCTTCTGGTTGCTCCCCTTCAGTTGATAACACCATCTCATCATTGATTTCTGCAACAACTGATTCAACGATTCTTGTTAGAACTAAAGAATCATTTGGAGAACTTGGAACTTCATCTGTGATGATTATTTCCTCATTTCTAGCTGATGCTGGGCCAAGGGATGCTAATCTTCTTTCCTCTTCCTCGATCTTGAGCATTATTTTTGTCGATGTCGGAAAAAATTTCCTTTTTTGGAATTCCTATTTTAAATATTTTTTACCCTTTATGTTTTCCATGTGGTTTGAATTTGGTTTGAAAGGGTGAAATTAACAAAAGATTCCGACATGAAATGTCGACGATTTGAAAATATTGATTTTTACAGAGCCACCAGTTGGTAGGAGTGAAATGGTTGTACCAACTCAACTGAGTTTACGAAAGGTTTTGGAATAAGGCCCAATTATTGGACTCTGTTTAACAGGCCTTAGAAACCGAGATTCATAGAGTTTAGGGGCTTTCTTAAGCATATGGAAGGTATTAGGCAACCCTTGACTTCTGTGAAAACACGGTTATCGCGTCTTTTCAATTCTCTAATTTATTTGAAGTGTGTGTGTGTGTGTGTTGTAGTTAATTAGGCCTAAGTGCTTTATTTGAAAGTAGTACTATGACTCTTTTGCAACTATATACAAAGGGTTTGATTTGTATAAAAATCCAATTTTAAGCAAAATATACAGAAATGATATTTTGAAAATAGGTTTTCAAACCTTTATGCTCACATAGTAATTGTGGCCTTTGATACTTTCATTTTATTCCGTATTCGGCTTGTTTTTATTTTATTCTCGAGATGCGAAACATCTTCGACAAAGTAATATATATATATATATATATATATATATATATATATATATATATATATATATGTGTGTGTCGGGCTCCTTATGGGCATGAAATTTATCAAAGAATGTCCGAGAACCACACATAATTTACAAGCTAACTGTACAACTGAAAAAGGGTCTATCATGGGAACCGGATCTAGATTTGTCAGCTGGATCTTAGATCCCATGGCTCCGAGGCTTACATAATATCATATGAATAGCTTGCATAACAAATATACTGAAATAAAATAGATATTTAATCTAAACGTCGCAAACAAAGGATTCATCAATTAAATCCTTGCATGCGCGTAGCCAAAGCTTCCAGCTTGCTCTAGATACAAATCTAGGATCGCGTAGTTGCTTAATATTTATAAAACTAGAAAGAAAACTAGATTTAAATAAATCTTAGCCATTCTAGCTCAAACGTTCCAATTTTACAACTTTTGAACTAGTTAAGAGTTAGATATGGCTAGATTTAGATAAATTTAGTCCACAAATTTAAAGATTACATCTTTACATTGAATGAACAGTTAAAATTGATATTTAATCACAATAAACAATTAATATATATATATATATATATATATATATATATATATTAAAGCAGTAAAAAGCTACGAATTTAGAATCCAGACTTGATTGTTATATATATATATATATTTATATTAAAGCAGATGAAAGTTTCAGATCAGAAAAGATCTTACAATGTGTAGAGCGAGGGAGGCTTTAAACTGCTTTTGAAACTTGAAGAATCAATTTTCACCGGTTAAAACTTGATATGTTGTAATATATATGTATACAAGTGTTTACAAAGAAGAATATCGAAGTTTGGAACACTATAGGAGGGGTTAAGAGCTGAAATGGGCGGAATTCCCTCTTTTTTCTCTTTTTTTGGCTAATGGGGGGGTCTTATTTATAGACCAAAATAGCAGCTGGTTTACCCGCGGCAATCGCAGGATACCTACAGCTGACCTGGGTGGGCCTGACCTCGTGGGTCCCATTGTCTCGAATTACGTGCACTCAGACCAACGCACCGTCTGCTCGAACCTTCATAACTTTCAATTCGGGAGTCCGGTGGAGGCGTGCTATACCTTTTTGAATAGCCCTTTTCGAGAGCTACACAATGATAAGGGATTTAACATTTTTCTAATAAAGGAAGATGGGTCCATGAATAGATCTTCGAGTCTTTGCAGTCCGTCCGTTGAGCTGTCTTGTGCTATTTTCACTCAGGATTGACGTTATGGTTCTATATGACCTTCATAGCTGTTATTTAACTTTATTTGATGTTAAGTTGGAAAAATTACTATTTTTCCCCTTAGGGTTGCCTCCAGGTTTAATGCAGTGAAAGCTATCTTATTTCAGGGTTGTCTCCGAGGTTGGAATGCTGTTGACTTTTATCAGTTGTTAGGGTTTTCTCTGAGATTAGTTTGTTATTTCTCGAGGTTGTCATCGGGGTTTGACTTGATCTCCTGGGATTTTTGTAGGGGTTTGACTTGATCTCCCGGGGTTGTCACCGGGGGTTGACTTGATCTCTCGTGGTTGTCGTCGGGGTTTGGCTTGATCTCCTGGGGTTATCGTCGGGGTTTTGCTTGATCTCCCGGGGTTATCGCTGGGGTTTAATTTAATCTCCTAGGGTTGTCACCAGGGCTTGAATTGATCTCTCGTGGTTGTCATCGAGGCTTAATTTGATCTCCCAGAGTTATCACCGGGGTTTGATTTGATCTCCTGGGGTTGTCATTGGGGTTTAATTTGATCTCCTGGGGTTATCATTGGGGTTTGGATTGATCTCCTGGGGTTATCGTCAGGGCTTGATTCGATGATTTTGACTTCCAAGGTTGTCTCTAAAAGAGAAAAGATGATTATATCCTCCTGCATGGTTATTAACAAGAATGAAAAATTTTGAGTGTCAACAGTTTTCTTAAGCTCGGAATCGGCCTTTTTGATCAACCTTCGCTTTTTATCTTTTTGGCTCAGGTTCAACAGCTTCTTCAGCAAATTTTTCATCTTCAATAATGATCACTTGCTCAGGCTGAGTAGCTATCCCATCATCTTCTTTATTGTGGCAGATAAGTCTGGACTTTACGATTAGTGAGCTTGAGTACTCTATGATCGTATTGAGAGAAGACTTCATTGAATGTAGGATGCATTTTCCCTTCTTAAAAATGACTTAGAGAGTGGTGTTCTCTCATCAGCTTCTGCTTTAACTTGCTTCTTATTCTTTTTTTTAAGGACTGCACAAATACAGAAATGAGATTTTGGACAGTCTGTCGTATGGGAGAGTCTTCAGGATCAGGCCTTTGTGGTTCTTCAGTTGTTGATCTTTGGGACTCTTCTTCAGTCTGATTAATCATTTTTTGTTTCCTCTTTCCTTTACTTTTTCTAATCAGAGCAGAGGACTCCTGATTCACTTCTTTTTCCTCTTCTTCCAAAACATACATATTTCCCTTAAAAGAAGGTTTCTTCACTCTACAGTTCTTCCACTGGACTCAAATTGGATTGAACTCAAGTTTTCTGCTGGATTCCTCTTCCAATCTTTAAAAAGATGTTGGGTGATCCTTTTTTTGTATTGAAGGCTTCACATTCCTTGTCCCCAATTTTATCTCATAGTGCTGATTGAAGAATCATGTTGATGAATCTTTCGTAGAACATTTTCTTTGGGCCTTTGGTCTTCTTGGCACTGAGAATCCATTTCCCAATCCATTCCATCAGTAAAGTACCATAGTTGACGTTAATTTTAAACACAATCATGGTCATTATTTTTAGTTGGATTTCACTGACAGCATCGTGACCTGAGTTTTTGCACAAAATACACTTTCCAATAATGTCAGCTAGGAATTCGTACTTTTGGGGGAATTCCTTTTTCTTGTATCCTTTGAGATCTGAGTTCTTCTGGTAGTGCATCCTCTTCAGTCCTTCATTAAAGTCAATATAGCTCAGAGAAGTACAACCTTTAGATTTAAACCCTAAGGCACGGTTTATATCTTCAGCCTCGAGTCGAATCGATACGCCTTTGACCTTTGTGGATAGAACACCATCTTCATAAACTACATTGTTATAGAACTCTTTTACTAATTTTGAATAAATCCTTGTGCTGGTGTCTAGGGCTTCCTAAAGTCCTGCTCGCTTTAGCAAAGATAGAACTTTATGAAATTTGGCTTGGCAGTTTTGAACTCATCGAAGCATAGCTGATTGCTGGAAATAACAGTTAAAGATGCCATTTAATTTTGTAAGTTTCCTAAAACAACCGAGATTAACTGAGCATGCTTGATTTTTTAATCTAGGGTTTGAGAGAGCGAGAGAGAAAGAGAGAAAGAGAGAAAGAGAGGGAAGGCTTTTAAAATTCAGAAAAGTTGAAACATAGATGAATTTTTAAAAGAATTTGTAACTTCCCTTGTTAGTTTTTGCTGAGTGGGGCACATGTATTATTCTGAATGGACTCACAATCTTTTAGACATATTGATAAGACTATCTTTTAGACTATATTTGCTTAGTTGAGTTCACTCTATGATCATTGTCCTACTTATCTCTACGATCGTTCATCTTTTTATTTACAAAGTTAGAAGCTGACAAAAACATGATATTTATGGATGCAGGTTTAACATGCCTAACTTACTTATTAACTTATTAAATTTGGATTCATCTAAGGGTTTTGTAAAGACATCAGCAAGTTGATTTTCAGTTGGGATATAATGTAAGGAGATATTTCCATTTTGAATATAATCCCTAAAGAAATGATATCTAATTTCTATATGCTTTGTTCTAGAGTGCATGACAGGATTATGAGTTATTGCTATAGTACTTGTATTATCACAATGAATAGGAATGGATTTGAAATCAAACCCATAGTCAGCTAACTAATTTTTCATCCATAGTAGTTTAACATAACAGTTGCCAGCGGCAATGTATTCAGCTTCTATTGTTGAGGTTGATACATAGTTTTGCTTCTTACTGAACTATGACACAAGCCTGTTTCCTAACAGTTGACATAGTATTCGGGCTATTTTTTTTGAAATCAGTCACCACACAAATGTTCTGCACACTTTAGGTAACATTTACATCCATTTCTTTCAAGTTTTGACCGTTAGAACGCTATATTTCATATTTAGTAAGTTTAAACACAACATAGCAAATATGTATGCCTATACGAGTTAATAAAAATGCACGATTTTAGTAAAATATTTATATTTCATTGTTGTGCACACACTGATGTGAAAAAAATTTATTTTTGGAAAACTCATTTTTCACCCATTTCGGTTATTTTAGCAAATCCTATTTGAGGAAAACTGAGCACGAGAAAATGTTTTCAAAATGACTATGGAAATTTAGCCACCATTGGTCTCATTTTAGTGTTTAATATATGAAATTCTCATAATTTGGGTTGATGTGCTACTGAATGGCCACCTACTCATGCCTACATGTATCCGTATAATCCATTTTACAGAGGAGACTATGGCAATAAAATTTCACGAGTCTGAGCATTCTAAAAGGCATGCATGTTTAACTCTACTGGATTTGTATGTTAAAATAACATAATTTGACATAATAAATCCATGCATGAGGTGATTCATAACTTTCTAGGATTCTAATGTCCTAAGGACATGCACTTACTCAATTTATTTGTAAGTAATCATACCTCACCCTTTCTGAGATGATTTGAAGATTTTTGTTTCTAGATATGGATTTTGACCGTACCAATAGCTCTATTCCCTGTATGGTTTCTTTTGGGGTCAAGAAGGCGGTTTTAACTGTTCCTTTACCCAGACCGACCAGACAGGCACGTTGGTTGGCCGAGTTTGTGATCCGTCCCATTAGAGTTAATATGGCAGATTCCATTGATAAGGAGGAGGACCCTATTGTAGATAAAAATCCTCCTTCTTCTACACCGTACTGGGACCTTTTTGGTATACAGGTGCCTATTCCCGATCTTTTGGGCGACTTGAGACGTCATCCATCGGTCCATCTTCATGCTAATGATGTAATGGAAGCCTTCAATTTTTCTTTTGTTTCTCTTCCCATTTTTGACAATGGTCAGTCTTTGATTTGCAATGCAGGTTACTGGGTTTACTCAGCCGAGGGGAAACTGGTTTACTATTTATTCTATTTATCAGAACTTCCATCCCGAGTACCGGGCCATTATACATTTATGGGGCCTCGAGGCTTTCTTTTCGATCACACCAAGGCGTTGTCCATGGGGTTATATAAGAGCCTTATCCTAGAGATGGTTTCATCAGACTCAATCCCTCCACTTACTAAATTGTGAGGTAATGATGACTCCGATGGATTGGCGATTCATTATCAGCTTAGAGTTTACAGGTTAGAGGGTCCCATTCTTGATAGATATTTCTCTTACTACTGTTAGATCTTTGTTGGGGATCCCTCTATCGGCCCTTAAGGGTCAGGTCGTCCATTCCGGTCCATTGAGCATTGATGCTTCCAGTGGGGCTTTATCAGAGCCTCCTCCCGAGTAGGTAGCGAGAGATCGCATTCTTCACCATCTATTTCTAATAATCATAAGGGGCTGCTTCATTGTAGATAACTCATCGATTATCTCATTTTCCCTTATTGGTGCTCTTTGAGATGTAGATCGCATCAAAGATTTTGATTGGGGCTCTTTCACATTTGCATATTTCTTTCGAGGGATGCGCCTATGTTCTGAAGGCGTTACAGAGGCTTGGTTAGGCTTCTACCCCTTTTTGTTGGTAAGTACTGACAATCAATCTTCCCTTCCCTACCTTTGGGTATTTTTGATAGATAGATTGATATACTTGGTTTCTGCCTATTTCAGTTCTGGGATTATGAGAGGCTTCCTTGCCTTCAGCCAGTTACCACTTTGGGTTTGGAGACATATCTGTAGGAATGGCGTTGGCATCACTCTACTTTGACAGAGGTCCTTGTAGCGGAGGGTTTTACACACAACCTCTTACATCATTGACTACAGATGTCATCATCTGGGTTCCTTACACCCCCGATTATCTGTCAGTAGGCTTTGAGGATGGCTTCCCAAAAGGGTTGGAATATGCCTTATCCACTCGTCGAATTCCTTTCTTGATTGAGGGAGGATGAGAGCTCTTTTTAGGAGAGTGAGAGATTAGGTGTATCACAAGGCAGATTCAGATTCCCTACTTTCCTTTCGCTCAACGACATTGGCCTTTATCCCTGCCTGTTACAGGCATTCCCTTGATGGGTTTAGATGGTTTCACTTTGTTAGATGGACTCTACACACTAGATGCATTCCGTTCATAGTGGATTCCCCACACTATAGGGGCTCAAACCTGGGCCACTCAGTTCATGGAGGACCTGGTACCTGGATCAGTTATGATGACAGATTGGATTACTTATTTTTAAGAGCCTAACCATCTGGACCAGATATCAAATTTGACTCATCTGCTGGACATGGCACATCTTTTCATTCGCTATTTAGGCAGAGATCCTTCAGAGGTAGATACTTTTGATTCCTATAACTCAGGTGTTGGTACATCCAGCGGTACACACGCTTCTGATTTTACTATAGCAGATCCTCCCCTATACCGCCTAGATATCCCTTTTAGCAGAGATATAGTTACTCAGGAGGAGTTGGATCATGTTGATTGCCTAGGGGATATAAATATCCATGACTTATTCTGATAGGTTTTTATTAGACGTATGGTTGTTATGCCTCACTTCCCTATACTTTTTATTTTCATTTTTAGAACAGAGATGATGTATTTATGATGTATGCACTTTTACATTCTATAGTGCTTTTACTTCCTGCACTTATTATATTGTCATTTATCATGATGGATGCATTATATCATGTATTTGCATTTTACAATTTAGAATTGACCCCTGTATGGTCATATGATATGATTCTACAGATTTCTTCCTCATCAGTATCACACATTGATCTACTTTCTGCCACCCGTATAGCTACGAATTTGTGGTCTTGGTTTGATAGTCTTCCGGAGTCAGATCGCATGTTAGCAGGTGGCATGTTGGGCCACTCTATGTCTTTATTGTCCTTTAGAGTCCCCGAAGATTTTGTAAAAGGCATGTTATCTCATTGGATCCCCGCTAGATAGGTTTTTCGCGTTGGTTTGGATGAGTTGACTCTTACCTTAGAGGAGTATTTATGTATCACCAGGTTGTTTTTATATGCTCTGTATGCTTGAGCAGCGATCGGTCAGATGTGCCGTCAGTTTATGGACATGACAGGTATACGACTGCCAATGTTTTTAGCTGTGGTCACCTCGGGTCGCATTGTATCTATGGAGTTCCTAATCGACCGCTTTGGATCTTTGGATAGCTTCTCACATTATTAGGAGGATTTCTTAATATCTGAGGATAAGTGGAGGATAGCCAGGGTGGACACTTAATTGATGTGTGTTGTGGCTATTTATATATGCCACTTTACGTAGACCATTTGGACATTGCCTTAGTTACTATAGTCAGAGCTTTATGGGAGGGTTGCACCATTCTTCCCATGATTTTTGTAGAGACTTTCATTTCAGCTACCTACTACTATACTCATGATGATGGATATTTTTGAGGTAGTGTGGTTTTACTGTATGTATGGTTCATGACACATCTTCGTCCGATAGGCACTTTGAGAAGCCTTGGACATTTCTTTGGTCATGATAGAGCGATTTCCTTTTCTTTTCGTCCTACAAAGTTCATAGATACAACTTCATGGCTGAATTTTCTGGATGTTATTGAGGACCCATTCTCTATTTTGCTTTATTTATGATTTTGATCCCCATTGAGGTTCATCACACATGTTACCAATATGGATTTCCTTCCATTAACGAGTTTAAGAGCTGTGAATACCTATCATCCACTGACTATCCATGACAGTTCGAGTAGTTTCAAGATTTTCATCCCTTTGAGGGTGCTTTAGATTACCGATTATCTGCTTCGTCCATGTCTGTTGATGATTTGGAGCGGGTTTATGATTATGGATTCTCAGGGAGTCATATGAGTTTAGTGAGAGTCATTTCGACTGCTCAATGAGTACACATTGCTTGGCCGAGGTAGATATAGCGACTCTTCATGTTGTCCACCCAGAGCTACCTTTTGATTCAGATGATGAGGAGCTCATGGAGGATCCACCCTCCATTTCAGAGGATGACCTATTTGAGGCTTTGACGACATCTATAGGCATTGTTGGGAATTACATATTCAAATTTGATGTTAAAAGTAAATAAACATGCTTATATGTAAAGTCCTTCAAAGAACATATGTACAAGGACTTAGGTGATAGATCAAGGTTGTTAGGTTAATCTGTGCTTTATGTTTATCATTCTGTAAATAAATGTATAGAAGAAAAGATCAAAGATGTTAGGTTGATCTACTTTGAGATGTAATAGATAGGCATCAATAGAATCGTAGTCTGTCGAGCCAGCCGAGGGATTGCAAAAGCCAAGGCAAAATTGTAGAGTATCGAGAAAGTTTCTATAGAATCGTAGTCTGCTTTGGAGGGACTCACTCAGAATCGTAGAGTTGGTCCAAGCGCTTGCTGAGCCAAGTCAAGAATCGTAGTCTTCTCTCGAAAGCATAGAGTCTGCAAAAATAAGCAAGTCAAGGATCGTAGTCTACCAGTGCTTAAGAGAGATCGTAGTGTATCTCCTGTCAGCATCAAAAGCATCGAGCCTTGTCCATTAGCTGAAGAATAAAATATACAAATGAAGAATGGATTATAGACGTTTAGACTTTTGGGAATCCCAATTCTCATCCTTAGTATGTATCAAAGAAGCGTATTGAAGAAGCTAAGGAAAAGGATTGCATGTCTGTTGAAGGTTTTTTTTTCAAGTGTTAGGTGAGATAGGTGTCTGCCATGTCAGTGAGTCAGACGGCTGAACATCAAATTTCTAGGAAGTCACCATTAGTGCTTAGACATATCTGATGTATTTAATGCTTTAACAGATGCCTTCAAACAGACATATTTCAAAGGCTCCTTTATATACAAATCATCAGACACAGATGCAAACAAGTAAGTACATAACAAAAAGCTGAAGAACACTCAACGCTCGACTCTACGATCAAGAAAGAAAGCTTGCTCAGCTACTCAGTTCTTTCGAACATATGCTTAACAGCAACTGAGTAGCACTACCCAAGAACTCAACTCTCATTAAGTGTATTCCAAGTCTGTTGGACTTGAAGATTTCTAAGTGAACTAAGAAGTTCCAAGACTGCTGGTCTTGAAGGAATCTAAGTGATTCAAAGGTTGTAAAGATATCCTTAGTGGATTTCCTACTCGAGGAGTAGAAGAGAGGACTAGGAGCTTTTAGTGCTCTGAACCACTTAAAAACGCTGTGTCTTTTATATTCTTGCTATAATTGCTATATTTGTTATAACTGCTTATTTCTTATTAACTTGGTTTATCTTAAAAGGGGAACAAACAAATCTTATATTTCACTGTGGTTAATTTATTAACAAATCTAATAAGTAATTTGAAAAAAAAATATTTAAAATATCTATTCAACCCCCCTTCTAGATAACTATTGTGCCTCTGGTAACTAACAGACACGTTTACTCCCAGCTTTATTTCTACTTATATTCCTTTATTACCTAGAGAGGTACTGGAGCATCGAGTATAACTTTTGACTTTCGAGCGAGACCAGGCCGGGGCACTATTGTTGAGGGTTTCATCTAGTAGAGATGTTGCTTATTTGGCGAGGGACGAGTTCCAGGTGACTAGAGATACTGTTGTGGCTGGTCATGCCACTCTTAGATTATATATATACAAAGGACGTCATTGCATTTACGAGTGCATTCATAGCTGATCATGATAGTAATTTACGTACGGCAGTGGAGCTTATGACTCGCCTTGAGACTGCTGGTCAAGAGATTAGAGATTACCCTCCATCCTCAAAGAGGGATGCTATGCTTGATTTATTATCCTGCTTGATTAGGGGCTTATATAGTAGCTTTATTTCCTGCATTATACTAGGTTATCAACTTTTGTCATGTACATGGCATTTTATATATATATATATATCAAACAACACATATAACAAGGAAATATATTTTATCTCACTTCCCTTTTGGATATGTTTGATAATGGCCATATTTATCCATGACTTGCCATCTTGATGTGTCCCGAACTTTTCCTTGATGGACTGACCTTGAGATGTCATAGGGTCTCTCAAAATGGGTCGTAGATCTTTAGGTTTTTCTGGTATACCAGCTTTCACATTTTACTTTTGGTGTCTTGGGACTGATCTTTTGATATTGTTAAGGTTTAGGCAAAGTGTTTGGCTTTCTTTCAAGGGTTCGACCGCACCATAAATGGTTGCCTATGTATTCTCATGGATGAGAGATCAGGTCATTGTAGTTCGGCTTGGCTTGAATGGTTTAAAGCTGGCACTCTGTTCAGTGAGAAAACTATTTTGGGAATTTGAAAGGTGTTTGGTTTGAAGGGTTTTTTGAATTATTGGTTTGGTTTGACCACACCATAGATGACTGCCAACGTACTCCCATGGATGAGAGATCAGGTTATTCGTAGTTCAAACCCAAATGATAAGACTTATTTAATTTTTTTCAGGACCAAGATGGTGGTTTGCATGTATTTAGACATAGTACCTTTTCACGGTGTTTGAATTGATAAGCTAGGGAAATTCTTCACCGTCCATTTTTTGCAGTCTGAGGTCTCCTCCTAACAACACTTCTTTGACAATGAAAGGGCCTTCCTAGTTTGGGGAAAATTTTTCTTTGGCTACTTCTTGATTGGAGATGACCTTTTTCAATACCAGGTCATTTTCTGTAAACTGCCAAATCCGGACCTTCTTATTGTAGGATCTTTTGTTGATACAATCGACCATGGAAAGTAGTTGCCGCTCTTTTCTCGTCTATCAGAGATAGCTGGTGGTACCACTCTTGTATCCATTATTCTTCTTCCATCTAAACATCTTTCAACACTTTTAATGATTCCATTTCCACTACTTCAATGCCATAGACCAAAGAATAGGGGGTAGCCCCTGTAGAAGTGCACATTAATGTTCTGTATGCTAACAGAGTCAGAGGCACTAAGTCTGGCCATCCTTTGTGATTGGCGGACATCTTTTGCATAATCTTCTTGATATTCTTGTTGGCTGCTTCAAACACACCATTCATCTTGGGACGATAAATGACAAAATTAAGATGTTTAATATGGAATTTGCTGCATAATTTCTTCATCATTTGGTTGTTCAAATTTTTTGCATTATCCGACACAATCACCTCCGGTTGTCCGTATCGACATATCACATTTTTTTTAATGAAATTGACAATTACCTCCTTTGTGACTTTGGGAAAAGAGGCATCTTCTATTCACTTAGTGAAGTAGTCGATCATGGTGAAAATAAATCGATGACCATTACTGGCTTTGGGTTCTATTGGCGTGATTACATCCATTCCCTACATAGAAAAGGGCCATGGAAAACTCATACAGTGTAGTTCGTTTGGAGGAGCGTGGATGACATTTCCATAAACTTGACATTGATAACATTTCCTGACGTGATCATCACAGTCGGCTTTGAGAGATATCCATTAATGTCCTGTTCTTAATATCTTTTTGGCAAGTAAAAGACCGCTCATGTGTGGACCACATACTCCACCATGGGCTTCGTCCTTAAGTCTTTGGGCTTGATCTTTATCTAGGCATCTCAAAAGACTTACTCCAACATCTCTTTTGTAGAGTGTATCTCCACTCAAGTAGAATTTCATCACCATTTTATGGATCCACTTTCTTTCAGCTTGACTTTCCCCAATGGGCGTAAATCCATCCCGAAGGTATTCTTTAATATCCTGATACCAAGGCTATTTGATGGGAGGAAATTCATCTGATACTTCTCCAATGTAATTTCTGTGACGCCCCTAAATCCGGGTATCTTCCAACCCGACAGATGGAGCTACACGGTACTCATAACTGTACATTCATTCTATTGAAATGACATCACAATGTGTGAATCAACGACATTCTTATTACATTAATAATATTACATCCCGTTCTCAGGTTCTAAAACCATTACATTCTTTGTTCATCATACTATAATATATACAACTTACTAGTTTATTACAAGGTAAACTAATCGTTCATCTTCGTCTTGCCTTTATCCTTGTCGGATCCCTCGATTCGTTCGGTCTTAGCTGCATTCATATGGTTCAAGCAAGAGTGAGCATAAAAAGCTCAGTAAGTACAACAATTTCTTTTAAACGACATGCTTGAAACATATGAATCGTATATCTTCAATAACTGGATAATAGTTATGAAGTACTATCAATAATTTCAAAATAGCACTTCTTTTCCTTCAAAACGTTTTACAATAACAATATTCAGTAAAACATCAATTCTAGCTCAAGACCATGAGCGTTTCATAATTTCTTTGAAAAGGACAACCCGACACTAAGTCCGTAAGTCCGGCATATCTTACAAGCACTTCTGGGTGATTAGCCCATAGTACTCTATGTTGATCAACACTACATCCTGTTAAACATATGTACGTTTAAGTTTTGGCAACCTCGCATGCCCATCGAATAATCGATGAAAAATATATATGTGTATTCATACTCAGGCTTACCTTGAATCCGTACCAAACAATTGGCGTAGTATAGCGTTAACAATTCTATATTGAAAGACTTGTAAATAAATCAATTAATCTTCAAGATTAGTCTAGCCGAGTTAAAACTAGCATCGACATTTTTCGTAAAACAATTCATGCGTATTATAACATGAATCAATGAAAACATGGCTAACACGAAGGTTAGACAAGCGTTTAAGAAAAACTTGCCTTCAGCATCTGCTACAGTAAAAATTACTTTCCCTATGAGTCTTTACAGTCTCTACAACACATAACCACATAACATACCGTATTAGGTCATGAAT
The DNA here is from genome assembly GCA_020205605.1 of Panax ginseng. Lineage (NCBI taxonomy): Eukaryota > Viridiplantae > Streptophyta > Magnoliopsida > Apiales > Araliaceae > Panax > Panax ginseng. The sequence goes on from CM035134.1 coordinate 109,803,703, forward strand.
GAACATACATAGTTCCTAATGAATCTTACTCTTCTTCTCAATCTAATCTTGTATTAGATTTGTTATTAATTGTTTCGGCTTACCGTTATAACTTACATCATTCTTACCAACTTCTTTCTCTTCTATGTCTTACTTGGATTTATTTTATTAATACAACTCGTTTCTAGTTAATCATCCTTCTTCACGGCTTACTAACGTTATCACGTTTATTAATCAAAACTCGATCGTTAAGTACACGTATTGCACAGTTCACGTTCACATTCAATTGACTTATCTCCAACCTTTAGTATTATACTTAAGGTTTATAACATCTTTTAATGAAGTTACATTAGGTTTAGCATTGATATGATTCCTTATCATTAACTTGTTTCTCCTTTATATTTAAAACCTTTCCTCTCTGGGCTTTCCTAATCTCATGGCTATTGCCTTTACCTGACATTCCTTCTTTGTGTCATGCCGCGGTGTGACTTAGTAGTGTGTATGGTCCGGACTCACAAGTATTTGGCCTGAGTCTCCCTTACTATCGCCAGTCTTCTTGGCACCGATTAGCAGCAGTACCATCTCTCTTTATACGGAGGCGCGGGCCCTTATGTGCTTCGAGTCGCAATGCTGGCCCCAGACTCTGTGCCTCAAAAATTTTTGATAGTTTTCCAACTTTACGAAATTCCCGGACGCATATCGTCTTCGTTATAAGTCTGAATTGGCTCGTTCAAAAGCCTACGATTCACAAATCAGATACTCTACGCGTTCATGCAAGAATTTTATCTATTTATCTTCGTTTGCTAAAAATTCACCTATTAGTCCATTTTTAACAACTCAAAAATTAGGTATTTCACATCACCTAAATTCCTTAACTTCATTTCTTATGATTTGTTCATCGTTTCAAATGGATTCAATCCATCATAAAATATTTTGAATACAAACTTTAACTATAAACATGATAAGTTATTACTTGTTCAGTAAACTACTTATGACTTCCTTTCTCAAATAGATTAAGTCTTTTATTCTTGCTTCTTATTAATACAATCTTATTAAAGAGTTTATAAGCTCTTCATAAATTCAAACAATTAAGTTTGAATACTTATTCGCTTTCTCCATTGATTATATCCATTCTCAATGGAGTCCTTAGGTATACATCACCTATTCTCGAGTGCCAAATACATGGTATACAAATACAAACTTAAATTCAAATTCAAATTAAACCGTTAAACATTTATTCCATTCTCAATGGAGTCACACTATTTAATTTATTGTCACACTATTTAATGAGAGGACTACTAATGCTATCATCCTCGACCGCCACCCGCTCCCCGACTCGTCCCCAAATATATTCTCATTTCCTGAAGAGAATAAAGAAAGAAAGGGTGAGCTCAACTAGCCCAAGAAGAAATATTATGACTAAGATAATGCGTAATAAATTATCAATAGTCTTTAAATAATGTTAAACCGATAAAATACAATAGACATCAAGTTTAATCATGCAATTTAAATAAGCAATTCATAAGAAGAGTCAAGTAAAGAATAAAATCTACTATCTTCTATGATTTAAAATGTTTTCATCAATTTTATCACGAGACTCAAATTAATAAATAAACCGTGATCATCGAATCATCCCTACGCACTACGCCCAAGGATATTCATTAAATCATCAATGGTCATGACTATACCGAATAATCCCTGGTCATAATCATACCAAGTCCATCTCTGCACGTAAGCCAAAGATATACAACAATAAAATCAATAATCAACAATCCATCTTTGCACGTAAGCCAAAGATATACAATTCAATAATCAATAAATTCATCTTCGCACGTAGTTCAAAGATAACTTTCATCATCATATAAGCATGAGGATGATGACAATGATATAAGCATTAATCAAACTAAAACAAGGATAAATATTAAAGACTTTAATTTTATCCAAATATTATCCATCACTTAAATAACTCATAATCTAATATTGTTAATATTATAACAATATTTTAATCACCTCTTAAACTTATAAACAATTTATTTCAATTGTTTACACTTTATCAAATAATGCATTTAATCATTCAAAAATTCCATACTCATAAGATTTCATCACCAATGATCAAATCCCTTATCAACAATCTACATATACCTTATATAGATTTCCAAGCCATAAAATCCTATTTTCCAACTTTGTTACTTCACATAACATATTTAACTCATATGTTCAGAATTAAACTATTTTCATGAAAAATACCAAATTAGTCCCAAAAATATTTATTTTCTGGGATTTAGCATAATATAGTCCCATAATGAACATATATTTTTCTCGAATTTTTAAAATTCATTTACTATTTTTCAAAAATCAATTTCTAATTAATTCCTTAAGAAATTAGCTACCTCAAGGTTAACTCCAAAATTTCCCAAATCTTGGCAGTAATCTTACACATGTTAACGTGAGCTTCCGCTTTAAATTTCATGGTCATCTGAGTTATAGAACTCCAGCTATAGCATTTTTTCATTTAAAAACCTTAAATATTGAAATGGTCATAACTTGCTCATTTTAAGTCAGAATGAGCTCATTTTTGGACAGAAGGTACTTTATACTATATACTTTAATGTCCCAAAAGGCCAGAATTTTTCTCACAAATTAAGTGGCCGAAACAACCCTTTTAAAAATATGGGCAGTAGCTTTTTCGAAATAGGCAGCTTTTGCCTCCTTTGCTAAAATCAGTCCACACGAAAATCTACAACACCTTTTCTAGTGATTCCACTTGGATAAGATACAAAACTCATAGATCTAACTCTAGGACTTCACCACACTCAAAAATTTGAAATATAACAGGAGATATGGTCAATTGAATTTCGTGTTCCGTTTTTACCAAAATCTAATTTTCAACCCTTTGTGATTTCTAAGAAACTTTCATGTTTTCACATAATAACCAATATAACTTATCATGACAATGACATAATAATTCAATAAAACAAGTTCACGAATCAATTTAACTAGGAACCAATAACGTCCAAATTGTCAACATGATACTTCTTTGTAGAGTAAAATTCAAGAATGCTTAGAAGAATATTTCCATGAAAAGATACTTGATGAAGCGCAAATAGCAAGGATATTCCACTAATTTCATGGAGTATAGAAGTCAAACCTTTAACCAACTGAGTATAAGAGAATATATGAAACCGCAAATGGATTTTCGTCCGCCATGCCAGCAGAATCCACTTAGATGCATCATTTCCACAATTTAATAAGAATGAATACGAAGGATCATTCACCACGCATGTGGAAAATCCACATGTATGTGTTATTCCAATGTAATAATAAAGAATGGAATAATGTATGATTCACCATACATGCGATAGAGACCGCATGCATGTGTTATTCCCAACAGAGTAATAAATAATGGAACTGTGTCCCACCAGAAAACGCATGCATGTGATATTCCAGATAGAAAATAAAAAATGCGAATAATAAATAATAAATAATGGAACCAGTCCCACAGAAACGCATGCATGAGATGTGATATTCCGGCGTAATAATAAATGCGAATAATAAATAATGGAACCAGTCCATGTGAAATGCATGTATATGTGATATTCCAAATATAATAAATGCGAATAATAAAAGAATTTCACCACGATGCAGATTTGATAAACAAAGTTATTCCAACATAATAATAAAGAATGGAATAATGTAAAAATTTCACCATGTATGCGGTACTTTGTATAACAAAAGTTATTCCAATGTAATAATAAAGGATGGAATAATGTAAGTTCTTTCATGAATAAGAAAGAAATAATACCCCTTACAGTACAAAACAAATAATATCCCTTACCTCAAAAGAAGACCGATACTCGAATAAATGAGGAGCAGACTTCTTCTTCTTTTCTCTCTATAGATTTCTCTCTATAATAATGGCTCTAAAGCTTTAGTGAATTGGTGAGAAATGAAGGAAGAATGAGCTTCTATTTATAGAAAAACATAGTTTCGATAATTGCACGCTTTTAGGGCTCGTAATATTACAAAGACAATACCTCCAACTTTTCTTTTATTTTTAATTTAGTCATCCAAGTATTATCAAACTTGCACCACCTCCCCTAATAGTAAATAATGTGAATCAATAGTAAATCATATGAATCAATAGTTCTAAACATGTGAAAAAAATTAATTACAGTATAGATACTCCATCTATACCTCCATTTTTAACTTAGTCATGCAAGTATCATCAATCTTGCACCAACTCCCCTAATAGTATAAAAATGTGATTCAATAGTACACACATGTGAACAAATAGTTATAATCATGTGAAATAATAGCAATCAATTGCTCATTTATCCTAAGTTAAATACCCGATCGGGTCAATATAACCTCCAGACATCAATTTTTATCGAAATAAATGTCGATTTTCACTAACACAAATAATTCCAACACAATGAAACTATTTTTATCAAAAATATAAATTTTGAAATTTTGAAGTTTGATTTTTTCCAAAAAAAGTCAATCATTAACTTTTTTCACCAAATAGTAAAAACCAAAAATTTTGTGTTTATAGTCTATTTTTACTAATTTCATCGTTCCGACTCAAATATCACGTCTGCCTCCAAATTCAACTCCGAAGCACAACTTCAATTTTAATAACATTCATCATTAATATTATAACTCACAATATTTATCAACCAGTCGCTCCTCGTGAAAGAGGGGCTTTCCAATAAGGATTTCTCCCTATCATGCGCGCAATTATTAGTGACCAAACCTCTCCTCGATGTAACTTCTAGACATTGTAAATATTGCAATTTAATAATATGAATAACTTTGTCGCCTCAATTATTGATCTAATAATATATCATATTATGCGATGATACCGCGACAATAATCGAATCAATAATATGAGAGATATGATGCAAAGAATTATCGTAGTAATAATTGAGTATAACCGAGTGACTTCACGTAAGCATCAATAATCAATACCGTGTGCTACTATGCAACCACGCCAGACATCGTATTTCCGGGTAGTTTAATTTTTACTACCTCCGTAGTATTTTCAACAGCTTTAACGAAAAAGATTTCCGCTCCACTAATGATTATGCCGTCGCATTATTTTCATAAAATATTTTTTTATAACAACTTGTCGCTTTTATAAATACTACCCACTACGACATTATCTCAAATTCACACCATTATATTCAAATTTTTTTCAAGAAAATTAAATCTTTATTCAGTAAATCTGGGGTCTCAAATCCACTACCCATGATTAATGGATTAAGTTCATACCCTTGATAATCACTTAATATTCTCCTTCTTGAAAAAAAGAATATTCCTAGCCTACCAAAAATAAGCTCTCAATATTTTATAACAACTTGCATATAGAAAGTTTGCGGGTAATTTATAAATCCTTACTACCCTACAAATTAAGTTAACTATAACATTATCTCAAATTCACACCATAATATTCAAAAAAAAGCACTTTACTTTCACACATAAAGAAAATTAAATTACTTTATTCTTTGCTTAAAAGTCTACTTGCTCTCTCATTGACTTTACAATTTCTTACTCAATCCTATAAGTCCATTACATTTTGCTTAAAGCCTTATAACGTATAATTTACGTATTAATCTTGTATTCTAACTCGTATACTTATTCATGTACATCATACCATCATTCATGCATACTCGTATAATACTTTGTATCATACTCATATTCATTACTTCGTACAATACCTACATATTACACGATCATTGTTTTAATTCATTATACACATTTTATTTCCTTCTCGGAACTCCCTTTCCCTAACCGTTAGGTTTTAAGTCCGCAGGTGAAAAACTGCGCTTGCCATAATTGAAATATTATTGGATATTCTATCTCACCTTGATATTCTATCATTACATATTTCTCGGAAGTTCAAAAATAATTCCTGAGCAGAAATGCGTGAATAGTGTTTTTCAAAAAATTTCTCGGAAAGCTTTTATTTTTGTCTTGGAAATTTAAACACTTTAATTCTACCACGTAGCCAAAATACTACGACATTCCGATATGTCTAGGTCATTGAACGACCTTCAATTAGCTTACTCCCATAAACAATTAATTAAATTTATTTAATCCACATAATTAAATAAAAATGTAATTCTCAAAAATCTGATTTTTCTGGGGCGTTACACTCTTCCCCCCTTATAAGGATTCTGTCCCCAGAATCTCGCTACAATTATCTAACTAAATGAGGAAAATTTCCTCATCATTTTAATCTCGAGTTTCCACAATGTTTCTTCGACATTGTGGTTCTTTCATTTCACCTTCAACGAAGGTATTATCTTATTTTTCATGACTTGTCAGTTCCTATCAATAATTTGAGTTGGAAGTTTAAATACTTATTAACATATTACGCTATCTTCCTCTGATTAATTCTTCCTTTAACTTTAAAATTATTTGAAACTCAAATTCCTCCTTCAAAACAAGATTATACACGATCTTCTCTTTATCCTGCATCCTCTTCTTCACTCGCTTACACTCCTCGTTACCTAGTTGTATTTATTTAACTCGTTCCATTATCGTGGATTAAGTCTACATTGTGAATAAAATTTCTACCACTTCATTCTGTAAATTAACTTCTAGCTCCGTTCTTGCCATCTCCGTTAGTAACTCATTCTGAGTCGTTAACATCGATAGCTTTTCCCTACCCTTCTTACTTAACGCGTCGGCTTCTACGTTTACCTTCCATGTATGATATAACATATCACAGTCGTAACCTCTTATCCATTCTAATCACATTCTCTACCTCATATTCAACTTTTTCTGTGTGGAGATATATTTCAAACTCTTAGAGTCCGTGTATATCTCACACTTCTCCCCGTATAAATACTATCTTCCGATTTTTAATTCTAAAACTACAGTTGCCAATTCTAGATCATAAGTAATATAGGTCTCCTCATAATTCTTTAACTGGCATGATGCATGCATAATGACATTGCTATGCTACATGAGCACGCAACCCCGTCTTCAATGCGAAACATCGAGATACACTATAAAATCCCCTGTATCACCTGATAAGATAATACAGATGCCTCACTTAACCTTCCTTTTAGCTCCTAAAAACTATTTTCTCCCTTCTCATTCCCAACATACTTCTCAATAATAAATTTTGTCTATCTCTTTAAGCTACAATTCACACGTAGTGAATTTCGTATCCAACTTTTCCCTCTGTAGTGTTTCTCACACTATCTCCAAATGTTCAACGTGATCTTCTGACGTCTTAATTTAGACTAGAATATCACCAAGGATCATTACGACACCCTCGTCCAAATAATATTTGAACACTCTATGACGCTAATGGTACTTTCAACCATAGCACCTCACTAGAGTACCTATCAATTTGCCACCGACTTGTTCGATACCCATTACGGAAAGTCTAACTTCCGCACATTAGTTAACCCAAACGACATAAGCAGAAATTTATCATAACTATAACAATTTTTGAACGTCGTCTTAGGTACCTCGTCCTTCCTTACATTTTACCAAGAATACCTCACACATAAAGCTATCTTAGAAAAATATTTTACCCCCTTTCAACTGATCAAATAGATCATCGATCCTGGGCGCTGGGTATTTACTCTCAACCATTAATTTACTCCACTCACAGTAGTCGATACGTAAACGTAACGACTCATCCTCTTCCTTAACATCCTCCTAACTTGCGTCATCGTTAGACAACAAGAGCATCGTGGTATTTTATTACCGTAAAATACTACCTTGGGTTACTTAGAAAACCGAAGATTCATACTTTTATTCTAACAATTTATTAAAGTTCTATGATTAATCAACCCATTCATACCGAGAATTACTTCAAATTCTCTCAACTTTATCAGTACTTATCTACCGATACTTGCTTACATTCCTTATTCATGAATCCATTTCCACGAATATAATTAACAAAAGTCATTTCCCCGTTCTCTACTTTAACGTATAAAGGTATTTATAATCTGTTCTGAGAATGAACTTAATCACTTAACAAAATCTCATGCTATAAAAGAAAAGTAGCACTCCAATCAAACAACACATAAGCATTCATTGTATTAACCAGAATGATACCTGCTACTAAATTCGCTGATGCAACCGTATCATGGCTAACTTACCACTACTAACACCTTTACTTTACTCTGACCCCTTCTTTAGGCAATTTCTTGCCATATGGTCCAACGACCCACATACAAAACAACAATGGTTTTTCTTAGATTTAGGACAATTGGGTAATATATGACCCTCCTGTCCATAGTTATAATAAACCGATTTCCCTTTCAGATAAACTACTAGATGATTCTTTCCACATGTCTTATATACCTCGATCCTATGCTTAGGATCCCCTTGTTCCCCCTCCAGTATTCCTGGAGTTAAAATTCTTCCTTTTTGGCATACTGCCACTACCACTGGCACTCTCTGCCTTGGTTCCTCCCTCTCCCTTGCTTTTATTCTTTCTCTTTTTGTGGTATTGGGTTAACGCCGCACTACCACCCTCCGTTATAATCGCTTCTCTAGAATGGTCCCATAAGAAACACTCTGGAACATCAAAATCCTATTATAGAGCCAGGGTTTCAGGCCCGGCTCAAACCTACGAGCCTTCCTCTCCTCAGTGTCCACTTGGTGTGGAGAAAACCTTGCCAATTCATTGAACTGGGGATCCATCATGTCCCCTAGTTTAAGTTCTAAGAACGTAATCTCCATCCTCCCTTACATGCTTGTAGGGAAATAATTCTCGAAGAAAACCTTCTTGAATTATTCCCACGTTACCGCATCTATTCTTGCCCCACCCTGGTGAGCCTCCTACCAAAAGTTGGCTTCCCCTTTCATCATGTAAGTCTCAAAAGAAGTCTTTTGCTCCTCACCTACGTTTGTAATAACAAATGCCTTCTCTATTTCCTTTACTCATGTCCGGGCTTCTAATGGGTCTGTCATTCCTTTGAACTCTGGCGGACCTATACTTTTAAATTCTTTAAAAGTAGTCATTCTGGCTAACCTAGGTTTGGCGGGTACTCTACCCCCAGTTTAGTTAAATGCAACCGTTAATAAATTAATGAATTCTTGCATAGGGTTGTTTTGACCCCCTTGATTTTTATTACGTGATTCTGCTTCCTGATTACGTTGTCTTCTTCTTGACGGCATTTAAATAGAATTTCATTATTATTTATTTATTTACTTCATTATTATTCGCCACATAACAACTCATACCATAACAAAGCATATTAAATGAAAACTTCATTATATTTATATGCTTCTTCATAGTCTGAAACTATTTACACTTTACTTCCATAGCCAACGGCTAGTACATTTCTATCCCGCAATTGAACTTCTCAAATGTTGGGATTTACAAAAAGACTACCCTATTATACAAAAGAGGGTTTTACGTCACTACACACACATTTATAACTCTAGACTACTAATAATGCATAACAGCGTCCTCGTGTTTCTCATTCACAATCATCGCTACAATATCCCGACTAATAGTGTGACGGGTTTGTCCTGATTCCTTGGGATGACAAGAAACTTTCAGCTTAAAATCCCTATGAGCACTCTTATGGATGTAAGACACCCGTGCTATCTTCCGGTATTTCTTAATCAGTTTCTTACGAAGCTCATCGACCTCTTCTTTATAGACACTAGCCTGCTCTGTTATAAGCACCTGCCTATCGTGCTCTGACTCAAAGTCTGCTTCTACAGACACCTTAGCTTCATGGAGATAATTAATCTCTTCACTCTGATTCTGCACAATTGTACTTAGTTGCACATTCCTGTCAAGTACTGCAAGATACAATGCTCTCATTGCATCTAGAGGTATTGACTCTAGTGTAGGTACCACCGTATTAACTGATCTTACCTCCATTTCCTCCTCCTCATAGACCATCATATTAAGATATAACACTATATCCATATCTCCCTCGGAGTAGTCCTCCTCAGAAAAGTACTCCACTGTCTTCGACTCCTCTAGAATCACTAATTGTACCTCCGCCACCGGCATAGGTACAGGCTCTACTCTGTTCATAATTTCTTTGCTCACCGCGTGTATATCTCTATACATCAAGCTATCGATCGACATCCTACAATAACACATATGTTGATTAGTACATAACACACAATAGTATAAGCACAAATCACATTTAATTTATTTAGGGTTACTTTCCATCTTTTAAATCTTTCGGTACTGAGTTTACTCAATACCTTATTGACTCATTCAACTTAAGTAAAGCTCGAGTTTACTTCCTTCAGACTTTTCTTCCTTAACGAGGTTATTAGCCTAAGGTTCTTCCCCCTTAAGTTTTATAACCTAATGCTTTGATACCAACCTGTGACGCCCCCAAATCCGGGTATCTTCCAACCCGACAAATGGTGCTACACGGTACTCATAACTGTACATTCATTCTATTGAAACAACATCACAATGTGTGAATCAACGACATTCTTATTACATTAATAATATTACATCCCGTTCCCAGGATCTAAAACCATTACATTCTTTGTTCATCATACTATAATATATACAACTTACTAGTTTATTACAATGTAAACTAATCGTTCATCTTTGTCTTGCCTTTATCCGTGTCGGATCCCTCGGTTCATTTGGTCTTAGCTGCATTCATATGGTTCAAGAAAGAGTGAGCGTAACAAGCTCAGCAAGTACAACAATTACTTTTAAACGACATGCTTGAAAAATAGGAATCGTATATCTTCAATAACTGGATAATAGTTATGAAGTACTATCAATAATTTCAAAATAGCACTTCTTTTCCTTCAAAACGTTTTACAATAACAATATTCAGTAAAACATCAATTCTAGCTCAAGACCATGAGCGTTTCATAATTTCTTTGAAAAGGACAACCCGACACTAAGTCCGTAAGTCCGGCATATCTTACAAGCACTTCTGGGTGATTAGCCCATAGTACTCTATGTTGATCAACACTACATCCTGTTAAACATATGCACGTTTAAGTTTTGGCAACCTCGCATGCCCATCGAATAATCAATGAAAAATATATATGTTTATTCATACTCAGGCTTACCTTGAATCCGTACCAAACAATTGGCGTAGTATAGCGTTAACAATTCTATATTAAAAGACTTGTAAATAAATCAATTAATCTTCAAGATTAGTCTAGCCGAGTTAAAACTAGCATCGACATTTTTCGTAAAATAATTCATGCGTATTATAACATGAATCACTGAAAACCTGGCTAACACGAAGGTTAGACAAGCGTTTAAGAAAAACTTGCCTTCAGCATCTGCTATAGTAAAAATTACTTTCCCTTTGAGTCTTTACAGTCTCTACAACACATAACCACATAACATACCGTATTAGGTTATAGAACTCCGGTTATAGCGTTTTTCGTCAAAAAAACCTAAATATTGAAATGGTCATAACTTGCTCATTTTAAGTCAGAATGAGCTCATTTTTGGACAGGATGTTCTTTATACCATATTCTTTCATATCCCAAAAGGCCGGAATTTTTCTCACAAACTAAGTGGCCGAAACAGACCTTACAAAATTATGGGCAGTAGCTTTTTGCTATTTTCCAGCTTTTGACTCCTTTGCTAAAAATAGTCCACACAAAAATCTACAACACCTTTTCTAGTGATTCCACTTGGATAAGTTAGTAAACTTATAGATCTAACTCTAGGACTTGACCACACTCAAAAATTCAAAATATAATAGGAGATATGGTCAATTGAATTTCAAGTTCCATTTTCACCAAACTCTGATTTTCAACTCTTTGTGATTTCTAAGAAACTTTCATGTTTTCACATAATAACCAACATAACTCCTCATGACAATGACATAATAATTCAATAAAACAAGTTCAAGAATAAATTTTAAAGACTTATAAGTTAATTTTTCCTGAACTCAATAATGTCCAAATTGTCATCATGATACTTCTTTGTAGAGTAAAATTCAAGAATTCTCAGAAGAATATTTCCATGAAAAGATACTGGATGAAACGCAAATATCAAGGATATTCTACTAATTTCATGGAGTATAGAAGTCAAAGCTTTAACCAACTGCGTATAAGAGAATGTATGAAACTGCAAATGGATTTTCGCCCGCCATACGGTAATCCACGTAAACAGATCATTTCCACAATTTAAAAAGGAATGAATACAAAGGATCATTCACCATGCATGTGGTAATCCACATAGACAAGTTATTCCAACATAATAATAAAGAATGGAATAACAGAAGGATTCACCATGCATGCGATAGAGACCGCATGCATAAAAGTTATTCCCAATGTAATAATAAAGATTTTAACCAGTCCATGTAAAATGCATGATACATGATATTCTAACAGAATAATAAAGACGAAACTAGGTCCGACATAAAACGCATAGAGAACATATTCCAACAGAATAATAAATAATGGAACCGGGTCCGGCGTAAACGCACAGAAAGGATATTCCGACAGAATAATAAAGAACGAAATAATAGATGAATTTCACCATGTATGTGGTACTTTGCATAAATAGGTTATTCCAACAGAATAACAAAGAATGGAATAACAACTCTTACGAGTATTGAAAGAAATAATTCTCTTAATGAATACGAAAGAATAATACCCCTTACTTCAAAAGAAGACTGGATACTGGAATAATGAGGTAGCAGACTTCTCTTCTTCTTTCTCTCTTTAATTTCTCTCTATAATAATAGGTCTAAAGCTTTTATGAATTGGTGAGAAATGAAAGAAGAATGAGCTTCTATTTATAGGAAAATATAGTTTCGATAATTGCACGTTTTGGGGCTCGAAATATTACAGTACAATACCTCCAACTTTTCTTTCATTTTTAATTCAATCATCAAAGTATTATCAAACTTGCACCACCTCCTCTAATAGTAAATCACGTGAATCAATAGTAAATCATGTGACTCAATAGTTCTAAACATGTGAAAAAATTAATTACAGTATAATACCTCTATCTATACCTCCATTTTTAACTTAGTCATGCAAGTATCATCAATCTTGCACCAACTCCCCTAATAGTAAGTGAATGTGACTCAATAGTAACTCATGAATAGTAACTCGTGAATAGTACTCCAACATGAAAAGTTCCCTGAATACACGATTAAACAATATAATCTCCAGACATCAATTATTATCAAAATAAATGTCGATTTCTACTAACACAAATAATCCCAACACAATGGAACTATCAAATTCATCTTTAATCAACACGAACTTATTCATCATTAATATTATAACTCACAATATTTAACAACCAGGTCGTTCCCAGGAAAGAGGGGGCTTTTCAATAAGAATTTCTCCCTATTGGCGCGCAATTAGGTGACCAAACCTCTCATTGGCAGAACTTCTAGACATTGTAAATATTGCAATTTAATAATATGAATAACTTTGTCGTCTCAATTATTGATTTAATAATATATCATATAATGCAAATGATACTGTGGCAATAATCGAATCAATAATATGATGCAGCAATTACTGTAGCAATAATTAAGTATAACTGAGTGACTTATCACGTAAGCATCAATAACCAATACCGTGTGCTACTATGTAACCACACGTATTACTGTACTTTTACTACCAGGTAGTTCAACAGTTTTAAAGATAAAACTTTCGCCGTTATTTTCATAAAAATAATTCTGTCATTTTATTACTACGACAATACTTCCGTTGTGTGTTCACCAATAATTGTGCCAAATAAATTTGGATATTCCCTTTACAAAAAGAATATTCCCCGACCAAATGAATATTTTATAACAACTTGCATACTTTGCAAAATTTATAAATATTACCCACAACTATAACATTATATCAAATCCATACCATAATATTCAAAAAAATATTTTGAGAAATTTAAATCTCTATTCATAAAATTTGGGGTCTCACAATCTCCCCTCCTTATGAAATTTTGCCCTCAAAATTTATGTACGTACTTGGTATGCCGAAGAAATGAGGATACCTTGACTTCATTTCAAATTCTAACTCAAGAGGTATAACCTTGAGTGTCGAATGTGATCCTTCTTATCAAAGATTTTAACACGTATCTCCTCATACGTTAAATCTTCTGCTATCTCGTCTAGTTCTAATTCAATAATGTGGCTCAGGTCGTCCACCTATTTACGTAATATCAAAACATGAAAAATGTTATGAACACGGGACATAATTGGCGGTAAAGAGAGTTTATAGGCCATAGTTCCTACTCGATCGAGGATTTCAAATGGACTAATAAAATCGAGGGTTGAGATAACGCCTTCTTGAACCTTCTTCTTCACATTCATCAGCTCTGAGTATTTAGCTTGAGTAGCTTTAACTTTATCAATTAAGGTCAATTCTACTCGTATATTCGTTATCTTCACGTGGGTTCGTATATTCACATACGATCTTCTACTCAACACGTCTGCTACCATGTTCGCTTTTCCACGATGGTATTGAATGGTACGATTGTAATCTTCAACAGCTTGAGCCAACATCTTTGGCGCATGTTACGTTCGTTTTGGGTGAAAAAAATATTTGAGGGTTTAAGAAATGGGTTTTTGTACTAGGGTCAATACAAAATTCGTTTTCACGCTTTGGGGGTAGGCAAGGAAGTTCTTTAAAAATACGTCAGGAAATTTATTAACGATAGAAATATCATTCAAAACTGTGACCCTCATCCCAAGACTTGGATAGTACGTCACATTGATACCTATCAACTTGCCATCGTCATTCATGACATCGCCTACAGAAAGTCTAGCTTCGGTGCATTCCACACAAGGAAGTCACCAGATAAAGGCTCAGAGCTCTTTACTTATGGCTTGATATGACAATGATTGACTTTAGTGGTTTGGTTACTTGAATTCGCATAACAGGCTTGATATGACAACCTTATGAAAAGCATGATGAGTAGTTAACCAATCGATTTCTAAAATCACATCAAAGGCAAGTATTTTCAAAGAGATAAGATCGACAGGTAACGTGAAAGTGTCGATTTGAATGAACAAGATTTATAAACAGTGAAGGTAACGAAGGCTTCTCCTAACGAAGTTTCAACCAATAAGTCAAAGTCTAACTTCTCCGAAGTCAAATTTAAACGTTGAGCGCAAGCAAGAGAGATAAAAGAATGGGTAGAACCGGTATCTAATAAGGTATAGACTTCGCAAAAATTTATAATTAACTAACCCGTGCTAACTTCGTTCGGGTTACTCGCTTTTTGAGAAGTCACGAAAAATGCTCTTCCTGAAACCACCGACTTTGTTTTGTCCATATCCGCCGTTGGTGCCACCATCCCAACTGGACTTGACTTTGGTGCACGACAAAATCGGGCTAGGTGACCTTCTGTTCTTGAAATTTCCACTTCTATTATCTTGGCCATGATTACCACCGAAGTGGTTACCATTCTTGGCATGATAATTTTCCCCACGATGGTTATCATTGTTCCGATGGCCGTTGCCACCGGTATGATTATTATCATGTTGTTGGTCGTTACCTTTTAGTTGTGCTAACTCATTATCGCGCTCCAATAACTGAGCCCTATTCACAACATCTGAATATAAACAAAGTTAATGAGAAATGAGGTATTGACGTATATCGGGTTTCAAACCTTTTAGAAACATTCGCGTAATTCGCTCCTCATTATCGACCAAATGGGATGCAAACCGGATAACTCATGAAAACTTAGCCTCAGATCTTTGATATACGGCCATATTATTTTTCTCCATTGCTTATCTCAACATTTTCAGATGTCATTTTCAAACACTGTCACAAAACAAGGGTTAATTAACATAACACATATTATCCCTATACTCTGACCGACCAATTAAATACCAAATAAACTTAGGTAGGTCATACTAGCGAAGGAATTCCCCGTCTCTCCCCTCCTAGTTCTTGTCTCACATCCCGGCCAGGGATCATATCCCTAAGCTTTGATACCAACTGTGACGCCCCCAAAACAGGTATACATCACCCATCTTGAGTCGCCAAATACATGGTACAAAATACAAATAAAAACTTAATTATACAACTATCGTGTAAAATACGATAAAACATAATCTAAGAGTTTTAATACGTATATTGTCATCTAGACAGTATACAACTCAATGAATGTAACATTCCAGAATTTTAATTGTTATATTAAATATTTATTGAATTATTTAAGTATTTAATGGATGTGTTTATTGTTGAATAAATAATTGTTCAAATTTGATTTGATGTGGTTAATTATTTGTTAAGTAAATAATTAAGGAAATTAATTATTTTTGCTAATTTAATTTAATTATTAAGTTAGAGAGTTTTGATTAAATAAATTATTATATTTTAATTTAAAGTTGTAAATTTAAAAGGAGGTGTTAGTTGATTAAATAAAGTTATAATTATAAAGAAAATTATAATTTTGTGATATTGATTTATGTGTTAAAGTGATTTAATAAATTATTTTTAGAATTAATTTAATCAAGTTAATGTGTGACAAATAACCTTGTTATAAGGGAGTCACTAAAATAAATTAAGGGAGTTTAATTTAGTTTTGCCAAACAAGGCTTATTGCTTATTAAGTCTTTATTCTAATTGTGTTTTACCAAATAAGGCCTAAAGATTAATTGGTTATTTTTTAGTGACTAGCCAAACAAGCCTTATGGCTTTTGGTTTTTAAAACTTATATAACTGATATCAGTTATATATATATATATATATATATATATATTATATAATTAATATATTTTATATCTTATATGCGTTATAATCCTAAGACGTAAGATTAGAATAGAGAGGGAAGAGAGAAGAAGAGAGTTTGCAGAGAAGAAAAAGAAGAGAGGAAGAAAGGTTAGGGAATTGGAGAGAAGAAGAAACTTGAGAATCAAAAAGGGTTGGCCATCATCTTCCATCATCATCTTCCTCAAGGTATCATCCTACTCTTTTAGTTTTTAAAGGTTTAGTTTTTCTCTTCCTTAATTCTCTGTAAAATCCTTGTGTAAGGATAAATTATTTGTTATGTATGTGATTTTATATGATAATCTAGCGTTATTAAACTATTTTCTTAAGCTATAATTGAGAATAGACCATGAATTTATATTACGTTTATGGTTGTGAAGAAAAAACTATTTTACAGAGAGTTTTTGTGTATATATATATTGTTTGGGTTAAGGTAGAAATTAAGGGTTTATATGTTGTTTAGTTGATAAATTAATTATTGAATGTGGTAGAGTATGTATATACTTTGATAAAATACTTTGAATTAACTGTTTTGGTTGAAAAACAAAATTACAGTGTTGATTTTCATTGAAAATATCAAAAAGTGAGTTTTTATGAAAAATAGTGAAATTGGATGTTTTAAACTCGTTGTTTATGTTATTTTATAGGTAGAATCATGGTTAGAGTCTTTGAAATATGTTTATATGAAGTCTCTATATGATTTATGTGTTAATTAGACTGTTAGAAACGAGCTTGTAGGCCAAAATTGGCTTTTTGTTCATCTTTGTTCTTTGTCGAGGTCGTCTGTCAAAGTCTGCTATTCAGCGTCATGGCCAGGGACTAGCAGTGCATTTGTGGCGCCGCAGTGCCATCGCCACATCTCAGTGCGGCCTTGTAACTTTGTTCTCCGTGTTGTACGCCGTCTTCCATCAGTGTCATAATAGCGACCACAGTGTAAATCGTGAAATAATATGCCATGAAGTTAACGTAATGGTCTCGACAAAGGAGCTTTTTGTACACGAAATTTTAAGAAAAATTATGTGATAATAGTAGGACTGCTAAATGTTGATTTTAGTATTTCTATACTATGAAAAAGTATGTTATTAACGATTAACTTGTGTTATAACTTGATTATGTGATTAAAAATCCAATTTTTAAATGATGTACGTACTTAGTTATGTTTGTAAGATGGTAATGACTAATTATGTCATGATGACATATGTTTATAGGATATTGTGATTTGAATTGTTCGATTTAGTCCACGAGCAAGGCAAGTGTTCTAATCCATGATCTTGATTGAATCAATTATTGTTTCCAATATAATAATGCAAGATTTCTAATTCTTTATCTTATTGAACTATTTATTGTTTCAATTTGATTACCTTATGAATGATGCAAGCTTTTTAAACTTTGGTTTAATGTTGACAAGTTATTCTTGTATTTAACTAGTTGTTTAGCATGCACAACTATTTATACTAATGTTGAGCAATTTCATCGTTTAACTGTTATGCATGCTTAGTACTCAATTCTAATTAACCTTGACTTAATATTGTTCAAACAAGGCATGTCATAGTTATTCAAAGTATATGCTATTAGATTATTCCTAAAGCATGATTTTGGTGTACCATGTTGATTCAATTACGATTATTCTGTAATATGATGTTATTAATTCAACTAGTCCTCTAGTTGATGATCGTTGAACTTCAAATTACCCTTGAAAGCTTACCCTAACCAAACTCTCTTTGGTGCAGACTTGTACTCCAAATACTGGGATGAATAACCATATTATTATTAGGGGATAACTTACGCGTAGCGTTAAATGTTTGTGCACATTACATGGTACGAAGCGCTGATCCCCCTAAGTACAAGGAGTCCTTATAGTCTTATGACTATTAAAGTTGGAGTTGAAAGATTACTCGCAACTTTGGACATAGTTCATGGTCTTATGACCCTCAATTATATTTATTCCACATTTTTGGATTTCAGTTTCTGATTATTGTTGATAGAGTACTATTCATTGTTGATGAGCCTATTTTGGCAGTTATTATTGCTATACTCCTGTTGATTCTATATTATATCCAGTGAGCAATTATTTTGCTCACTCTTGCATATTTAAAAACTCATTGCAACTAAAGTAGAGAAGGTAGATGAACCTTCGACTAGCAAAGGAAAGGGAAAAATGTGCAAGTGATGAAGACTTGTAATTTTTTTTACTTTAGACTTTTATTATGATGATCTTAGACTTAGTTTTAATGAAGTTTATTTAATTTCCGCATTTAAATGATTGTATTTAAAGGTTAGATAACCTGGGAGATTTTATTATGTAACCCTTTAATGGGAAAGGTTTTATTTATCCAGTTTTATTGTGATTGGGTAGTCAGATATGAATATTTGATTAAGTGAACACCAGATCCTGTGGGAATGAAGTACCTGGATTTGGGGGTGTCACAAGTTGGTATCAAAGCCATAGGTTATGAACCTTAGGTGGGGGGAAAAGCCTTAGGAAGTAACCTTCGAAAAGATAGTGATGATAAACTCTTATCGGGTTTTAAGGAAGAAGTAATAAAACACTTATGTGCTTATGTGTTTACAACTTATGTGCTCGTGAGAGTTGAGTAGTAACGATTAGTAATTAAAACTTAAAATTTTGGTTGACAGGATGACTAATATAGGAGAATCTAGTCGAGCTGGGGAGGAGGAACCCTGAGTACCTATAGAGGAGGAGCCCCGAGACATTCATGTCGTCAGGGAACAGCTGGTACAAAGAGAGACATTTCCATTGATCACTGTTGTTGGTCAGGAGCATGAGCCTGATATTGAGACTGATTCAGAGGAGGATCCTGTGGAAGAAGAGGAGTTCCCACCGAACTCCATTGATGCTGAGATGTATGATGCACTTTATGATCGTAACATAAAGTTGCAGGATACTGTCCGGGATCCGATCGAAGCAAGTGATTAGTCGAAGAAATTACTATTGAGCAGAGGGATAGGGAGATTGTGGCTCTTTACACATGTTTAGGAAACGTGGAGTGGGATCTGGTCCACGAGAAGGGTCAAACCGAGGATAAGTCTACAGAAATAGAAAAATTGAAGAAGGATCTGAAAGAGAGCTCAGAGAGGCTTGCCATAGCGTAAGAGAAATTCGGAGTGCGAGAGTCACGTTGGAGGCGATCTTTACGGAAGATGAACGTCGTGCGGAGAAGGCTAAACTTGAAGAGACGTACTCTACACTACAAAATGCAATGATTGCGGTCTAAGATTGAGTTAGGAAGTATCCAATCCAGTTTGAGGATCTACCATCATATATGCTGGATCGCAGAATGATGTCTCGCATCATGGAAGAGGAATGTAGCAAGGCTATTCAGCGCCTTAACAGACAACGATAGTATTAGTTTAATTATGTGAAAGTCATTTGGTAGTTAATGATGTAAATTCCGATATGTTTATAAACAAAGGAATATTTTGATGTTTTAAATCCTGTAGATTCTTTATCTCGGGATAGTGGATGTAAATAGCAATGATGCTATTGATATGATGTTTTCAAAGAAGTTATGAATAAAAGATATTATTTTCTTTATCCAAAGTGTTATGTGTTATGAAGTGATTATTTTTATGGGGGCAAGTTAAGTAGAAATTACTTGAAAAGAGTTGGGTAATAATCTAATGAAGGTATTTTTTTTAACAGAAAATGCCTCTAAGACGTCAACCACCCCGTCAAAGAACCACCGAAGGAACCAATAACAATAATATAGAAACTAACTCCGTTCAGCAGTTGGTGACGTTACTGACAGGTGCATTGCAAAATCAACCGCAGAATCAACTTCAGAACCAAGGTGCTACGTTTAAGGATTTCAAGGCGGTTGGACCACCAGAATTCCGTGGATCCATGAATCCAGTTGAAGCACAGACTTGGATTGTGGAAATCGAGAAGGTTTTTGATGTGGCTAGGGTAGAGGAGAATCAGAAGACTGCTTTTGCAACGTTTATGTTGAAAGAGGGGGCTAGCTATTGGTGGCAAACCAACAAAACACGGGAAGGACTAGGAGTAATGACCTGGGATAGGTTTAAGGAGCTGTTTTTCGAGACTTATTTCCCAGAGAGTTCGAAGAGTCAGCTAGAGGTCCAGTTTTTGGAGTTGAAGCAGGGAACAATGTTTGGTTGTTTGAGTATGCCGCAAAAATTCAACGAGTTGGCGAGGTTTGCGCCATATTAGGTCAAAGATGACGGCGTAAAGCGAAGAGGTTTGAGCGGATTTGAAACCACAGTTGTATAGTAGGGTTTCCCTATTCCAATTGAAGACATTTGCAGCAGTGATGGAGAAGGCGATTCTCGCTGAAAGTGGAGGCGAGGCGGTAACAAAGCATAATCAAGAGCAGAGAAAGAAGAAAAGTGAAGGTAAAGCTAAGAGTGGTGGTAACGGTAGTAATGGTAACAACCTGAAGAGGAAGTGGAATGGGAATGGAGGAGCTGGAAATAAGCAAAGAAACCAGCAAAATAAGAAGTTCGAAGCATGTGCTACGTGCAAAAAGTTTCATAAGGGAGTGTGTTTGCTGGGGAAACGAGTATGCTTCAATTGTGGCCAGGAGGGTCACATCGCCCCAAATTGCACTCAAGCTAAGAAGAATGTGTGCTTCACGTGCGGATCCAATGATCACTTTGCTCGTGAATGCCCTAAGAAGAGATCTGATGAGACAAATAGGAGCAAGGGAAATGCTAGTGGAGGTGCGTTGGCCATTGCGGGACCAACAACAACAAATAAGCCCACAGCCAGAACCTTCAACAT
Organism: Panax ginseng; assembly: GCA_020205605.1. NCBI lineage: Eukaryota > Viridiplantae > Streptophyta > Magnoliopsida > Apiales > Araliaceae > Panax > Panax ginseng. The sequence continues at coordinate 109,825,121 of CM035134.1, forward strand.
GACTGTGCAAGATGCTGTGCAATCAAAGGATGTGGTGTCAGGTATTATCCCGATCAATGATATTAATGCTTATGTATTATTTGATTCGGGTGCTACTTGCTCATTTAAATCTGATGAATTTGCTATGAGATTAGGATTGTCTAGTGAAGAATTGAGTTTCCTTTAAACATAGAAATTGCGAATAAGGAAGTAGTTCCTGTTAGGTTCGTATACAAGAACTGTAGGGTGAATATTAAGGGAAATATTTTAATGGTAGACTTGATTTCGATTAGGCTAGGAGAGTTTGATGTTATTTTGGGAATGGATTGGTTGTTCAATTATGGAGCGATAATTGATTGCCAAAAGAAATGTGTAAACCTTATGACTCCGTCAAAGGTAGTATTCAATGGTAGCAAATCGCCTAGACAAATGAGATGTCTAACGATTATGCAGGCCAAGAAGTTGTTGAGTCAAGGCTGTGTGGGTTATTTAGCTTACATAGTCGATACTCAGAAGAAGGGTGCGAAACTGGAAGAAATACCAGTAGTTAGGGAGTTTGTGGACGTATTTCCGGAGGATTTGCCAGGACTTTCGCCTGATAGAGAGATCGAGTTCGTGATCGACTTAGCACCGTGAACCGCCTCGATATCGAAGGCTCCGTCTGAGAATGACTCGGTGGAGATGAAAGAACTGATGGTACAACTACAGGAGTCATGGACAAGAAATACATTCAATAGGAGTGTGTCACCGGGAGAGCACCGGTGTTATTTATAAAGAAGAAGGATGGGTCAATGCGTCTTTGCATTGATTATAGGGAGTTAAACAAAGTCACTATTAAGAACAAGTATCCATTGCCGAGAATAGATGCCGAGAATAAATTATCATTAGTCTTTAACAATGTCAAACTGATAAAATACAATAGACATCAAGTTTAACTGCAGTGGAATAAGCAATCCAATAGAAGAGTCAAGTAGAGCATGATATATACTATCTTCTATGTTTAAAAAAAAATTATTTTCATCAATTTTTATCGCTGAGACTTAGCTTAATAAATAAACCACATAATCGAATCATCCCTGCACTACGGGCCAAGGATATTCTTTAAATCATCAATGGTCATGACTATACCGAATAATCCCTGGTCATAATTATACCAAGTCCATCTCCGCACGTAAGCCAAAGATATACAACAATAAAACCAATAATCAATAATCCATCTTTGCACGTAAGCCAAAGATATATAATTCAATAAACAACAATCCATCTTCGCACGTAAGCCAAAGATAACTTTCATCACCATATAAGCATGAGGATGATGACAATGATATAAACATTAATCAAACTAAAACAAGGATAAATATTAATGACTTTAAATTTATCCAAATATTATCAACCACTCATAATCTAATATTATTAATATCATAACAATATTTTAATCACTTCTTAAACTTATAAACAATTTATTTCAATTGTTTACACTTTATCAAATAATGCATTTAATCATTCAAAAATGCCATACTCATAAGATTTCATCACCAATGATCAAATCACTTATAAAAAAAATCTACATATACCTTATATAGGATTTCCAAGCCATAAAATCCTATTTTTCAACTTTGTTACTTCACATAACATATTTAACTCATATGTTAGTAACTAAACTATTTTCATGAAAAATACCAAATCAAATCCAAAAATATTTCTTTTCCGAGATTTAGCGTAATATAGTCCCATAATGAACATATATTTTCTCTGGAGTTTTAAAATTCATTTACTATTTTTCAAAAATTAATTTCTATTTAATTCCTAAAGAAATTAGCTACCTCAAGTTTAACTCAAGAAATTCCCAAATCTTGGCAGGATCTTACACATGTTAACGTAAGCTTCCAGTTTAAATTTCATGGTCATCTGAGTTATAGAACTCCGGTTATAGCGTTTTTCGTCGAAAAATCCTAAATATTGAAATGGTCATAACTTGCTCATTTTAAGTCAGAATGAGCTCTTTTTGGACAGGATGTTCTTTATACCATATAATTTCATGTCCCAAAAGGCCGAAATTTTTCTCATAAATTAAGTGTCCGAAACAGACCTTACAAAATTATGGGCAGTAGCTTTTTGTTATTTTTCAGCTTTTGACTCCTTTGCTAAAAATAGTCCACACGAAAATCTACAACACCTTTTCTAGTGATTCCACTTGGATAAGTTATTAAACTCATAGATCTAACTCTAGGACTTGACCACACTCAAAAATTTGAAATATAATAGGAGATATGGTCAATTGAATTTCATGTTCCATTTTCACCAAAATTTGATTTTCAACTCTTTGTGATTTCTAAGAAACTTTCATGTTTTCACATAATAACTAACATAACTCCTCATGACAATGACATAATAATTCAATAAAACAAGCTCAACAATAAATTTTAAAGACTTATAAGTTAATTTATCCTGAACTCAATAATGTCAAAATTGTCATCATGATACTTCTTTGTAGAGTAAAATTCAAGAATGCTCAGAAGAATATTTCCATGAAAAGATACTGGATGAAGCGCAAATATCAAGGATATTCTACTAATTTCATGGAGTATAGAAGTCAAAGCTTTAACCAACTGACTATAAGAGAATATATGAAACTGCAAATGGATTTTCGCCCGCCATGCGGTAATCCACGTAAACAGATCATTTCCACAATTTAATAAGGAATGAATATGAATGATCATTCACCATGCATGTGGTAATCCACATAGATAGGTTATTACAACAGAATATTAAAGAATGGAATAACAGAAGGACTCACCATGCATGCGATAGAGACCGCACAGACAGGTTATTCCCAATAGAATAATAAAGGCGGAACCGGTCGAAAGAAAAGCGTATAAACGTGATATTCCAACGTAATAATAAAGATTTTAACGGTCCCACAGAAAAGCGCATGTATAGGATATTCCAATGAATAATAAATAACGGAACCAGTCCCACAAAATGCATGCACGTGATATTCCAATGTAATAATAAATAATGGAACCGGTCCCAGGCGAAAGCATTGACAGACGATATTCCGACAGAATAATAAAGAACGGAATAATAGAATAATTTTACCATGTATGCGGTACTTTGCATAAACAGGTTATTCAAACAGAATAACAAAGAATTGAATAACAACTCTTACGAGTATTAAAAGAAATAATTCTCTTCATGAATACGAAAGAATAATACCCCTTACCTCAAAAGAAGACTGGATACTGGAATAGTGAGGTAGCAGACTTCTCTTCTTCTTTCTCTCTATAATTTCTCTCTATAATAATAGGTCTAAAGCTTTTATGAATTAGTGAGAAATGAAGGAAGAATGAGCTTCTATTTATAGGAAAATATAGTTTCAATAATTGCACGTTTTGGGGCTCGAAATATTACAGTATAATACCTCCAACTTTTCTTTCATTTTTAATTCAGTCATCCAAGTATTATCAAACTTGCACCACCTCCCCTAATAGTAAATCATGTGAATCAATAGTAAATCATGTGACTCAATAGTTCTAAACATGTGAAAGAATTAATTACAGTATAGTACCTCTATCTATACCTCTATTTTTAACTTAGTCATGCAAGTATTATCAATCTTGCACCAACTCCCCTAATAGTAAGTGAATGTGACTCAATAGTAACTCATGAATAGTAACTCATGAATAGTAACTCATGAATAGTACTCCAACACAAAAAGTTCCCTGAATACCCGATTAAATAATAAAATCTCCAGACATCAATTATTATCAAAATAAATGTCGATTTCTACTAACACAAATAATCCCAACACAATGGAACTATCAAATTCATCTTTAATCAACACGAACTTATTCATCATTAATATTATAACTCACAATATTTAACAACCAGGTCGTTCCCAGGAAAGAGGGGCTTTCCAATAAGGATTTCTCCCTATTGGCGCGCAATTAGGTGACCAAACCTCTCATTGACAGAACTTCTAGACATTGTAAATATTGCAATTTAATAATATGAATAACTTTGTCGTATCAATTATTGATTTAATAATATATCATATAATGCAAATGATACTGTGGCAATAATCGAATCAATAATATGAGAGATATGATGCAGCAATTACTGTAGCAATAATTGAGTATAACTGAGTGACTTATCACGTAAGCAAAAATAACCAATACAGAGTGCTATTATGCAACCACGCGTATTATTGTACTTTTACTACTAGGTAGTTCAACAGTTTTAATGGTAAAACTTCCGCCGTTATTTTCATAAAAATAATTCTGTCATTTTATTACTACGACAATACTTCCGTTGTGTGTTCACCAATGATTGTGCCGTCGTACGGATATTCCCGACAAAAAGAATATTCCTCGACCAAATGAATATTTTATAACAACTTGCATACTTTGCAAAATTTATAAATATTACCCACAACTATAACATTATATCAAATCCATACCATAATATTCAAAAAAATATTTCGAGAAATTTAAATCTCTATTCATAAAATTTGGGGTCTCACTACATAACATACCATATTAGGTCATGAATGAACATACATGGTTCCTAATGAATCTTACTCTTCTTCTCAGTCTAATCTTGTATTAGATTTGTTATTAATTGTTCTGGCTTACCGTTATAACTTACATCATTCTTACCAACTTCTTTCTCTTCTATGTCTTACTTTAATTTACTTTATTAATACAACTCGTTTCTAGTTAATCATCCTTCTTCACGGTTTACTAACGTTATCCCGTTTATTAATAAAAACTCGATCGTTAAGTACACGTATTGCACCGTTCACATTCACATTCAATTGACTTATCTCCAACCTTTAGTATTATACTTAAGGTTTATAACATCTTTTAATGATGTTACATTAGGTTTAACATTGAAATGATTCCTTATAATTAACTTATTTCTCCTTTATATTCAAAACCTTTCCTCTCTGGGCTTTCCCTAATGCTGGCACTACGGCGCCTACATTCCTTCTCTGTGTCACGTCGCGGCGTGACTAAAGATAATGTATGGGGACTTCGACTGTACAAGCGCACGAGTCTCCTTTACTATATGGCTATGCGGTGCTAGTTAGCGATGTATTTTTATCTCTAAGCCTCACGTCATGGCATAGCGGAGCCTTTATTTCTGAGAGTCCATTGCATGTATGGACTCAGTGCCTCGAAAAATTTTGATGCTTTTCCAACTTTGCGAAATTCCTGAACGCATAACATCTTCGTTATAAGTCTAAATTGGCTCGTTCAAAAGCTTATGGTTCACAAATTACATACTCTACACGTTCATGCAAGAATTTTATATATTTGACTTCGTTTGCTAAAAATTCACCTGTTAGTCCATTTTTAACGAAAATGGTAAACGTTCGTGAACGTTCAACGCTCGTTTCTTCGTTCTAAGTCAGAATCCGGTCATTTTTGAGTCCACAACTCTATAATGCCAAATAAGACTTGTCTCCATTGAAAACCAATATTTCCAAGCTCAATATCAAAATTCGACTTTCATTCCGAGAATTTCATGAATTCGAAGATTATCGTCCAAACTCGTAAATTTCGCCTTAATTTCATTTCTTATGATTTGTTCATCATTTCAAATGGATTCAATCCTAATATCTTGACATACATACTTCATTAACTTATAAACATGATAAGTTATTAATTATTCTTTGTGAGTTTATAACTTATAAAAGTATAAACTACTTATGACTTCTTTTCTCATGACTTATTATAGATTAAGTCTTTTAAATACCATTCTTGCTTCTTATTATCATACAATCTTATTAAAGTAAACATATGAGTAGTTCATATAAGCTCTTCATAAATTCATAACTTAATTAAGTTTGAATTACTTATTCATGACTTATACAACTTAAGTCCATTGATTAATCATTCTTATCATTCCTTAGTATACATGTTCTACCACTACCAACTTCTCTAACAATGGAAGAGAAAGAGATTAATGGATTAAGTTCTTACCCTTGATAATCACTTGGTTAATCTTTGATCTCCTTCTTGCTTCTTGAAATATGAAAGACTAACTTCCTAGCTTTTCTAGCTTATTTTCTCTAACAAATACACTCTCAACTTGTTGGATGAAATGAACAACCAATAGAAATAAAATCCAAGCTTGCTATTTATAGGAAAGTTTAAGTTAGGGTATAATGGTCATAAGACCACTCCACCTTCTTAATCACCTCCTTACTATTCATTACCTAGACATTAAGTTAACTTGGCCTCCACTTTTACTTAACTCTTAAGTATACTTTCTTAGCACATAGATTATCCTTTACTTGCTCATCACAACACTTAGCCACTAAGTTACTTGGTCATCACAGAAAAGCACTTTACTTGTTCATCACAAATAAGCACTTTACTTAGCCTTTAAATTACTTAACTTATTCTTTGCTTAACCCTTAAGTCTACGTGCTCATCACACTTATTTCTTGGCCACCAAGATCACCCATGTGATCATGGGTTGCCCCATGGATCCTCCTAATCCATTGGATTAATAGTTTAGGCTTAAGTTTTAATTAACCTAACTTATACATTGGGCTTGCATTAACAATTCTTTGGGCTTTATCATTAGCTTGCATTGGGCTTACACATTTCTATACTTGGGCCTTATCAATATCTCATTGGACTTTACAATTTCTTACTCAATCCTATAAGTCCATTACATTTGGCTTAAAGCCTTATAACGTATAATTTATGTATTAATCTTGTATTCTAACTCGTATCCTTATTCATGTATATCATACCATCAGTCATGCATACTCGTATAATACTTTGTATTATACTCGTATTCATTACTTTGTACAATATCTACATATTACACGATCATTTCTTTAATTCATTATACACATTTCATTTCCTTCTCAGAACTCCCTTTCCCTAATCGTTAGGTTTTAAATTCGCAGGCGAAAAACTGCGTTTGCCATAACTGAAATATTATTGGATATTCTATCTCACCTTGATATTCTATCATTACGTATTTCTCGAAAGTTCAAAAATAATTCCCGAGCAGAAATGCGTGAATAGTATTTTTCGGAAAATTTCTCGGAAAGATTTTATTTTCGTCTTGGAAATTCAAACACTTTAATTCTACCACGTAGCCAAAATACTACGACATTCCGATATGTCTAGGTCATTGAACGACCTTCAATTAGCTTACTCCCATAAACTATTAATTAAATTCATTTAATCCACATAATTAAATAAAAATTTAATTCTCAAAAATCAAATTTTTCTGGGGCGTTACAATTTCCATAGGCTGGTGCCTTCTGGCTTGAAAATTCAATATCAAGAATTCCTCTCCTATCAGATATGTGGATCACGGAAGCCAATATTGCCAATGCATCTTTGAAATCATTTCTATTTTGAGGGATGTGGATGAAGATTATTTCTTCAAACTCCATAGCCATTTTGATGACGTGCCGATGATAGGGCAGTAGATGCAACTCTTTGGTGCGATATGCCCCGGTGGTTTGCTTGATGACCAGCTCGAAATCTCCAAAGATTTCTAACCGTTGGATACCCATAGATTAGACCAGTTTCAATCCCATTATACAAACTTCATACTCGACTGTGTTGTTGGTGTTGACAAACTGCAGTTTCATGGCCATGGGATATTGTTCTCCCAGAATAGATACAAGAACTTCCCCTACTTCTGAACCTTCCATGTTTGTAGTCCCGTCGAAGTACAATTTCCATAATTGGCCGGTATCTTCTTGAGGGTTTTACTGAATTGTCATTATTCCATCGTCTGGGAAATCAATTTCCAAAGGTTTGAAATTCCTTGATGGTGCTTTGGCCAATTGATCTGCAATTCCTTGACCTTTGATAGACTTTTGAGTTATGTAGATGATATCAAATTATTAAAGGATCAATTGTCATCTGGACAATTGACAATTTAATATTTGCTTGCTAAATATATATTTTAGAGGATCCGTGCGGGAGATGAGATAGGTTATGTGCCCCTGAAGGTAATGTTGTAACCTCATTGCGGCTCACGCTAAAGCACAACAAGTCTTTTCAACCAACATATACTTTTGCTCATGGATGTTGAATCTCTTACTAAGGTAATAGATGGCTCTCTTATTGCCTTTATCATCTCTCGACCCCAGCATACACACCATGGCATTGACATTGACTAATATGTATATGAACTAGTGAACTTGTCTCTTGGTGGTACCAAAACAGGAGCTTCCACTAGTTGCTTCTTGATAGAGAGGAAGGCTTTTTGGCAGTCTTCATTCCATTTTCCAGAAGTATTTCTCCTCAATAGCTTGAAGATGGGCTCATAAGTTGCAGTGAGTTGAGAGATGAATCTGCTTATGAAATTGATTCTCCCAAGGAATCCCTATATCTCTTTTTCTATTCGGGGTACAAGAATCTCAGCTCAATGACTCAATTGCTTACCAAAAATCCCAATAACTTGTCAGATTTGACACCGAAGGCACACTTGACTGGATTCAGCTTTAATTTGTATTTGCGAAGCCAGTTGAATAGCCTTCTAAGATGGTCGGCATGGTCGTCTTCCTTTTTGGACTTAATGATGATATCATCCACATAAACCTTTATCTCTTTATGCATCAAATGAAGAATGGATTATAGATGTTGAGACTTTTGGGAATCCCAATGCTCATCCTTAGTATGTATCGAAGAAGCGTATTGAAGAAGCTAAGGAAAAGGACTGCATGCCTGCTGAAAAGTTTTTTTCAGGTGTAAGGTGAGATAGCAGTCTGCCATGTCAGTGAGTCAGACGGCTGAACAACAAATTTCCAATAAGTCACCATCAGTGCTCATACATGTCTGATGCATTTAATGCTTCAACGGATGCATTCAAATGGACATATTTCAAAGTCCCCTTTATATAAAAATCATCAAACACATATGCAAACAAGCAACTACACAACAAAAAGCTGAAGAGCACTCAACACTCGACTCTACAATCAAGAAAGAAAGCTTGCTCAGCTACTCAGTTCTTTCGAACATATGCTTAACAACAACTGAGTAGCACTACCCAAGAACTCAACTCTCATTAAGTATTTTCCAAGTCTGCTGTGATAACCCGGGATTTCGAATAATCAAAATTTTACGAATAAATTTTTTTTTTATTTAATATTAACTGTTAATAGTGTACTGAGAATTAGTGAGACAAGTCTCGAGAATTAGTCAATATATGTTTTGATGAGAGAAATTAGAGTAGAGTTGTGCTTAATAACTTTAGAAAACCCTAACCCTAATTTTCTGGATAGGGATTCTAGAGAAAATACAATTAAAATAATTGTATTATTATTTGTGTGTTTGACCAGATATAGAAATGTTGATCAATGGTTGAATGGATAAGGTTTAATATTAATAAACCTTAATAAGGGATTTAAAACCCTAATCAAATTTAGAAAATAAATTGTACAATTAAAACCCTAATTGTACGGCGAAACCCTAATTTCAAAAGCGGAATTGTAAACCCTAATTAGGCAACCCTAATTTTAATAGCATGCCTAAAGTATTCATTAAACTTAAATATGGTTAGAAATCTCTAATTATATTTTTATATGGTAACTTTCTATTTTAGAAACCCTAATTTGTGGGTTGAAAACCCTAATGACCATTTTGAACCCTAATTGTACAGTGGTGGATTTAATTGCTATAATTGCAATGTTAATCAGAAATATAAATCCTAATTATCAAGTTAGTAGAAACCCTAATCTAATTGGGAAATCTAATTTCTAAAAATTGAAATATTATTTTTCTATTTAAAACCCTAATTTTTGGGTTATAAATTATAATGTACAAATTTGACCCTAAGTGCTAAATTAGCAATTTTAATTAGGATAAAATAGTCCTAATTAGCAAATAATGATTCATGGTTGAAATTACAAAATAATTAGGAAGCCCTAATTATAATTTAGAAATCAAAATTTTCTATTTTAAAATTTAATTAGAAAATTTTTGAAATTCAAGTTGCTAAATATGTGAGGTTAAAAACCTAAACCTAAAGTTGTCCAAACCCTAAATTTTGTATGCTCAAACCCTAAACCCTAAGGGTTTCATCAAATGAGAAAATCTAGAAATTTAAGGAAATGACCAAAATGCCCTTTATGGGATTTTTATAAGATTGCTTGCAAAATGGCTATCACTTTATTAGGTCACCAACTCTCTTGACTTTGTGACTCTAAAACTCACCCAAATTCATCTCCCAAATTTAAATACATCAAATCCAAGCAACATCAAGCAATATATATAAGATTTAGAGAGAAAATTTCATAAAAATTAGCCATATTGCTTACTTACTCTTACCAACTCTCTCTCTATCTCAAAGCTCAAAATATTATAGTAGATCACCATTTATACAACCTTAGATCACCCAAGAACAGAATCAAAAGTCGAATTGAAAATCAAGCATAAAAGGTATAAAACCCTAAATTTTGAAATCCTTCAATTCCTCGTTAAATGTTGTAATTGATTGTTCAAAGATATGTAATAAGGTGTCAATTGAAGTTCTGGGTTGATAAATCATGAACCCATAACATCAAAGTGCATGAATTTAAAGTTTTCAAAATCTGGAAATCTGAAATCTGTGATTTTCAGTCAAATGTCAGATCTTATAACTCCGTGTTTAGTAAGTGTTTTTGATGTTTAAAACTTGTAAATTGTATCCTTATATATGTACTTTAAGTTGCAAAAAGAATGAAAGCCAGATCATTTGTAGATCAAAAGTTATACACTACTAGCAAACTAGGGCCGACTGCTCATTTTGAAGAATTCTGGAAAACCCAGAATTCGTCCAAGAACAGTTTCTGACTCCTACTTTGACCGGCCATATCTTGTTCATGCTGTGATGGTTTTGTGTTATTATTCTTGATAGTTGTAGTACTACATGTTTTCTACAAACTGGAGTTGATATATCACATAAATCGAACACAGAATGAAAGTTATAAGGACCCAAAGTGGGTACTGGGGTTCTACAGTAAACCCGTAAAAATGAAGAACACGTTTGTCGGACTTTTTGGAGACTTAGATCTCTATGATCTGTTGTTGTTTAGTGATGAAACTTGTTATTTAGTTGTAGTATTACATATATACTGCAACATGAAACCAATTACGAGATCAGAAAGTAAGAGGAACACAGATTAAATCGCGGTCAAACAAGGCAGCTCGCTGCTGGTGATTTTCTGGGCTTGAAGCTCAAGAACACCTATAGCGACAGAAAGTGTCGCTATAGGCTTTTAGAGACGGTTTAATTTATTTTATTTTCTGAATATTCCGAAATTAATAAAAAATAGAAATAAATTCTAAAATTACCAAAAATGGTTTTAAAAATTATTTTAAATTATGAAAATAATTTTTGACCAATTGAAATATTTTTCTTTAATATTTATAATTATTTAAATATTAAAAGGTATTTAATTTATTTAATTAGTGTATTAAATAAATTAGAGAAAAGTGATTTAATATTATGAAAAATCATTTTAAATAAGAAAATGTATTTAAAAATATTTTGAGTTATAAAATGTAACTTGTAATATTTTTGGAGAATTTTCATTAATAATTTAATATTAATGATATTAGATTTATTTGATTATTAAATTAAATAAATAAGATAAAAATGATTTAAATGATTTAAAATCATTGTTATTGAGAATAAAGTGTTAAAAATATTTTAAATTATAAAATATAATTTTCAATATTTTTAGAGAATTTTCATTAATAAATTAATATTAATGATATTTGATTTATTTAATTATGATATTAAATAATGAATTAAAATGATTTTATTGATTTAAAAATCATTTAACAATGAGAAAAATAGTTTAAAAATATTTTAGGTTATAATTAATGACTTTTAATATTTAGATGATAATTTCATTAAAATTTATATATTAATGGTGGTGATTTAAAATGATTTTAATTACTTTAAAAATCATTTAAGTGGAATATTGTTGATTTAAAAATATTTTAAGTTATTGATAATAACTTTAATATTTTGACAAGTATGTTATTAATATTTTAATATTATTAAATATTAATAATGATAAGATTATTTGAGAATTAAATCATTTAAAATGATTCCAATGTTTGAAAAATTATTATAAATTATAATAATTGCTTGATAATTATTAAAAGCTTCAAAAATATTATAATTGATAATTGACTTATCTAAATTAATATTGAAGCTTAGAGACCAAGTTTATTGGACAATCAATGTGTTAATTGTCCGGATAGGGTGACCAAAACACCGAGAATGGACCAAGTCCAACCGCATCGATATAGTTAGACTTGTTATGTGTTTATATAGGTTATAAACACCGATGTGGCTATGTGGTAATGTGCCTAGGGAGAAGTTTGACTGTGAACTACAAAGGTATTACGTGTTATGAATAATTGTGCTAATTGTAAGACCGATATTATTGGTTATAGGTCTTTTGAAAGCGAGATAAGTATTTTGTGTAGTCAGTAATCGCAGAAGAAGAGGCAAGTTCCCTAACTCAACCTTGAAAGTTATTTCATTCAATTACTATTGGTGGATAATTATTGCTAATTATGCCACGTCCGTGGATTTATTGTTGAAATTAAATTATTGAATTAGAATATATATATTCGTTGAATTATTTGTTGTTAGATATTCATATCTCGTAGAAGTTAGAATTAATGATGCATGATAATTCTTGTTTATTGTCAAATTATACTTGAGAAATGTCTTAGCTAATTATTCGCTAGATTTAATATTTGTTAGAACTTGATAAGTTCGAGAAGAGAATTCAATTATTATTGATAGATCGATGCCAATTATTTCGGCTAAGATTGAGAAGTAAATAGAATTTGAAATCACAGTATTTCGTTGTTAAATCAAAATCTTGATTCGAGATCGAGAAGAACAACCTTTATAAAAAGGAATATCATTAAATCAGATATTCGATCATTCTTGCCATGACTTAAATATTATGCATAATATAGGGTATAATAAAGTTTGATCACTTGTTATACTTGCAGAGGGTATGATTTAATCTTTACTATTATCCGATACACTGGGTATATTAAAGTATAACTTTGATAGTTACTCGAGAAGAGAAGTTCAAGATCCAATGGATCGCTTCAAAGATAAATCTGGAAAACATTCCACTTTGATATTTCAGAGAATTGATTCTTGATTATTCATTAGAATATCGTAGAAACTTTGAAAGCGTTGTACTCTTTCATCATTGAATTATTGTGTTGATTAGAAAGCGAGAAGACTTGTTATTGAATAACAATTTGTTCAATATTTCAAAGTTCCCGAACTTTGGTTTCATTCTATCAAAATAGATAGTCCGGTGATTTGAATACTTATACATTTATTGTATGTATTAACTTGTGGGCAAATTTGTTGCTCACCCTTGCTAAATAAAACATTTCAAATAGGGACGAAGTTGCGAGGAGGTGCCTTGTGAAGCGAAACAAAGGCAAAGGCGTGAGTTATAAATTAGTTATGTTAAACATATTTAATATGTTGTATTGTAAACCCTTTTGTATATCTAAAGGGTATGTTTGTAATGTTAAGATTAGAGAACACAGGTAATGTATTATTAAACTCGATAAAAACTTCGTAAGTTACTATCTATATATTATGGGTAGTTAAATGTTATTTATATTTGGATCGTGAACACCAAACTAGGGGTCGTAAACTTAAATTGGGGGTGTCACAGTTGGTATCAGAGTCAGAGGGTTATAAACCTTAAGTGGGGTGGGGAAAAACCCAGGATTATAACCAAAAGCGAGATAGAGAATACTCAAATAGAGTACTAAGTGAGAGATTGCCAAAGTGCAACGATAGTGAGAAAAAGTGGACACATAGTGTGAGAAGTTTGTCTTTGGTGAAGTACTAATCAAGTTGTTTAAACCGATTGTAGGATGTCCGGAAAAGACGAAATGGGTACGGAGATGCCAATAATTTGTTGCACCAAAGCCGCGAGAGTTTAGGTGCCAAATACATACGAGTCTGTTGAAGAAGTGGGGAAAGATGAACCAATGATCAATCTTGGGAGTGATCATGACGATTATCCCGAGATGTATCTAAGTGGTGATGAGGAGGTGAGTCCGAACCAGCTTAAGGTGGAATCAAGAATAAGATCAAGGTTGGTGAACAAGATCACCTATCTGTGGAAGTCCGTGAACTCAAAGCAAGGTATTTCTCTTGGAGGAGTTGTGGAAGACGGAGCGGGCATTACGTGAAATGATGAAGAACGGAATGAGTTTGAAGGCGCGCAGTGGAGAAGATGAAGGTCAAGGTAGAGGATCGTCTCAAAGGAACCAAAGAAGAAAGACAAGAAGAAAAGGAAGAGGAACAAAGACAAATACAACTCACGGAAATTCAAACCAAGAAGAAGCAAGCTTGTATCAAGTGTGGAAAGACTCACTGAGAATGCATGATGTGGAAGAATGTATGCTTCAACCGCAAGCGAGGAAGGACATATTTCTCTGCATTGTCCTAAGCCAAATTTGAGGAAATGTTTTTCCAGTGGGCAAGCGGGGGACACGGATTTAACAAGTGTCCCAAAGAAGAAGAAGGCGGGAGAAAGCGTTGGTCGATAGATAATTAAGATATAAGTGTAGTATCTTCGGTAGAAGCTTTTTGATATTAAGCGTTGTAATATCGAGAACAATGTGTAAACATATGTAAATATATGTTTGTAATGAATAAAATCTTTATTTTCTATATGAATATAAGATTAAGATAAATTTGTGAGTTCTTAAAACTCATACTTATGATAAATTAATGACTCATAATTATATGAAATGTTTTGAACCCCTCAGCGAATGGGCGCCAAAGGTCTAACTAGGATAAGTTCATACACTAATATAATTGTGGCAAGTTAATGAACTCATAAGTGTGGTAAGTTTGATGAACTGGAAATGGTAATTTGAAAATGGAGAATGTCAACTTTTGTGTAAAGTTGGAGAATTGCAACTTTGTAAAGTTTTGAACGTTAATCCTAAAATATTTTAACAGATAGTAAATGTGTTAGGTACTATAAGTACTATATGTGCTATTTGAATAAATATGCGATTAAATGAGAACTATGTGTTGAATTCTTATTGTGTTAAGAATTGGTATAGAGAAAGAATATTAATATAAGATTTTCATTTAAATCGGATCATGCCGCTTTAGGCATGAATCGGAACCAAAGAGAAGAGCAATCAGAAATAATGAAGGAGGTCAAGTCGACCCGATGCAAAATTTTGTAAATATGATAGCCGGAGAAGCTATGGAAAATGAACTCCAATTGCAAGGGAAGAGTAAGAATCGGCCAAAAAATGATTGGCTAATTTCAAAGATTTTAAAGTCATGGGACCGCCCGAATTCAAGGGGACTACTGGATCCGATTGAAGCCAGGACTTGGGTGAAGGAAATGGAGAAAGCGTTCATCATTGCAGGCGTGGCGGAGAAGAGCAAAAGACAACGTTTACAACATATCTAATGAAGGGAGAAGCCAATTATTGGTGGGAGACGAATCAAGCGAGAGCTGGTACAACGGTAGTAGCATGGACCAGATTTAAGGAGTTGTTCTTTGAGAATTACTTCTCGCCAAAGTATGCAAGCTCGGATGGAAGTTAAGTTCTTGGAACTTAAGCGGGAGAATATGTCTGCATTTGAGTATCTCTGCTAAATTCAACGAATTAGCACGATTTGCACCTCATCGTGGATGCGAAGCGAAAGGCAAGAAGATTCGAGAACCAATTTGAAACCGAATATTCAACAAGGTAGCGGTATTGCAGATCAACACGTTTGCGGCTCTACTGGAGAAGGCATTAATTGCTGAAGGAGGAAGCGAGGCTACATCTCGTTTTCATCAGGAGAAGAAGAAGAAGACCAATGAAGGTGGAAGCAGCGGTGGCAGTAATCCAAACAAGAGGAAGTGGAGCGAGAATACCCAATGGGTAGTAAAACCGAAGGGAATAGGAAGGGGGAAACCATGCTCGAATTGTGGAAAGAACCACTGCCGTGTTTGTCTGAAGAGGAAGGGGGTTTGTTATAACTGCGGACAAGAGGGCCACATGTCACCCAATTGTCCCAACCCAAAGAAGATACAAGGTTGTTTTGCCTGTGGATCGACTGACCATCAGGTAAGGAACTGTCCGAAGAGAAATGCTGAGAAGGAAAGCGCCAATAAGGGACCCGGTAGTGGAACCTTGGCAATCCGAGGACCTGCACAGCCAGGAAGATCAACCGCCCGTACATTTAACATGATGGCGTTGGAAGCAGTGGCTACTCCGGAGGTAGCAGCAGGTAATGATTTTGCTTAATATTTAATTACGCGAGTAATATTAGTTTAATATAGCTGAGAATTGTTTTCTTTTATAGATTCAAGTCTCAGGTTAGAAATTAAGACACAATTTAATATTGTGTTGATAAAAATGAATTGATGATACAACTTTAAAAGATTGTAGAGAATAAGAAAGCGGTGATTCCGAGGACGGAATCCTTTTAAGGAGGGGTGAATGTGATAACCCGGGATTTCGAATAATCAAAATTTTACGAATAAATTTTTTTATATTTAATATTAATCTGCATTAATAGTGTACTGAGAATTAGTGAGACAAGTCTCGAGAATTAGTCAATATATGTTTTGACTGAGAAATTAGAGTAGAGTTGTGCTTAACAACTTTAGAAAACCCTAACCCTAATTTTCGGATAAGGATTCGGTAGAAAATATAATTAAAATAATTGTATTATTGACTGTGTGTTTGGACTGTATAGAAATGTTGATCAATGGTTGACTGGATAAGGTTTAATATTAATAAACCTTAATAAGGGATTTAAAACCCTAATCTGAAATTTAGAAAATAAATTGTACAATTAAAACCCTAATTATGCGTAAGAAACCCTAATTTCAAAACCGGAATTAGAAAACCCTAATTAGGCAACCCTAATTTTTAATAGCATGCCTAAAGTATTCATTAAACTTAAATATGGTTAGAAATCTCTAATTATATTTTTATATGGTAACTTTCTATTTTAGAAACCCTAATTTGTGGGTTGAAAACCCTAATGACCATTTTGAACCCTAATTATGCAAATGGTGGATTTAATTGCTATAATTGCAATGTTAATCGTGAAATATAAATCCTAATTATCAAGTTAGTAGAAACCCTAATCTAATTGGGAATCTAATTTCTAAAAATTGAAATATTATTTTTCTATTTAAAACCCTAATTTTTGGGTTATAAATTATAATGTATAAATTTGACCTAAGTGCTAAATTAGCAATTTTAATTAGGATAAAATAGTCCTAATTAGCAAATAATGATTCATGGTTGAAATTACAAAATAATTAGGAAGCCCTAATTATAATTTAGAAATCAAAATTTTCTATTTTAAAATTTAATTAGAAAATTTTTGAAATTCAAGTTGCTAAATATGTGAGGGTTAAAAACCTAAACCCTAAAGTTGTCCAAACCCTAAATTTTGTATGCTCAAACCCTAAACCCTAAGGGTTTCATCAAATGAGAAAATCTAGAAATTTAAGGAAATGACCAAAATGCCCTTTATGGGATTTTTATAAGATTGCTTGCAAAAATGGCTATCACTTTATTAGGTCACCAACTCTCTTGACTTTGTGACTCTAAAACTCAATGAAATTCATCTCCCAAATAGAAATACATCAAATCCAAGCAACATCAAGCAATATATATAAGATTTAGAGAGAAAATTTCATAAAAATTAGCCATATTGCTAACTTACTCTTACCAACTCTCTCTATCTCTCAAAGCTCCAAATATTATAGTAGATCGGTCATTTATACGACCTTAGATCACCCAAGAACAGAATCAAAAGTCGAAATTGAAAATCAAGCATAAAAGGTATAAAACCCTAAATTTTGAAATCCTTCAATTCCTCGTTAAATGTTGTAATTGATTGTTCAAAGATATGTAATAAGGTGTCAATTGAAGTTCGGGTTGATAAATCATGAACCCATAACATCAAAGTGCATGAATTTAAAGTTTTCAAAATCTGGAAATCGGAAATCTGTGATTTTCAATCAAATGTCGAGATCTTATAACTCAAGTGTTTAGTAAGTGTTTTTGATGTTTAAAACTTGTAAATTGTATCCTTATATATGTACTTTAAGTTGCAAAAAGAATGAAAGCCGATCATTTGTAGATCAAAAGTTATACACTGGTCAAACTAGCGTTGGCCGAAATGCATTTCAAGAAATTGGAAAACCTGCAATCTGGCCCAAGAACATTCGACTCCTACTTTGACCGTACCATATCTTGTTCATGCCGTGATGGTTTTGTGTTATTATTCTTGATAGTTGTAGTACTACATGTTTTCTACAAACCGGAGTTGATATATCACATAAATCGAACACGTAATGAAAGTTATAAGGACCCAAAGTGGGTACCTTGGGTTCTGGTAAACCCAGAAAAATGAAGAACACGTTTGTCAGACTTTTTGGAGACTTAGATCTCTATGATCTGTTGTTGTTTAGTGATGAAACTTGTTATTTAGTTGTAGTATTACATTTATACTACAACATGAAAGCAATTACTGAGATCGAAAGTAGAGGAACACGAGATTAAATCGTGGTGAAACAAACAAGTATTTCTTTGGTTTTCTGGGCTTGAAGCTCAAGAACACCTATAGCGACAGAAAGTGTCGCTATAGGCTTTTAGCGACGGTTTAATTTATTTTATTTTCTGAATATTCCGGAAATTAATAAAAAATAGAAATAAATTCTAAAAATTACCAAAAATGGTTTTAAAAATTATTTTAAATTATGAAAAATAATTTCAACCAATTGAAATATTTTTCTTTAATATTTATAATTATTTAAATATTAAAAGGTATTTAATTTATTTAATTAGTGTATTAAATAAATTAGAGAAAAGTGATTTAATATTATGAAAAATCATTTTAAATAAGAAAAATGTATTTAAAAATATTTTGAGTTATAAAATGTAACTTGTAATATTTTTGGAGAATTTTCATTAATAATTTAATATTAATGATATTAGATTTATTTGATTATTAAATTAAATAAATAAGATAAAAATGATTTAAATGATTTAAAAATCATTGTTATTGAGAATAAAGTGTTAAAAATATTTTAAATTATAAAATATAATTTTCAATATTTTTAGAGAATTTTCATTAATAAATTAATATTAATGATATTTGATTTATTTAATTATGATATTAAATAATGAATTAAAAATGATTTTATTGATTTAAAATCATTTAACAATGAGAAAAATAGTTTAAAAATATTTTAGGTTATAATTAATGACTTTTAATATTTAGATGATAATTTCATTAAAATTTATATATTAATGGTGGTGATTTAAAAATGATTTTAATTACTTTAAAAATCATTTAAGTGGAATATTGTTGATTTAAAAATATTTTAAGTTATTGATAATAACTTTAATATTTTGACAAGTATGTTATTAATATTTTAATATTATTAAATATTAATAATGATAAGATTATTTTGAGAATTAAATCATTTAAAAATGATTCCAATGTTTGAAAAATTATTATAAATTATAATAATTGCTTGATAATTATTAAAAGCTTAGAAAAATATTATAATTGATAATTGACTTATCTAAATTAATATTGAAGCTTAGAGACCAAGTTTATTGGACAATCAATGTGTTAATTGTCGGATAGGGTGACCAAAACACCGAGAATGGACCAAGTCCAACCTGGTGATATAGTTAGACTTGTTATGTGTTTATATAGGTTATAAACACCGATGTGGCTATGTGGTAATGAGCCTAGGAGAAGTTTGACTGTGAACTACGAAGTGTTACGTGTTATGAATAATTGTGCTAATTGTAAAGACCGATATATTGGTTTATAGGTCTTTTGAAAGCGGATAAGTATTTTGTGTAGTATGTAATCGCAGAAGAGGCAAGTTCCTAACTCAACCTTGAGTTATTTCATTCAATTACTATTGGTGGATAATTATTGCTAATTATGCCACGTCCGGGATTTATTGTTGAAATTAAATTATTGAATTAGAATATATATATTCGTTGAATTCTTGTTGTTGGATATTCATATCTCGTAGAAGTTAGAATTGATTAATGATCTGAGATAATTCTTGTTTATTGTCAAATTATCTTTGAGAAATGTCTTAGCTAATTATTCGGCTGAGCGAATATTAGTTAGAACTTGATAAGTTCGAGAAGAGAATTCAATTATTATTGATAGATCGATGCCAATTATTTCGGCTAAGATCGAGAAGTAAATAAATTTGAAATCACAAGATTTTTAGTTGTTGTTAAATCAAAATCTTGATTACGAGATCTAGAAGAACAACCTTTTATAAAAAGGGAATATCATTAAATCGTATATTCGATCATTGCGCGCGACTTAAATATTATGCATAATATAGGGTATAATAAGCTGATCACTTGTTATACTTGCAGAGGGGTATGATTTAATCTTTACGGTTATCTGATACACCTGGGTATATTAAAGTATAACTTTGATAGTTACTCGAGAAGAGAAGTTCAAGATCCAATGGATCGCTCAGTATAAATCTGGAAAACATTCCACTTTGATATTTCGTAGAATTGATTCTTGATTATTCATTAGAATATCGTAGAAACTTTGAAAGCGTTGTACTCTTTCATCATTGAATTATTGTGTTGATTAGAAAACGAGAAGACTTGTTATCGAATAACAATTTGTTCATCTATTTCAAAGTTCCCCGAACTTTGGTTTCATTCTATCAAAATAGATAGTCTGGTGATTTGAATACTTATACATTTATTGTATGTATTAACTTGCATGGGCAAATTTGTTGCTCACCCTTGCTAAATAAAACATTTCAAATTTAGGGACGAAGTTGCGAGGAGGTCTTTGTGAAAGCGAAACAAAAGCAAAGGCGTGAGTTATAAATTAGTTATGTTAAACATATTTAATATGTTGTATTGTAAACCCTTTTGTATATCTAAAGGGTATGTTTGTAATGTTAAGATTAGAGAACACAGGTAATGTATTATTAAACTCACGATAAAAACTTACAGAAGTTACTATCTATATATTATGGGTAGTTAAATGTTATTTATATTTGGATCGTGAACACCAAACTCGGGGGTCAGGTAACCCGGAATTGGGGGTGTCACATCTGCTGGACTTGAAGAGTTCTAAGTGAACTAAGAAGTTCCAAGACTGCTGGTCTTGAAGGAATCTAAGTGATTCAAAGTTTGTAAAGATATCTTTAGTGGATTTCCTACTCGAGGAGTAGAAGAGTGGACTAGGAGCATTGAGTTCGCTAGACCACTTAAAAATGCCGTGTCTTTTATATTCTTGCTATAACTGCTATATCTGTTATACCTGCTTATCTCCTATTAACTTGGTTTATCTTAAAAGGGGAATAAAAAAAATCTTAATTCCGCTGTGGTTAATTTATTTACAAATCTGACAAGTAATTTTGAAAAAGAAAATATTTAAAATATCTATTCAACCCCCTTCTAGATAACTATTATGCCTCTGGGAACTAACAATTGGTATTAAAGCAGGTTCTCTCAATCAACCTACAAAGCTTGAGTAGATCCAATGGCACATCTGATAAGCGAATCAAAGAGTGGAGGAGGCAGTAAGCCAGCAATGTGCAATAAAGACAAATTTGTAAACTGGAAAGTTCGTATGCAAGCCTACTTGGACTCAATATATGAAGAGCTATAAAAAACTGTTATGAATGAGCCTTACATTCCAACAAAGCTTGCACCAACTCTAGAAGATCCAAACAGAGTTCAAATCAAGGTCAAAATAGAATGGACTGACAACGAAAAGAAAGCTTTCCAACTCAAAAAAAAGGCCAAGAACATTTTGTTCTAGTCTTTAGAAGATGATCTGTTCGAATATGTGGTCAATAGAAAAACTACCAAGTAAGTCTGGGAAGCATTGCTTATTATACACAAAGGAACTGAAGAAGTTAAAGAAAATAAGCAATCTTTTCTGACTCAACAATATGAAATGTTCGCCCATGTTCCAAGACAAAATGTCACTTCCACTTATGAAAGATTCAATGTTCTACTCAACTCTCTTCGAGCTTTTAGAAAGATCTATCCAAGCAAAGATCTGATCATAAAATTCATGAGAGCTTTACCAAGCAAGTCAGATGCCAAAACCACTTCCATCAGAGAATCAAAGAATCTCCATGAAATGAATGTTCAACAACTCTATGGCAACCTTCTTACCTATGAACTGGAGCTGACCCAAAGGGTAGAGACTCTATCTGAAGGAAGTAAGAAGGACAAAAGAGTTGCTCTTAAAGCAACAGAAACCATCTCCAAAGCTCATGTTGAAAATGATTATGACTCTGAGGAAGATGATGACAAATATATTACAATGCTGGTAAGAAGACTCAAGAGGTTCATGCGTAATAGAAAAAGCAGAAGACCTAAGAAATTCAACAACAACAATAACCAGGAGCAGATCAACGACCTATGCTACAACTGCAAGAAGCCTGGCCATTTTATTGCAAACTGCAACAAACCTCTTAGAGAAGAGCTGAAGAGGAGAACAAATCCAAAGAAGGAGTTCAAAGGCAACAAAAAGCTCCAAAAGAAAGATAAAAGTCTTGTAGCCGGAGGATCATGGAGTGACTCAGGCAACGACACAACTCCTGAGTTTGTAGATGATGAAGATCCTCAAGTAGCAAATCTATGTCTAATGGCCAAAAATGCAAAGGACAAGAAAAGCGCTGACTATCATGAAGTAAGTATCGATGAGGTATTCGAGTTTAAATCTCCTAATGTAGATAGTGATGATTTAAGAACTGCATTACATGACATAACAACTGATCTGCATTAATACATGAAATGGTTCAGAGTTCTGTCTAAAGATTACTCTCTTCTTGAAAAAGAGAAAGAGAAAGTTCAGGAAGAACTGGAAACAGGTCTTCTAAGTGCTAACTCTCTCTCTAAATTTGAAGCTTAGAATAAACTCTTAAGACATACCAATGAACTTAATGCAC
The DNA here is from genome assembly GCA_020205605.1 of Panax ginseng. Classification (NCBI taxonomy): domain Eukaryota; kingdom Viridiplantae; phylum Streptophyta; class Magnoliopsida; order Apiales; family Araliaceae; genus Panax; species Panax ginseng. Next base: position 109,848,093 of record CM035134.1, read on the forward strand.
AAAGAGTCAAATCTAACCTCTAAGATTGAGGAACTAGAAAAGATGATCTTATTATGGAATAGATCCTCTTCATCCATGGACTCCCTGATCTCCAGTCAGAGAAGTGCATCTGACAGAACATGTGTAGGTTTTGGGGAATCCACCTCAGAACCATATATGGAAAAGTTAAAAGGAAACTAACACTAGTAGTGTTTAAAACTTCAATAGAAGCATTGCATTTGTGAAATCCTCATAGAAGGAAGAATTACTCCATCCCTGCTCTTTTGATCCAATCCATGTTCTAAGGCATAACGGATCCCATGTTGGCCTATGATTCAGAAAAGAGAAGAGTAACTTAGTCACTACTCTCCAACCTCAAAGGATCGTAGAGTCGAGTAAAATCAACTCCACGAACCAACTATGTAGGAATAGTAGAATTAAGTTTCACTTTTCATAAATCATGAATCACAAGGATACATGGAAAAAGAAGAATCAGTATAAAGGAAATACTATTAAGGATCTACATAAGTCCAAATGGAGAAAGAATCCACACACACTATAAGAGGATATGGCTCTGGCAATATAAGAGTCATCTTTGGAGACAATGGCTCTAGCAATATAAGAGGATATGGCTCAGCAAAGTATCCTATGTGGAAGGACTAAAACACAATCTTCTGAGCATAAGTCTACTCTGCGACAAGGGTCATCAAGTTACCTTCCTCAACAATCAGTGTCAAGTTAGAGATTTGAAGACCTCTTCTATTAAGCTGACCGGAACAAGAGAAGGGAACATCTACACTGTTAATCTTGGTCAGCTGAGTTCTGACGAGACAATATACTTTCTGGCTAAAGCCTCTGAAGAAATGAGCTGGCTATGGCATAGAAGGTTGTCTCATCTTAACTTCAAAAGCATGTCAAAACTGACCTCTAAAGATCTAGTAGCAGGTTTACCCAAGCTAAGCTTTGTCAAAGAAAGGCTATGCAACGCCTGTCAGCTTGGAAAACAAACTAGAAGCTCATTCAAAAGAAAAATTGTCAACTCAATTGATAAGCCCCTACAGTTACTTCACATGGATCTATTTGGGCCAATCCTAACAACAAGCCTTGGAGGGAAGAGATACTCATTGGTCGTAGTGGATGACTACACCTGTAACGCCCTAGAAAATCGAACCTTTGTAAATACTTTTAATAATGAATAAAATAATATTATTTATTATTATCACGTATGGATAAGATGAATGTCGTTCTATAACCTAGAAACCCCAAAACGTCATAGTATTTTAACTACATGGGGGAAATAAAGTGTTTTAATTTCTAAGATGAAAATAAAAGCTTTCCGAGAAATTTTCCAAAAAACACTATTCATCGATTTCTGCTCGAGAATTATTTTTGAACTTCCGAGAAATACGTAACGTTATCATATCAAGGTGATATGGATTATGTAATAATAACCTAAGTATGGAAAATGTAATATTTCGCATGCGGACTTAATTTGGGAACGTTAGGTTTATTAAGCGTTAATAGAAGAAAGTTGTGATTGTATAATGTGTATTCATTATATGAAGGTAATGAATATAAGTATAATATGACATATTGTACTATTATGTATGAAGAATGAGATAACGTATATTATGAATTAATATACGAGCTAGCATACGAAGATTATACGTGGGGTATAAATGTTAAGTTGTTAAATCTAAGATAATGGACTTGTAGGATTATTAACCTAATAGTATAAGTCCAATAGAAGTGACAATCAAGCCCAAGTGTTTGATAAGTCTTGAGTCCAATCTATTTGTAGCATAAGCCCAACAAGAAAGTAGTTAGATTTAGTTAACAAGCCCAATGACTAAGCCATGATCCATGGAGCAAACCATGTTAATGTGGGTAGACTTGATGGGCAAGAACTTTGTGTGGTGACCAAGTGATGTGCTAGACAAGGAATGAATAGTAAGGAGGTGGAGGATTAAGGAGGTGGAATGAGGAGGTGGAGTAAGGAGGTGGGATGGTGTTTGACCATTCTACCCTAACTTTGGATTGCCTATAAATACAAGCCTCATTTCATTTTTTTTAGTTGTTATTTCATCCAACACTTTCCTCTCAAAGATAAGCTACTTAATTGGTAGAGAGAATAAGCACTTTTAAGTCAAAGCTTCCTTTGTTAGATTTTCCAAGAAGAAGAAATTAGAAAACAAAGGTAATGATCTTGTGTCCAATATTCTTCCATCTCTATCATAATAGGATGATAAGAGAAGTGTAATTAATGAACATGTATGCTAAGAACATATAAGAATTAAGTTATGAATGGACTTAAGCCGAATAGGTTGAATAAGCAACTTGAACTCTAATAAGTTGTTGGAATCTTGAAGAACTTGTCATATGTTTGTCATATGATGTTAGTATGTTGAATATAGTATGAGAGCATTGATTGATGGACTTAAGTTCATAGTAAGTCATAAACATGAGGAATTGTAGTTCATAAGTTAAATAAGTCATTGACTTATGAGAATAAGTCAAAACCTACTTTGATTATAAGTTGGTGTAATAAGTAACTTGAAATGTTCATATATTGGTTAAAATCCATTTAGAATAATTAGTAATGTAGTTTTGCTGGAATTTACACGATTGGACGATTATCGTCGAATTCGTGAAATTCTCGGAATGGAAGTCGTATTTTGTGTTTGAAGTCAGAAACATTGGTTTTCGATGGAGATAAGTCATATTTGGGATTATAGAGTTGCGGACTCAAAAATGACCGAATTTCGACTTAAAATGATGAAACGAGCGTTGAACGTTCATGGACGTTTATCATTTTTGTTAAAAATGAACTCATAGGTGAAATTTTAGCAAACAAAGTCGAATAGGTAAAATTCTTGCATGAACGCATAAAGTATGTAATTTGTGAACAGTAGGCTTTTGAACGAGCCAATTCAGACTTATAACGAAGAAACTATGAGTACGGGAGTTTCGTAAAATTTTCAAAAATTACAAACTGTCTAAAAAGGCACGAGTTGGCGCCATGGCTGACCCAAGGCCATTGAGTGATGCCATATTGTACGAGTCCGAGGCTTGCTCACTTGCAAACTTCATGTTGAGTGATGCCATTGTAGAGTCCAAGGCTTGTTCACTACAAACTTCATGACTGGCAATGGCAGGAAGAATAGTGGTGTGTGGCGTCGCGGCGCCAGACCTAAGAAATTTCTAGAGAACAAAGATTTCAAGTATAGATTGAAAGGGAACTTTATAGTATTGAACTAAGGCATAAACATGACATTGTTAGGACATTGTTAAACACTTACGTATGATGATTAAGAGTTAATAATCAATCGAAGATGAACGAAATGTGAATGACGTAATGAAAGCCGGAAACCCATAATAGTAGATCTAAGTCAGGATTTATATTGAGATGAAGGGTAAGATATAATAGTATACATACTTGATTATATATGACCTAATGTGGTACGTTATATGATCATGTATTGTAGAAACGTAGGGACTTAAAGTGTATGTGTGTTAATCAGTAAGCAGACGCTGAAGGCAAGTATTCTAACCCTTGTTCCAGTTCAAGTCTGGACAAGCTGTGCAATTCATATATTCTTTCGCATGAAGTTTTTAATGATGAAGTCTTAAGCCAATTCTTTCGTCTAGACTTATATTATGATTTTGTCAAGCATGATTAATGTTTACCGAGTTATATTGGTATGGTTTTCAATTGAAGACCAAGTATGCTAAAATGTTTTTGTCGTTTAACGACAGGCACGTGAGGTTGCCACAACTTAAACGTACATACGTTTATTGGATGTAGTGTTGATCAACATAGAGTACTATAGGCTGATCACCCAGAAGTGCTCATAAGTAATGTTGAACTTACGAACTTAGTGTCGGGATGTCTTTTTGAAAAGAACTTATGAAATGCTCAAGGTCTTGGACCGGAACTGATGTTTTACTGAATATTGTTGTTGTAAATGTTTTGAATGAAAAGAAGTGCTGTTTTGAATTTATCAATAGTACTTCGTAACTATTGTTCAGTTACTGAAGATATATGAGTTCTATGTTTCAAGCATGTTGTTTATTAGAATTGTAGTACTTGTTGAGCTAGTCATGCTCACTCTTGCTTGAACCATATGAACACAGCTAAGATCGAGCGGACCGAAGGCTCAGGCAAGGACAAGGGCAAGGAGAAGACGAACCTTTAGGTTTCTTATGTAATAGAATAGTTGAACGATTTGTAATATATGTGATATTATGACAAGAACAAACGAATGGGTTACAAAGAACCTGGGAAATGTAATATTATTTTGGATATATAGAAGTTATATTAGTCCTTTTGAGACTATTCAATTGAATGAATGAATGAATGGTAGTATCGTGTAACACCATCTGTCGGGGTGGAAGAGACCCGAAATTGGGGGCGTAACAGGTTGGTATCAAAATATTAGGTTATAAAACTTAAGGGGGGGGGGGGGATTAAAACCTTAAGTCATAACCTTAAGAGAAGTCAAAGTACAAGAAGGAAATAACCTTATAAAAATGCATTATGATTATCTTATGTGTTTTTATTATTCTACTGACGTGTACTAATCAACTTAACTATTTTGTGTATATGTCAGGAGTAAATGGAATGTTTGTAGATGGTCAAGCCATTAGTGAAGAATCGGTGAACCAAGTAGAGGTTATACCAAACCCCATAGCAGCAGAGCCAGATGTAGTGATTATTGAGTCTGGAGACTCAGATGATGGTGACTACATGTCACTATTCGACGGGATGATAGAGGAGGGAGTAGAGACAGTGTCCTTTAATCTTCTAGATATAGCAGAGGAGATAGCTCCTGAAGGGTCAATGATGTCTCTGTTTATGTCAGTGTTGGATAGAAATATCCATTACTGTCAAGAGGTCAAGGAGCTGAAAGAAGAGCTCCAAATGGTTAAAGAGGACAAAACTGATGTCGAGTACATGTGGGAGCAGGAGCATGATGAACGGATTTTGGCTAAGTACAAAGTCCATGATTTAAAGCACGAGGTATTTGAGCTCAAGGAGGAGCTAAAGACCAAGGTGCAGAAGATAGGGAGGATGTCCTATATCTATAGGAGTTCTCATATAGATTTCCAGCTGTAGGTAGCTGGATATCCTGTAGCGGTGGGGCAGACGCGGCATATTATTAGCCGTGATATTATTACCGGTCTTGCCAAGGCAGGTTTCGAGAATGCCTTGAGGCAGATGTAGACTAGTAGTAGTTAGAGTAGTATGTAAATATTTTGTAAGTAGTAGTGATATAAAGCCCTTTTTGTATAGTAAAGGGTAGTCTTTTGTAAATCTCAATTTTTGGAAAGCGATAGCGGGAAAGTAATGTAATCAACTTAGGCTGTGTATGTAACCGATGTAGTATTATACTACGAAGAATGAATATAAGTCATTTTTATGAAAAGCAATGAGTTATGGATGTTGGAGTTATTGTTAATATTAATGATAACTAATAAAGAAAGGAATAATAACAAAATGTGTTTATTGTTCAGAAAAATGCCGCCAAGAAGAGTGCAACGTAACTAAAGAACGAACGTGAATCAACCGGAGGAGAGGTCCTGTAAACCGATCTGAGGAGTTTGTTAATTTAATAACAAACAGATTTAATAGAACAGGGGCTAATATCCCCGTAAATCCAGGAGTAGCACGAGCTACTACCTTTAAGGATTTCAAAAGCGTGGGTCCGTCGGAGTTCAAAGGAACTATGGACCCTATTGAAGCCCAAACAAGGGTTAAGGAGATAGAGAAGGCATTTGTAATAGCAAATGTCGACGAGGCCCAAAAGGTTGCCTTTGCGACCTATATGATGAAGGGAGAGGCCAACTTTTGGTGGGAAGCCAATCAGGCTAGGGTTGGGATAGCGAATCTGATGTTGGATAGGTTCAAGGAGATATTCTTCGAGAACTACTTTCCCACGAACATGCAAGGGAGGATAGAGATGCGGTTTCTGGAGTTGAAACAAGGGGACATGACGGTTCCCCAATACGCCGCCAAGTTTAATGAACTGACAAGGTTCGCTCCACATCAAGTGGATACTGAGGTGAGGAAGGCACAACGGTTCAAGCAGGGCTTGAAACCCTGGCTCTATAATCGTATATCGGTATTCCAAAGTACTTCTTTTGGAACCATTTTAGAGAAGACAATAATCGCCGAAGGTGGTAGTGAGGCGTTGAGTGAATACCACAAGGACAAGAAGAGCAAGGTTAAGGTAGACAAGAGAGTAAAGATTGAGGGAGCCATTGGTAGTGGCGAGGGTCATAAGAGGAAGGTATTTAGCTCTGGGAATACCGGAGTGAAGAAAGGAGACCCGAAGAGAAGAATGGAGGCCTGCAAGACCTGTGGGAAGACTCACTTAGGAGTTTTTCTCAAGGGGAAGGCCGTCTATTACAACTGTGGACAGGAGGGGCATATTGCACCTAACTGTCCGAGTCCGAAGAAGAACCATGGATGCTTTATGTGTGGGTCAACCGACCACATGGCAAAGAACTTCTCGAAGAAGGGGACGGACGGGAACTGGGGCGCTAATAGAGGTAAGTTAGCTATTAGTGGACCAAGATGCGATCGGGTAAATAGATGGGTCGTACCTTTAACATAATAAATCCAAGATGCGCCTCATCGGGGGACGTTATCACGTATTATTTCGATCAACGATATCAATGCGACGTCTTTGCTTGATTCAAAAGTGCTACTTGTTCGTTTATAGCATGCGATTTTGCTAGACGATTAGGATTACTTCCCGAAAAGTTTCATATACCTTTAAATATTAAGGTAGCAAACGAAGAGATAATTCATGTTGAAGATATTTATAAGAGTTGTTGTGTAGACATATGGGGTTGCAAATTATAGGTAGATTTGTTACCCATAAAGTTAGGAGAGTTCGACGTAATTCTCGGGATGGATTGGTTAGTAAACCATGGGGCAATTATAGATTGTCAAAAGAAATGTGTGAACATTAAGACGTTAGAACAACCTCAGGTAGTATTTTACGGTAATAGATCGCCGGGACGTTCGTGTTGTCTAACCATGACACAAACTAGGAAATTACTGAGAAAAGGATGCGTAGGTTATCTGTGTCATGTTGTTGATACCCAGAGAGTGGTAGCAAAGAAAAAAATACCTGTAGTGAGAGAATTCGTCGATGTATTTCCGAGTGAATTGCTGGGTCTTTCGCCGGATAGGGAGACAGAGTTTGTGATAGACATTGTGCGTGAGGCGGGCCTGGTTTCAGGCACCGTATCGTATGGCGCCAGTGGAGATGAAGGAGTTGATGGTGCAGTTGCAAGAACTGTTAGACAGGAAGTACATTCAACCGAGTGTTTCGCCGTGGGGAGCATCGGTACTATTTGTCAAGAAGAAGGATGGATCGTTAAGACTGTGTATCGACTATCGAGAGTTGAACAAGTTAACAATAAAGAATAAATACCTATTGCCCAGGATCGATGATCTCTTTGATCAGTTGAAAGGGGCTAAGCATTTTTCTAAAATAGATTTAAGATCGGGGTATCATCAGTTGAAGGTTAGGAAGGAGGATGTGCCAAAGATAACATTCAGGACTCGTTATGGTCATTAAGAGTTTCTGGTGACGTCGTTTGGGTTGACAAATGCATCAGCTGCATTCATGAATATGATGAATAGAGTGTTCAAACAATATTTGGACAAGTTCGTTGTGGTGTTTATAGATGATATTCTAGTCTATTCTAAGATGCCAGAAGATCATGTTGAACACCTTAGATTAGTGTTGGAGACACTAAGAAAGGAGAAGTTGTTTGCGAAATTCACTAACTGTGAATTTTGGTTGGAGAAGGTACAGTTTTTAGGTCATGTCATTGACTATGAGGGGATTTCAGTAGATTCAGTGAAGGTGGAAGCCGTGATGAATTAGGAACAACCGAAAACGCCGACTGAGGTGCTGAGTTTCCTAGGGTTAGCGGGTTACTATCGAAGATTTATCCAGGATTTTTTGAAGATAGCTACTCCGTTGACTAACTTGATGAGGAAGACGGTGAAATACGCTTGGACTGACAAGTGTGAGGACAATTTTCAAGAACTGAAGAAGAGGTTGAGTGAAGCGCCTGTTTTGTCATTGCCCGATGACACATGAAATTTTGTAGTTTATAGCGATGCTTTGCGTAGAGGACTTGGTTGCGTGCTCATGCAGCATGGCAAGGTCATTGTGTATGCATCTAGGCAGTTGAAGGATTATGATAAAGTTTACCCTACTCATGATCTGGAACTGGCCGCAGTAGTTTTTGCTCTAAAGATATGGAGACATTATCTTTATGGAGAAAAATGTGAGATATACACGGACCACAAAAGTCTAAAATATGTCTTCACACAGAAGGAGTTGAATATAAGGCAGAGGAGATGGCTGGAGTTGATAAAGGATTATGACTGTGAAATCTCAGATTACCACTGGAAAAGCTAATGTAGTTCTTAGCCGCCTTAAGTAAGTAGAAAGGGTCAGGAAAAGTTGTCTTTGTTAACGGCTCAAACTGAGTTAATAACAGAGATGGCTAGGATGGAGTTGGAAGTGAAGCTTCCAAGTGAAACAGGACAAATTTTGTTTGCTACGGAGATGCAATCTACCATCGTAGAAAGAGTTAAGGAGGTACAACTCAAAACTGATGAGTGTGACCGGATGAAGGAGTGGCTGGTCAATGAAAAAGATATTAAGTACAGTCTTGATGATGAGGGATTATTAAGATTTGAAGGAAGAATTTGGGTTCCGAATGAGATGGAATTAAAGGAGCAGGTTCTACAAGAGGCTCATAGTTAGAGATTTTCGATTCATCCTGCTAGCACTAAGATGTATCAACATCTTCGACAGAGTTTCTGGTGGCCGAACATGAAGAGAGAAATAGCAGAGTATGTGATTAGGTTCTTGACTTGTCAGAGAGTTAAGGTCGAACATCAACGACCAAGTGGCTTGCTACAGTCATTAGAAATTCCGAAGTGGAAATGAGAGAATATCATGATGGATTTTATGGTGGGACTTCCGACTACTCAGAAGGGGTATGATGCGATCTGGGTAATAGTAGACCGATTGACGAAGGCGGCTCACTTTTTACCAATTAGGGTTAAGTATAACTTAGATCAGTTAGCTAGACTCTATATTAAGGAAATAATCTCTAGACATGGGGTGCCAGTATCGATTGTGTCAGATTGTGATCCACGATTCATGTCGAACTTTTGGAGGAGTCTACAAGAGCAGTTGAGAACACAGTTGAATTTGAGTACATCGTATCATCCACAACCGGCTGGACAGAGCGAGAGGACAATTCAGACGTTAGAAGATATGCTAAGATCTTGCGTCATGGATTTCAAGGGTAGTTGGGATGATCATCTACCATTAATGGAGTTTGCGTATAACAATAGTTATCATGCAAGCATAGGTATGCCGCCTTACGAAGCTTTGTATGGGAGGAAATGCAGAACGCCATTGTATTGGGATGAGGTAGGAGAACGCCGAATGTTGGGACCAGAGTTGGTACAATAGACAGCAAACATTGTCAAGAAGATACAAATGCGTCTTCTAGTAGCTCAAGACAGACAGAAAAAGTTTACAGATCCGCATAGAGAGAATCGGGAGTTTGAAGTAGGTTCGTACGTATTCCTAAAAGTATCTCCCTGGAAAGGAAAGATACGTTTTGGGAAGAAAGGAAAGTTAAGTCCAAGGTTCATAGGACCTTTTGAGGTATTAAAACAGATAGGTGAGGTAGCTTATATGATAGCCTTACCTCCAGACCTAGAACGAATACATAATGTATTTCACGTATCTGTATTATGTCCTTATAAGCCAGATTATAAGCACGTGATAGAATATGAGCTTATTCATATCAAGAAGGACTTAACGTATGAGGAAACGCCGATTCAAATTGTTGATAGAAAAGAACAAGTTCTGCGGAATAAAGTTATACCTTCCGTGAAGGTGATATGGAAGAACCATGATGCAGAAGAAGCAACGTGGGAGTTAGAAGAAATGATGAAAAAGAATTACCCGCATTTATTTGTGTAATTTTTTTTTATATAGCGAGATTCTGGGGACAGAATCCTTATAAGGGGGAGAGAATGTAACGCCCCAGAAAATCGAACCTTTGTAAATACTTTTAATAATGAATAAAATAATATTATTTATTATTATTACATATGGATAAGATGAATGTCGTTCTATAACCTAGAAACCCCGAAACGTCGTAGTATTTTAACTACGTGGGGGAAATAAAGTGTTTGAATTTCTAAGACGAAAATAAAAGCTTTCCGAAATTTTTTCCAAAAAACACTATTCATCGATTTCTGCTCGGGAATTATTTTTGATCTTCCGAGAAATACGTAACGTTATAATATCAAGGTGATATGGATTATGTAATAATAACCTAAGTATGGAAAATGTAATATTTCGTATGCGGACTTAATTTGGGAACGTTAGGTTTATTAAGCGTTAAAGGAAGAAAGTTGTGATCGTATAATGTATATTCATTATATGAAGGTAATGAATGTAAGTATAATACGATGTATTGTACTATTATGTATGAAGAATGAGATAACGTATATTACGAATTAATATACGTGCTAGCATATGAAGATTATACGTGGGGTATAAATGTTAAGTTGTTAAATCTAAGATAATGGACTTGTAGGATTATTAACCTAATAGTATAAGTCCAATAGAAGTGACAATCAAGCCCAAGTGTTTGATAAGTCTTGAGTCCAATCTATTTGTAGCATAAGCCCAACAAGAAAGTAGTTAGATTTAGTTAACAAGCCCAATGACTAAGCCATGATCCATGGAGCAAACCATGTTAATGTGGGTAGACTTGATGGGCAAGAACTTTGTGTGGTGACCAAGTGATGTGCTAGACAAGGAATGAATAGTAAGGAGGTGGAGGATTAAGGAGGTGGAATGAGGAGGTGGAGTAAGGAGGTGGGATGGTGTTTTGACCATTCTACCCTAACTTTGGATTGTCTATAAATACAAGCCTCATTTCATTTTTTGTTAGTTGTTATTTCATCCAACACTTTCCTCTCAAAGATAAGCTACTTAATTGGTAGAGAGAATAAGCACTTTTAAGTCAAAGCTTCCTTTGTTAGATTTTCCAAGAAGAAGAAATTAGAAAACAAAGGTAATGATCTTGTGTCCAATATTCTTCCATCTCTATCATAATAGGATGATAAGAGAAGTGTAATTAATGAACATGTATGCTAAGAACATATAAGAATTAAGTTATGAATGGACTTAAGCCGAATAGGTTGAATAAGCAACTTGAACTCTAATAAGTTGTTGGAATCTTGAAGAACTTGTCATATGTTTGTCATATGATGTTAGTATGTTGAATATAGTATGAGAGCATTGATTGATGGACTTAAGTTCATAGTAAGTCATAAACATGAGGAATTGTAGTTCATAAGTTAAATAAGTCATTGACTTATGAGAATAAGTCAAAACCTACTTTGATTATAAGTTGGTGTAATAAGTAACTTGAAATGTTCATATATTGGTTAAAATCCATTTAGAATAATTAGTAATGTAGTTTTCTTTGGAATTTACGATTGATTTATTATCGTCCGAATTAAGTGAAATTCTCGGAATGGAAGTCGTATTTTGTGTTTGAAGTCAGAAACATTGGTTTTCGATGGAGATAAGTCATATTTGGGATTATAGAGTTGCGGACTCAAAAATGACCGAATTTCGACTTAAAATGATGAAACGAGCGTTGAACGTTCACGGACGTTTATTATTTTCGTTAAAAATGAACTCATAGGTGAAATTTTAGAAATCGAAGTCGAATAGATAAAATTCTTGCATGAACGCATAGAGTATGTAATTTGTGAACCGTAGGCTTTTGAATGAGCCAATTCGGACTTATAACGAAGAAATTATGAGTCCGGGAGTTTCGTAAAATTTTTAAAATTTGCAAACTGTCGGCGCCAACCCAAGGCCATTGAGTGACGCCGCAGCGTCGATTTTGAGGCTTTCTCACTTCAAACTCGCGCCGCAGCGCGAGAAGAAGAGTGGTGTGTGGCGCCGTGACGCCAGACCTAAGAAATTGACAGAGAAGAAAGATTTCAAGTACAGAATGAAAGGGAACTTTATAGTATTGAACTAAGGCATAAACATGACATTGTTAGGACATTGTTAAACACTTACATATGATGATTAAGAGTTAATAATCAATCGAAGATGAATGAAATGTGAATGACGTAATGAAAGCCGGAAACCCATAATAGTAGATCTAAGTCAGGATTTACATTGAGATGAAGGGTAAGATATAATAGTATACATACTTGATTATATATGACCTAATGTGGTATGTTATATGATCATGTATTGTAGAAACGTAGAGACTTAAAGTGTACGTGTGTTAATCAGTAAGCAGACGCTGAAGGCAAGTATTCTAACCCTTGTTCCAGTTCAAGTCTGGATAGGCTGTGTAATTCAAGTATTCTTTCGCATGAAGTTTTTAACGATGAAGTCTTAAGCCAATTCTTTCGTCTAGACTTATATTATGATTTTGTCAAGCATTATTAATGTTTACCGAGTTATATTGGTATGGTTTTCAATCGAAGACCAAGTATGCTAAAATGTTTTTGTCATTTAACGACAGTCATGTGAGGTTGCCACAACTTAAACATATATACGTTTAATGGATGTAGTGTTGATCAACATAGAGTACTATGGGCTGATCACCCAGAAGTGCTCGTAAGTAATGTCGGACTTACGAACTTAGTGTCGGGATGTCCTTTTCAAAAGAACTTATGAAATGCTCAAGGTCTTGGACCGAAACTGATGTTTTACTGAATATTGTTGTTGTAAAACGTTTTGAATGAAAAGAAGTGCTATTTTGAATTTATCAATAGTACTTCGTAACTATTGTTTAGTTACTGAAGATATATGAGTTCTATGTTTCAAGCATGTTGTTTATTAGAATTGTAGTACTTGCTGAGCTAGTCATGCTCACTCTTGCTTGAACCATCTGAACACAGCTAAGATCGAGCGGACCGAAGGCTCAGGCAAGGACAAGGGCAAGGCGAAGATGATACCTTAGATTTCTTATGTAATAGAATGGTTGAACGATTTGTAATATATTTGATATTATGACAAGAACAAACGAATGGGTTACAAAGAACTTGGGAAATATAATATTATTTTGGATATATAGAAGTTATATTAGTCCTTTTGAGACTATTCAATTGAATGAATGAATGAATGGTAGTACCGTGTAGCACCATTTGTCGGGGTGGAAGAGACCCGGATTTGGGGGCGTCACAACACCAGATTTACATGGGTGTTCTTTTTAAACTCTAAAGATGAAATAAGCTTCTAACTCATCAAGATGTTGAAGCTGGTGATGAACGAAAAAGGGAGAAAATCAAGTCCATAAGAAATGACCATGGTAGAGAATTTGACTTCTCTGAGATAGATCAGTTTTGCATAGACAATGGCATCAGTCATAACTTCTCAGCTGCACGAACTCCATAGCAAAACGGAATAGCTGAAAGAAAGAACAGAACGCTGATTGAAGCTGAAAGAACTCTACTAGCAGCAGCTCACTTGCGTGAATACTTCTGGGTAGAAGCTATCAACACTGTGTGCTACACTCAAAACAAGTCTCTTGTCCACTCTACATTAAAGAAGACTCCCTACAAGTTGTGGAGAGGAAGAAAGCCAAATATCAGCTACTTCCATGTGTTTGGTTGTGAATGTTATATTCTTAACAATGAAAACAATATCTAACTAAATTTTAACCCAAGTCAGATGGAGGAATCTTTCTCGAATATACCACAGACAGTAAGGCCTATAGAGTATTCAACAAGAAGACGCTAAGTGTTGAAGTCTCGATTCATGTCATCTTTGATAAAACAGACTCAGACAAATCTGTGTCTCAAGACACTATGATCGAAAACTCATACACTACGAACGTGGTGATCGAGCTCCACACCACGATCGTAGCCCCAGAAGATGAAATCGTCGAGCTTGAAGAAGAGATCGTAGAGAGCTACACCAGACGATGAACCTATACATCAAGAGACAGAGGTTAATCTTGAAGAATTCAGACAAGAAGGCACTAGAACTGATGTTCTAATAGGTAACAGATGGGCAAGAGATCACACTCAAGACCTGATCATTAGAGACCCAAATGCAAGAGTCAAGACAAGATCTGCCACCCAGAATGAGTGTTTCTATTTAAGTTTTTTGTCCCAAATAGAACCCAAGAAGATAGAAGATGCTATGGAAGACTCGAGTTGGATAAAGTCCATGCAAGAGGAATTAAATCAGTTTGAAAGAAGCAAAGTATGGATATTAGTTCCAAGACCAAGAATTCACCCAGTTATTGGCACCAAATGGGTCTTCAGAAACAAGATGGATGAAGGTGGGGTAATAACAAGGAACAAGGAAAGACTAGTAGCCAAAGGTTATTCCTAAGAAGAACCCATCGACTACGATGAGACCTTCACACCTGTTACCAGATTAGAAGCCATCAGGATATTCCTTGCTTTTACTGCCCACATGAAGTTCAATGTTTTCCAAATGGATGTCAAAAGTGCATTTCTGAATGGTGAACTTCAAGATGAAGTATATATGGAGCAACCTCCAGGTTTCATCAATCCAACTTTCTAATTATTTCTATAGATTAGACAAAGCCTTATATGGACTTAAACAAGCACCTAGAGCATGGTATGAAACATTAACTAACTTTCTTATTGAAAATGGCTTCACCAGAGGTAGAGTAGATACCACATTATTTCTTAGGAAGCACAAAAACAAAATCTTACTAGTTCAAATATATGTAGATGATATTATCTTTGGTTCTACTGATAAAAATCTATGCAAGAGATTAGCCAAGCTTATGTAGAGCAAGTTCGAAATGAGTATGATGGGTGAGCTGATTTTCTTTCTTGGAATGCAAGTGAAGTAGAATGATGAAGGCATTTTCATTAACAAAGCCAAGTACATTAAAGACTTACTTAAGAAGTATGGCATGAAATCAACCTCTCCCATGAAAAAACCAATTGCTCCAGTAACTAAGCTTGACAAAGATGAGAAAGGTAAATGTATTGATATTACTCAATACAGATGTATGATAGGCTTTCTTCTGTATCTAACCACCAGTAGACCAGACATAATGTTTGCTTCATGTATATATGCTAGATTTCAAGCTAATCCTAAGGAATCACACTTAACTACTGTAAAGAGAATTTTCAGGTATCTCAAAGGCATACCTCACTTGGGACTTTGGTATCCTTAAAAGTCCTCCTTTGAACTAACAGGAGATACAAATGCTGACTTTGCAGGCTGTAAGATCGACAGGAAGAGTACCAATGGCACTTGTCAGTTGCTAGGAAATAAACTTGTGTGTTGGTTTAGCAAAAAGCAAAATTCAGTATCAACATCAACAACAGAAGCTGAATACATTACTGCTGGCAGCTGCTTTGCTTAAATCTTATGGATGAAAAACCAACTAACAGACTATGTGTTTGATTCAAATCTATATCTGGTCATTGTGATAACACAAGTGCCATAGCAATAACACATAATCCTGTCATGCATTCTAGGACTAAGCATATAGAAATAAGATATCATTTTATTAGGGATCTTGTTCAAAATGAAACTATATCTTTACAATACATCCCTACTAAAAATTAACTTGCTGATGTCTTTACAAAACCTTTAGATGAATAAGTGAGTTAGGTATGCTAAATCTACAACCATAAACTCTATGCTCTAGTTTATGCTAACCATGAAGATAAAAAGGCTATGTTGAAATCGTAGAGATAACCAAAGAGAAACCATGATCATAGAACAGTCTCGATATGGCAGAGAAGCATCCGGTGATAACATCATTCTTATCAAATCCAAGCAACCCTTTTGATAAGCACCTTAGGGACAAACCTAACCCTTAGATCAGTCTAAGAGGTTGTCCCTTCATGAGCTACCTTAACCCAGAAGGAATGCTAAGTCAGAGTTCAGCACAAGGACCAGGAAAGACAATGATCATAGAGTAAGATCAGTAGTGAATTCAACAATTATACAACAGCCTCGACGATCGTAGTCTTCCTAAAGGATACACTAGCTCAGAGGGAGCTGAGGGCAGATCAGTATTTTCTATATTACTTAAAATCGTGGAGTCCCATAGAACTTGACACGTGCCCCACTATGCAGATAGTGAGGAGGGAAGTTACAAATATAGTTTGAAAATGTTTTATAAAAATTCATCTCAGAACTTCAAAAGCTCATTTCTCTCTCTCTCAGTCAAAAAAAACCATAGCTTTCAGAACAATCAACCAACCTCTGTTCAAGAAAATCACACCAATGGCTGCTTCCAACGTTATATCTGGCTACCAACTCTATTTCGACAAATTCAAGTTATCTGATCCACTATTCCACAAGATTCTAACTCTTCTGAAGAGAGCAGGTCTTGAAGAAGCTCTGAGCACCAGCACAAGGATCTACCCGAAGCTGGTGAAAAAATTCTGCAATAATGGAGTTTTTGAAGATAATATTATCACTAAAAGAGTCAAGGGGGAACATATTAGACTCAAAGCTGAAGATATAAACCTA
Source organism: Panax ginseng (assembly GCA_020205605.1). Classification (NCBI taxonomy): domain Eukaryota; kingdom Viridiplantae; phylum Streptophyta; class Magnoliopsida; order Apiales; family Araliaceae; genus Panax; species Panax ginseng. The sequence continues at coordinate 109,864,652 of CM035134.1, forward strand.
GCCCTAGGTTTTAAATCAAAGGGACTCTTATCTATGAGTTTTATCGACTTCCATGAAGGTCTGAAGAAAATGCACCACTCAAAGTCTCAGAATGTCAAGGGGTACAAGAAGAAAGTGTTTCCCTAGAAATATGAATTTTTGGCTAACATTGTTGGAAAATGCATATGCTGTAAAAGCTCTGGCCATGACTCTGTGAATGAAGTCCAACTGAAGCTCATAAAAGTAATCTCCTTCAGAATTCAACTCAATTATGGGCACTACTCATAGATTGGATCGAGAAGTGGATGTTTAGCTCACAGAAAATAAAAAGCTCTGGAAAAATGCTTTATGGAAGGTACATAAGCATAATCCTACAATCTGCTTTGGGTGACAAAATTGGGGACAAGGAAGGGGAACCCATCAACCCCAACAGAAGAATAACCCAGTAGCTATTTTAAAATTGGAAAAGAAACCCTGTAAAAAATGTAAGGATGATGTCTGAATTTAGTGGAAGAACTGGGGGAGCAAAGATATTTGGGCTACCAGGAAACATGTCAGTTGTGAAAGAATTCGAAGAAGAAGGAGAAGTCAATCAAAAGGGAACCCATCGCTTTGACTAGAAAAAGAAAATGTAAGAGTAAAGTGAATGTTCAAGTAACAGAAGAGCCACAATAAAGTTCGAGCACTGAAATTCTGGAGGAAATGAAGAAGAAGAAGCAACAGTCTAAAGAGGAAGAAGACAAAGCCAACATATCTCAGCTACTTAATAAGAGAAAACAAAGCCTGTGATGCCCCCAAATTCTCTACATCTTCTGTAGCAGATTTGGTGCTCACGTAAATATTCTATAAGATAATAATTCCTATAAATCAAAGATTCACAGTACTCATAGCAAATAGTAGTTGTTGTCAGAACAATTATCGTAATAAAGTACCCTCACTTGGATGTACAGGTTTAGTATCTTACAGATATTTCTTTCGTATCAATAATTCCTATCTATCTGACCTCCACAGTATTAATGGTAGGGTTCTTGGAACTGAGAAGCGCAACCTCAATGCATCAGAGAAGCCCAATGTTTGTTAATACTATCATTCAAATGTATAGTTCATATAGATACTATACATTTTTCTAATTTCATTAGAATGAAAACTAAACACTGGTAACTAATAATACATTACACAATTAATATACCATTACATTGATTCGAAATGTCGTTAACTATTACATTATAGTTTTCAAAAGGATAACCATGTCTTAAGCCTTTCTATCCACAAAAACCGGAACTGCTGGAAAACATCTTTTCTATCTGTAAATGAAAAATATTTACAAGGATGATCAATAGAAAGCTCAGCAAGTTTTGAACAAGTAATAATCATACCCACATCAAATCTGGATTGAATGAACATAGAGTTCAAAGTTTTTCCACACACACAAACAAACACACACACACACACACACACACACACACACACACACACACACACATATATATATATATATATATATATATATATATATATATATATATATATATATATATATATATATATATATATACCGAGGTTTATTTGCCAAACCCCGCATATTACTTAATTTATATCTGTCCTATAGACTTAGAAACCCGAGTTGATCCGCTCAACCAAACAACCTAGGAGTATGCATATCATCTTATCTAAATAATTCCCGGTCATTGCTATAAATACTGGTATAAAATCCCCGGTCAGCCTGTTATTGCCTGTAAGACCCCGAATTTTATGAAATAAAAGTATTCAATTTTCTTATAATTATTATTCTGTTTAATAAATGGTTTAATTGATAAAAGGTTAAAATTAAGGGTGATATGTGAAATTTTTTGCAAAGTAAGCAAGTTGATATAAAATATTCATTGTGTTGAGGAATATTTGTTTGGTCGGAGAATATTCTTTTTGTCAGGGAATATTCGTTCGATGACACAATTATTGGTGGACCCCACAACGGAAGTTTTGTCGTAGTTAGAAAACGACAAAAATATCTTTTTATAAAAATAACAAATGAAAGTTTTACTGTTAAACCGTTGAACTACCCGGTGGTAAAAATACGATGTCTACGTGGTTGCATAAGAGTAGCACACGGTATTGATTATTGATGCTTACATGAAAAGTCACTCAGTTATACTCAATTATTGCTAAAGTAATTGCTGCATAGTATCTCACGTTATTTGATTTAATTATTGTCACAATATTAATATTTTATATTATTAAATAAATAATTGAGACGACAAAGTTATTCATATTATTATTTACAATATTGATGATGTCTAGAAAGTTCTGTCGAGGAGAGATTTGGTCACCTAATTGCGCGCCAATAGGGAGAAATCCTTATCGAAAAGCCCCCTCTTTTCCTGAAAATGATCTGGTTGTTAAATATTGTGAGTTATAATATTAATGATGAATAATTGTTGAAGTATTAAAAATGTGTTTATTGAAAATAAGTGATTTACAAAAGTTAGAGGGGAATAATGCAAACTTGAAAAACTTTATGGGTACCAAAGTGTAATAAGTTAAATTAATATGGACCATTGATGGTGGTTTTAATAGTAAATCAATCTGGACCATCGGTGGGGGTTTTAAATATCGTTAATAATTAAAAATATTAAAATGTTAATGAAATATATTCCAAATTATTAAAAATCCATTATTATGCTTTAAAATAATTTTTACAAATTAATTATGAATTTTTCATAATTATTATTCTTTTTATTCTAATTATTAAATCAAAATAATTAATTTATATATAAACTGTCGCTAAAGGGGAATATATCAACAAAACTGTCGCTATAGGTGTTCTTGAGCATTAAAGAACATGCTAAGTCAAACTCAAGATCTGAGCCAGTCAAACTTTATCGGTAAACTGTTCTTGAGAAATTCTGGGTTTTCCAGAAAACTCATAAGGCAGTTGGTCAACCCTACTTTGACTATCTATAATTTTGATTCTGTACAAGATCTGGGTGTTCTAATGGCCTAACTACTTAAACACTGCAAGATCAAAAGCCTCAAAAGTCATTGTCAGACTTTTTGGGTTTCTGGGAAATTTCTGGGTTGCCCACATTCCAATTCCCATGGTTGGTCAATCATGTTTGACCACTCATATCTTGAGATCTAGACATGGTATGGACTTGATTCCACTTCCAGTCTACTTTTCTCATGGCAAAGAACAAATCTATTACACTAACATAACATAACATCTAACACACAGAGATCTAGAGGCCCTGACATATGGCTGTCAGACCTCAAAACTAGGGTTCATAGTCTGATTTTTAAAACTCTATTTTCTTGCATCTAGATGTTATGGATCCATGATGTAACATCATAGCTCACTAAATAACATCCTCTAACACCACTCTAAACATCAAAACACAACATTAACATAAATATTAAAGATCTACATAGATTTAAGGTTTATACCTCTTATGCTTCAATCTTTGATTTCTGTCCTCATGATCTGTTCTTGGCTTGCTAAGATTTGATATTAGCTTAACTTATCACTCACTTTCACTCCCATATTTCGAAAAGTTAGAGAGAAAAGGTCTTGGTTAACTTGAAACGTAAAGTGAGTTATTTATATAACTTTTAAGGTTGATTTTGATTCAATGTATACAAGTCTTGCAAGGTGGCACTTGTTGGCTGATATGGGAAGATTTTTATCACATGGCAATATCCAAAGTGGTGACTCACAAGATTTGATGATATCTTCTACTTAAAGGTTAATTAAAAGGGCATTTTAGTCATTTTGCACTCACTAAGGGTATTTTGGTAATTGACCTTACATTTTGAAGGGCAATTTAGTCTTTTCATATATATTCCATAAATATTAACCCTTAGGGTTTTATACTTAGCATTTGAGCTCCCAATTTAGGGTTTTGATATTCCCGATTAGGGTTTCAGATTCCCGGAACTGAAATTAGGGTTTCCAGAACTAGAATTAGGGTTTCTTAACAATCGTTAGGGTTTACTAACTTAACATCAAAGTTCTTAACATAACAATAGGGTTTGCTAATGTTATAACTTATCTGATCAATCCTTAATCCTTAACCACAAACAATACACATATATAATCACATATACCAACCATATATGTGAGACCCCAACTTTTATGAATAAAGATTAATTTCTTTTGAAATATATTTTTAAATATTATGGTGTGGATATAATATAATGTTATAGTTGTGGGTAATATTTATAAATTTTGCAAATTAAGCAAGTGGTTATATAATATTCGATTGGTAGGAGAATATTCAGTTTAACAGGGAATATTCGTACAATGGGACAATCATTGGTGGACCCTACAACAAAAGTATTGTCGTAATAAGAAAACGACAAAATTATCTTTTAATAAAAATAACGGCGGAAGTGTTACCGTTAAAACTGTTGAACTACCCGGTAGTAAAAGTATAGTAATACGCGTGGTTGCATAGTAGCACACAGTATTGGTTATTGATGCTTACGTGAGAAGACACTCAGTTATACTCAATTATTTCTACAGTAATTGTTGCATCATATCTCTCATATTATTGATTCAATTATTTTCACAGTATCATCTGCATAATATGTTATATTATTAAATCAATAATTGAGACGACAAAGTTATTTATATTATTAAATTGCAATAATTACAATGTCTAGAAGTTACATCGAGGAGAGGTTTGGTCATCTAATTGCGCTACCAATAAGGAGAAATCCTTATCGGAAAGTCCCTCTTTCACAGGAGCGACACAGTTTGTTAAATATTGTGAGTTATAAGATTAATGATGAATAAGTTCGTGTTGATTAAAGATGAATTTGATAGTTTCATTGTGTTGGGATTATTAGTGTTAGTGGAAATCTACATCTATTCCGATGATAATTGATGTTTGGGGGTTATATTGATAAATCGGATAATTAATCGGATAAATGAGCAATTAATTGCTATTAATTCACATGATTATAACTATTTGTTCATATGTGTGTACTATTGATTCACATTCTTGTACTATTAGGGGAGTTGGTGCAAGATTGATAATACTTGCATGACTAAGTTAAAAATTGAGGTATAGATGGAGGTACTATACTGTAATTCGTACTTTCACATGATTATAACAATTGATTCACATGATTGAACTATTGATTCACATTATTTACTATTAGGGGAGGTGGTGCAAGTTTGATAATACTTGCAGGACTAAATTAAAAATGAAAGAAAAGTTGAAGGTATTGTACTGTAATATTTCGAGCCCCAAAATGTGCAATTATCGAAACTATATTTTCCTATAAATAGAAGCTCATTCTTCCTTCATTTCTCACCAATTCACCAAAGCTTTAGAGTAATTATTATAGAGAGAAATTATAGAGAGAAAGAAGAAGAGAAGTCTGCTACCTCTTTACTACCTGTCTATGTGTATTATCACATGCATGGTGAATGATCCCTCATATTCATTCCTTATTAAATTATGGAAATGATCTATCTACGTGGATTACCGCATGGTGGGTGAAAATCCATTTGCAGTTTCATATATTCTATGATACTCATTTGGTTAAAGTTTTGGCTTCTGTACTCCATGAAATTAGTAGAATATCCTGGATATTTGTGCTTCATCCGGTATCTTTTCATGGAAATATTCTTCTGAGCATTCTTGAATTTTACTCCATTAAGCAGTATCATGTTGACAATTTGGACGTAATTGATTTCAAGATAAATTAACTTATAAATCTTTAAAATTTATTCTTGAACTTGTTTTATTGAATTATTATGTCATTGTCATCATCCTCATGCTTATATTGTGATGAAAGTCATCTTTGGCTTACGTGCATAGATGGACTTGGTATGATTATGACCAAGGATTATTCGGTATAATCATGACCTGTAATGTTATAAATGATGTGGTAAAAGTCCTCAGTAGCCTGTAGTTCATTGATGGACAGTTTTTGGTATGATTATGACCAGGGATTATTCGGTATAGTCATGACCATTAATGATTTAATGAATATCTTTGGCCCATAGTGCAGGGATGACTCGATGATGTGGTTATTTATTAAGCTGAGTCTCAGCAATAAAAATGGATGAAAACATATTAAGTCATAGAAGATAGTAAATATCATGCTCTACTTGACTCTTCTAATGGATTGCTTATTCCGCTGCAGTTAAACTTGATGTCTATTGTATTTTATCAGTTTAACATTGTTGAAGACTAATGATAATTTATTCTGCATTATCTTAGTCATAATATTTCTTACTGGGCTAGTTGAGCTCACCCTTTCTTTCACTGTTCTCTTCAGGAACGTAGCCGGGACTAGTCGGGGAACGGAGTGACGGTCCAGATGATAGCATTAGTAGTCCTCACTATTCTGTTAAATAGTGTGACAATAAATGTAATGAGGACTCCATTGAGTGTGGATATTGTCTAGATGACAATATTCTTATTAAAACACTTAGATTATATTTTGTCGTATTTTACACGACTGTTGTATAATTAAGTTGTATTTGAATTTATGTACCATGTATTTGGCAACTCAAGATGGGTGATATATACCTATTTTGGGGGCGTTACAATATAAGTCTTATCACAAAAATTTTAAATCCTTACAATCCCTTTACAAAGTTTCAAATGCATACACTATTTCCAGTCTAGGTCTTATTATTGAACGTTTATTCAATTAATTAAGATTTTAATAATTGTCTAAATTCTCGGGTCCTTACATTCTCCCATCCTTATAAGGATTTCGTCCACAAAATAATCATCACTGTATACTTACTTTTATGTCTATCGTTAGACCTTTATTTCAATCTTAATTCCTTTCAGGAATAAAATCAAATTCTGGGCTCAGCCTAAGCTTTATTTAACTTATCGTGGCTCATAATTTTCTTTAGGGAACATAGTCCCGTATTTAACGCAAAATTTAGAATCATAAAAATTTTGAATTATTATATTCTCCCCTCCTTATAAGATTCTATATCATGAATCTTGGTCCAATCTTTATTCGAAAATTTATAAAAATTTATCAACACACTTAACTTTTGTGTTTAAATTTAATCTTCACACATCTTGAGTCGCCAAATACATGGTACCTAAATCAAATACAAACTTAATTATACAACTGTCGAGTAATATACGACAAAACATAGCTGAGAGTTCAAACAAGAATATTTCCTTCTAGACAATATCCACTCTCAAATTCAATCTTCATTACATTTATTATCACATTAAGTAGTGAGGACAGCTAAAACAATCATCTCGGACCATCACTCCATTCCTTGACTAGTCCCGGCTACGTTCTCATTTCCTGAAGAGAACAATGAAAGAAAAAGGGTGAGCTCAACTAGCCCAGTAAGAAATATTATGACTAAGATAATGCAGAATAAATTATCATTAGCCTTCAACAGTGTTACACAGATAAAATACAATAAACATCAAGTTTAACTGCAGCGAAACAAGCAATCCACTAGAAGAGTCAAGTAGAGCATGATATCTATTATCTTCTATGATTTAAAAAGTTTTTCATCAACTTTATCGCTGAGACTTAGCTTAATAAATAAACCACATCATCGAATCATCCCTGCACTATGGGCCAAGGATATTCATGTAATCATCAATGGTCGTGATTATACCGAATAATCCCTGGTCATAATCATACCAACAACTGTCCATCAATGCACTACGGGCCAATGGAGATTTTTACCACATCATTTGTAACATTGCGGGTCATGATTATACCGAATGATCCCTGGTCATAATCATACCAATCAACAGTCCATCTATGCATGTAATCCAAAGATGACTTTCATCACAATATAAGCATGAGGATGATGACAATGATATAAGCAATAATCAAATGAAATAAAATCAAACGAAATCAAGGATAAATATTAAAGACTTTAAATTTATCCAGAGTTTAAAAATATTCAAATTGTCAACATGATACTGCTTTGTGGAATAAAATTCAAGAATAATATTCATGTACCAAAACTAATTTGGACAGAAAAAAATATATTTTTCGGGTAAATAGTACCCCGTGAATAGTACCCTATGAATAGTACTTTGAGAATAGTACCTTGACATGAAAAGTACCCCTAAATACCCGAGTGAATAATATTCGAGTGATAGTAAATGGGTGAATAGTAACCCATGAATAGTAACTCGTGAATAGTACTCTGGCATGAAAAGTGCTGCAAATACCCGAGTGAATAGTAACTCGTGAATAATACTCCGTCATGAAAAGATCAATAATTATCAAGAAAGCTAAGAATAATATTTTCATGAAAAGATACTGGATGAAGAGCAACTGTCAAGGATATTCTACTAATTTCATGGAGGTCAAAACTTTAACAAAATGAGTATAGAATTCAAAATCTGAAACGAAATAATATTACTTACATACTACAGAGTATAGAAGAAAATATTATTTCAAGCGAATATTGAACAAAAATAACATCCCTTACAACTGTTGAATGAAAATAATATTCCTACGAATATTGAACAAAGGTAATATTCTTTATGAATGTTGAACGAAAATAATATTCATACGAATATGAAAAATAATATCTCTTTAGAATATGAAATAAATAACACCCCTTATGATCGTTGAACAAAAATAATATTCCTACAAATATTGAACGAAGATGATATTCCTTAGGAATATTGAACGAAAATAATATTCATACGAATAAAAAAAAATAATATCTCTTCAGAATATGAAATAAATAATACCTCTTACCTCAAAAGAAGACTGGATACTGGAATAGTGAAGTAGCAGACTTTGCTTCTTCTTTCTCTCTATAACTTCTCTCTCTATAGCTTCTCTCTCTATAATTGCTCTTGTGAGTCTTAGTGAATTGGTGAGAATGAAGGAAGAATGAGCTTCTATTTATAGGAAAATATAGTTTCGATAATTGCACATTTTGGGGCTTGAAATATTACAGTATAATACCTTCATCTTTTACTTCATTTTTAATTTAGTCCTGCAAGTATTATCAAACTTGCACCACCTCCCATAATAGTATATCATGTGAATTAATAGTACAATCATTTGAATCAATAGTTCTATACATGTGAGAAAACTAATTGCAGTATAGTACCTTCATCTTTACCTCCATTTTTAATTTAGTCATGCAAGTATTATCAATCTTGCACCACCTCCCCTAATAGTACATGCCTGTGAATCAATAGTACACACATGTTAACAAATAGTTATAAGCATGTGAATTAATAGAAATTAATTGCTCATTTATCCGATTAATTACCCGATTGGTCAATATAACTTCCAGACATAAATTATTATCGAAATAAATGTCGATTTCCACTAATACTAATAATCTCAACACAATGGAACTATCAATTTCATCTTTAATCAACACGAACTTATTCATCATTAATATTATAACTCATAATATTTAACAACCAGATCATTCTCAAGACAAAAGGGGGCTTTTCGATAAGGATTTCTCCCTATTGGCGTGTAATTAGGTGACCAAACCTCTCCTTGACAGAACTTCTAGACATTGTCAATATTGCAAATAATAATATGAATAGCTTTTTCGTCTCAATTATTGATTTAATAATATAAAATATTATGCAGATGATACTGTGATAATAATTGAATCAATAATATGAGAGATATGATGCAGCAATTACTGTAGCAATAATTGAGTATAACTGAGTGACTTCTCACGTAAGCATCAATAATCAATACCGGGTACTACTATGCAACCACGCATATTACTATACTTTTACTACTGGGTAGTTCAACAGTTTAATGGTAAAACTTTCGCCGTTATTTTTATAAAAAGATATTTCTTTTGTTTTCTAACTACGACAATACTTCCGTTGTGGGGTCCACCTGATTGTGTCGTCGTACGAATATTCCTTGACAAAAAGAATATTCCCCGATCAAACGAATATTTCCCGACACAACGAATTTTTTATAACAACTTGCTTACTTTGAAAAATTTTCAAATATCACCTTTAACTTTAAACTTTTATCAATTTAACTATTTATCACAATAGAAAATTTGAATACTTTTATTTCATAAAATTCGGGATCTCACATTTACCCTCGACTATTTGGCAGGTTAAAACTCTATAGCTGTTTATCCTTATCTTAACTTACTCGAACTCAAATTTTTCCTTTAATATTAATTCTAACCCTATCCCTCTTTAACTTTAGCCCTCTTTGTCTTATTATCTTATATTTTATACCCTTGGCATTATATTTTCTTCATGATTTGGTGCCTTCACTCTTATTAATTTGCCTCGAATTCTTTCTTTATATCTTATTACCCCATCTCTATCTATTATCTTATTCAAGATTTATCTCAGTTTTATTTTTCACCCTTCTCGTGGCCTTTTCCTATAACTAGTAGCTTCTGGATAGAGTTAGTTGAATCTCTTATCTTAATCTTAAATTTATTAAAATCTTTTATCTATACCTCGTTCTTTCATTAAACTTTTAATATTATTTCTAAATGTTTCCTCCTTCATATGTCTCAACTAAGATACTATCTATACTCAGAAGCTGATCACTAACCATCCTTCTTCAGAAAATGGGCGTGAGGTATAATAAATTCCCATCTCTTTCAAAGTTAATCACTGTCCTCCATCAAACTTCCACTAATTCTATGAATTGCCAAGATGGTTGGAAGTGACTCTTCATCCACTAAACCAATTTCCAGCTACAGAATCCCAACATTCTGTAACTGATGAACCAAATATACCTTAACTTCATATTAATACAGTCTTCAACCATTTCTCACTCTACGAATATCGATCCTACTCAAATCGTAGAGTCACCTACTTCACCAGATTCAACAGCCTCTCATCCCATAACTTAAACCTCCATACCTAAACCTCCTTCGGACATTCCTTCCTCCTCAACCAACAATTATTTTGATCTTGCTCTTACTCTCTTAAACCTGTAATAACAAAATACAAGAGCCTCTCCTCCAGGCACCCAACAAATACTTAAGCTTCTCTGAAATATTCCTAACAAATTTGAGCTATCTAATTCTTCACAGAAAGTGACTATAGATATTCAAAAAGATCTTGAATCTCACTCTTTGCTTGTTCATATAAGGCTGAACCACTTGATTGATGATGCCAACACCCTTCCCAGCAATTTGAGTTCTGAGCTCACGAATAAGCTTAGGGAAATCATCAAGAAAATGATCCACAACATAAATGAAAGGGATCAAATTCATTTTCAATTTTTCCAGAAGCACAAGGAAGCAGTTATCCTTCTACAGAAGACTCAGGAAACTCAAAACAAACTTGTTATGGAAAGTTTCTCAAGCCTACGACCTTCCATTCAAGAATTCAAAGATTACTCTATGAGTCAGATACAAAAAACAGACACTGTCTTGGCCATTCTACAAAAGCACAACTCTCAAACTCACTCTTTGGTAAAAGAAAATTGTGAAGACATTACTCAATCCAGGAATCAGCTCCACGAACTTGTCCAAGGCATGAATCGTCTGTTAGAAGACATTTGAACCCTTGATGTTGAAATAAAGGGGGAGAATAAAAGAGAAGGAGAGAAAGGCAAAGGAAGAGGAAAATAAATTGCTAAATCTTCAAGGAGTCCTCCCACAAGACAAATTCACTATCGACTCTCAGACTCTAACAAAGCAATGAATACCAACCAATTCGCATAAGCAAGAATTGCTAAGGAGTTAAGGGCCATCTCCTAGCTCACAAGGGGTAACCACTACTGGCTTGAACATGCCGATTGGAGACCCTGCCTTTATGAATAGACATGATCATGGAGAATGGCTAAGTCAAAGTGAGATGGAAGATATTGCATGTAGAGATGAAGCCAACAGGAGAAGGAGAGCTGCAGAGCATGCCAATCCTCCAAAAAGCAAAAGGCAGAAGAGATAGAGATAAGTTAAAATTTATTTCTTATTGATATAACTAAGCTACAATGTAATATCTGCTTTACAACATCAATAAATTCATGCTTATTCTTTATAGATTTCAGCTGCTCACTGAAATACTAAGTCATATTTACTTTCTAGCATCTTGCATTTAGAAATTGATGATTATGATACAAATCTCCTTGGTTATGTTAACATCAAATAGGTAGAGATTGTTGGGAATTGCATATTCAAATTTGATGTTGAAAGTAAATAAACATGCTTATATGTAAAGTCCTTCAAAGAACATATGTACAAGGACTTAGGTGATAGATCAAAGTTGTTAGGTTGATATGTGCTTTATGTTTATCATTCTATAAATGGATGTATAGAAGAAAAAATCAAAGCTGTTAGGTTGATCTACTTTGAGATGTAATAGATAGGCATCAACAGAATCGTAGTCTATCGAGCCAGCCGAGGGATTGGAGAAGCTAAGGCAGAATCGTAGAGTATCGCAAAAGTTACTATAGAATCTTAGTCTGCTTTGGAGGGCCTTACTCAGAATCGTGGAGTTGGTCCAAGCGCCTACCGAGCCAAGTCAAGAATCATAGTCTGCTCTTGGTAGCGTAGAGTTTGCAAAATAAGCAAGTCAAGGATCGTAGTCTACTAGTGCTTAAGAGAGATCGTAGTGTATCTCCTGTCAGCATCAAAATCATCGAGCCTTGTCCATTAGCTGAAAAATAAAATATACAAATGAAGAATGGATTATAGATGTTGAGACTTTCGAGAATCCCAATGCTCATCCTTAGTATGTATCGAAGAAGCGTATTAAAGAAGCTAAGGAAAAGGATTGCATGCCTACTAAAAAGTTTTTTTTTAGGTGTTAGGTGAGATAGCTGTCTGCTATGTCAGTGAGTCAGACGGCTGAACAAAAAATTTCCAGGACGTCACCATCAGTGCTCAGACATGTCTGATGCATTTAATGCTTCAACGAATGCTTTCAAACAAATATATTTCAAAGGCTCCTTTATATACAAATCATCAGACATAGATGCAAACAAGCAAGTACACAAAAAAAGCTGAAGAACACTCAATGCTTGACTCTATGATCAAGAAACAAAGCTTGCTCAGCTACTCAGTTCTTTTGAACATATCCTTAACAGCAACTGAGTAACACTACCCAAGAACTCAACTCTAATTAAGTGTATTCCAAGTCTGCTGGACTTGAAGAGTTCTAAGTAAATTAAGAAGTTCCAATACTACTGGTCTTGAAGGAATCTAAGTGATTCAAAGTTTGTAAAGATATCCTTAGTGGATTTCTTACTCAAGGAGTAGAAGAGTGGACTAGGAGCTTTAAGTGCTCTGAACCACTTAAATACATTGTGTCTTTTATATTCTTGCTATAATTGCTATATCTATTATAACTGCTTATCTCCTATTAACTTGATTTATCTTAAAATGGGAATAAACAAATCTTATATTCCGCTGTGGTTAATTTATTAACAAATCTAATAAGTAATTTTGAAAAAAAAATATTTAAAATATCTATTCAACCCCCCCTTCTAGATAACTATTGTGCCTCTGGGAACTAACATGCATGTCTACTCCCAGCTTTATTTCTACTTCTGTTCCTTATTACCTAGAGAGGTACTAGAGCAGTGAGTACAACTTTTACCTTTCGAGCGAGACCAGGTTAGGGCACTATTGTTGAGGGTCTCTTCTAGTAGAGATGTGTCTTATTTAGAGAGGGACTAGTTCTGGGTGACTAGAGATACTGTTGTGGCTGGTCATGCCACTCTCAGATTATATAGAGGACCTCGTTGCATCGACAAGTGCATTCATAGCTGATCATGATAATACTTTATGTACGGCAGTGGAGCTTGTGACTGTTGCCTCCTTTTTAGTCTTAACAAAAAGAACTCTAACTCATGCAAGCATACACGGGTCAACAAGTAGTACAGAGTAAGAAAAGTATCGATCCACGGAGAAAGGTTTTAAATTTTAATTATCATACATCAACTATGTCACTATTTTCATATGCTTTAACGAATAACTCACAATTATAACTAATTCTAAATTCAATTAATGAATAAAAATAGGATACTAAAATACTGTATTCAAATTTGGAAAGAATGAGATTCTAACTTCATTTCATACTTCATCTAACTTGTAACCATCATGTAATGCTTATATACTTGTCATGGAAAACTAGTCAAGAGCACAAAAGTGGACATAACCATTTTTCAATGAACTATTGTGACGCCCCCAAAACAGGTATACATCACCCATCTTGAGTCGCCAAATACATAGTACAAGATTCAAATACAACTTAATTATACAACAGTTGTGTAAAATACAACAAAACATAATATAAGAGTTTTAATAAGAATATTGTCATCTAGACAATATCCACACTCAATGGTGTCCTCATTACATTTATTGCCACACTATTTAACAAAATAGTGAAGACTACTAATGCTATCATCTGGACTGTCACTCCGTTCCCCGACTCGTCCCAGCTATATTCTCATTTCCTAAAGAGAACAGTGAAAGAAAGGGTGAGGTCAACTAGCCTAGTAAGAAATATTATGACTAAGATAATGCAGAATAAATTATCATTAGCCTTCAACAATGTTAAACTGATAAAATACAATAGACATCAAGTTTAACTACAGCGAAATAAGCAATCCATTAGAAGAGTCAAGTAGAGCATGATATCTACTATCTTCTATGATTTAAAATATTTTCATCAATTTTATCATTGAGACTCGACAATAAATAAACCACATCATCGAGTTATCCACGCACTACGCCCAAGGGATTTCATTAAATCATCAATGGTCAAGACTATACCGAATAATCCCTGGTCATAATTATACCAAAAACTGTCCATCAATGCACTACCGGCCAATGAGGACTTTTACCACATCATTCGTTACATTACGGGCATGATTATACTGAATAATCCCTGGTTATAATCATACCAAGTCCATCTATGCACATAAGCCAAATATGACTATCATCACAATATAAGCATGAGGATGATGACAATGATATAAGCAAATAATCAAACGAAATCAAATCAAACAAAATCAAGGATAAATATTCAAGACTTTAAATTTATCCAAATATTATCAATTACTTAATAAACTCATAATATAATATTATTAATATTATAATAATATTTTAATCACTTCTTAAACTTATAAATAATTTATTTCAATTGTTTACACTTTACCAAATAATGCATTTTAATCATTCAAAAATGCCATACTCATAAGATTTTATCACCAATGATCAAATCCCTCATTAAAAATCTGCATATACCCTATATAGGATTCCCAAGTTATAAAATCCTATTTTCCAATTTTGTTACTTAACATAACATATTTAATTCATTTACTCACAACTAGTTCATTTTCATGAAAAATACCAAATCAGTCCCAAAAATATTTCTTTTCTGGGATTTAGCAGAATATAGTCCCATATTGAACATATATTTTTCTCGGAATTTTAAAAATTTACTATTTTTCATAAGGCAAAAACTGCCGAATATTTAAACATTTATCATAAATTGTACTTTTGTCCAAAAATTTTGAAATTTGCAGGGTATACTCCTGTTATATACATGTGCTCCCAATAACAATTTCACCAATTTTGGAATTAATCACAAAGAGTTATAAGGGTTTACTTTTAAAATAGTCTTTTCTCATAAAATCCATAACTCTTAATCTATACATCCAAAAATCGCCATTTTTAGACACAATCTAGAAAACTCATCAAATTATCATTTCAAAATTTTCCAGAATTTTTGAGGGTTAGAAAAATTATGAAATTGCCCCTGGCAGAAACCCCTTTTGAATGAAAATACTATTCATATGAATACAAAGGATCATTCACCAT
The DNA here is from genome assembly GCA_020205605.1 of Panax ginseng. NCBI lineage: Eukaryota > Viridiplantae > Streptophyta > Magnoliopsida > Apiales > Araliaceae > Panax > Panax ginseng. Next base: position 109,880,391 of record CM035134.1, read on the forward strand.
GCATGCGGTAATCCACATAGACAGGTTATTCTAACAGAATAATAAAGAATGGAATAATGTAAGAATTCACCATGCATGCGATAGACCGCATAGATAGGTTATTCTCAACAAAATAATAAAGAATGGAACCAGGTCATGCGTAAATCAAGACAGATGAGATATTCCAACGGAATAATAAAGAATGGAACCGACCATGCGTAAACCGCATGCATGTGATATTCAAATGCAAATAATAAAGAATGGAATAACAACAGAATTCACCATGCATGCGATAAACCGCACAGACAGGTTATTCCAACAGAATAATAAAGAATGGAACCAGGTCTAGCGTAATCTGCACAGACAGGATATTCCAACAGAATAATAAAGAATGGAATAACAGAAGAATTTCACCATGTATGTGGTACTTCACATAGACATGTTATTCCAACATAATAATAAAGAATGGAATAATAATAGCTCTCTTCATGAATACGAAAAAAATAATACCCCTTACTATAATAATAATATCCCTTACCTTAGAAGAAATTGGATATTGGAATAGTGAGGTAGCAGACTTCTCTTCTTCTTTCTCTCTATAATAATTGCTCTATAGCTTTAGTGAATTGGTGAGAAATGAAGGAAGAATGAGCTTCTATTTATAGAAAAAATATAGTTTCGATAATTGCACGTTTTGGGGCTCGAAAAATTATAGTACAATACCTCCAACTTTTCTTTCATTTTTAATTTAGTCCTGAAAGTATTATCAAATTTTCACCACCTCCCCTAATAGTAAATAATGTGAATCAATAGTTCAATCATGTGAATCAATAGTTATAATCATGTGAAAATATAAATTACAGTATAGTACCTCCATCTATACCTCTATTTTTAACTTAGTCATGCAAGTATTATCAATCTTGCACCAACACCCCTAATAGTACATGAATGTGATTCAATAGTACACACATGTGAATAAATAGTTATATAAGCATGTGAATTAGTAGCAATTAATTGCTCATTTATCCGATTAATTACCTGATTTATCAATATAACTCCCAGACATCAATTATCATCGGAATAAATGTCGATTTTCACTAACACTAATAATTCCAACACAATGGAACTATTAATTTCATCTTTAATCAACACGAACTTATTCATCATTAATATTATAACTCACAATAAGGATTTCTCCTTATTGGCGCGCAATTTCATCTTTAATCAACCAGGTCGTTCCCAGGAAAGAGGTGGCTTTCTGATAAGGATTTCTCCTTATTGGCGCGCAATTAGATGACCAAACCTCTCCTTGACAGAACTTCTAGACATTGTAAATATTGCAATTTAATAATATGAATAACTTTGTCGTCTCAATTATTAATTTAATAATATATAAAATATTATGCAGATGATACTGTGACAATAATCGAATCAATAATATGAGAGATATGATGCAATAATTACTGTAGCAATAATTTAGTATAACTGAGTGACTTCTTACGTAAGCATCAATAATCAATACCGTGTGCTACTATGCAATCACGCGTATCACTGTACTTTTACTACCGGGTAGTTCAACAGTTTTTAACGGTAACACTTTCGCCATTATTTTTATAAAAGATAATTCTGTCATTTTTTAACTACGATAATACTTCCGTTGTGGGGTCCACCAATGATTGTGCCGTCGTATGGATATTCCCTGAGAAAAAGAATATTCCCCGACCAATCGAATATTATATAACCACTTGTTTACTTTGCAAAATTTGTAAATATTACCCATAACTATAACATTATATCAAATCCACACCATAATATTCAAAAAAATATTTCGAGAAATTTAAATCTTTATTCATAAAATTTGGGGACTCACAATCTCCCCTCCTTATAAAATTTTGTCCTCGAAATTTACGTACGTACCTGGTATGATGAGGATACCTTGACTTCATTTCAGATTCTAACTCTTGAGGTATAACCTTTGAGTGTTGAATACAATCCTTCTTATCCAAGATTTTAACACGTATCTTCTCATACGTTAAATCTTCTGCTATCTCGTCTAGTTTTAATTCAATAATGTGGTTCGGGTCGTCCACATATTTACGTAACATCGATACGTAAAAAAAATGTTATGAACAAGCGACATACTTGGTGGTAAAACGAGTCTATAGGCTATAGTTCCTACTCGATCAAGGATTTTAAATGGGCCAATAAGATCGAGGGTTGAGATTTCCTCTCTTCATCGATTCTTTCTTCTAGAATAACGCCCTCTTGAACCTTCTTCTTCACATTCATCAGCTCTGAGTATGTAGCTTGAGCGGCTTTAACTTTATCGATTAAAGTCAATTCTACTCGTATATTCGCTATCTTCACTTGGGTCTCTAGAGTCTTTAACTCTATCTTCATCATTTGTAAGTTATACGAATTGGGTTTTTGAGTTAACAACATCGCACTCGTAAACGCATACGATCTTCTACTCAACGCGTCAGCTACCACGTTCGCTCTTCCACGATGTTATTGAATGGTAAAGTCGTAATCTTCAACAGCTCGATCCAACGTCCTTGGCGCATGATACGTTCGTTTTAGTTGAAGAAATATTTGAGGGTTTTAGAAATGGGTTTTGTATTAGGGTCAATACAAAATTCAATTTCACGCTCTAGGGGTAGTCTAAGAAGTCTTCAAGAATATGTCAGGAATTTATTAACGATAGAAATATCATTTAAAAACTGTGACTCTTATCCAAGACTTGGATAACACATGAAATGAAGGTTTCTCCTAATGGAGTTTCAACCGATAAGTCAAAGTCTAACTTCTCTAGAGTTAAATTTAAACGTTGAGCGCAAGCAAGAGAGATAAAAGAATGGGTAGAACTGGTATCTAATAAGGTATAGACTTCGCAAGAATTTATAATTAACTAACTCGTGCTAACTTCGTTCGGGTTACTCGCTTTTTTGAGAAGTCTTAAAAAACGCTCTTCCTGAAACCACCGACTTTGTTTTGTCCGCATCCGCCTTTGGTGCCACCGTCCCAGCTGGACTTGATTTCACTACAGGACAGAATCGAGATATGTGACCGTCTTTTTCATAACTAAAACATACCTTTGAAGGTTGTGAACAGTTTGGTCTTATGTGTCCCTCCTCTCCGCATCTATAACATCTAACTGGCGGTCGTTCTCCTTCCTTAACAACAGGTGCTGGTGCTGACGTCTTTCCATCATCGTTAAATCTGCTCTTCTTGAATTTTCCACTTTTATTATCTTGGCCATGATTACCACCGAAGTGGTTACCATTCTTGGCATGATAATTTCCCCATGATGGTTATCATTGTTAGATGGTCAATTACCACCGAATGCGATTATTATCGTGTTGTTGGTCGTTGCCTTTTGGTTGTCCTGACTCATTATTGGGCTCCAATAACTGAGCCCTATAATCTTTAGAAAATGAAACTAACGATTATTGAATAACCAAATTGAAGAGAGGATATAAAATGTATCAAAAATTGATCAAAACCTCTCTAGCCTAGTTAAACTTCCAAACCCTAATTACTTCCTATGAAAACTAATAAGATACTCCAATACAACACATCTGGTACAGCCAGTATTATTCAGTTGAGCCTAAAGCGCTCTAAATTCAAATTATAAAAAGTCAACAAAACAGACTGTGGAGGACTCGCGCGACTGCGTGGGATCTTAGTGTAAAACGGGAGCGGGCGCGCGATAGGTGTGTCTGCCGAAGCCTTGGCGCGGGCGCACAAGATTTCTTCTTTGATGGGGCACGGCCGCGCGATATTGCAATTTAGCTTCTGTATGCATGTGGCGCGGTAGCGATTAGATTAAACTTGTTTAGCGGCCGCGGCCTTGGCTATACAGATCCCGTCCTTTGATGTTTTGCTGCTGCTGCTGCTTCTTGTTCGTTGTCATTCGTTCTTCATCCCTTCCCTTCCTCACTGCATTCATTCTCCATCTGCTCATGTTCCTCTTGCCATTCCTTTGCTAGCTTCATGTTGTCATGTCAATGCCAATCCTTGCCATTTATTGCTTTTCCACGCCATAGGAGTTCCAATTACAAGTACTACAAAATAACTATAAAATGAAATTAAAACATAGTAAAAACTACTTGAGATTAGCATAATTCTAGTGAGTTGACACCCAATAAGTAGGAATAAAACCTACTTATCAAATACCCCCAAACTTGAACTAATGCTTGCCCTCAAGCAATGCATATGACATTAAACAATGAAATGCAACTACATGTTATGCAAACTAAATTATGATGTAAATGAGTCCCAAGTTTTTCCAGCTAAAATGGAATTCTAATCCAATGTGCCTCAGCGAATTATCCAGATTCGAGAATAAAATTTCAAACTAAGCTATAAACATAATATCATACAATCAAATAAACCATACTTGCTATAAAGATGTTGTGTGTGTATGTGTTGTGTTCACCAAAAACTTGACAAAGGCACAAAATACACATGTTAAACTGCTCAAAAAAGAAAATTACAGTCTAAATCAAGATTCATGTTTACTAATGCAACAAAAACTAATCCAACACATTAATACAAACTAAGGTTCAATAATGGGTTTAAATTGCTTTATTTTTACTCACGAGGGCAATTTTTGCACTTTCCCGCTGTGTTTATTGCTATATTTTTTTTATACAGCGAGTGCGTTTTACGCTCCATCTCGTCCCTTCCAAGGATTCAATAATTCAGCTCAAGAAAGTTTTAAGATAGATTTTTCTCCTTTTTTATATATATAATAAGCATACCCATGTGTTCCCAAAGTTTGATTATTAATGTTTTCATAGCCTAAGTCCACTTTCCACACAATTCTATTTTTAAAAACCACATTTCCTACTAAGCAATAAAAACACATTACTCTTATACCAACAAGCTTATGTGAACACGTATGTGCTAACCAAAAGCATCTAAACAACAAGCATGGAATACATCATGTAAGAAATTATAGCTAAGCTCATGTTATCCAGTAAATTCAACAATCCTTCAAAATTCAATTTCATCATTGGCTAGACTTAAACTCCATAAAACTAGAAATTCGAGACATGCAACTAAACACATAACTAAAACATACAATAACTACTAAAAACAGAAAAAATTTATGCAATTATTAACTAACACATAAACATGCAAAAGTTAAACTAAACAGCCAAACATATGCAAATTAACTACATGCAACTACCCTACTACCCAATACCCCCAAACTTAATATATTCATTGTCCCAATGAATGAAGGTATAGAGTTTAAAAGAACTCCCCTACTAATCAGCTGCACCACCCTATTCGGGTGGTGAATCCGGCAGTGGAAATGGCACGGCTGTCCCAAATTGTGGCCACTCGAGCATGGTACCATGCTGCACAAACGCCTCCGCTAGAGACCTCATCAAACCCGTAGAAAATGCTACAAAATTATCATACATAGCATCGACCTTCTTCTCTAACCTTCAGAGTTATCGATCATCAGTAGCAGCAGTGGCTTGAGTTGACGTGCCTGCTTCATTTGTCTTTGAGAGCTGCGATGAAGGTGTAGATGATGCGGGACGAAGGATGAAACCCTTACCCCTTGGGTGCAGGGTACCTCCTGCCCAATCTTCAAATTTTGCTATCGTGGCATGAGTGATATCCTGACTTGGGTACTGTAACTTTTCATCCGTCCACCTAACTCCTACTCTAGCACACAAATGAGCCACGATCGAGGCATGTGGTATACTTCCCATAGTGCTTCCTCGCATGTAGCGTAGAATGTTCTGATTAAGGAGGTGACCAACGTCGATGTATTTTCCTACAATAATCCCCCACAGAATGATTGCTCGCTCAGTTGTAATTTCATGTTGATGGGATGATGGCATAAGTTTTGCACAGACAAAGAGATTCCAAGCCTTGGCATAACGGTTGAGAGTTGAAGCTGGAAAGGTCTTGGGCTGATTAGTGTCGGGCTTGCAAGTCCATTATGTCCCTGGTATACACAAATTAGTAATGACTTCATCGAGGTTTGCCTCCATTCGCTTTGCCTCAACCTAATTTGTACGTCCAGTTGGAGGGTCGAGTAAGTTGAATACGCCACGAATTGCCCATGGTCGATAGTCCATTTGATCCCCTCGGACGAAAGAAAAGCCACTCATTGTCTCCTTTGCATTCGTATAAAATTCCCTTACAATGGCCATAAGTGCAGCCATTGGTGTAGAGCAAACTCCATGCCAACATTTTTCCCTGATCATATCCACCAATTGCGCATCTTGTGCCTCTGGCTTGAGCCCTCTCTCTTTAACAAATGATTTTGCCACAATTCAGTAATACTCTATCTGTGCATCAAGACTGACAAATTTAGAAAAATCCACATTGTCACCACTCTGGCTACTGTCAGAGGATGACTCGGGAGTGTGAAAGCGAGCACGTTTTGGTCCCATTGTTACTGATGTAGAAGAAGAAGAACTATACTGATGGAACAAAGGTAGTATTTTTTGACAAACATTGAACACCCCCAAACTTGTTGTATTTCACACACCCTTTGAAGAACCCTAACTTTATCAGTTGAGGAATTTGAACGTGGGTAGCAAACGGATGCGAGAAATGCGTAGTGGGGTGAGGAATTACAAATTTGAAATGGAACGGTTGGTAGAGGAGTCGTGCATCTGTGGAGAGAAAGGGATACACACGATTCTATTGTAACTGATTTTAGAAATGGGAAAAGTCACGTCTTTAAGAACTAAATTTTTTTTCAAAATCCGGTCTTGAGCGCGGCCACTCGAGTTTTGAACTGGAAAGTGGCGCGGGTGCGCGATTGATTTTTCTGTACAAAAAGCGCGGGCGCGCCATTTTATACTGAATTTCTTGCGCGGCCGCACGACCCTGCATCCTGCCATACCAATCTGCATCTCAATCATACCAAAACAGCTACAAATCATCTCTAATACACCTGCACAAACAACAAATATCATTATCAAAGCATGAACTAATGACTATGCATAAATGACTATCCTATAACCATACTTTCTATGCTAGGCTCAAGCATCATCATATGCACATTCAGCTCCCATAATACTTATGTCACACTAGTTAGGCTATAACAACTAATCATGAAAATGAAATATCAAATACGATCTAAAACAAAATTAACAAGAGGTAAGGATAGAAATAATGGGGTGCCTCCCATCAAGCGCTAAGTTATAGTCAATTAGCTTGACTATCTCTGACTCCATCATGTTGAAGAAAGAATGGAGGTTACTTTCTGCCTGTCAACCTCTCCACCAAAATAATGCTTTAGCCGTTGTCCATTCACTTTGAACGGCTTATCTGGGAATTTGTTGAATACCTCTACTGCACCATGTGGATAAATTGTCTTTACTGTGAATGGCCCTGACCACCTTGATTTGAGCTTCCCAAGAAAAAGTTTAAGTCTTGAATTAAACAACAAAACTCTTTGTCTCGTCTCAAATACTCTCTCTATAATCTTGCGATCATGCCATTTCTTCACCTTTTCTTTATATAGCTTGGAGTTTTTATACGCCTGTAATCTGAATTCATCCAACTCATTGAGTTGGAGTAGGCGTTTTTCACCTGCAGCCTTCAAATCAAAATTGAGCTTCCTAATTGCCCAATATGCCTTATTGTAAGACCCCAACTTATTATAAATAAAATTGAATTTTCCTTTATTCATTATTCTAAATTAATAAGGGTTAATTTGATATAATTCTTTGGTTATGGGTGAAATGTGCAAAGTTTACAAAATAAGCAAGTGGTTATAAAATTTTCATTATTGTCGGGGAATATTCATTTGGTCGTGGAATATTCTTTTTGTTGGGAATCTCAGGTACAACCACAAGTCATTATTGTGGGCCCCATAACGGAAAAGCGGTTGGATGAAGGAAAAACGACAAAGATTTAGTTTTATAAATAACGACGTAAATTATTACCGCTTAACACTTTGTTGGGTTACACGGTGGTTAAAATACTGATGTCTGGCGTGGTTGCAGTATGCTTGCAGGTATTGCACGATATTATTGAATTATTGATCCTTACGTAAGAAGGCACTTTACTCAATAATTGTTACAGGTGAGTTTCTTGCTTCAATATTATATTTTATTGATTCAATAATTGCTTGCGTTGATATTTTGTATTGTTTGTTGTTTCAATAATTGTCATTACACAGTATTTTTCATTATCAAATCAATAATTCATATTATTTGAATAATATTATCAGATAACATTATTGGCAATGTCTAGAAAGTTACATCTAAGGAGAGGTTTGGTCACCTAATTGCTAGCCATGATGAGGAGAAATCCTTATTGAAAGCCCCTCTTTCTGAGGAGCGGCACGGTTGTCGATCTTTGTGATTACAGTAATATTATTTTTAAATAAGTATTATTGATTATTATGATAAAGAAAATATTTATTTTATGTGGATATAGATGGAGAAAATTTTTAATGTGACAATTGTTGAAAATTAATATTTTATCTTTTTCTGATAAAATAATTCATTTAAATATATTATTTTAATAATATATTAACGGTGATATTTTATAATGAATGTGGGATATATGAGTATATGAGGAGGTAGAGTATTTTGTGGCATTAAATGTTTAATATATGTTTTGTGTGTCGGTGGACACAATTCTTGACCAAAATTTATATTATAGTATAAAATCACCCGTTTATGGATTTTGGTCAATTTCTGTTTGGAATTTGGAAAAACTTTCTTCTTTAAAGTTGTAGAGAATGGAATTTCCCATGGAAAGTCGCGAGTTTTGAATTTTTCTGATAACCGAGCTATTTTCTATGAATTGTTGAAGTTTCGAAAAATAAAATGATTTTTATTAAATTAATGGGTGGGACCCACTTTTTGGTTGGTGAGTAAAACACATGGGCTGCTGATTTTTATTCAAAGATGGCTGGTATTGAGTCTTGTGCAGCATGCGTAGAAGAAAAGTTTGAAAATAAATAATATTAATTTATTATTTTAGTCTCCTTTGGCGTTCTAGCATTTTCCTATAAATAGAGGGTTAAGTTAGAATTGAAAATCACACCAGAAACAAAGTTTTCTCTCTTTCTCTCTCTATATTATCGAGTGTATTCTTGTGAGTATACTTTGAGTGTTGCTATACTGAGTGCGAGTTTACATCGACTATATCTGAAAAATTCATTCAATACGGTTATTTTGAGGTAAGGGGTATTATTTTCTTCTTAAATGATATTTTTTCTTCAATATCATTATGCCGAAGTATTGGTGAACTTTTTTATCAAATTTGGAACTTGTTGTGTCGGGGTTACTATTCACGTATACGGCACTATTCACGAATACGACACTATTCACCGAAAAATAAAAATTTTCTTTTGTCCAAAATATCTATTCTGGATACTAGCTTTGATTGTATCCATGTTTTGATCATTCTTGAATTTTACACCAATATGATTATTTTCGAGGTATTTTTGGACATGCGTAAACCAAAGTACGAATCCTTAATCCTTAATCCTTGTCATTTTGTTTCACTGGATTCGTTTCTTTAAAAATGTTTTTCATCATCCTCAGTCCTAAATGGTGATATAAATGAATATCTTTGGCCTGTAGTGCAAAGATGAACGATTAACTAATGAATATCTTTGGCCCGTAGTGCAAAGATGAACAGGTGTTGAGATGAACATGACCAACTGGTGATACAAATGAATATCTTTGGCTTTTATCTTTGCAAGATGATTAAAGATGTATATTGATTGTTATTACAGGGATAAACTATTGATGATGGACTTTTAAACCTTAGAAGACAGTAGAATTCTTTCTCTACGTGACTCTTCTAATGGATTGTTGTTTCCGCTGCATTTGTTGATCTAAAACTTGTTGTCTATTGTATTCTATTAGATTTTTCCCTGTTGAAGACTAACGATAATTTGTTGTATATTATCTTAGTCATAATATTCTTTACTGGACTAGTTGAGCTCACCCTTTTCCTTTTTGTTCCATTTTTCTTCTCAGGAGGTGAGAACATAGCAGGATCGAGTCGGGGTATGGAGTGATGGTTCTAGGAAGATGTTTTAGTTGTCCTCACTATTTCTATAAAATAGTGTATGAATAATTAATGAGGACTTATTTGGGTGTGTATATTGTCTAGAAGACAATATTTGTATTCAAACTCACAGTTGTATTGTCGTATTCTACACGACATCTGTATTATCAAAGTTGTAGTTTGCTTTCTATACCATGTATTTTGGCGACTCAGAATGGGTGTTGTATACCTATTTTGGGGGCGTCACACTTATGCTCAAGCTCCATAGGAAGGTGAAAAGCCTTTCCATAAACCAGCTGAAAAGGTGGAATGCCCAACGGAGTCTTATAAGCAGTCTTATACGCCCATACAACATCATGAAGCTTTAATGACCAATCCTTTCTTGGGGGTTCACGACTTTCTCCAAAATTCTCTTTACTACATGATTTGAAACCTCTGCTTGGCCATTAGTTTGAGGATGATAAGTTGTAGCAATGCAATGATTTACCTCATACTTGGCCAACAGAGCTGTGAATTGCCTATTACAAAAATGATTGCCTTCATCACTAATGATAGCCCTTGGAGTCCCAAACCTTGTAAAAATACTCCTTTGTATAAATCTTAGGACCACCTTGGCATCATTAGTTGGAAGAGCTGCCACTTCCACCCACTTCAAAACATAGTCGACTGCTAACAAGATGTATAAATTTCCACATGAAGAAATGAAAGGGCCCATAAAATCTATCCCCCAAACATAAAAAATTTCAACCTCGAGGATCTTATTCAATGGAATCTCATTCCTTTTTGAAATATTCCCAACTCTTTGACATCTGTCACATCTCTGGAAAAAACTGTAAGCATCTTTAAAAATCGTCGGCCAGTAGAATCCTGCTTGTAACACTCTAGCCGTTGTCCTCTCTCCACCGTAGTTACCTCCATATAATGAAGCGTGGCAATCCTGCAAAATCCCCTCTGTCTCACTATATGGGATAGATCTCCTTATCATCTGATCAGCACATTGTTTGAACAAATATGGTTCATCCCATATAAACCACTTCACATCATGCAAAAATTTCTTTTTTTGATGACCAACTAAGTCAGAAGGGACCATCCTACTCACCAAGTAGTTTGCATAGTCTGCAAACCATGGAACTTTCCCTTTTCACCACAAATAAATGTTCATCTGGAAAGAACTCATTAATCACACTCTTGTCATCTACCTCCCTTCCCAGATTTTCCAGTCGAGATAAGTGGTTCGCCACTTGGTTCTCAGTTCACTTTATGTCCTTAATCTCCAAATCAAATTCCTGCAACAGAAGTATCCACCTGATCAAACGAGGCTTTGCATCCTTCTTTGCCACCAAGTATCGAATTGTCTCATGATTCGTGTACAATATCACCCTTGTACCAATCAGATAAGCTCAAAACTTATCAAAAGTATACACAACTGCCAGTAATTCCTTCTCTATGGTGGTGTAGTTCAATTGAGCATCAGTAAGGGTCTTGCTCGCATAGTATATCACATGAAAAATCTTTTCTTTTCTCTGGCCCAAAACAGCCTCCACAGCATAGTCACTGGCATCACACATCAACTCGAATGGTAAGTCCCAATCCGGTGCTGTAATTACTGTTGCTGAAGTTAACCTCCTCTTTAAATGCTCAAATGAAGACAAGCAATCCTCATCAAACCTGAACTGTGCATCCTTCTCCAATAAGCTGCAAAGTGGCTTTGTTATCTTGGAGAAAACTTTAATGAATCTGCGGTAAAAGCCTGCATGTCCTAGAAAACTTCGAACACCTTTAACTGAAGTTGGTGGTGGCAAATTCTCAATAGTCTCTAATTTGGCTCTGTCCACCTCAAGTCCTTTCTTCGACACCTTATGTCTCAGAATTATTCCTTCTTGTACCATAAAATAGCACTTTTCCCAATTCAACACCAAGTTCATCTCAACATATCTTCTCAATACCATCACTAAATTTTCCAGACACAAATCAAAAGAATCTCCAAATACTAAAAAATCATCCATAAATACCTCCACATTATCCAAAAAGATAGCCATCATACATCTTTGAAAAGTGGCTAGGGCATTGCACAGACCAAAAGACATCCTTCTCAAAGAGAAAGTACCATACAGACATGTAAAGGTTGTCTTTTCTTGGTCTTCTAGAGCTATAACAATCTGATTGTAGCCTGAATACCCATCCAGAAGGCAATAAAACTCATGACCTGCTAGTTATCCAACATCTGATCGATAAACGGCAGTGGGAAGTGATCTTTCCTTATAGCTTTGTTAAGTCTGCGGTAGTCCATGCAGACTCTCCACCCCGTCACTGTTCTCATCGGAGTCAATTTATTATTTTCATTAGAGACTACGGTTATACCACCTTTCTTCGGTACACACTATACCGGGCTCACCCACGAGCTATCTGAAATCAGATATATAATGCCTGCATCTAGCCATTTCAACACTTCCTTCTTGACCACTTCCTTCATGATTGGATTAAGTCTTCTTTGCTGTTCCACTGAAGGCTTGCTATCATCTTCCAGTAGGATCTTATGCATACATAAAGATGGGCTGATCCCTATTATATCTGCAATAGTCCACCCAATTGCTGACTTGAACTCTCTGAGAACTCTTAGCAGTTTTTCTTCCTGAAAAGATGTTAGGGCAGAAGATATAATCACAGGTAATTTTGAATTTTCATTTAAAAATGCATACCTCAAATGGTCTAGAAGTGGTTTCAACTCAAGTTCTGGAGGTGTCTCAAGAGATGGCTTTAATTTCACTGATGACTCTCCAGCTTTCTTTAATGGCTCAACAGGAGTCTTGAACTTCCTAAAATGTGGAGTTGTGTCAAGTATATGAACAATTTCTTCAATCTCCTCATCATCTATTTTTGAATTTCCCACAATAGCATTTCTCAAAGGTTCATGATTCACCAAGTTCTCTACTTCATCATTTAGTACCTTTTCCACCAAATCAACCCTGAAGCATTCCTCTTCATCTGTCTGAAATTTCATTGCCTTGAATACATTGAAAGTAACTTCCTGATCATGTACTCGCATTGTTAGTTCCCCTTTCTGAACGTCTATCAAGGTTCTTCCTGTAGCTAGGAATGGTCTTCCAAGAATGATCGGTATACTTCTGTCTTCTTCATAGTCTAATATGATGAAATCAGCCGGAAAGATGAATTTATCCACTTTAACTAGTACATCTTCCACAATCTCTCGTGGATAAGTAATAGACCTATCAGCTAGCTGTAAAGAAATATTTGTCGGCTTTGGAGCCGGCAATCCCAATTGATTGAACAATGACAACGGCATCAAATTGATACTTGCCCCAAGATCGCATAAGCATTTACTGAAGCTCATGTTTACAATTGTACAAGGTATCGTGAAGCTACCCGGGTCCTTCAGCTTTGGAGGTAATTTGCATTGAAGCACTGCACTACATTCTTCAGTCAAGGCTACTATTTCAAAGTCTTCTAATCTCTTCTTCCTTGACAAGATACCATTCATAAACTTTGCATAACTAGGCATCTATTCCAATGCCTCAGCGAAGGCTATGTTGATCTGTAGCTTTTTAAATACCTCCAAAAACTTACTAAACTACTTCTCTTCCCTCTTCTTATGTAATCTCTATGGATAAGGGACAGGAGGGTGAATGACTGGTATCTTGTTCATGGGCTTCTCAAAAGAATCTTCTTTATTCTTCTTCACTTCCTGCTGTTCTGAACCTTCTTTATTCAAACTATCCTCAGAAAAATTTTCATGGCAAGGCATGTAGCAAGGGCTTCCCACTGAAAAGTGGCGCGGCGCGCCATCTTTCAATTTCTGATTTGATTCCCGGTCAAGTGTAATTTCCTGACATTGTTCCTTACCTTCCCTTCTTGGATTAGCCTCTGTTGTACTTGGCAATGAACCCTATGGTCTGTTATTAAGCATGCTAGCCATCTAACCTATTTGAGTTTCCATGTTTTTGATAGCCACTGCTTGGCTTTTAATCATCACTTCGGTATTTTCCATATACTTCATCATCATCTCCTCCATCTCTGACTTCTTATCTTGCTGAGGTATAGGTGGTGGATGATGTTGTTGTTGAGAAACTCTTTGTGGGTAAGGTGGTCTTGGTATAAACTGTTGCTGAGATGGTTGTGCCTGAAATTGATTTTGTGGTTGAAACTGACTTTGTTGATTGTTTTGATTATTTGACCAACTGAAATTTGGATGGTTGCGGTTGTTGGAGTTGTATGTATTCTTAAATTGACTTTGATTCTTTTGGTAGTTGCTCACATACTATACAGACTCTGAACTGATAGCACATTGGTCAGTTGAATGTGACCCTGCACATATCTCACACACGAAAGCAACTGTCTTTGCCTTACTTTCCGCCAAAGAGTCAATCTTCTTTGCCATGGATGCCATCTGAGCTGACAACTGAGTGATAACATCCACCTCTAACAAACCTGCAACTTTGGGTTGTGGCATTCTGGCTGTAAGATTTTGGAAATCATTCGTTGCCATCGTCTCAATAAGATTGTAGGCCTCTTCATAACTCTTCGCCCATAAGGCTCCTCCTGCAGCTACATCTACAATTGGCCTTGACTGCCATCCCAATCCATTATAGAACATATTAATCACCATACAATCTGGCATACCATGGTGTGGAACTTCCTTAGCATCACCTTGTATCTTTCCCAGGCTTCATATAGAGATTCACCTTGCTGCTGCTCGAACTGGGAAATTGATGTCCTCATTTTAGCAGTCTTAGCCGTTGTAAAAAATTTGGCTAAGAACATTTGTGTTAGGTCCTCCTATGTTGTAATAGATCCCGAAGGTAAAGAGTGAAGCCAACTTCTTGCTTTGTCCCGTAACGAAAATGGAAATAGTATAAAGTTTGATTGTATCCTCTGTCACCCCGTTATATCCGAAAGTGTCACATATTTCTATAAAACTCAATAGATGCTCATTCGGATCATCTGTAGCAGCATCCCCCAAACTGTATTGAATTCTGCACCATTTGAATAATGCCCGTCTTTATCTCGAAAGTGTTGACTGATATAGCTTGCCTGACTATACTCGACTGTAATCCATTGATGTTCGACATCGAATAATCTCTCAAGGCCATGTGCTCCTCTCTTTGCTCTTTTGCTGCCATATTGGATGTTATGGTCTCTAAAGCTGCTTGTAAATTCCTACGCACTCTCATTTTCCAACCTCTTCCATTAATGTTATCCTGAGCAGGTGTCAACTCGAAATTGGATGACCGCGTGTGCATAAAATATATACAAGTACCTGAAACACAAACAAAAGCAAAAATAGAAATAAGATAAAATTAGATTTGTCTAAGTCATACAAATTTAGCTTAAAATTGATGATAATAATACTAAAATTAAACGCCTTTCCCCGGCAACGGCGCCAAAAACTTGTTGCCTCCTTTTTAGTCTTAACAAAAAGGACTCTAACTCATGCAAGCATACACGGGTCAACAAGTAGTACAGAGTAAGAAAAGTATCGATCCACGGAGAAAGGTTTTAAATTTTAATTATCACACATCAACTATGTCACTATTTTCATATGCTTTAACAAATAACTCATAATTATAATTAATTCTAAATTCAATTAATTAATAAAAATAGGATACTAAAATACTGTAATCAAATTTGGAAAGAATGGGATTCTAACTTCATTCCATACTTCATCTAACTTGTAACCATCATGTAATGCTTATATACTTATCATGGAAAACTAGTCAAGAGCACAAATGTGGACATAGCCATTTTTCAATGAACTATGACCTATTCACATAACCTTTACATATGATAAAAATCAAATAAGCGACACTATTACCAAAATCACTATATGTCTATGTGAAATTGCAGCAATAATGAATTAAAATACAGGCTCTTTCAGTACACACACGGTGAAACGGTATATTTCTATCCGGTTCACGAATTACAAAGCTAAACAACTCAGCCTCATAAACATATGCCATTATGATTATATCCATACTCACATTTCATTTTTCAAATCCATATAAGCATACAAGGTGAATGGTGATCAAACATTCATTCATTACGCTCAATCATATAGGTAATCCAATGATAAACATACAACCAAACAATCAGGCATGTAAGTTTAGACTATATATCAAAATCCATTAGAATCACATAATGGAGTTTAGTTCATTTCTGAACCAAAAGCCATTATGGGATTGAAGCAACACGTGGAATTAAACAATACAAATAAGAGATGAAAGAGAAATGATTAAACCCAGTTTCAGAATCTATTCCAATGTTTGTTCCAAAGCACCAATAATCTCCAGAAAATGAAACTAACGATTATTGAATAACTAAATTGAAGAGAGGATATAGAATGTATCAAAAATTGATCAAAACCTCTCTAGCCTAGTTAAACTTCCAAACCCTAATTACTTCCTATGAAAACTAATAAGAGACTCCAATAAAACACGTTTGGTATCAACTAGTATTGTTCAGTTGAGCCTAAAGCACTCAAAATTCAAATTACAAAAAGTCAACAAAATAGACTGCAGAGGACTCGCGCGACCGCGCGAGATCTTAGTGTAAAATGGGCGCAGGCACGCGATAGGTGTGTATGTCAAAGCCTTGGCGTGGGCGCGCGAGATTTCTTCTTTGATGGGGCACGGCCGCGCGATATTGCAATTTAGATTCTGTATGCATGTGGCGCGGGCGCGCGTGGTTACTCTTGTTTAACAGCGCGGCCTCGCTGCTTCTGCATTCTGTCCTTTGATGTTTTGCTGCTACTGTTTCTTGTTCATTGTCATTCATTCTTCATCCCTTCTCTTCCTCACTGCATTCATTCTCCATCTGCTCTTGTTCCTCTTGCCATTCCTTTGCTAGCTTCATGTTGTCATGTCAATGCCAATCCTTGCCATTTCTTGCTTTTCCACGCCATAGGAGTTCCAATTACAAGTACTGCAAAATAACTATAAAATGCAACTAAAACATAGTAAAAACTACTTGAGATGAGCATAATTCTAATGAGTTGACACCCAATAAGTAGGTATAAAACCTACTTATCAGTGACTTGCCTTGAGCTTCTGGTATACCAGCTTTCACGTTTTACTTTTGGTGTCTTGGGACTAGTCTTTTGATATTGTTAAGGTTTAGGCAAAGTGTTTGGCTTTCTTTCATGGGTTTGACCGCACCATAAATGGTTGCCTATGTATTCTCATGGATGAGAGATCAGGTCATTCGTAGTTCAGCTTGGCTTGAATGGTTTAAAGATGGCACTCTGTGCAGTGAGAAAACTATTTTAGGAATTTGAAAGGTGTTTGATTTAAAGGGTTTTTGGAATTTTTGCTTTGGTTTGACCACACCATATATGGCTGCCAACATACTCCCATGGATGAGATATCAGGTCATTCGTAGTTCAAACCCAAATGATAAGACTTAATTAATTTATTTTCAGGACCAAGATGGTGGTTTGCATGCATTTAGACATAGTAACTTTTCATGGTGTCTGAATTGAAAAGCTGGGGGAATTCTTCACCGTCCATTTTTTGCAGTTTGAGTGCTCCTCCTAACAACACTTCTTTGATAATGAAAGGGCCTTCCTAGTTTGGGGAAAATTTTTCTTTAGCTACTTCTTGATTGGAGAGGACCTTTTTCAATACCAGGTCATTTTCTATAAATTGCCGAATTCAGACCTTCTTATTGTAGGATCCTTTGTTGATACTGTGACGCCCCCAAAAAAGGTATACATCACCCATTCTAAGTCGCTAAATACATGGTACAAAATATAAATAAAAACTTAAGTATACAGCATGAGCTGTGAGTTTTAATACAAATATTATCTTCTAGACAGTATTCAAACTCAAAATAAGTCCTCAATACATTTATTATCACACTATTTCACAGAATAGTGAGGACTACTAATGTAAACATCTGGACCGTCACTCTGCTTCCCGACTAGTCCCGAATTATATTCTCATTTTCTGAAGAGAACAATGAAAGCAAAGGGTGAGCTCAACTAGCCCAGTAAGAAATATATGACTAAGATAATATAAAATAAATTATCCTTAGCCTTCAACAGTATAACAACTGATAGAATACAATAGACAATAAGTTTTAGATCAATAACTGTAGCGGAACAAGTAATCTATTAGAAGAGTCAAGTAGAACACGAAATCTATATCTTCTATGATTTAATAGTTATCATCAATTTTATCGCTGAGACTCAGCTTAATAAATAATTCATATCACTGAATTATCCATGCACTAAGGGCCAAGGATATTCATTAGTATCACGTCCACAAATTATCCAAGCACTGCGGGCCAAAGATATTCGTGTTATCACCAATGGTCATGTTCATCTCAACAACTGTCCATCAATGCACTACGGGCCAATGAGGACTTTTACCACATCTTTTGTAACATTACAGGTCATGATTATACCGAATGATTCTTGGTCATAATCATACCAATCAACAGTCCATCTATGCACTACGGGCCAAAGATGACTTTCATAACAATATAAACATGTGGATGATGACAATGATATAAGAATTCAATTAAATGAAAGCAAAGGATAAATTTTAAAGATTTATAATTTAATTTATCCAGAATTCAATAAAGTCCAAATTGTCAACATGATACTGCTTTGTGGAGTAAAATTCAAGAATAATATTGTATCAAAAATGATTTGGACCGAAAAGAAATTAATTTTTGTCATGAATAGTATCCCGGGTGAATAGTACCTGAGTAAATAGTACTTCGGGAATAGTAGCCCATGAATAGTACTCCGACATGAAAAGGTTAAAACTTATCAAGAATGCTCAGAATAATATTTTCATGAAAAGATACTGGATGAAGCGCAAATATCAAGGATATTCTACTAATTTCAGGAATTATAGAAGCAATACTTACCATAGTAAGTTTAAATTTAGGAATCTGAAATGAACAATATACGACAGTGCAAATGGATTTTCAATTGTCATAAGGTAGTCCGCGTAGATAAATCATTTCCATAATTTAATAACAAATGAATATGAAGGGTTATTCACCAGGCATGCAGTAGTCCGCGTATACAGGTTATTCCCACAGAATAATAAAGAATGGAATAACAAAAGGATTTCACCATGCATGCGGTAGTCAGCGTAGATATGTTATTCTAATAGAATAATAAAGAATGGAATAACAACCCTTACGAGTATTGAAAGAAATAACTCTCTTCATGAATACGAAAGAAATAATACCCCTTACGACTGTTGAACGAAAAAAATATTCCTATGAAATTTGAACGAAGATGATATTCCTTACGAATATTGAACGAAAATAATATTCATACGAATACGAAAAATAATATCTCTTTAAAATATGAAATAAATAATACCCCTTACCTTAGTAGGAGATTGGATACTGCAGAATACTCTTCTTCTTTCTCTCTTATTCTCTCTATACTTTCTCTCTCTATAGCTTGAATGAATTGGTGAAAAAGAATGAAGAAATGAGCTTCTATTTATAGGCTTGGCAGAGTAAGGGTAAAATAGTCTTTTCGACATAATTTATGACATCATCGCTTATATCATCGATCATATGACACCATTGCTTACCTCATCGTTCCGATGACATCATTGCTTACATCATCAGAATTCAAATTCAATTTGTTCTCTTCCACCTCCTTTTACTTTTATACCATGAATTTACTATAATAATGCTACCATTCAAATTAAAATTATACTATTATATAATCACATCGTACTACTATAATATAATATTATAATAATATATTTGAATGAATTATTTTATCGGAAAAGGTAAAATACCAACTTTCAATAAATGTCATATGCTAAACATTCATCCGTTTAAATCCATATTAAATAAATATTTCCTTATCATATATATATATATATATATATATATATCAATAATTTATTATTCACAAATAATATTACAGAACTACAATATTGACAACCAGATCGTTCCCAGGAAAGAGGGGGCTTTTTGATGAGGATTTTTTCTATTGGCGCGCAATTAGGTGACCAAACCCCTTTCCTCGATAGAACATTCTAGACATTGTCAATAATGCTATCTAATAATATTATTCAAATAGTATGAATTATTGATTTGATAATTTGAAATATTGTGCAATGACAATTATTGAATCAATAATATAAAATATTAACGTAGCAATTATTAAATCAATAAAATAAAATATAGAACAGTAACTACTGTAACAATAATTGAGTATAACTGAGTGACTTCTCACGTAAGCATCAATAATCGATCTGAGTGCAGCTACTATGCAACCACGCGACATTCTGATTACTTTTATCACCGGGTATTTTAACAATTAACGGTAAAACTTTCGCCGTTATTTTTATAAAAATATAATTTTGTCGTTTTCTAACTTCAACAATAATTCTATTGTGGGGTCCACAAATGATTGTGTCGTCGTAAGAATATTCCCCAACAAAAAGAATATTCCCCGACCAAACGAATATTTTATAACAACTTGCTTTACTTTGCAACATTTTTCACATATCACCCTTAGTTTTAATCCTTTTATCAATTTAACCATTTACTAAATAAAATAATAATTATAAGAAAATTGAATACTTTCATTTCATAAAATTCGGGGTCTTTATAATCTCCCCTCCTTATGAAATTTCGCCCTCGAAATTAGGGTACGTAGCTGGTATGTCGAAGAGGTGAGGATACCTTGATTTCATTTTAGATTCTAACTCCCAGGTCATTTTCTCAACATCGTGGTTTCTCCACAAAACTTTGACTTGAGGTATAACCTTAGAGTGTAGAATATGTTCCTTCTTATCCAAGATTTTAACAGGAACCTCTTCATACGTTAAATCTTCCGCTATTTCGTTCGGTTTTAACTCAATAATGTGGTTTGGGTCTTCCACATATTTACATAACATGGATATGTAAAAAACGTTATGAACACGAGAAATACTTGGTGGTAAAGCGATTCTATAGGCCACAATTCTTACTTGATCGAGGATTTCAAACAGACCAATAAAATTGAGGGTTGAGATTTTCTCTCTTCGTCGATTCCTGCTTCTAGAATAACGCACTCTTGAACCTTCTTCTTCACATTCATCGACTCTAAGTCTGTAGCTTGAGCGACTTTAACTTTATCGATTAAAGTTGGTTCTACTCGTATATTTGTCATCATCACGTGGGTCCCTTGAGTCTTTATCTTTATCTCCATCCTTTGCAAGTCATATAAAATGGGCCTTAGCGTTGACAATATCGCACTCGTACCCGCGTATGATCTTCTACTCAATGCGTCAGCTACCACGTTCGCTTTTTCAGAATGGTATGGTCGTACGTAATCTTTTAACAGCTCGAGCCAACGTCTTTGGCGCATAATGCGTTCATTTTAGGTGAAAAAAATATATTTGAGGGTTTTGTATCAGGTTCAAGGTTGATACAAAATTCGATTTCACGCTTTGGGGTAGGCTAGGAAATTCTTCAGGGAATACGTCAGGAAATTTATTAACAATAGAAATATCATTCAAATTTGACGTATTTTTGCTTAAATATGTGATATGAGCTAAGAAAGCTTGATATCCATTTTTCAATAAACGAATAGCTTTATGGCTTGAGATGACAGTGATTGACTTTAATGGTTTGGTTGCTTGAATTCGCATAATAGGTTGGTTAGGAATATGAAAGCTAACAACCTTACGAAAATAATCAATTTTAGTATGATGAGTGGTTAACCAATCAATCCCTAAAATCACATCGAATGCAAGTATTTTCAAAGAGATAAAATCGACAGGTAATGTGCGGTTGCCAATTTGAATCAAACAAGACTTATAAACAGTGGATGTAATAAAGGTTTCTCCCAACGGAGTTTCAACAGATAAGTCAAAGTCTAAATTCTCTAGAGTCAAATTTAAACGTTGAGCGCAAGTAGAAGAAATAAAAGAATGGGTAGAACTGATATCAAATAAGGTATAGACTTCACTAGAGTTTATGATTAGCTTACCCGTGATCACCTCGTCCGGATTCTTTGTCACGAAAAATGCTCTCTTAAACTACCGATTTTGAATTGTCTGGGACATCTTTTGCAGTCACCATCCCAGCTAGACTTAACTTTGCTATAAAGGACATTCCACCCTTAATTGCTTCGTCACATTCCTGATCCATGATTTGAATCATTACTCTCCGATCCATATCGAATTGGGGTTGACCGCTTTGTACAAGGTAATTCCGAACTCGATGTTGGATTCTCCCAATTGCTGTCCAAAAAGTGAAATCCATTTCATCTATTTTGGCCTTATTGGATCGGACGTCTTTTTCTACAATATCAACGCGTCGTGCAACTTTTACCCATGCATCCTCCATTCTTATTAGTTTCTTTGTTTCTTCTTTCATCAGAACTTTGATCATAGCATTATTAGATTCTAGCTCTAATATCTTATACTCTGACAAAGAGTGCTTCTGTTCAAGTATCGCACATCGGGTAACACAATTTTGAATTGTTACATCCCTTTGCTCCACGATCGCCTACCGTTCTTCAGCCTGTTCTTCTAACTCATGGATACATTTTTGCAATTCTAAATTTTGATCATAAAGTTCTTCTAATAAATCCTCCGCAGGTTTCTCTTCTTCCTCACTCTCAGCTGCTACCTCTGCGACTAGCTCGGGTGCAACTATTAATTCTTCACTCATCACATGGATATCTCTAATTTCTTCTTCGCCTGACATCACATTATTTTGGGTATTGATCGTTGGTGACACAACGGTCTCATGTGCTCCATTGCTTATCTCAACATTCTCGGATGTCATTTTCAAATACTGCCACAAAATAAGGGTTAATTGACACACCACATATTATCCCTATATTCTGACCGACTAATTAAATAACAAATAAACTTAGGTAGGTCATACTAGCAAAGGAATTACCCGTCTCTCCCCTCCTAGTTCTAGTCTCACATCTTAGCCAGGGATCATATCCTTAAGCTTTGATACCAACTGTGACGCCCCCAAAAAAGGTATACATCACCCATTTTGAGTCACCAAATACATGGTACAAAATACAAATACAAACTTTAAGTATACAGCATGAGCTGTGAGTTTTAATACAAATATTGTCTTCTAGACAGTATTCAAACTCAAAATAAGTCCCCAATAAATTTATTATCTCACTATTTCACAGAATAATGAGGACTACTAATGCAAACATCTGGACCATCACTCTGTTCCCCGACTAGTCCCAGCTATATTCTCATTTCCTGAAGAGAACAATGAAATCAAAGGGTGAGCTCAACTAGCCCAGTAAGAAATATTATGACTAAGATAATGCAAAATAAATTATCCTTAGCCTTCAACAGTATAACAACTGATAGAATATAATAGACAATAAGTTTTAGATCAATAACTGCAGCGGAACAAGTAATCCATTAGAAGAGTCAAGTAGAACATGAAATCAACTATCTTCTATGATTTAATAGTTATCATCAATTTTATCGCTGAGACTCAGCTTAATAAATAATTCATATCACTGAATTATCCATGCATTAAGGGCCAAGGATATTCATTAGTATCACGTCCACGAATTATCCAAGCACTACGGGCTAAAGATATTCGTGTTATCACCAATGGTCATGTTCATCTCAACAACTATCCATCAATGCACTACGGGCCAATGAGGACTTTTACCACATCATTTGTAACATTACAGGTCATGATTATACCGAATGATTCTTGGTCATAATCATACCAATCAACAGTCCATCTATGCACTACAGGCCAAAGATGACTTTCATAACAATATAAACATGTGGATGATGACAATGATATAAGAATTCAATTAAATGACAGCAAATGATAAATTTTAAATATTTATAATTTAATTTATCCAGAATTCAATAAAGTCCAAATTGTCAACATGATACTGCTTTGTGGAGTAAAATTCAAGAATAATATGGTATCAAAAATGATTTGGACCGAAAAGAAATTAATTTTTGTCATGAATAGTATCCCGGGTGAATAGTACCCGAGTAAATAGTACTTCGAGAATAGTAGCCCATGAATAGTACTCCAACATGAAAAGGTTAAAACTTATCAATAATGCTCAGAATAATATTTTCATGAAAAGATACTGGATGAAGCGCAAATATCAAGGATATTCTACTAATTTCAGGAATTATAGAAGCAATACTTACCATAGTAAGTTTAAATTTAGGAATCTGAAATGAACAATATACGACACTGCAAATGGATTTTCAACTGTCATGAGGTAGTCCGCGTAGATAAATCATTTCCATAATTTAATAACAAATAAATACGAATGGTTATTCACCAGGCATGCGGTAGTCCGCATAGACAGATTATTCCCACATAATAATAAAGAATGGAATAACAAAAGGATTTCACCATGCATGCGGTAGTCAGCGTAGACAGGTTATTCTAATAGAATAATAAAGAATGGAATAACAACCCTTACGAGTATTGAAAGAAATAATTCTCTTCATGAATACGAAAGAAATAATACCCTTTACGACTGCTGAACGAAAAATATATTCCTACGAATATTGAACGAAAATAATATTCATACGAATACGAAAAATAATATCTCTTCAGAATATGAAATAAATAATACCCCTTACATTAGTAGGAGATTGGATACTGCAATAGTGTAGTAACAGAATACTCTTCTTCTTTCTCTCTTATTCTCTCTATACTTTCTCTCTCTATAGCTTGAATGAATTGGTGAAAAAGAATGAAGAAATGAGCTTCTATTTACAGGCTTGGCATAGTAACGGTAAAATAGTCTTTTCGCTATAATTTATGACATCATTGCTTACATCATCGATCATATGACATCATTGCTTACCTCATCGTTCCGATGACATCATTGCATATCTCATCGTTCCAATGACATCATTGCTTACATCATCAGAATTCAAATTCAATTTGTTCTCTTCCACCTCCTTTTACTTTTATACCATGAATTTACTATGATAAATCTACCATTCAAATTAAAATCATACTATTATATACTCACATTGTACTACTATAATGTAATATTATAATAATATATTTGAATGAATTATTTTATCTAAAAAGATAAAATACCAACTTTCAACAAATGTCATATGCTAAACATTCATCCGTTTAAATTCATATTAAATAAGCATTTACTTATCATATATATATATATATATATATATATATATATATATATATATATATCAATAATTTATTATTCACAAATAATATTACGAAACTATAATATTGACAACTGTGTCATTCCCAGGAAAGAGGGGCTTTCAGATAAGGATTTTTCCTATTATCATAGCGCATAATTAGGTGAACAAACCCCTTTCCTCGACAAAACTTTCTAGACATTGTCAATAATGCTATCTAATAATATTATTCAAATAATATGAATTATTGATTTGATAATTTGAAATATTATGCAATGACAATTATTGAATCAATAATATAAAATATCAACGTAGGCAATTATTGAATCAATAAAATAAAATATTGAACAGTAACTACTGTAGCAATAATTGAGTATAACTAAGTGACTTCTCACGTAAGTATCAATAATCAATACCGTGTGTTACTATGCAACCACGCGTATTACTGTACTTTTATCATCGGGTATTTCAACAGTTAACGATAAAATTTTCGCCGTTATTTTTATAAAAATATAATTTTGTCATTTTCTAACTCCGACAATAATTCTGTTGTGGGGTCTACAATTGATTGTGTCATTGTACGAATATTCCCCGACTAAACGAATATTTAATAACAACTTGCTTTACTGTGCAACATTTTTCATATATCACCCTTAGTTTTAATCATTTTATCAATTTAACCATTTACTAAACAAAATAATAATTATAAGAAAATTGAATATTTTTATTTCATAAAATTCTAGGTCTTTACGGATACAATCGACTATGGAAAATAGTTGCTGCTCTTTTCTCGTCTATCAGAGATAGCTGGTGTTACCGCTCTTGTATCCATTGGTCTTCTTCCATCTAAACATCTTTCAACACTTTTAATGATTCCATTTCCACTGCTTCCATGCCATAGACCAAGGAATAGGGGGTAGTACCTGTGGAAGTGGACATTAATGTTTGTATGCTAACAGAGTTAGAGGCACTAAGTCTGGCCATCCTTTGTGATTGGCGGACATCTTTTGCATAATCTTCTTGATATTCTTGTTGGCTGCTTCAAACACACCATTCATCTTGGGATGATAAATGACAAAATTAAGATGTTTAATGTGGAATTTGCTGTATAATTCCTTCATCATTTGGTTGTTCAAATTTTTTACATTATCTGACACGATCACCTCCGATTTTACGTATCAACATATTACATTGTTTTTGATGAAATTGACAATTACCTCCTTTGTGACTTTGGGAAAAGAGGCAACTTCTATTCACTTAGTGAAATAGTCGATCATGGTGAAAATAAATCGATGACCATTACTGGCTTTGGGTTCTATTGGCCTGATCACATCCATTCCCCACATAGAAAAGGGCCATGGAAAACTCATACATTACAGTTCGTTTGGAAGAGCGTGGATAACATTTCTATGAACTTGACATTGATAACATTTCCTAACGTGATCATCACAGCCGATTTTAAGAGATATCCAGTAATGCCCTATTCTTAATATCTTTTTGGCAAGTAAAGGACCACTCATGTGTGAACCACAGACTCCACCATGGACTTCGTCCATAAGTCTTTGGGCTTGATCTTTTTCTAGGCATCTCAAAAGACTTACTCGAACATCTCTTTTGTAGAGTGTATCTCCTCTCAAGTAGAATTTCATCGCCATTTTATGGATCCAATTTTTTCAGCTTGACTTTCCCCAATGGGCGTAAATCCATCCCGAAGGTATTCTTTAATATCCTAAAACAAGGCTATTTGATGGGAGGAAATTCATCTGATACTTTTCCAATGTAATTTCCATAGGCTGGTGCCTTCTGGCTTACAAATTCAATATTAGGAATTCCTCTCCTATCAGATATGTGGATCACGGAAGCCAATGTTGCCAATGCATCCATGAAATCCTTTCTATTTCGAGGGATGTGGATGAAGGTTATTTCTTCTAACTCCATAGCCATTTTGATGACTTGCAGATGATAGGGCAGCAGATGCAACTCTTTGGTGCGATATGCTCCGGTGGTTTACTTGATGACCATCTCATAATCTCCAAAGATTGCTAACCATTGGATACCCATAGATTAAGCCAGTTTCAATCCCATTATACGAACTTCATACTCGGCTGTGTTGTTGGTATTGACAAACTGCAATTTCATGGCCATGGGATATTGTTCTCCCAGAATAAATAGAAGAACTGCCCCTGCTTCTGAACCTTCCATGTTTACAGCCCCATCAAAGTACAATTTCCAGAATTGGCTGGTATTTTCTTGAGGGTTTTGCTGAATTGTCATTATTCCATCGTCTGGGAAATCAATTTCCAAAGGTTTAAAATTCCCTGATGGTGTTTCGGCCAATTGATCTGTAATTCCTTGACCTTGGATAGACTTTTGAGTTACTTAGATGATATCAAATTGTTAAAGGATCAATTGTCATCTGGACAATTGACAATTTAACACGGGCTTGCTAAATATGTATTTCGGAGGATCCATGCGGGAGATAAGATAGGTTGTGTCCCCCTGAAGGTAATGTTGTAACCTCATGGTGGCTCACGCTAAAGCACAACAAGTCTTTTCAACCAACGTATACTTTTGCTCATGGATGTTGAATCTCTTACTAAGGTAATAGATGGCTCTCTCATTGCCTTTATCATCTTTCGACCCCAGCATACACCCCATGGCATTGACATTGACTAATATGTATATGAACAAGTGAACTTTATCTCTTGGTGGTACCAAAACAGGAGCTTCCGCCAGTTGCTTTTTGATCGAGAGGAAGGATTTTTGGCAGTCTTCATTCCATTTTCAAGAAGTATTTCTCCTCAATAGCTTGAATATGGGCTCAAAAGTTACAGTGAGTTGAGAGATGAATCTGCTTATGAAATTGATTCTCCCAAGGAATCGCCGTATCTCTTTTTATGTTCGGGGTACAGACATCTCAATGATGGCTTTATTCTTAGCGGGATCCCGCTCAATGCCTCTATTGCTTACCAGAAATCCCAATAACTTATCGGATTTGACACTGAAGTCAGACTTGGCTAGATTCAGCTTCAATTTGTATTTCCGAAGCTGGTTGAATAGCTTTCTGAGATGGTTTGCGTGGTCATCTTCCTTTTGGACTTAATGATGATATCATCCATATAAACCTCTATCTCTTTGTGCATCATATCATGGAAAAGGGCCATCATGGCTCATTGATAGGTGGCACCAGCATTGATGAGGTTGAAAGACAAACGCCTATAACAGAATGTTCCCCAAGGGGTGATAAAGGCTATTTTCTCTCTATCTTCTTTGACAACCATGATTTGGTGGCACCCAGTAAAAAAGTTGACAAAAGAGTACATGCCATACTGCGCCGTGTTATCTATTAGTATATGGATAAAAGGTACTAGGAAGTTATCTTTGAGATAGGCTTTGTTCAAATTCCAATAATCCACGCATACTCGTACCTTCCCCTCGGGATTAGGCATAGGAACTCTGTTGGACAACCATTCAGGGTAGGTTGATACCATGATAATTCCTACTTTGAATTGCATAACAACTTCTTCTTTGACCATTAGACTCCATTCAGGTTTTAGTCTCCTGAGTTTCTATTTGACGGGCCTGAATCCTTCTTTAATGAGCATTCAATGAATGACAATGTCAGTAGACAGGCCGACCATGTCTTTATGTGACCAGGCAAACACATCCTAGAACTGAGTTAGGAGTTCAATCAAGTCTATTCTTTGGTTTGGGATAAGGTCATTGTTTATTTGGATTTCTTTAGGATTTTCTAAGGTTCTGATATTGACTGTTGTGGTTTAATCAAAGTTTGGTTTGGGTTTGTCTTCGACCCATTCTTTGATCTCTATAGGCACCTCATAGTCATCTATCTCCTCTTGAGAGATCCCTATTAAGTCAAAGTCCAGTTCTAAATTATAGTCGTAATCACTATTGAGACTTGGTAATTCATCAGCAAGGCTAAACAAATTAAAGTTTGGAGTTCTGAAAACAAAATACTTTCACTTATTATATGAAATTGCTTAATAATACAAAGCATTAATGGAAGTATGACAAAACTAACTACTAGTACTATACAACAAAATGTAAGCAGT
The DNA here is from genome assembly GCA_020205605.1 of Panax ginseng. NCBI lineage: Eukaryota > Viridiplantae > Streptophyta > Magnoliopsida > Apiales > Araliaceae > Panax > Panax ginseng. Next base: position 109,909,594 of record CM035134.1, read on the forward strand.
ATATAGTATATACACTTCAGGGAAGATGGACTTCCTGCCCTTTTACCCTTTGCGATAGATGAAAGGAATGCTTCTCCAGCTGTCCAGGGTCAACTCTTTGTTGACACCTGTGATGAAGGGGTGGCTGATATCTTCCTCCTCTTTGATAATGACCATAACTAAACTCATATAAGGGTCGTCGCTTTTCTTTGACTGGTTCTCCTTAGCACTATTTATGCGAGGGATCATGATTTGATCTTCTGAATAGTCATCATCTGGGATATCCTCCTTTATACCCTCAGCATGTGCCAGAAAATGCATCTTGGCAAATTAATCTTGCACTTCTTGTCTGGATTTCCTTTTCACTGACCAGATTAACCTTAGGAATCAACATTCCGGGTACAGTCATAGGGATTTTCCTTGTTGGATTCATGAATCCTACATCCATGAGATCTGGTAGTAAAATGGTGGATATCTGAACCAAATGATGCTTGTGAAGGTTCTTGTAATTAGATCCATAGGAATAACCTAATCCAGCCTTTCTTGTCTGGCTAGGTATTTGGATTGGATGTTTGATCCCTTGATGATTTTTTCCTAGACCTTTGCCACGACGAAAATCCAAAGACATCATTTCTTTACCGATGAACATCACTTCAAAAGAAATCTTTGACTTTAAGGCTAAAGCCTTGATAGGTTGATAATGAGTGTTGCTCACTTCGAAGGCTTAAAAACTGACTGGCTCAACTCCTTCGTTGAGGTTGATCAGAGGCATATCACCTTGTACATAGACAAGATATTCTGGTTCGGTATTGACAGTGAACAGATTGCCATTGATGATGTACTTGACTTTTTGGTGAAGGGTGGATGGGACTGCTCCTGCCATATGAATCCATGGTCTTCCCAATAACAAATTATATCCTATCATGATGTTCAGCCATTGGAAGGATACGTTGAAGGTATGTGGACCAATTTCCACTAGAAGTTCAATTTCTCCTACAATATTTCGTTGAGACCCGTCAAAGGATCTTATAACTATGTAGCTGCTTCAGATTCGATTTGGACTGATCTCCATTATTTCTAAGGTTTCATAGGGACAGATGTTCAAGGAAGATCCTCCATCTATCAATACTCCTCCTATCACATATCTAGAGGATATCAATATTATATATAATAACTTACAATGGTCAGTTCCTTCCATTGGTATGTCGTTATTAGTGAAAGATATCACATTGTTGTTGAAAATGTGACCTATCAAGTGATAAAAAAATTTTGTATCTACTGCCTTTTGGCAAATGCGCTTCTTCCAGCACTTGTATTAAGATTTTGCGATGATCCTCTAAATACAAGATCAAATCCTGAATGAATATCTATTGAGGTGCCTCCCTTAATCTCTACACTATCTTGGCTTTATTATGCCCCATTTTGCTGAGGAACTCTTCAAATTTCTCCCCGGGTACTTTTCCCCTTGTTTTAATGATTGGCTTTATCACTCACTGAGGTAGATACAACGGGTTTTCCTTTGATATAGCCGTCGTATGATTTGATGTTGATCCCTTATTTTCCCCATAGTTTTATAGGATTCTTTTTAGGCTGATGAAGGGATACTGCAGCCAGAATATCAACATCAAGGGTTCTGGTGCAGCCACTTTTAAAGGATTCTTTCCTCTTTGATCCCCTTTTACTTGAATTTTTAGGGGTATGACAGTTGTGTCCTTTTCATGGGAAATGACTATGACCATTTCCCTTAGACTCCATGCTAGAGGAAGAAATACGGCTTCTTCATCAAGAAATCCACTGTCTTAACTTGCTTTTAACATTTTGCCACTTTCAATTAGATTCTAAATTAGATGCCGAAGTCCCCAACAATCTTCTGTATCAATCTAGGAGTGTTGGAATGATATTGACATATCTTGGAAGAATTAAATTTCTTTGATCGAGGGTCCATTGGGGGTAACAACTATGTGACTCTTCCCTCATTGATCAACATTTGGAAAATTTCTTCCATGGGCTGATTCTGAGGAGTAAACTTCCTTTTGAGGGAAAATTCTCTATGAGCTCCGAATCTTTCTTCCTTGGCAACTTTATATGCCCATGTTTCATGTTCATGGAATCTATAATGGTCCCTCCTTGCAGTTGGATAGATTTTGGGTACAGGATGATTTGTTTTCCTCGACCTAACTTGGGTTATCAATTGTCGAGGTATTTGGTTCTATTATACCATCATTTCTGCCAGTTGATTAATTTGTTCATTGATAGACTTCATTTCTGGTTCTATCAGAAACTAACATTCTTATTAACCCCATTTATCAGAGCTATCCTTGCTTGTCTGGGGAGAGTCACATACATACTTGAGGTACTTGGAACTTTTTCCACACCCTGTACTGATCATTTTAACTCTTTCCTCATTGTGTTCAGGCAAAGGGTTATCTTGGACATGTGGTTGCTCTAGTTTTTTCACCACAATCTCACCACTGTCTATCATGTCTTGGATCTTATACTTCAAAGACCAACATTCTTGGGTATCATGGCCTGGAGCCCCAGAATGATAAGCACATTTCTTGCTTGGGTCAAAATTCTTCCCACTTATATTGGCTAGTGGAAGGAGCTGAGCGATTTTCTTCTGTGGTGTCAAAAGCTTGAGAATATTCTCAAGTAAGTCCCCTAAGCATTTAAATGTCCTTCGATGTTTGGCCTCTCCAATTCTTTGGAACGTAGGATTTGAGGATTATACAGATATTTGGAAAGGGGAATAATTCTTCATTGAACTGGAAGATTTTGGTTGCCTCTCTGTGTTTAACCTTGTAGTACCAAGGATACATCATCCTCTTTCTTCTTATGAACTCTTCGAGGATTATTCCCATAATTTCCAACCTGAATGTGCTCAGTCACAGCTTCTAAAGCAGTAAGGTCTTTAATCTTTCCAGACTTTAACCTCATCTCAGCCATTTCTCTATGTTTAATCATTTTTTAGAATGGTTTTCCTATGCCTTCTAGGACTCTCTTATAAAATGAAACTTCTTATATATCGGTGAATGTCATTACGTACCATCTTCATTTCTATCATTGATGGAATAACTTGAGCAGCCAGACGTCTCCATCTTTGGGCATATTCTCTGAATGACTCAATATTCTGCTTTTTAACTTTGGTAATTTGATATCTGTTTGGAGCCATTTGTGACTGGAAGCTGTATTGATTTAGGAAGGCATGGGCTAGCTCTTCCCAGCTGTGGATTTTGGAATTTTCCAGTAGGGCATATCAGGCTTTGGCCTCTCCCGTCAGACTCTTTTGGAATAACTACATTTTGAGCTTTTCATTATCTGCATAGGATCCTAACTCTCCAATGTATACTTTCAAATGAGTATAAGGATCTCCTCACCCGTTATACTTTTCAAAATTAGGGACTTAAAACTTGTCTGGATAACGAGCCCCTTGAAATATACAAAGATTTGAGTAGTTTACACTTCCAAATGCTCCAGTTCCTTTAATTGACCGGATTATTTCTTCCATTCGCTGGAATTTCTTCTGGATATCACCAGTATCTCGATATTCTTTGAGATTGATGATTTTAAGGGTTTTGTTGGTCATATCCTTGTTTTAAGGCTCAGTTATCCAAGTATCTTTGTTCTTGTGAGTACCCTGACTGCCACCTTGTTCGGAGGACTCTGGTTGAATGGGAATTTGTTTACCCTGAGTACTTTTGCTCTGTTCTTTTAGGAATGCAGCTAATTCTGCTATCTGATTTCTGAGTCCCTCAAATTCTTCCCGAGACACGAAACCTGACCCCTGTTGGGTACTTTCTTCCATGCTGATGAGTAGGCTTTTTGCATTCTTATATTTGGATCTGGTAATGGGACAAATCTTGCTACCGCCGCCGCGGCGGCGACCTACAATAAAAGTTGGTAGTTTAGTCTTGATAAACTCGAACAGTATGCATGCCCATGCAATGTGTCAGTTTTAGGGGTTTTTTATTTTTTTTCCTGCAAAATAGATGTCAGTTGTTTTGATGATAGTATAGCATGACAGGATTTGATATTTGACAATGAATTTGAGAAAGAATCAACATTTACAATATTTAATATTTACAACATGTATTAAAAGAAGAAAGGCATGCAAAGACTTCCCTTTGCGTTTGGTTTAGCAGAGGCTGACCTATCTTACGGTTACTCTCACGGGCTTTTCGGCATGAAGGTTCCCAGATCATCGCAATCTACTAGATGGGAAGTTAATCTGATCTTTCAATTAGAGCGGATTTGAATGGCACCTTTCATGAGCTTTGCGGGATAAGTCTCCTATTGAGTCCAGTAATGAGTAACCGACGGGTTCGCCTCCTGGTGGAGGAATCACACAACATATATTCATCGTGTCTCACCGCACATAAAATGATGACATTGTGCGAAGCACTAATATAAAGCGTGGTAAAGAGACATTCACATTCATTAAATATAAAGAAGTCATTTCACACACATGCACATAAAAGATAATCAAAATGTTTGAAATGCAGCTTAAGGCCTCTACTATCCCTAGCAGAGTCGCCACCTGTCGATGCTGTAAAGATTTTATCTCTCTTTTCCTATGTGTTTCTTACCCTTTATGTTTTCTATGTGAATTTATTTGATCTGAAGGGTGAATTTTTAGGAAAAAGGTCGACATATAATCTCGACGATTTGATTTTATTGGTTTGAATTAGACATAGTCGCCAGTTGGTATAAGTTAAATGGTTGTACCAACTCAATCGAGTTTTGAAAGGTTTTTCAATATAGCCCAATTATTGGACTCTATTTAATTAGTCTTGGAAACCGAGATTTCATAGAGTTTAGGGGATTGATTAAGCAGGGGGAGGGTGTTAGGTACCCTCCGACTTCCGTGAAACACGGTTACCACACTTTTTGTTCCCTAATTTGTGTGTGTGTGTGTGTGTGCGTGCATTCCAGTTAATTGAGCCTAAGTTGTAAGACCCCAGCTTTTATGAATAAAGATTAATTTTTCTCGAAATATATTTTTGAATATTATGGTATTGATTTGATATAATGTTAAAGTTGTGGGTAATATTTACAAATTTTGCAAAGTAAGCAAGTGGTTGTATAATATTCGATTGGTTAGAGAATATTCATTTTAACGAGGAATATTAAATGCAACAAGACAATCATTGGTGGACCCCTAGCGGAAGTATTGTCGTAGTTAGAAAATAATGTAATTATCTTTTTATAAAAATAACGGTGAAAGTTTTACCATTAAAGCATTTGAACTACCCTAAGTGGTAAAAGAAATGCGATGTCGTGTGGTTGCATAGTAGCACAAGGTATTGATTATTGATGCTTACGTGAGAAGTCACTCAGTTATACTCAATTATTACTACAGTAATTGCTGCATAATATCTCTCATATTATTAATTAAATTATTGTCACAGTATCAATATTTTATAATATTTAATCAATAATTGAGATGACAAAGTTATTCATATTATTATTTGCAATATTGATGATGTCTAGAAAGTTCTATCGAGGAGAGGTTTGGTCACCTCACTAATTGCGCTAATAGGGAGAAATCCTTATCGGAAAGCCCCTTTCACCAGGAATGATCTAGTTGTTAAATATTGTGAGTTATAATATTAATGATGAATAAGTTCGTGTTGATTAAAGATGAAATTGATAGTTCCATTGTGTTGGGATTATTAGTGTTGGTAGAAATCGACATTTATTTCGATAATAATTGATTTCTGGAGGTTATATTGACCAATCGGGTAATTAATCGGATAAATGAGCAATTAATTGCTATTAATTCACATGCTTATAACTATTTGTTTACATGTGTGTACTATTGATTCACATGCATGTACTATTAGGGGAGGTGGTGCAAGATTGATAATACTTGCATGACTAAATTAAAAATAGAGGTATAGATGAAGGTACTATACTATAACTATTTTTTTCACATGTATAGAACTATTGATTTACATGAATGTACTATTGATTCGCATGATATACTATTAGGGGAGGTGGTGCAAGTTTGATAATACTTGCATGACTAAATTAAAAATGAAGGAAAAGATGAAGGTATTATACTGTAATATTTCGAGCCCCAAAACATGCAAATATCGAAACTATATTTTCCTATAAATAGAAGCTCATTCTTCTTTCATTCTCACCAATTCACTAAGCCTCACAAGAGCAATTATAGAGAGAGAAGCTATAAAGAGAAGCTTAGAGAGAAAGAAGAAGAGAAGTCTGCTACCTCACTATTCCAGTATCCAGTCTTCTTCTGAGGTAAGGGATATTATTTTTGTTCAGTATTCATAAGGAATAATATTTTCTTCCATACTCTGTAGTATGTGAGTAATATTATTTCGTCTCGTATTCCTGATTATACCCTCATTCTGTTAAGGTATTACTTCTATACTCCGTTAAATTAGTAGAATATTCTTAAAATTGCACTTCATCTAGTATCATTTCACAAGGATATTTTCTGCACATTCTTGTTAAATTTTAAGCTTTTCATGCTGGAGTACTATCCATGAGTACTATTCATTTACACGGTACTATTCATGAGTACTATTCGTAAAGTACTATTCACAAAGTACTATTCACAAGTACTATTCACAAAGTTCTATTCACGGGGTATTATTCCCGAAGTACTATTCACGGGGTACTATTCACCTGGCTACTATTTACCCAGAGTACTATTCATGACAAAAATTGATTTTTTTTCTGTACAAATCATTTTTGATATAATATCATTCTTGAATTTTACTCCACAAAGCAGTATCATGTTGGCAATTTGATCATTATTGGATTCTGGATAAATTAAATTATAAATCTTTAAAAATATATCATTTGCTTTCTTTTAATTGAATTCTTATATCATTGTCATCATCTTCATGCTTATATTGTGATGAAAGTCATCTTTGGCTTACGTTCATAGATGGACTGTTGATTGGTATGATTATGACCAGGGATCATTCGGTATAATCATGACCCGTAATGTTATAAATGATGTGGTAAAAGTCTTTATTGGCCCGTCGTGCATTGATGGACAGTTATTGGTATGATTATGACCAGGGATTATTCGGTATAATCATGACCATTGATGATTACATGAATATCCTTGGCCCATAGTGCAGGGATGATTCGATGATGTGGTTTATTTATTAAGTTGAGTCTCAGCAATAAAGTTGATGACAAACTTTTTAAATCATAGAAGATAGTAGATATCATGCTCTATTTGTCTCTTCTAATGGATTGCTTGTTCCACTGCAGTTAAACTTGATGTTTATTGTATTTTATCAGTTTAACACTGTTGAAGGCTAATGATAATTTATTTTGCATTATCTTAGTCATAATATTTCTTACTGGGCTAGTTGAGCTCACCCTTTTGCTTTCATTGTTCTCTTCAGGAAATGAGAACGTAGCCGGAACTAGTCGGGGAATGGAGTGATGGTCCGAGATGGTTGTTTTAGTAGTCCTCACTACTTAGTGTGATAATAAATGTAATGAGGATTGAATTTGAGTTTTGATATTGTATAGAAGACAATATTCATGTAAAAACTCAGCTATGTTTTTTCGTATTTTTACATGATAGTTGTATTAAAGAAGTTTATATTTGATTTATGTACCATGTATTTAGCTACTCAAGATGGGTGATGTATACCTATTTTGGGGGCGTCACATAAGTGCTTTATTTGGAAGTAGTGTTATGCCTCTTTTGCACCTATATACAAAGGGTTTGACTTGTATAAAAGTTTAATTTTAATACAAGACATATCAAATGATGTTTTGAAAATAGGTTTTCAAACCCTTATGCTCACATAGTAATTAAGGCCTTTGATATTTCCATTTTATTCTATATTCTGCTTATCTTGATTTTATTCTTGAGATGCGAAACATCTTCGACAAAATAATATACATATAATTGCCGGGCTCCTTATGGGCATATAAGCCATCGAAGTGACCCGAACACCATAATCAATGATTTTACTATGTTGAGACCTTAAACCCGTATAACCGTTTTAAGGTCCCCTTTATTTACATTTACAAAGGGTTGCAAGCTAACTATACAACTCAAACATGTCCATTATGGGAATCGGATCTAGGTTCATGGGTTTAATCGTAGATCCCGTGATTCTTAGGTTCACATAATATTATTTAAAATCTTGCACAATGGATTAAAATAAAATGCATATTTAACTATAGACATCGCAAAACAAGAGATTCATCAGTTAAATACTTGTATGCGCGTAGCCAAGCTCCACGTTTCCTCTAGACACAGAACTAGGATCCCATGATTTCCAAATATTTACAAACTAAAAAGAAAAGTAAATTTAACTAAATCTTAGCTATTCTAGCTCAACGGTTCTAGTTTCAACACTTTTGAACATGTTAAAAGCTAGATATGGTTAGATTTATATAAATCTAGTCAACAAACTTTAAATACTATAGATTTACATCAAATTAACATTTACAAACTATATTTAATTAGATTAACTATATATATATATATATAAATAATTCTATAAAGACTAAATAATATATAGATTACTTATATATATACATATATATATATATATATGTGTGTGTGTGTGTGTGTATATATATTATATATATAATAAAGAAAGAAAAAGCCACAGATTGATATTCCAGACACTATTAAATAGTATAATTATATGTATATATATAATAACGCAAGGAAAAGCAAAAGATTGATATTTAAACTGTAAAACTAACTAATATACATATATATTACTCATATATAGGTATATAAGCAAGAAAAAATGAAAATATGAATAAACCTTACGGCCTTGCACGAGAATGGCGATCGAACGACTTTAAACGCCCTAAGACTTGATTTCCACTGGTGAAAACTTGATATATTGCAATAGATATGTATATGAAAGATTACAAGTGAGTTTTACAGGTTTGGAAGCAAGATTCGAGCGATTTCTGGCGCGAAATCTCTCTCTTTTCTCTCTTTCTTTCTCTCTTTTTTCTTTTTCTTTCTCCTTCTTCTTCTTCAATAAGCTGATGGACAGCTTGTATATAAAGCCCTGGACTTCCGCAGGTAAACCTGCGGAAGGTCCTAGTGGGTCATGCTGCCTCAAAGTACGTGCAATTTAATCGATGAGCGATCCACTAAAACGCGTGTAACTTACAATCCGAGAATCCTATAGAGATATGCAATACCATTCCAGAAAGTTCTCTCCGATAGCTATGCAATGACGTAAGGCTTGCCCTTTTTTGAATCCAGGAAAATGGGTCCTTTACCAAAATATCATCTTCAGGTCTTCGCAAGTAGGTCGTTGAGTTATTTTGCGTAGTTTGCACTCGAAAGTACTGTCATGGCTCTTTGCAACCCTATTTGCAGCTGTTTTTTATTTTTTGAAATGAACTTGTCAAAATGACCATTTTTCCCTTTCGGGGGTTGTCTCCAGGGTTGACGGGGCTTTTTACTGTCTCTCAGAGTTGTCTCCGAGGTTTGATCACAACTAATTATATTTTTTTCTCAGGGTTGTCTCCGGGGATTGATTTGATTCTTCAAGGTTGTCTCCGAAGGTTGATTTGATATCCCTGGTTTGTCTTCGGGAATTGATTTGATGCTTCAGGGTTGTCTCCAAAGGTTGATTTGATGATTTCTCGGTTCTGTCACCGGAGTTCTGGTTTGATGATTTCCTGGTGCTGTCGTCGGGGTTCTAGTTTAATGATTTTAAATTCCAGGGTTGTCTCTAGAAGATAAAAGACAATTTTCCCCTCTTGCATTGTTAGTAGCAGGAATGCAAAATTTTGAGTGTCTACACTCGTAGGGAGTCTTTTTGAGTATAGAATGAACAGGAGACCTATTTTGAGTGTAGCAAGCGGTGTTGATAACCTCTGTCCAGAATTTCTCAGGTAGATGAGCTACTGCAAGTAGTGTTCTTTCGGCTTCAATCAGGGTTCTATTCTTTCTTTCAGCTACTCCATTTTGTTGTGGAGTCCTTGAAGCTGAGAAGTTGTGATTGATACCATTATCTTCACAGAGGTCAAATTCTCTTCCATGATCACTTCTAATATCCTTGATCTTTTCTCCTCTTTCATTCATAACTAGTTTGAATAGCTTGATAATTTGAGAGTTGGTTTCATATTTAGACCTTAGAAAGAATACCCATGTGAATCTGGTTTAGTCGTGTACTACCACCAGTGACTATTTCTTCCCTTCAAGGCTTACCGTTGGAATAGGCCCAAAAAGATCCATGTGAAGTAACTACAATGGCTTATCATTAGAGTTGACTGCTTTGTTTTTGAATGAGCTCCTTGTTTACTTTCCCATTTGACATGCGTTGAAAGGTCTTTCTTTGACAAAGTTGAATTTTGGTAAACTTGTTACCAGGTCTTTGGAGGCTAGTTTTGACATGCTTTTGAAGTTTAGATGAGATAATCTTCTATGTCATAACCAACTTATTTCTTCGGAGGCTTTTGCAAGAAAACAAAATGTCTCATCAGTATTTAGTTCAGCAAGGTTGACTACATAAACATTGCCTTCTCTCGTTCCGGTCAGCTTTAGTAAGGAGGTCTTCAAATCTCTGACTTAACATTGATTATTGAGGAAGGTGACTTGATGACCTTTGTCACATAGTTGGTTGATGCTCAAAAGGTTGTGCTTTAGCCATTCAACATAAGTTACTTTGCTGAAAGACACAGTGCCATTTCCAGCTAAGCCATACCCTCTAGTCTTTCCAGAGCCATTGTCACCAAAGATGACTGTAGGACCTTCCTTCTCTTTGAAGTTTAATAGGAGATCTTTGTTTCTAGTCATATGCCTTGAGCATCCACTATCAAGGTACCAGGTTTTCGTAGTGGAACTTTGTACCTGCAATAAGATTTAGCTTTCATTTTGGTAGCCAGACTTGTTTGGGTCCTACTTTGTTATTTCCCATGGGGACCCAAATATGCTTGATTTTAGGTCTATGGTTCACAGGATTATAATGGTATGCTACAGCTTTGTGACCATGTTTATTACAAACAAAACATCTAGTATGATCCATGCTTGTGTGTGTGTGTGTGTGTGGATTCTATCTTATCAAGGACATATGTTAATATATGGTAGCCTTTTCCTTGTGTTGTTTCCATACTGCTCTATGATTCAGGGATTTCATAGAGTGAACCTCAACTCTACAATTCTTTCTTGGTTGGTTCATAGAGCTGGTTTTTTTTACTCTACGATCCTTCGAGGTTGGAAATTAGCAATTGATTTACTCTTGACTTTTTTGAATCTTAGACCAGTATGGGATCCGTTATGGCTGAAGACATTAATTTAATCAAAAGAGCAAGGATTCATCGGCTCAATGCTCTATATGGATTTCACAAACATAATACTTCTATTGAGATTTGAAGCACTACTGATGTTAGTTTCCAATGATTTTTCCACACATGTTTCTGAGGGAGAATCCCCAAAACCTAGACCTGATCTGACAGAGGAGTTTCTTTGAATAGAGATCAGAGAGTCCATAAATGAAGAATGTATACATCACCCATTTTGAGTCACCAAATACATGGTATATAATTCAAATACAAACTTAATTATACAACATGAGCTGAGAGTTTTAACACGAATATTATCTTCTAGACAATATCCAAACTCAAATGGAGTCCTCATTACAATTATTATCACACTATTTTATAAAATAGTGAGGCCCACTACAACCACCATCTCAGACCATCACTCCATTCCCAGACTAGTCCCAGCTATATTCTCATTTCCTGAAGAGAACAATGAAAGCAAAGGTTGAGCTCAACTAGCCCAGTAAGAAATATTATGACTAAGATAATGCAAAATAAATTATCGTTAGCCTTCAACAGGTTAAACTGATAGAATACAATAAACAATAAGTTTAACTGCAGCGGAATAAGCAATCCATTAGAAGAGTCATATAGAGCATGATATCTACTCTCTTCTATGATTTAAAAAGTTTATCATCAATTTTATCGCTGAGACTCAGCTTAATAAATAATCCACATCATTGAATTATCCATGCACTACGAGCCAAGGATATTCATTAGTATCACATCCTTGAATTATCCATGCATTATGGGCCAAGGATATTCGTGTTATCACCAATGGTCATGATCATGCCAAACAACAATTCATTTTTTCACCCTTGGCTGAAGAGAACCCATGGTCATGATCATACCAACAACTGTCCATAAATTCACTACGCACCAATGAGGACTTTTACCACATCATTTGTAACATTACAGGTTATGATTATACTTAAAGACCCCAACTTTTATGAATAAAGAATAATAATTTCTCTCAAAATATATTTTTGAATATTATGGTGGATATAATATAATGTTATAGTCATAGTGGGTAATATTTACAAATTTTGCAAAAGTAAGCAAGTGGTTATATAATATCTCGATTGGGTCGGGAATATTCGTTTTATTTTCTCTCCCCACAGTGGAATATTCGACGACGTAAGACAATCATCATGTGGACCCCACAATGAAAGTATTGTCGTAGTTAGAAAATGATAAGTAATTATCTTTTATAAAAATAACTACGGAAGTTTTACCGTTAAAACTGTCTGAACTACCCTAAGAGTAAAAGTAAAAGAATACGCGCGTGGTTGCATAAGAGTACACTACCAGATTGATTATTGATGCTTACGTGAGAAGTCACCAATTATACTCAATTATTGCTACAAAGAATTGTTGCATCATATCTCTCATATTATTGATTCAATTATTGTCACAAAGATCATCTCGCATAATATGTTATATTATTAAATCAATAATTGAGACGACAAAGTTATTCATATTATTAAATTATAATATTTACAATGTCTAAAAGTTCTCAAAGGAGAGGTTTGGTCATCTAATCATGCTACAATAAGAGAAATCCTTATCTGAAAGCCCCTTTTCCCGGAACGACCTCGTTGTTAAATATTGTGAGTTATAATATTAATGATGAATAAGTTCGTGTTGATTAAAGATGAAATTGATAGTTCCATTGTGTTGGAATTATTAGTGTTAGTGGAAATCGACATTTATTTCGATATTAATTGATGTCCGGAAGTTTTATCGACCAATCGGGTAATTAATCGATAAATGAGCAATTAATTGCTATTAATTCACATGATTATAACTATTTGTTCACATGTGTACTATTGATTCACATTCTTGTACTATTAGGGGAGTTGGTGCAAGATTGATAATACTTGCATGACTAAGTTAAAAATGGAGGTATAGATGGAGGTACTATACTATAATTCAGATTTTCACATGATTATAACTATTGATTCACATGATTGAACTATTGATTCACATTATTTACTATTAGGGAGGTGGTGCAAGTTTGATAATACTTGCAGGACTAAATTAAAAATGAAAGAAAAGAGGAAGGTATTATATCGTAATATTTTGAGCCCCAAAACGTGCAATTATCGAAACTATATTTTCCTATAAATAAAGCTCATTCTTCCTTCATTTCTCACCAATTCACTAAAGCTATAGAGCAATTATTATAGAGAGAAATTATAGAGAAAAGAAGAAGAGAAGTCTGCTACCTCACTATTCCAATATCCAGCTTTCTTTTAAGGTAAGGGGTATTATTCTTTCAGATTCATGAAGAGAGTTATTTTCTTTCAATACTGTAAGAGTTGTTATTCCATTCTTTATTATTATGTTGAATAACTCGCCTATGCTAAGTACCGCATACATGGTGAAATTCTTCTTCATTCCATTCTTTATTATTCTCGTTGAATAACTCTCGTCTGTGCGGCCTATCGCATGCCCGTGAATTCTCGTTGTTATTCCATTCTTTATTATTCTTTTGAATATCCTCGTCTGCGCGGATTACGCATGACCCGTTCCATTCTTTATTATTCTATTGAACATCCTCGTCTGCAAGGATTACGCATGACCTAGTTCCATTCTTTTCTTTATTATTCTGTTGAATATCCTCGTCTGCATGGGATTACGCATGACCGGTTCCATTCTTTATTATTCGTTGGGAATAACTCGTCTGCAAGGCGGCCTATCGCATGCCCGGTGAATTCTTCTCGTTATTCCATTCTTTATTATTCGCTGAATAACTCGCCTATGTGGATTACCACATGCATGGTGAATGATCCTTCGTATTCATTCCTTATTAAATTGTGGAAATGATCTGTTTACGTGATTACCGCATGGCGGCTAAAAAAATCATTTGCGCTTCATATATTCTATTATACTCAAATGTTAAAGTTTTGGCTTCTATACTCCATGAAATTAGTAGAATATCCTCGATATTTGCGCTTCATCCAAAGATTCTTTTCATGGAAATATTCTTCCGAGCATTCTTGAATTTTACTCCACAAAGCAAGATCATGTCGACAATTTGGACGTTATTGATTTCGTGATAAATTAACTTATAAATCTTTAAAATTTATTCTTGAACTTGTTTTATTGAATTATTATGTCATTGTCATCATCCTCATGCTTATATTGTGATGAAAGTCATCTTTGGCTTACGTGTATATATGGACTTGACTTGGTATGATTATGACTGTGATCATTCTAAGATAATCATGACCTCGTAATGTTATAAATGATGTGGTAAAAGTCCTCAAAGGGCCTTGTAGTGCATCGATGGATAGCTTTTTGGTATGATTATGACCAGTGATTATTCTAAGATAGTCATGACCATTGATGATTTAATGAATATCCTCGGCCCGTAGTGTGGATGACTCGATGATGTGGTTTATTTATTGTCGAGTCTCAAATATATAAAAATTGATGAAAACATTTTAAATCATAGAAGATAGTAGATATCATGCTCTACTTGACTCTTCTAATGGATTGCTTTATTCCACCGCAGCTAAACTTGATGTCTATTGTATTTTATCGCTTTAACATTGTTTGAAGACTAATGATAATTTATTCTGCATTATCTTAGTCATAATATTTTCTTCGCGGGCTAGTTGAGCTCACCCTTTTGCTTTCATTGTTCTCTTTCAGAAATGAGAACGAGCCGGACTAGTCGGGAAATGGAGTGATGGTCCGAGATGGTGTTATTAGTAGTCCTCACTATTCTATAAAATAGTGTGACAATAAATGTAATGAGGACTCTATTTGAGAGTGGATATTGTCTAGAAGGCAATATTCTGCTTAAACTCTCAAATATGTTTTGTCGTATATTACACGACGCTTGTATATAATTAAGTTTGTATTTGTATTCTTGTACCATGTATTTGGCGACTCAAGATGGGTGATGTATACCTATTTTGGGGGCGCCACAATTGGTATCAAAGCTTAGGATATGATCCCCGGCCGAGATGTGAGACAAGAACTAGAGGGGAGAGACGGGAATTCTTTCGCTAGTATGACCTACCTAAGTTTATTTGGTATTTAATTGGTCTCACGTAGTATAGGGATAATATGTGATATGATAATTAACCCTTGTTTTGTGGCAAGATTTGAAAATGGCATCCAAAAATGTTGAGATAAGCAATGAAGCACATGAGACCGCTGAGTCACCACAGATTAATACCTGTGATAATGTGCAACAGAAGACAATAATCCTCGTGTAAACAAACAACGATCAAATGATGAACGATGGGATGTTCAGAGGTTTTATGCAATTCATGCAATCATCAAAGAAGGCGCGGCTCCTCGCCCAAAATGCAGTGGAAACACCGATAACTCTTGACGGTCACCGCTAAGCAGCTTCAAGGAGCTGGACCACCGGAGTTTTTTGAGAGCCAGCCAAACCACTTAAGGCGAGACGTGGATAAAGCAGATCAACAAGATATTTGATGTCTTGGGATGCTCCGAGGAGCAAAAGGTTCCTTTGCCACCTTCATGTTATGTTGCAGCAGAGGCAGATTATCGGGGGAATCAGAAGCGACTCAACCTCGCCGCACTCAAGATGTCTTGGGAGAAGTTCCAAGAACTGCTCAACGACAAGTACTTTCCTCGAAAGTATTCATCACATGAAGGAGGTAGAGTTCATCAAGCTTGAGCAAAAAAATATGACCGTGGCACAAAGACGGGCTAAGTTTGCCGAAGTTGTCTCTGCCATATCCCACTTGGTTGATAATGAGGAGAGAATGACGCGATGTTTCTAAGAGGTTTGAAACCCGAGATACGCCAATACCTTATCTCTCATAAACCGTGGTTTGTATTCAGATGTTGTGAATAGGGCTCATTATTGAGCGCGATAATGAGTCAACCCAACCAAGAGAGAGCAAATGACAAGTCGATATAATACCAAAGGTAGTAGCAACATCGGGCTGACAACAAACAACGTGGAGGAATCAACATGCCGTAAATGGTAATCACTTTGTGGTAATCATGGCCATGACAATAAGAGTGACATTTCAAGAAGAGGAGATTCAATAATGATGGAAAGACGCCAAGACCAAAGACTCGTTGTTAAGAAAGGAGAACGACCACCGGTCAGATGTTACAAATGTGGAGGGAAGGACATATAAGTCCAAACCGCATTTGATGCGCCCCAAAGCATGTTACAATTGTGGAAAAGAAGGTCACCTAGCCCGATTTTGTCGCATGCACCAAAGTCAAGTCCAAATTGGATGGAGGCATCAAAGGGTGTCCCAGCATAAGACAAAACCGTAGTTCAAGGGAGAGCGTTTGTCGAACCTCCCAAAAAGCGAGGAATCCAACGAGGTGATCACGGTAAGCTAATCATAAACTCTAGCTAAGTTTATACTTTATTTGATACCGGCTTCTACCCATTCCTTTATTTCTCCTACTTGCGCCAACGCTTAAATTTGACTCCTAGAAATTAGACTTCGACTTATCTCGTTGAAACTCCGCTGGGAGAAACCTTCATTACATCCACTATTTATAAGTCTTGTTTGATTCAAATCGGTAGAATCGCATCGCTACCCGTCGATCTTATTTCCTTGAAAATACTTGCATTTGATGTGATTTTAGGATTGATTGGTTAACTACTCATCATGCTAAAATCGATTGTTTTCGTAAGGTTGTTAGCTTTCATATTCCTAACCAACCTATTATGCTAATTCAAGCAACCAAACCACTAAAATCAATCACCGCTATATCAAGTCATAAAGCTATTCGCTTATTGAAAAATGGATGTCAAGCTTTCTTAGCCCATGTGTCACTTGATTTAAATAAAAATACGCCGATTTGAATGATATTTCTATTGTTAATAAATTTCCGACGATTCCCTCAAGAACTTCCCCGCCTACCCCAGAGCGTGAAATTGAATTTTGTATCGACCTTGAATCCCAGACAAAAAACCCATTTCCAAAGCCCCATATCGAATGGCTCCTATTGAACTTCGTGAGTTAAAACCCAACTACAGTGAATTGTTAGACATCGGTTTCATTCTGCCCTAGTACGCCTCCTCGGGGTGCTCCTGCTCTATTCGTGAAGAAGAAAGATGGAAGTATGCGACTTTGTATTGATTATCTGGAGTCAATCATGTCACCATCAAAATAGGTACCCGCTGCCTTCGCATTGATGACCTGCTCACCAAATTGCAAGGAGCCAAATTCTTTTCAAAGATTGATTCGCTCCGGATATCATCATTGAAGATTAAAACCGATGACATTCCAAAGATCGCTTTCGAAACCTGAGACGGCATTATGAATTCCTAGTGTCTTTTGATCGACTAATGCTCCTGCCGCTTTCATGGACATGATGAACCGAGTATTCAAGGAATATTTGATCACTTTGTGGTCGCTTTTTATTGATGACATCCTCATATACTCCAAAACCCGTGAAGACCATGAGCAACACTTGAGGTCGATACTCCAAAAGCTTCAGAAAACAAGCTTATATGCCAAGTTGAAGAAATGTGAGTTCGCTTGAGGAAGTTGCATTCCTTGGGCACGTGATATCAAATCATGGAATATCCGCTGACCCAAGAAAGATTGAAGCAATTCAAAGTCGAGAGCAACCTAAGTCAAGATCAAGTACGAGCTTTCTTGGCTTAGTCGGTTATTATCGAGATTCGTGGAAGGGTTTTCTCGAATCGCTACTCCATTAACTCAAATTGACTCAAAAAGATACAAAATTCGGTTGAGCGAGGAATGTGAAAAGAGTTTTCAAGAACTCAAGAGAGACTCATTTCAAAGACTGCTGCTCGACAATACCATCCGCCTTGAGGGATTTGTCATCTACAAAGATGCTTCGTGCAAAGGGTTAGGATGTGTTCTCATGCAACATGGGAAAGTCATAGCCTATGCCTCACGACAACTCAAAGAATATGAGAGGAATTATCCTACTCATGATCTAGAGTCAAGGCAAGCAATTTTTTTGCTTAAAGATTGGAGGCATTACCTATATGGAGAGAGAAGGTGGAGATCTATACGGATCATAAAAGCCTCAAATATTTCTTCACTCAAAAGGAACTCAACATGCAAGAACGACGATGGCTTGAGTTGTTGAAAGATTATGATCATACCATCCAATACCATCCTCGAAAAGCGAACGTAGAGTAGCCGACGATCGAGTAGTAAGATCATATGCGGCACGAAAAGCAATATTGTCAACGCAAAGGCCCATTTTGTATGACTTGGAAAGGATGGAAATAGAGTTAAAGACCTGTGGACCCATGTGATGATGGCGAATATACGAGTGGAAACCGACTTTTAATCGATAAAGTTAAAGTCGCTTCAAGCTACGCACTCGAGCCGATGCGTATGAGGAAGAAAGTGCAAGAAGGTGCTATTTCGTAAGCAAGAATCGATGAAGAAGGAATACTTCGAGTCAACTCCACTTTGTGTTCCTAACGATTCTCGACTTGAAGTATAAAATCATGATGGAGGCGCATAACACACCGCTTGCAATCCATCTCGGGAGTACCAAATGTATCGTGATCTTCGACATACATTTTGGTGGAGCAATATGAAGAGAGAGATAATGGTTTATCTCAAGGTGTCTAACTTGTCAACGAGTCAAGGCGAGCATCAAGTGCCAAAAGGTCCATTGCAACCACTTGAAATTCCGTAATGGAAGTGGGAGCACATTACCATGGATTTCAAGCATCGGTCTTCCCAAGGTTTCTCAAGGCATAGATGCGATTTGGGTCATTGTTGATAGATTGACCAAGTCTCGCTTCATTTCTTACCGATACGAGAAAAACTTATACACTTGAACGCCTTGCTAGTATGTATATAAACGAGATCGTAAGATTGCATGGTATGCCAAGATCCATAGTTTCGATCGAGACCCAAGATTCACTTCAAGATTTTGGGTTAGTTTGCAAAAAGCTATGGGCACGATTTACGATTTAGTTCGCATATCATCCTCAAACGGATGGGCAAATGAAAAGGACTATTCAAACTCTTGAAGATTTATTAAGACTCGTGTCCTCGACTTCAAGGGAAGTTGGGACAAGTTCTTACCATCGGTGGAGTTTTCCTACAAATAATAGTTATCAAGCAAGTATCGCATGGCTCCATTTGAGGCGCCAGATGGAAGAAAGTGTCGCTTCTCCAAAGATGTCGGGATGAGGTGGGTGAAGCAACGTTGTTGGGACCGGATTTGGTACGTATGACTACTACGGAAAAGATTCAAACGATCCGACAACGATAAAAAACCTCACAAGATCGATAAAAGAGTTATGTCGATCTTCATCGAAAAGACGTGGAATTCAATATCGAGATCATGTGTTGTTACGTGTTGCTCCATGGAAAGGAGTTACAAGATTTGGAAAGAGAGGAAAGCTCAATCCTCGATTCATTGGCCCATTTATAATCCTCGAACGAGTAGGAATCGGGCCTATAGACTCGCCTTACCGCCAAGTATGTCTCGTGTTCATAACGCTTTTCCACATATCTATGTTACGTAAATATGTGAAAGACCCAAACCACATTATCAATTAGAACCAGATGAGATAGAGGAAGATTTAACGTATGAAGAGATTACCGTTAAAATCTTGATAAGAAGGATCATATTCTACGCTCCAAGGTTATACCTCAAGTCAAAGTTTTGTGGAGAAACCACGATGTGGAAGAAATGACCTGGGAGTTAGAATCTGAGATGAAGTCAAGATATCCTCACCTCTTCGATATACCAGGTACGTACCCTAATTTCGAGGACGAAATTTCATAAGAAGGGGAGGTTGTAAGACCCCAACTTTTATGAATAAAGATTAATTTCTCTCAAAATATATTTTTGAATATTATGGTGTGGATATAATATAATGTTATAGTTGTGGGTAATATTTACAAATTTTGCAAAGTAAGCAAGTGGTTATATAATATTCGATTGGTCGGGAAATATTCATTTTAACAGGAATATTCGTACGACGGCACAATCATCGGTGGACCCCACAACTGAAGTATTGTCGTAGTTAGAAAAACGACATAATTATCTTTTTATAAAAATAACTACGAAGTTTTACCGTTAAAACCGTGAACTACCCTAGTAGTAAAAAGTACAAAAATACGCGGTTGCATAAGAGCACACCAGTATTGATTATTGATGCTTACGTGAGAAGTCACCAATTATACTCAATTATTGCTACAAAGAATTGTCGATCATCATATCTCTCATATTATTGATTCATTATTATTGTCACAAAGATCATCTCGTATAATATGTTATATTATTAAATCAATAATTGAGACGACAAAGTTATTATTTATATTATTAAATTGCAATATTTACAATGTCTAGAAGTTCTGCTGCAAGAGAGGTTTCGTCATCTAATCATGCGCCCAATAAGGAGAAATCTTTATCTAAAGCCCCTCTTCCTCGAAACGACCTTCGTTGTTAAATATCGTGAGTTATAATATTAATGATGAATAAGTTCGTGTTGATTAAAGATGAAATTGATAGTTCCATTGTGTTGGAATTATTAGTGTTAGTGGAAATCGACATTTATTTCGATATTAATTGATGTCCGAAAGTTTTATTGACCAATGGGTAATTAATCGGATAAATGAGCAATTAATTGCTATTAATTCACATGATTATAACTATTTGTTCACATGTGTGTACTATTGATTCACATTCTTGTACTATTAGGGGAGTTGGTGCAAGATTGATAATACTTGCATGACTAAGTTAAAAATGGAGGTATAGATGGAGGTACTATACCGTAATTCATTTTTTACATGATTATAACTATTGATTCACATGATTGAACTATTGATTCACATTATTTACTATTAGGGAGGTGGTGCAAGTTTGATAATACTTGCAGGACTAAATTAAAAAATGAAGAAAAAGAGGAAGGTATTATATCAGAATATTTTGAGCCCCAAAACGTGCAATTATCGAAACTATATTTTCCTATAAATAAAGCTCATTCTTCCTTCATTTCTCACCAATTCACTAAAGCTTTAGAGCAATTATTATAGAGAGAAATTATAGAGAGAAAGAAGAAGAGAAGTCTCACTACCTCACTATTCCAATATCCAGCTTTCTTTTCTAAGGTAAGGGGTATTATTCTTTCAGATTCATGAAGAGAGTTATTTTCTTTCAATACTCGTAAGAGTTGTTATTCCATTCTTTATTATTATGTTGAATAACTCGCCTATGCCAAGTACCGCATACATGGTGAAATTCTTCTCGTTATTCCATTCTTTATTATTCTGTTGAATAACTCGTCTGCAAGGGCCTATCGCATGCCCGTGAATTTGTTGTTATTCCATTCTTTATTATTCTCGTTGAACATCCTCGTCTGCAAGCGGATTACGCATGACCGGTTCCATTCTTTATTATTCTCGTTGAATATCCTCGTCTGCAATTCGTGCGATTATTACGCATGACCGGTTCCATTCTTTATTATTCTGTTGAATATCCTGCGTCTGCTAGTGATTACGCATGACCTCGTTCCATTCTTTTTTATTCCTCGTCTCGTGGGAATAACCGTCGTCTGTTCTGCTGGTCTATCGATGCCCGTGAATTCTTCTTTATTCCATTCTTTATTATTCTCGCTGAATAACTCGCCTATGTGGATTACCGCATGCATGGTGAATGATCCTTCAGATTCATTCCTTATTAAATTGTGGAAATGATCTGTTTCACGTGATTACCGCATGGCGGCTAAAAATCCATTTGCGCTTCATATATTCTATTATACTCAGCTGGTTAAAGTTTTGGCTTCTATACTCCATGAAATTAGTAGAATATCCTGATATTTGCGCTTCATCCAAAGATCTTTTCATGGAAATATTCTTCCGAAGCATTCTTGAATTTTACTCCACAAAGCAAGATCATGTCGACAATTTGACGTAATTGATTTCGTGATAAATTAACTTATAAATCTTTAAAATTTATTCTTGAACTTGTTTTATTGAATTATTATGTCATTGTCATCATCCTCATGCTTATATTGTGATGAAAGTCATCTTTGGCTTACGTGCATAGATGGACTTGGTATGATTATGACCAGTGGATCATTCTAAGATAATCATGACCTCGTAATGTTATAAATGATGTGGTAAAAGTCCTCAAAGGGCCTCGTAGTGTATCGATGGACAGCTTTTGGTATGATTATGACCAGGATTATTCGGTATAGTCATTTACCATCGATGATTTAATGAATATCCTCGGCCCGTAGTGTGGGATGACTCGATGATGTGGTTTATTTATTGTCGAGTCTCAAATGATAAAAATTGATGAAAACATTTTAAATCATAGAAGATAGTAGATATCATGCTCTACTTGACTCTTCTAATGGATTGCTTATTCACCGCAGCTTAAACTTGATGTCTATTATATTTTATCGCTTTAATATTGTTGAAGACTAATGATAATTTATTCGCATTATCTTAGTCATAATATTTCATCGGGCTAGTTGAGCTCACCCTTTTTGCTTTCATTGTTCTCTTCAGAAATGAGAACGTAGCTGGACTAGAACTCGATGAACCGAGAGTGATGGTCCGAGATGATGTGTATTAGTAGTCCCTCTATTCTATAAAATAGTGTGACAATAAATGTAAATGAGGACTCTATGATTTGGCGACTCAAGAGTGATGATATTTTTGTCTAGAAGGCAATATTCCTCATGAACAAGTAAACTCTCAACTTTATATTTTTTCGTCGATATTACACGACGCTTGTATAATTAAGTTTGTATTTGTATTTTGTACCATGTATTTATAATGCTACTCAAGATGGGTGATGTATACTTTTAATTCACCATGGCTCCTAAAAAGTATATATCCGGATATGAAAAAAGAAAAGAGAAAAAAGCGGATGAATTAGTTCAATCTCAAGCGGGTTCACTTGATAAATTTTTTGGTGGTAAGAAACAAAAGGAGAGTTCTAGTGTGGTTGAACAGTCAGAGAATGAAGAACAAATAGTAGATACGGGGAATGAAGAACAAGAAAATTTAGTGGAAGATACTGAAGTCCTTGCAAAGGAACCAAATGAATGCGTGAATGAGAGAGACCATGAAGGTATGAATGATGAGGGTCACAATGAAGGCTTGAATTGTGAATATGGACCTATAGACATTGATGATCCAAGCAACTGGGACACAATTGATCAAAACTTTATTGACTTTGTAGTTGAAAGAGGGTCTTTAAGAAGAGATGGGGATCAATTTCCTAAGGATATAGAGGGTAGGCATTTCACTTCCTTTCATTACATCCGTCGTTTATCAAACGGAGAGAAGAAAGATAGGAGGTGGCTTGTATATTCAAGTGCTTCCGACAAAGTATTTTGCTTTTGTTGTAAATTGTTTGCGCAAGGTGAAAACAACACTTTGTTGGCTACTAATGGCTTGAGAAATTGGAGAAATATTGGTCAAAGGCTCAAAAGTCATGAAGGTAGTAACGAGCATATTGTTTGCATGAGCAAATGGATTGAATTAGAGAGGAGATTGAAAAAGAATGAAACAATCGACAAAAGTGTGCAAGATCAAATCAACAAAGATAAAGAGCATTGGGAAGGGGTGCTAGTAAGGATAATTGCTGCTGTGAAAGAACTTGCTAAAGTGAATTTAGCATTTCGTGGAGATAATGAGAATATTTATCAAGAGAGGAATGGGATTTTTCTAACCATAATCGAAATGGTTGCTGTATATGATCCAATAATGCAAGAGCACTTTCGCCGGATTTTGAAAGGTGAGATTCATTACCATTGTCTTAGCCATAAAATTCAGAATGAATTGATACAAATGGTTGCTGATGATGTCAAAAGTGCAATGATTTGTAAGATTAAAAATGCAAAATATTTTGCCGTGATTCTTGATTGTACTCCAGATATAAGTCACGAAGAACAAATGTCACTTGTAATATGATGTGTGGATGTTTCAATGAGTACACCAAAAGTGGAGGAATTCTACTTACAATTTTTGAAAGTGGAAGATACAACGGGATCCGGACTTTTTGGTGAACTAGAAGAAGTCTTGTCCACTCTTCAACTCGACATTAGTGATATAAGAGGGCATGGATATGATAATGGCTCCAATATGAAAGGGAAACATAAAGGTGTTCAAAAAAGGCTTCTCGATAAAAATCTTAGAGCATTTTACACGCCATGTGGTTGCCATAGTCTTAACCTCATGCTTTGCGATATGGCCAACTGTTGTAACAAAGCTACATCTTTTTTTGGAGTTGTACAACGTATCTACTGTTTGTTTGCGGCTTCTACCAAGCGATGGCAAGTTTTGATAAAAACATGTTGCAAATCTCACTGTTAAGTCATTATCACAAACGCGTTGGGAAAGTCGTGTTGAAAGTGTTAGAGCAATAAGATACCAAGCTCCAGAAATCAGAGAGGCTTTACTTGAATTGGCTTATTCTCATGAAGATGTTGGTGCAAAGAGTGAAGCCGATGCCTTAGTAAGATATGCAATTGAGGATTTTGAATTCTTAGTTAGCATGGTTGTTTGGCATACTATTTTATTTGCAGTTAACATTGTCAGCAAGACCTTGCAAAAAGAAGATATGCATATTGATCAGTTAAATGGGCTTGTTTCCTTTCTTGAGAAATATAGAGAAAGTGGTTTGGCGGAGGCTATTGATGAAGCTTAGGCAATTGCGTTCAAAATGAGAGTTGAACCCGTATTTTACGAGAAGCGTGTCATTCATCGAAAGAAACATTTTGATGAGAATGGGAGTGAAGAGGTGACCCTTTCGGCTGAAGAATCATTTAGAGTTAACTACTTCTTATCTATAGTAGATCAAGCTCTTTCATCACTTAAGAGCCGGTTTGAACAGTTTGAGAAATATGAGAAAATTTGGGGTTTTTTGTTTGATGTGAACAAGTTAAAGTCTACAACCGATGAACGTTTAATGATGTATTGCTCCAAGTTAGAAGATGCTTTGAAACATGAAGGAACTTCCGATATCAACGGAAATGAGTTGTTTTCGGAATTGAAAGTCTTCAGAGAAGGTTTACCAAAAGAGATGACAAAACCAATTGAAGTGCTCAATCAATTGAAATTGATGGAGGATTGTTATCCAAATGTGTGGATTGCGTATCGGATATTATTGACTATTCCTGTTACGGTTGCTTCCGGAGAAAGAAGTTTTTTGAAGTTGAAGCTAATTACGAAATACATCCGCTCAACTATGTCACAAGAAAGGTTGAATGGATTATCCATCATATCCATTGAACATGAGATGGCGGATAAGATTGATTGTGCGGATATTATTAATACTTTTGCTGCTAAAACTGCAAGAAGGATGATATTCAAGTGATGTCTTTGAACTGATTACTTGTTTGACTTAGTGATAATGTGATATCTAAATGATATTTTAGAAATATTGAAATAGCCGGCTATTATATTTGGTATTCTTTTGTATTGATGCTCTTTTGTTTAGTAAAATTTCTTCGTTTTTTTATGCCTATCTTAATAGCAATTCGCAAAAGGCCCATTTTGTTGTTATCCGCTTTAGGCCCTTCAAAACTCAGGGTCGGCCCTGAAGCTCTCTCCGGGGTGGAGAGGTTGATGACGGCGTTGCACTCAGCTTTGGTGTGAGGAGTGAGAGGGAGATCGAGGATGAAGATTAAAATCATCGATCAGGGGCGGCCCTACATTAGGGGCAGTGGGGCTACGCCCCTAGGGATCTTTGTGAATTTTTTTTTATATATGGGTACCTAGTTACATGTTTACAAAAAAAATTCATCCATCTCACAAAAAGAATTTTTCTCGACTTCTTAAAATTAATTTTTGAAATTTAAAGTTAATGTAATTAATTAATTTTAGATAATACAATTATAAATATTACTCCATCCGCACTGTAGAAAGAATTCTATTTGCAAAACTTTACGAATTTTAGTGATATATTTATATTTCATGTTTTTATTCCTAAATTTATCAAATATTTAGTTTAATATTGATGGTATGATATTAAAATTATAATGATAATTTTAAGTACATTGTGTCATTCTATACTATCAATAAATACGCATTCCTTTTATTGCCATATCATGTTAATAATATATTTTTATTTCAACTCTAATTAATGTCTCAAAATAATTTTATTAGACATTAATACTTTATTGCGCTTATTTTTATTTTTTTACCACAAGAAAACATTAAAATCAACACTTTGTGTATTAAAAACATTGTTGAAAGAAAAATTATCACACAATTTATTTTAAATTTCTTTAAGTATGGGTAAGGAAAAAATTCTTGTATTTCTATTTAAATTAGGTTATCTTCTACAACAAAAAAAAATATCGCCCCAAGCCGTGGGATGGTCATAAGAAGAATAGAAGAATTTTTGGTAATTAGCTCCATCAACAAGTTTGACTTACACAAGCAATATAAGCAGCTTAAATTACGTATCAGGAAAAAAAAATACCACATACAACTTTTTACCGTCGTTGACGAATGACTAAATTACGAACAAAAAAATCACTTTAAATATGCAACTACGTCAAGAAATAGATCAAATGTCTAATTTCAAAAGTTGAATAATTTAATAACTAAATAATTAATTTACATGTGACCACACGAAAATTCCTATGTATATTTAATCATTTTCCTAGTCGTATTAACAAACAATTACAATTGAGTAATGCTATAGATCTCAATTTTTTTATTTTAAAAGGATTTCAAATGACATAACATTGATATTTTAATGATAATTTAGGACATAATCAATCACATGAATACAGTTTATTTAATTTTGTAGAATTTATCTTGGGAAACAAATAAAAGATCACTATCCAGCTTTTAAAGATAACATGGAACTCTTGAAGAATTATCATGAAGAAGGTAAAGTCAATTTGGAGATTTAGAGATAAAGAGTAAAAAGAGATAAAGTTCAATGTATATAAATTAGGACACAAATATTTTTTCTCTATAAATAGGTATCTTGTTTTTGAGAGAGGATGAATAGATTGTATTAGTTTAGATTAGGAGTGGGAGTAGGAGTAGATTACATTACTTCTTCATTATACATTTGTTAGATGATCGTTAATTAAAAGTAGTTTTCTTATTTATTTTTAATCTTATTTTCTTCTTTATTTTAGCTAGTTTATTTATTTTCATGTCTAGCAAAAAAAATTTATATGTAGGATGAAGATGAAATTAAATAATTATTAATGGTAATATTTTTCCTCTCTTCTATTATTTATGCTTTTATGTTTAATTGATTCCGCCTTCATGTTTCATTATTGAAATACCTTCGTTTTATAGTTCTTATGTGATTTTAATTTATTAAGAGATTTTGATAAATTATTGTTAAAATATGAGTTTTTCATAATCCATGTTTACTCGAAAAAGTTTGGTGGGTTATAGTTAATCTTTAAATTTTCATAATCTATGATTGTCCACGTTAATTATAAAATTACTAAATTAAATGGACGGGAGGTCAAAATCATATTTAGGTTATACATGTAAGACCCGAACTTTTTATGAATACAGAATTAATTTAGCTAAATATTAATAAGGTGTTGATTTGATATAATGTTGTAGTTATGGGTAAAATGTGCAAATTTTGTAAAGTAAACAAGTGGTCATAAAATATTCATTTTGTCGGAGAATATTTGTTTTGGTCGAAAAATATTCTTTTTGTTGGGAATATCCGTACGACGGCGCAATCATTGGTGGACCACATAACGAAATAATTGTCAGATATAGAAAGCGACAGAAATAACCTTTTAACGACAAAAATTTTACCATTAAAACTGTTGAAATACCCGATGATAAAAGTACAGTAATACACGTGGTTGCACAGTGGCACACGATATTGCACAGTATCCCTGATTATTAATTCTTACGTAAAAAGTCACTCAATAATTGATACAGTAAAATTACACAATTTTTCATATTATTGATACAATAATTGTTACAGCGATAATTGAATAGTATTTTACATTATTGATTCAATAATTGTCACGACACAGTAACTCATATTATTGAATTAATATTATTGGATAGCATTATTAATAATGTCTAGAAAATTTTGTTGAGGAAAGGGGTTAGGTTATTTAATTGTGCGCCAATAAGAAAAAATTCTTATAGGAAATCCCCCTCTTTCCTGGGAACGATCTGATTATCAGTATTGTGAATCTATAATATTAATTAGTAATAATTATTGAAGAATTGTAAATAATTGATGAATTTGGTAAGTAATTATTTCTTTAAATTTTGATATAAATGGAGGAATTTTAGAATGAGACAATTGTTGAAAGTTGTTATTTTTTTTATGAAACCATAATTATCTTCTCTAATAATACATTTATATATTATTATAATAATACATTATAATAGTATAATGTGATAATATAATAGTATATATTTTTTAATAATTTAAATGGTAATATTATTATATTTTTGGACATGTGAATTAAATGGAGTGAAGATGATCTAATTGAATTTGAATTAGTTTTCAAATTGAATTTGAATTCTTTTATTTTAAAAAAACATGTGATAAACAAGTTCGTGTTATTTTCAAAAGGTGTGTGCCACATTATTTTCAAAAGTGTGCGTATGTGTATTTTGTTAGAAAAGGTGTGCTAGCACTTTCCTATAAATAGGCTGCTTAGTTAAACAATGAAACTCACACATGAATCAGAAAATTCTCTCTCTATAATTTCGAGTGTATTTCTTGTGAGTATAAGGATATTTTGAGTGTAACTTTTGTGCAAGATTTTCTCAGAATAGCATATGATATTCCAGTCAAATCCAGTTTCTACTAAGGTAAAGGATATTATTTTTTTTTTCTTTTAGGAGGTTATTTTCTTTCGATACTCGTAAATGATATTATTTTCTTCCATATTCGTAAGAGATATCATTTTCTTGCATACTCCATATTATGTAAGCGATATTATTTCGTCTCGTATTCTTAAATTTGAACTTACTATGATAAGTATTGCTTCTATAATTTTTGAAATGATTAGAAATTTCGCTTCATCTAATATCATTTCACATGAATATTGGTCTGAACTTTTTTATTGAATTTGAGACTTTTCATTACTGGGTACTGTTCATGGGCACTGTTCATACAAACGGTACTGTTCACGAGTACTATTCAAGAAAAAAAAATTCCCTTTCTTCGTCCAAGTTATCTGTTGTGACCCTTATTCTTGAAATTGAATCCATGTTATGGTCTCATTTGATTTATTCTTATTATCATAATTCTCATACTTCAATTATGTTGAAAGTTATCTTTGGCCCGTAGTGCAAAGATGTAATGTTGGTTGATGAATATCTTTGGCCCGTAGTGCAAAGATGAGCTGTTAATTGATATCTTTGGCCCGTAGTGCAAAGATGAACTGTTGGTTAATGAATATCTTTGACCCGTAGTGCAAGGATGAGCTGTTGATTGATATCTTTGGCCCGTAGTGCAAAGATGGACAGGTGTTTGACATGACCATGATCACCGGTGATACAAATGATTATCTTTGGCCCGTAGTGCATAGATAATTCGTTGATTAGAAATAAATATTGATTGATGTTACAGGGATAAAATATTGATAATGGACTTTTAAATCATGGAAGATAGTAGACATCATGCTCTATTTGACTCTTCTAATGGATTGTTGTTTCCGTTGCAGTTGTTGATCTAAAAAAAATGTTATCTATTATATTCTATCAGATTTTTCCCTTTTAAGGACTAAGGATAATTTATTATACATTATCTTAGTCATAATATTCTTTACTGGGCTAGTTGAACTCATCATTTTTTTTTGTTCCATTTTTCTTCTCCGGAGGCGAAAATATAGCGAAGACTAGTCAGGGTGTGGAGTGATGGTTCAAGACAGTTGTTATAGCAGTCCTAACTATTTTGTAAAATATTGTATCAATAATTGTAAAGAGGACTTTATTTGAGTTTGGATATTATCTAGAAGATAATATTTGTATTAAAACTCACAGTATAGGTGTTGTCGTATTTTGCGCGACAGTTGGATTAATGAAGTTTGTATTTAGTTTCTGTACCATGTATTTAGTGACTCAAAATGGGTTGCGTGGACCTATTTTGGGGGCGTCACAATTGGTATCAGATTAGGGATATGATCTCTGGTGGAGATCTGAGATTAGAACTAGGAGGGGAGAGACGAGTAAATCTTTCGCTAGTGTGTCCTACCTAAGCTTATTGGTTTGGTCGGTCAGAATATAGGGATATTATGTGGCATGTCAATTTCTTTAATTAACCCTTGTTTTGTGGCGGTATTTGAGAATGATATCTGAAAATGTTGAGATGAGCAATGGAGCACATGAGATCGTTGAGACACATACAACCAACAACCAGGATAATGTGCATCAAGAAGGTAATAATACTCTTGTAAACAACAACACTAACCAAATGATGAATGATGGGATGTTTAGGAGCTTTCTATAGTCCATGCAAAATCAGACGAGAGAGACTCCTGTTCAAAATGCATGTAGAAACAATGGTAACTCACGGCTTGTCACTGCCAAATAATTCAAGGAGTTTGAACTGCCAGAGTTTTTAGGAAAGCCAGAGCCATTGAAGGCAGAGACATGGATTAAACAAATTACCAAGATATTTGATGTCTTGGGATGCACTGAAGAGCAAAAAGTTCCATTTTCCACCTTCATGTTGCGTGAAGAGGCAGATTACTGGTGGAAATCTGTAAAACGTACCCATCCGTCCGCACTTAAGATGTCTTAGGAGAGGTTCCAAGAATTATTAAATGATAAGTACTTTTTAGAAAATATTCGTCACATGAAGGAGGTGGAGTTTATCAAACTGGAGCAGAATAATATAATTGTGTCGCAATATGAAGCCAAGTTTACGGAGTTATAGTGAATAAGGCTGAGTTATTGGAGCGGGATTATGAGTCAGCTCAACCAAAAGACAACAACCGATAACACGATAATAGTCATACCAGTGGCAACAATCATCAACGCAGTGATAATCAACGTGCCAGAAATGGTAACCACCTCGGTGGTAATCATGGCCAAGATAACAGGAGAGGTGAGTTAAGTGGAAATTTCAAGAAAAGAATATTCAAGAAAAGAATATTCAATAATGATGGGAAGACATCGGCACCACCAAAAAATTCTAGGGGAGGAAAACGACCGCTAGTTAGATGCTACAGATGCGGAGAGGAGCGACATGTTAGAGTTTATGCCATAGAGGCCAATTATTTGATATAATTGCTTAACATTTTGATATTATATTTGATTGAATAAATATATGATTTTATTATGGTTTTATTTACTGCGTTATATAAATGTTAACATAATAAAATTCCTTAAAATAGTGATACAAATTATATAATTTCAAGTATGTGACTTGAACATGAGATTATATAATTAAAATTAGTATCATTGTTCTTAAATGTCCCTAGTCGAGTATCATTGTTTGATGGGACAACAATGATGCATTGAGACTAGTATGTGGATTGACTGATGACCAAATCTCATTGGTCATAAATATATGAGATATTAAGTCCATGCATAGGTACATGTTAGAGAACGATGTACTGGACAGACCCACCATGAGAATTCTACGTGGAACATTATGCAAAGTGTCATTAGCGATTCTCATAGTGACAATGATGTAATGGTCCTCCGACCTGAAATCACTATATTACTTCACGGGAATTTATGTACTTTGATATCATCAAATGTCACCTTTAATAGGGTGGACTATAAAGATGATTATTGGGTACATCATGAATCGTGTGAGGAATATGAGTGATCTAGATGGAATTTAACCCTCCTATATATTAGGGGTGATATCCACAGGCCTCTTGATTGAGTAGGACTATGAAATGCATGGCCATGCTCAAATAGTGATTTGTTTCATATAGTCTACTCATTGATCAAGAAAACTCAGATTAAATTATGAAGAGTATGACACATTCCATGACTCGAGTTTAATCTAGGATATTAAGGTTAAAAGGATTAAATTACATTGAAACATTGGTCACGAAAAGGTTGCATCGAATCATCGATCTTATTATTACTTGGGTAGCAATGATGCATTACTAGATGTCATTTCATTGCTTATAATTTTATAATATGATTATAAAATTATTGCCAACGTAATAATAACCTATAAGGTCACACACATAGAACGTAATTTAAAAGGGAATAAATTTAAATTTTTAAGGATTTAAATATATTAATATGATTAATAGTATTTAAATCACGAATTTAAATTAAAAGGATAATTTGTATATATGTATATTAATTAAGTAAGACTTAATTAAGATATATATATATATATATATATATAAATTAAGTATTTTATGAAATTAAGTTTTGATTTGATTAATTCCTTTAACTACTATATATATATGATTTATAAAGCGACAACTTAGGGTTACATCATTTTGAAAAAAAAACTAGCGCTTTCTTAGAGAGAGAGACTAGAGAAAAGCAGTTCCTAAATCTCGTTCTTTTTGGTGGCTAATCTGCTTGATCCCTTTATCGTAAAATCGTTCGACGGTTCATGCGACGTTCGTGTGGATACCGTAGAGGCACGGTTCTGATTGGATTGCGTAAAGGATTCGAAGCCGTTTCAGAAATCTTTCATAATCGGTATAATATCTAAACCACTGAATTAATTTCTGTTTTCGCATGGATCCTGTTTTGGGTTTCGGAATTGCTTTAAATTGGTTTATTTCCGCTACGTTTCTGTGTCGAAACCCTTCATGGCACATAGGTTCAAACTGTTCACAGCCTTCCAAGGTGTGTTTCAATTGTGGAAAAGATGGTCATATAGCTCGATTTTGTCCGATAGCGAAGTCAAGTCCAGCTGGGACGGTGGCTTCAAAGGCTATCCCAAACAAGTCAAAGTCAGTGTTTCCTGGAAGAGCATTTATCGTGACTGCCCAAAACGCGAGAAACCCAAACAAGGTGATCACGGGTAAGCTAATCAGAAACTCTTACGAAGTTTATACCTTATTAGATACTGGTTCTACCCATTCTTTTATCTCTCCTGCTTGTGCTCAACGTTTGAACTTGACTCCTGAGAAATTAGACTTTGACTTATCTGTTGAAACTCCATTAGGAGAAACTTTCAATACATCCACTGTTTATAAATCTTGCTTGATTCAAGTTTAGACCATCACATTACTTGTTGATCTCATATCTTTAAAGATACTTGTATTTGATGTGATTTTAGAGATTGATTGGTTAACTACTCATCATGCCAAAATTGATTGTTTTCGTAAGGTCGTTAGTTTTTATATTCCTAACCAACCTGTTATGCGAATTCAAGCAACCAAACCACTAAAGTCAATCACTGTCATATCAAGCCATAAAGCCATTCGTTTATTGAAAAACGGATATCAAGCTTTCTTAGCCCATGTCATGGACTTGAACAAAAATACGTCAGATTTAAATAATATTTCTGTTGTTAATGAATTTTCTGACGTATTTCCTGAAGTACTTCCTGGCCTACCCCCAGAGCAGGATATTGAATTTTGTATTGACCTTGAATTCGGTACAAAACCCATTTCCAAAACCCCATATCGAATGGCTCCTATTAAACTTCAGGAGTCAAAAACCCAACTACAGGAGCTGTTAGATATTGGTTTCATTCATCCTAGTACATCTCCTTGGGGTGCTCCTATTTTATTCGTAAAGAAGAAAGATGGGAGTATGCGACTTTGCATTAGCTATCGGGAGTTGAACCATGTCACCATCAAAAATAGGTACCCACTACTTCGCATTGATGACCTGTTTGACCAGTTGTAAGGTGCTAAATTCTTCTCAAAAATCGATCTTTGTTCCGGATATCATCAGTTAAAGATTAAAACTGACGACATTCCAAAGATTGCTTTATGATGAACCGAGTATTCAAGGAATATTTGGATCATTTTGTGGTTGTCTTTATTGATGACATCCTCATCTATTCCAAAAGTCATGAAGATCATGAGCAACACTTGAGACTGATACTCCAAAAGCTTCGTGAGAACAAGTTATATGCTAAGTTGAAGAAATGCGAGTTCTGGCTTGAGAAAGTAGCATTCCTTGGGCACGTGGTATCAAAGTATAGAATATGAGTTGACCCAGAAAATATTGAAGCAATATAAAGTTGGGAGCAACCTAAGACAGTAACTGAAGTACGTAGCTTTCTGGGCTTAGCTGGTTATTATCGGAGATTCGTTGAAGGATTTTCTCGAATCGCTACTCCATTAACTCAATTGACTCAAAAAGATACAAAATTCGAATGGAGCGAAGAATGTGAGAAGAGCTTCCAAGAACTCAAGAGGAGACTCATTTCGGCACCTATTCTAACAATACCATCAGGTTCAGAGGGATTTGTCATCTACAATGATGCTTCAGGCAAAGGTTTAGGATGTGTTCTTTTGCAACATGGGAAAGTCATAGCCTATGCCTCGCGACAACTCAAAGAATATAAGAGAAATTATCCTACTCATGAGCTAGAGTTGGAAGCAGTCGTTTTTGCGTTAAAGATCTGGAGGCACTACCTATATGGAGAGAAAGTGGAGATATATTCAGATCATAAAAGCCTCAAATATTTCTTCACCCAAAAAGAACTCAACATGTGGCAACAACATTGGCTCGAGCTGTTGAAAGATTACGACCAAACCATTCAATACCATCCTAGAAAAGTAAACGTGGTAGCTGACGCATTGTGTAGAAGATCGTATGCGGGTATGAGTGCGATGTTGTTAACACAAAAACCCATTTTATATGGCTTACAAAAGATGGAGATAGAGTTAAAGGCTCCAAGTACCCATGTGATGGTATCAAATATACGAGTAGAACCGACTTTAATTGATAAAGTTAAAGCTGCTCAAGCTACAGACCCAGAGCTGATGCATATGAAGAAGAAAGTACAAAAAGGTGTTATTTCAGAAGCAAGAATCGATGAAGAAAGAATAATTTGAGTCAACTCCATAATTTGTGCTCCTAACGACTCTGATTTGAAGTACAAAATCATGATGGAGGCACACAACACACCATTTGCAATTCATACTGGAAGTACTAAAATGTATCATGATCTTCGACATACATTTTGGTGGAGTAATATGAAGACAGAGATCGCGGAGTTTATCTTAAGATGTTTAACTTGTTAACGTGTTAAGGCAGAGCATCAAGTGCCAAAGGGTCCATTGCAACCACTTGAGATTCCAGAATGGAAGTGGGAGCACATCAACATGGATTTCGTTACTGGTCTTCCCAAGGTTTCTCAAGGCATAGATGTAATTTGGGTCATTGTCGATAGATTAACCAAGTCTGCTCATTTCTTGCCTATATGAGAAACTTATTCACTTGAACTTCTTTCTCGTATGTACATAAATGAGATTGTGAGATTGCATGGTATGCTAGTATCCATAGTTTCTGATCGAGACCCAAGATTCACTTCACGATTTTGGGTCAGTTTGCAGAAAGCTATAGGCACTGATTTACGATTCAGTTCTGCATATCATCCTCAGACGGACGGGAAATAAGAGAGGACTATTCAAACTCTTTAAGATCTATTAAGACTCTGTGTCCTAGACTTCAAAGGAAGTTGGGACAAGTACTTTCCATTGGTGGAATTCTCCTACAACAACCGTTATTAAGCAAGTATAGGCATGACTCCATTTGAGGCGTTGTATGAATGAAAGTGAGCTCTCCAGTATGCTAGGACGATGTAGGTGAAGTAACGTTGTTGGGACCAAAATTGGTACGCATAACTACGAAAAAGATTCAAATGATCCGATAACGTATACAAACCTCACAAGATCGACAAAAGAGTTATGCTGATCTTCATCGAAGGGACGTGGAATTTAATGTTGGAGATCATGTATTGTTACGTGTTGCTCCATGGAAAGGAGTTACGAGATTCAGGAAGAGAGGGAAGCTCAACCCTCGATTCATTGGTCCATTTGAAATCCTCGATCGAGTAGGAATTGTGGCCTATAGACTCGCTTTACCGCCAAGTATGTCTCGTGTTCATAACGTTTTTCACATATCCATGCTACATAAATATTTGAAAGACCCGAGCCAAATTATTTAGCTAGAATCAGACGAGATAGCAGAGGATTTAACATATGAAGAGGTACATATTAAAATCTTGGATAAGAAGGAACATATTTTATGCTCAAAGGTTATACCTCAAGTCAAAGTTTTATGGAAAAATCATGATATTGAGGAAATGACCTAGGAGTTAGAATCGGATATGAAAACAAGGTATCCTTACCTCTTCGACATACCAGGTACGTACATCAATTTCGAGGATGAAATTTCATAAGGAGGGGAGGTTATAAGACCCCAACTTTTTATGAATAAAGAATTTATTTTGCTAAATATTATTTTTGAATAATAAGGTGTTGATTTGATATAATGTTGTAGTTATGGGTAAAATATGTAAATTTTGCAAAGTAAACAAGTGGTCATAATATATTCATTTTGTCAGGGAATATTTGTTTTGGTTAGGGAATATTCTTTTTGTCGGAAATATCTGTACGACGGCGCAATCATTGGTGGACCATATAACAGGACAAAACTTTTACCGTTAAAACTGTTGAAATACCCGGTGATAAAAGTACAGTAATATGCGTGGTTGCATGCGCACGCACGCATATTATTACCTGATATCCCCGATACAGTAAAATTGATACAAATTTTCATATTATTGATGCAATAATTGTTACAGTGATAATTGAATAGTATTTTACATTATTGATTCAATAATTGTCGCGACATAATAACTCATATTATTGAATTAATATTATTGGATAGCATTATTGATAATGTCTAGAAAGTTCTGTCGAAGAAATGGGTTAGGTTATTTAATTATGTGCCAATAAGAAGAAATTCTTATAGGAAAGCCCCCTCTTTCCTGGGAACGATCTGGTTATCAGTATTGTAAATCTATAATATTAATTAGTAATAATTATTAAAGAATTTTAAATAATTGATGAATTTGTTAAGTAATTATTTCTTTAAATTTTGATATAAATGGAGGAATTTTAGAATGAGACAATTGTTGAAAGTTGTTATTTTTTTTATGAAACCATAATTATCTTCTTTGATAATATATTTATATATTATTATAATATTACATTATAATAGTATAATGTGATAATATAATAGTATATTTTTTTATAATTTAAATGGTAATATTATTGTATTTTTGGGCATGTGAATTAAATGGAGTGAAGATGATCAAATTGAATTAGTTTTCAAATTGAATTTGAATTCTTTTATTTTTAAAAAACATGTGACAAACAAGTTGGTGTTATTTTCAAAAGGTGTGTGCCACATTATTTTCAAAAGTGTGCGTATGTGTATTTTGTCAGAAAAGGTGTGCTGACACTTTCTTATAAATAGGCTGCTTAGTTAAGCAATGAAACTCACACCTGAATTAGAAAATTCTCTCTCTATAATATCGAGTGTATTTCTTATGAGTATAAGGATACTTTGAGTATAGCTTTTGTGCAAGATTTTCTCAGAATAATATCTGATATTTTAGTCAAATCAAGTTTCTACTAAGGTAAATGATATATTTTTTTTCTTTCAGGAGGTTATTTTCTTTCGATACTCATAAACGATATATTTTCCTTCCATATTTGTAAGAGATATCATTTTCTTTCATACTCCATATTATATAAGCAATATGATTTCATCTCGTATTCTTAAATTTGTACTTACTATGATAAGTATTGCTTCTATAATTCCTGAAATGATTAGAAATTTGGCTTCATCTAATATCATTTCACATGAATATTGGTCTGAACTTTTTTTATTGAATTTGAGACTTTTCATTACTGGGTACTGTTCATGGGCACTTTTCATACGGTACTGTTCATACATACGGTACTATTTACGAAAAAAAATTCCTTTCTTCGTCCAAGTTATCTGTTGTGACCCTTATTCTTGAAATTGAATCCATGTTATGGTCTCATTTGATTTATTCTTATTATCATAATTCTCAGACTTAAATTATATTGAAAGTTATCTTTGACCCGTAGTGCAAAGATGAACTGTTGGTTGATGAATATCTTTGGCCCGTAGTGCAAAGATGAGCTGTTGATTGATATCTTTGGCCCGTAGTGCAAAGATGAACTGTTGGTTGATGAATATCTTTGGTCCGTAGTGCAAAGATGAGCTGTTGATTGATATCTGTGGCCCGTAGTGCAAAGATGGTTAGGTGTTTGACATGATCATGACCACTGGTGATACAAATGATTATCTTTGGCCCGTAGTGCATAGATAATTCTTTGATTAAAAATAAATATTAATTGATGTTACAGGGATAAAATATTGATGATGGACTTTTAAATCATAGAAGATAGTAGACATCATGCTCTACTTGACTCTTCTAATGGATTGTTGTTTCCGCTGCAGTTGTTGATCTAAAAAAATGTTATCTATTGTATTCTATCAGATTTTCTCTGTTAAGGACTAAAGATAATTTATTCTGTATTATCTTAGTCATAATATTCTTTACTAGGCTAGTTGATCTCATCCTTTTCCTTTTTGTTCCATTTTTCTTC
Source organism: Panax ginseng (assembly GCA_020205605.1). Taxonomy (NCBI): domain Eukaryota; kingdom Viridiplantae; phylum Streptophyta; class Magnoliopsida; order Apiales; family Araliaceae; genus Panax; species Panax ginseng. Next base: position 109,948,367 of record CM035134.1, read on the forward strand.
TCAGGAGACGAGAATATAGCGGAGACTAGTAAGGGTGTGGAGTGATGATTCAAGACAGTTGTTATAGCAATCCTAACTATTTTGTAAAATAGTGTATCAATAATTGTAATAAGTACATTATTTGAGTTTGGATATTGTCTAGAAGACAATATTTGTATTAAAACTCATAGTATATGTGTTGTTGTATTTTGCACGATAGTTGGATTAATGAAGTTTGTATTTAGTTTCTGTACCATGTATTTGACGACTCAGAATGGGTTGTGTGGACCTATTTTGGGGGCGTCACAATAAAAATATAAGATATTGAATTATTTGTTATGTTGATTGTTTAATGACTTCGGATTTCTAGATTGTTTCTTATTATTAGTTAGTTTAATTATAGTTAATCAATTCTCCATCTTTATTTCTAATTCGCCTAAAATAAATATTAAGTATGTTTTAAAATTAATTTAGTCTTTGTGGGTTCGACCTGCATTTGCCAAATCTATAAATAACGTTGTGCACTTACAGTACATAATTTTAACTCATCACATATCATTTGAGACACTTTTTGAGACCAGAAATTTCAGACATCTAACATCGTCTGTTACAATTGTGCTACATTTAGATTGCATGAATGAAGGTGAAAAATATAAATTGAAATAACTCATTTCTATAAAATAAAAAATATTATGTTTGGGTATTCAATTGGACTGAAATGAACTATTCGATTCCTCCAAAATTTATGAATTTTATTTCTTGAGTTATGGTTATAGAATGACTCATTCCAATTGGAAGGACTCATTTCAGCTGGAATGGAATGAATCATTCCACTTTTCATTCTATTCTCTTCTCTATTTCATTCCCTTTCCAATTCTAAATTACTTCAGTCCAAACATAACATTACAATATTTTAAAATATTTAAAATGGTCATATGAAATGGTTACCTAAAATCGCGTCATACTCCCTCGACGTCAATTTTTCTTTTTAGTTATTTACAGAAATAAAGAATTATATTTATTTTATGGGCTATATGTATGTACACAACTGTGTATTACACAGTCGGGCAATGGCCACGGTTCACCCATCACCGTAGCTCAGAATAGCTATGACGACGGGTGAAACCGTCGTTATAGACCAATGTACTACACAACTGTGCACATACATTTTTCCCTTATTTTATAACTATGAACTAACATTATGTTTTTAAATTATTATTACTTTTTTAATATAAATTTTATCATCAAACCACCACAACTAAATTCTTAATTAATATTAAGAGTTCATTTAAGAATAATCATTGTAAACAACTACATTCTTAGTTAATATTAAGAGTTCATTAAGAATATAATAATTGTAAACAGTATTAATAATGTGACGCCCCCAAAATAGGTATACATCAACCATTCTAAGTTGTCAATACATGGTACAGAAACAACTACAACTTTATTATTACAATAGTAAAACTGTGAGTTTGAATACAAATATTATCTTCTAGATAATATCTATACCCAATTAAATCCTCATCACATTTATTGATACATTATTTTACAAAAATGGTGAGGACTACTAAACAACTCTCTCTATAACCATCATTCCATACCCAGGACTAAGTACTCGCTACATTCTCGCCTCTGAGAAGAAAAATGGAACAAAAAGGAAAAGGGTGAGCTCAACTAGCCCAAGAAGAATATTATGACTAAGATAATATACAACAAATTATCGTTAGTCTTCAACAGAGAAAAATCTAATAGAATACAATAGACAACAAGTTTTAAATCAATATTCGCAATGAAATAATAATTCATTAGAAGAGTTAAGTAGAGAATGCAAACTACTATCTTCTATGTATGAATTTAAAGTTCATCGCTCTATCTTTTATCCTCAAACATCAATCAATATATATATCCGAATCAAATATTCATCTTTGCACTACAGCCAAAGATATTCATCATTGGTCATGTTCATCTAAACACTGCTCATCTTTGCACTACGGGCCAAAGATATTCATCAGAAATCATTCATCTTTGCACTACAGGCCAAAGATATTCAATAATATCATCATTTAAGACTGAGGATGATGAAAAATATTTTTAAAGAAACGAATCCAATGAAACAAAATGACAAGGATTAAGGATTACGGATTAAGTACTTTGTTTTATCCACGTCCAAAAATACCTCAAAAATAATCATAGTGGTGTAAAATTCAAGAATGATCAAAACATGGATACAATCAAAGCTAGTATCCACAATAGATATTTTGGACGAAAAGGAAAATTTTTATTTTTTGATGAATAGTGCCGTATTCGTGAATAGTACCGTATACGTAAATAGTGCCGTATACGTGAATAGTAACTCCGACACTAAAAGTTCCAAATTTGATTAAAAAGTTCAGATCAATACTTCGGCATAATGATATTAGAATAAATAATATCATTAAAAAATAATATCCCTTACCTCGAAAGATCGGTGATTTCTAAATTGAAACAGGATATATGCTATGACTTGAACTTGCAATCGTATAGCAATACTCAAAATATACTCAAAATACTCACAAGAATACGCTCGATAATATAGAGAGAGAAAATTTTAGTTTCTGGTGTGATTTTCAATTCTAACCTAAGCACCCTATTTATAGGAAAATGCTTAGAACACCAAAGCAGAAAATTTTAATAAAATATTAATATATATATATATATATAATCTTCACGCACTCCTTTGAATCTGAAATTCAGCAATTGAACACATGCCTCACACATGCAAAAAACGTTTTTTGTAAAAAAAATATTTAAAACTTCAAAAATTAATTATTTTGGAGCTTCAGAACTTCAATAATTCATAATAAATATCCTTTTTGTCATAAAATTCGAATCTCGTGACTTTTTATAGGAAATTCAATTCTCTACAACTTTACAGAAGAAAGTTTTTCCAAATTCCAAACAGAAATTGACCGAAATCCACAAACGGACGATTTTACTAGCTATAATCAAATTTCAGTCAATAAATGGGGTCCACCGACATGTTTAACATGTTTTAAACATTTATTGCAACAAAAATACTCTTCCTCCTCGTATACTCATATATCCCATATTCGTTGTAAAAATATCACCATTATTATATTATTAAAATATAATAATATATTTAAATAATTTCAATTTTCAAAAATTGTCACATTAAAATTTTCTCCATCTATATCTACATAAAATCAATATTTTCCTCATCATATGAATCAATAATTAATTATTCACAAATAATATTACGTAATCACAATATTGACAACCAGCGCTTCAGGGAAAGAGGGGCTTTCCAATAAGAATTTCTCCTCATCAAGGCGCCAGCAATTAGGTGACCAAACCTCTCCTTGATGTAACTTTCTAGACATTGCCAATAATATTATCTAATAATATTATTCAGATAATACTGAATTATTGCTTCGATAATAAAAAATCTTTGTGTAATGACAATTATTGAAACAACAACAATATAAAATATCAACGCAGCAATTATTAAATCAATAAAATAAAATCTTTGAATAAAGATTATCGTAACCATTATTGAGTAGTGCCTTTTTACGTAAGAATCAATAATTGGTTCAATACTGTGTTCTCGTGTTTTTTAACCACCAGTATTTTAACGATTAATTCTGTAATAACTACGCCTGTTATTTTTAAACAACTTATATTTGTCGTTTTCTTCCTCCAATCGCTTTTAGGGTTATGGGGCCCACACATGGTCATTTACTGGCCGCATTTAATATTCCCCAACAAAGATCTAATATACCACGACTAAACGAATATTCCCCGATAATAATGAATACTTTATAACCACTTGCTTATTTTGAAATATTTGTGTATTTTACCCATAACTATCCACATTAATCAAATAACCCTTACTATTTCAAAATAATAATTAGAGGAAATTAAATTTCTTTAATAATAAGTTTGGGGTCTTACAACCTCCCCTCCTTATGAAATTTCATCCTCGAAATTGACGTACGTACCTGGTGTTTCAAAAAAGGTGAGGATACCTCGCTTTCATTTCCGTTTCCAATTCCCAGGTCATTTCCTCTATAGCATGGTTCCTCCACAAAACTTTAACTTGTGGTATGACCTTCGTGCGTAGGACATGCTCCTTCCTATCCAAGATCTTGACAGGTACCTCCTCATATGTTAAGTCTTCTGCTATCTCGTCCGGTTCTAACTCAATAACGTGGTTCGGGTCTTTCACATATTTACGAAGTACGGATATGCGAAACACATTATGAACACGAGACATACTCGGAGGTACGCGAGTCTATAGGCTACATTTCCTACTCGGTTAAGAATTTGAAATGGACCAATAAATCGTGGATTGAGCTTTCCTCTCTTCCCAAATCTTGTAACTCCCTTCCATGGAGCAACTCGCAACAATATATGATCCCCTATACTAAATTCCATGTCCTTTCGATGAAGATCCTCATAACTCTTTTGTCGATCTTGTGCCGCTTTTGTATCGTTGTCAATCATTTGGATCTTTTTGGTAGTCATACGTCTTCTTCGGGTCCCAACAATGTTGCTTCACCCACCTCATCCCAACATATTGGAGAGCGACACTTTCGTCCATATAATGCTTCAAATGGAGCCACACCTATACTTGCTTCGATAATCATTATTGTAGGAGAATTCCACCAATGGTAAATACTTATCCCAACCGCCTTGAAGTCTAGGACACGAGTCTTAATAGATCTTCAAGAGTTTGAATAGTCCTCTCTCGATTGTCCGTCCGCTTGAGGATGGTATGCGGCAATCAATCGTAAATCCGTGCCCATAGCTTTTTGCAAGCTAACCCAAAATCTTGAAGTGAATCTTGGGTCACGATCCGAAACTATGGATACTGGCATGCCATGCAATCTTATAATCTCATTTACGTATATTTGAGCAAGACGTTCAAGGGAATAAGTCTCCCGTATCGGCAAGAAATGAGCAGACTTGGTTAATCTATCAACAATAACCCAAATAGCATTGATGCCTTGAGAAACCGTAGGAAGACCCGTAACGAAATCCATGGTAATGTGTTCCTACTTCCATTTCGGAATCTCAAGTGGTTGCAACGGACCCTTAGGTACTAGATGCTACGCCTTTACACGTTGACAAGTTAAACACATCGAGATAAACTTTGCAATCTCTCTCTTCATATTGTTCCACCAAAATGTATGTCGAAGATCACGATACATTTTAGTACTTCTAGGATGGATTGCAAATGGTGTATTGTGTGCCTCCATCATAATCTTGTACTTCAAATCAGAGTCGTTAGGAACACAAAGTCCGGAGTGGACTCAAGTATTCCTTCTTCATCAATTCTCGCCCTAATAACACCTTCTTGTACTTTCTTCTTCATACGCATCGACTGTTGGGTGGTGGCTTGAGCAACCTTAACTTTTTCTATTAAAGTTGGCTCTGTCGTATACTTGACATCATCGCACTCATTCCTGCATAAGATCTTCTACTCAACGCATCAAATATCACGTTCGCTTTTCGGGATGGTATTGAATAGTGTGGTCGTAGTCTTTCAATAGCTCGAGCCAACGTCATTTTGCCAAGATGTTGAGTTCTTTTTTGAGTGAAGAAATATTTAAGGCTTTTATGGTCCGAATATATCTCCACTTTCTCCCCATATAGATAGTGCCTCCGGATCTTTAGCATTTAAAAGCATCACTTTATAACTCTAGATCATGAGTAGGATAATTCCTCTCATATTCTTTAAGTTGTCGCGAGGCATAGCTATGACTTTCCCACGTTGCATGAGAACACATCCTAACCCTTTGCACAAGCATCGTTGTAGATAAAAAATCCATCCGTACCGGATGGTATTGTTAGAACAGTCTTAAAATAAGTCTCCTCTTAAGCTCTTGGAAACTCTTTTCGCATTCCTCGCTCCATACGAATTTTATATCTTTCCTAGTCAGCTGAGTTAATGGAGTAGTGATTCGAGAAAATCCTTCCACGAATCTCTGATAATAACCAAATAAGCCCGAAAAAGTGCGTGCTTGGCCACCGACTTGGTTACTCTAACTTTGTATTGCTTCAATCTTCACGGATCAATGATATCTCCATGTTTCGACACCACGTGCCCAAGGAATGCTACTTCCTCAAGCCAGAACTCGCATTTTTTTAACTTGGCATAGAGCTTGTTTTCACGAAGCCTTTGGAGTACCATCTTCAAATGGTGCTCATGATCTTCACGGCTTTTGGAATATATGAGGATGTCATCAATAAAGACAATAATGAACTGATCCAAATATTCCTTGAATACTCGGTTCATCATATCCATGAAAGCCGCAGGAGCATTAGTCAGTCCGAAAGACATGACTAAGAATTCATAATGCCCGTACCGAGTTCTGAAGGCAGTCTTTGGAATATCCTCAGTTCTAATCTTCAGCTGATGATATCCAGAACGAAGATCGATTTTTGAAAAGAATTGTGCTCCTTAAAACTGGTCAAACATGTCATCAATACTAGGTAGAGGATACCTATTCTTGATAGTGACATGGTTCAATTCCCGATAGTCAATACAAAGTCGCATACTCCCGTCTTTCTTCTTTACAAATAAAACAGGAGCACCCCAATGAGATGTACTAGGATGAATGAAACCGATGTCCAACAACTCCTGTAGTTAGACCTTTAACTCCTGAAGTTCAATAGGAGCCATTCGATATGGGGTTTTAGAAATGGGCTTTGTACCAGGTTCAAGATCAATAAAGAATTCAACTTCACGTTCTGGGGGTAGACCGGGAAGTTCTTCAGGAAATACGTCAGGAAAGTCAATAACAACAGGAATATTATTCAAATTTGACGTGTCTTTATTCAAATCCATAACATGGGCTAAGAAAGATTGACATCCGTTTTTCAATAAATGAATAGCTTTATGATTAGATATGACAGTGATTGATTTTAATGGTTTAGTTTCTTGAATTCGAACAACAAGTTGGTTAGGAATATGAAAACTAACAACCTTACGAAAACAATCAATTTTGGCATGATGAGTAGTTAACCAATCAATCCCTAAAATCACATCAAAGGCAAGTATCTTTAAAGAGATAAGGTCAATAGGTAAGGTGATGGTGCCAACTTGAATCAAACAAGATTTATAAACAGTGGATATGATAAAAGTTTCTCCTAACGGAGTTTCCACAGATAGGTCAAAGTCTAATTTCTCCGGAGTCAAGTTTAAACGTTGAGCACAAGCAGGAGAGATAAATGAATGGGTAGCACCGATATCAAGTAAGGTATAAACTTCGCAAGAATTCATAAATAGCTTACCCGTGATCACCTCATTTGGGTTCCTCGCATTTTGACCAGTCACAACAAACGCTCTTCCAGGAACAGTTGACTTTGACTTTTCTGGGATAGTCTTTTGAGTCACCGTCCTCGCTGAACTAGGTTTCGCTACCGTACAATCTTGAGCGATATGTCCTTTCTTTCCACAATTATAGCATACCTTGAACTGTTGTGGGCAGTTTGGACTGATATGTCCCCTCTTTTCCGCATTTGTAGCATATGACCGGTGGTCGTTTCCTCCCTTAGAACCAGATTCTTTGCTTAAACCGTCGTCTTTCACATAATCGTTGTTGAATCTCCTCTTTTTAAAATCTCCTCCCGATTCGCTTCTTCTATTCTCATGGCCATGATTACCACCAGAGTGGTTACCATTTTTGTCCGTCTTTTTCTTTCTCCGTTGGTTATCGTTGTTTTGTTGACTACCATCTCGGTATGATCCTCGGTTTGTGGTCCTCAAATGGCCGTACTCGTTATCTCGCTTCTAATAATTGAGCCTGCTTACAACATCTCCGAATAGAGAGAAAATTTATGAGAAATGAGATATTGACGTATGCCGGGTTTCAAACCTCTAAGAAACATCCGCATCATACGTTCCTCATTCTCCACCAAATGAGGTGCAAACTGGATAACTCTGCAAACTTTGCCTCGTAATGGGACACCGTCCATGTTATTCTTCTCCAGTCTAATAAACTCCACTTCCTTCATATGACGAACACTTTCAGGAAAGTATTTGTCATTAAATAGTTTCAAACGTCTCAAAGACATACTTTGAAAAGTACTGGATGGGTATGCTTCACAGACTCTCCCACCAAGAGTGATCTGCGCTTTCGCCACGGAACATAAAGGTGGCGAATGGAACCTTCTGTTCCTCCGTGCATCCCAAGACATCAAATATCTTGGTAATTTGCTTGACCCATGTTTCCGCCATGATCGGATCTGGCTTTCCCTTAAATTCTGGTGGTCCCAACTCTTTGAACTGCTTGGCTGTGACAACCCGTGAATTGCTATCATTTCTCCTGTATTTTGAACACGAGTCTCCCTCGTCTGATTTTGCATGAACTGCAAAAAGCTTCTAAACATCCTCTCATTCATCATCTGCTCAGTGGTGTTGTTCACAGGAGGAACATTGCCAGCCTGTTGCACGTTCTCCTCGTTGGTGAGTATAGGCATCTCCACGGTCTCACTTCCACTGTTAATATTCTCAGTCGACATTCTCAAATATTGTCATAAAATAAGGGTTAATTAAGCAAATCAATATATCACATAATATCCCTATATACTGACCAACTAACAAATAAGTTTAGGTAGGACACACTAGCGAAGGATTTACTCGTCTCTCCCCTCCTAATTCTATTCCCCGATCTCCGCCAGAGATCATATCCCTAAGCTCTGATACCAACTATGATGCCCCCAAAATAGGTATACATCACCCATTCTGAGTTGTCAATACATGGTACAGAAACAACTACAACTTTATTATTACAATAGTAAAACTGTGAGTTTGAATACAAATATTATCTTCTAGACAATATCTATACCCAAATAAATCCTCATCATATTTATTGATACATTATTTTACAAAAATGGTGAGGACTACTAAACAACTCTCTCTATAACCATCATTCCATACCCCAGGCTGCATTACGCTTACATTCTCGCCTCCTGAGAAGAAAAATGGAACAAAAAAGGAAAAGGGTGAGCTCAACTAGCCCAGTAAAGAATATTATGACTAAGATAATATACAACAAATTATCGTTAGTCTTCAACAGAGAAAAATCTAATAGAATACAATAGACAACAAGTTTTAAATCAATATTCGCAGCGAAAATAATAATTCATTAGAAGAGTTAAGTAGAGAATGCAAACTACTATCTTCTATGTATGAATTTAAAGTTCATCGTCTATCTTTTATCCCTGTAACATCAATCAATATATATCTGGAATCAAATATTCATCTTTGCACTACAGGCCAAAGATATTCATCAGTTGGTCATGTTCATCTAAACACCTGTTCATCTTTGTACTACGGGCCAAAGATATTCATCAAACATCATTCATATTTGCACTACAGGCCAAAGATATTCAATAATATCATCATTTAAGACTGAGGATGATGAAAAATATTTTTAAAGAAATGAATCTAGTGAAACAAAATGACAAGGATTAAGGATTACGGATTCGTACTTTGTTTTATCCACGTCCAAAAATACCTCAAAAATAATCATAGTGGTGTAAAATTCAAGAATGATCAAAACATGGATACAATCAAAGCTAGTATCCACAATAGATATTTTGGACGAAAAGGAAAATTTTTATTTTTTCGATGAATAGTCATGATTCGTGAATAATCTCAGATATCGTAAATAGTCAGAGTATACATGAATAGTAACCCCGACACTAAAAGTTCCAAATTTGATTAAAAAGTTCAGATCAATACTTCGGCATAATGATATTAGAATAAATAATATCATTAAAAAAATAATATCCCTTACCTCGAAAGATCAGTACTTCTAGCTGAAACACCGGATATAGGCTATGACTTGAACTTGCACCGTATAGCAATACTCAAAATATACTCAAAATACTCACAAGAATACGCTCGATAATATAGAGAGAGAAAATTTTAGTTTCTGGTGTGATTTTCAATTCTAACCTAAGCACCCTATTTATAGGAAAATGCTTAGAACACCAAAGCAGAAAATTTAATAAAATATTAATATATATATATATATATATATATATATATATATATAATCTTCACGCACTCCTTTGAATCAAAATTCAAAGAATTGAACACATGCCTCACACATGCAAAAAACGTTTTTGTAAAAAAATATTTAAAACTTCAAAAATTAATTATTTTGGAGCTTGAACTTCAATAATTCATAATAAATAGCTCTTTTATCAGACAATTCGAATCTCGCGACTTTTTATAGAAAATTCAATTCTCTACAACTTTACAGAACAAAGTTTTTCCAAATTCCAAACAAAAATTGACCGAAATCCACAAACGGACGATTTTACTAGCTATAATCAAATTTCAGTCAATAAATGGGGTCCACCGACATGTTTAACATGTTTTAAATATTTATTACAACAAAAATACTCTTCCTCCTCGTATACTCATATATCCCACATTCGTTGTAAAAATATCATCATTATTATATTATTAAAATATAATAATATATTTAAATGAATTTCAATTTTCAAAAATTGTCACATTAAAATTTTCTCCATCTATATCCACATAAAATCAATATTTTCCTCATCATATGAATCAATAATTAATTATTCACAAATAATATTACGTAATCACAATATTGACAACCAGCGGGCGCTCCCAGAAGAGGGGCTTTCCAATAAGAATTTCTCCTTCTCAAGCGCAAATTAGGTGACCAAACCTCTCCTTAGAATGTAACTTTCTAGATTGCCAATAATAATGTTATCTAATAATATTATTCGGATAATATGAATTATTGCTTCGATAATGAAAAATATTGTGTAATGACAATTATTGAAACAATAGCAATATAAAATATCAACGCAAAGAATTATTAAATCAATAAAATAAAATAATCGAGCGATAATTATCAGAACCATTATTGAGTAGTGCCTTCTTACTTAAGAATTAATAATTGGTGCAATACCGTGTGCTACTGTATTTTAACCACCGAGTATTTTAACAAATTAATCTGTGAATAACAACTTCTGCTATTATTTTTAAACAACTTATATTTGTCGTTTCTTCCTCCAATCGCTTTTCGGTAATGGGGCCCACATATGGGCTTTCGCTACTATTCATTTAATATTCCCCAAGCATCTGAATATTCCACGACCAAACGAATATTTCCCGACAATAATGAATATTTTATAACCACTTGCTTATTTTGAAATATTTGTGTATTTTACCCATAACTATCCACATTAATCAAATCAACCCTTACTATTTCAAAATAATAATTAGAGAAAATTAAATTTCATTAATAATAAGTTTGGGGTCTTACAAATAATATCAATTTAAAAATATATTTTTTTCAAAACATACAAAAATCACATTAAATTTATAAGATTCTAGAATTAATTCATAGTCAAAATGAGATTCTTTCTTCTTTTTTTGGAATAAAAGGTAGTACTATAATTTTTTTAGGATGGTTACAAGAAAATTACTATGTTATATGAAGACATTATAACCTCAATCCGAAAAATGAAAATAATTAATGAAAAAAGAGTCCTCATAAATTTTAGACAAAAACTATTGTTAGGATACTTTAATCATATACAAAATGTAAAAGCATACAATAATTTGCATTATGGAAAATGTAAATTTACGACTAGTAGAATTACCAGTCATTTTTTGGTCTGTTTAGATTCAATGGATTAAAACATAAATAAAAATAAAAATTGAGCAATTGATATTTACACAAATAAAAAATGATAGTTTTATAAGATCTCCCTCTTACAAGAAGAATAAATGCATTCCATATGAGTGTGAGAGAAATCTTGTGAAAATATGTAACCTACTATTCAAATTAATGAACATTTGTTTGCTTATTCAAAAAAAAATATACCACGATGTAACAAATCGAGTCAAATCTCAAGTCCAGAATAAATTTTGGATTAAACTGAGTCAAATTCATCGAAACAAGACCTTAAACCACTAACTTAATAGTATCTTCTTGGGTCATCTTAGCCTATCATAGGCTCACCCAAAAGGTTGTCACTGAAGTACTATTGTTAGTAACTTAATTTCTTATATACAAACAAATTTTTTCTACATGTTTTTATGTGAGATTAAAATATTACACACACCCCCAAGTAGATCTGTCAATATAGTTAGTTAACTGTTGGGTCAAACCATATTAATTGGAACCAAATGGATTGGTTAACCATTTTTATTTATTCAGGTTGGTTAAAGTTTGGACCCATATTTTTTAAAACAAATATAATTCTGAACCGGTTAACCATTTTTCAACCCATATTTCATTTCGATCCAAATCGAAAAGTTATTTTCTCATATTTTCAATAATTTGACGTCTTTGCACATAGTCTTTGTGCAGCATCATCATCATCATCAAATTAAGCAACCAGAAAGAAACGTAGAAATATTAATAGGTAGGTAGCTTATTTTTAATTTTTGGAATTTTTTACAAATTCCAAAAATTAAAAATAAGCTACCTACCTATTAATTTGCATACTAATAATATTCAATTATTTTTGTAAAATCAATTTGGTGGTTAGCAAAAGCATCAAGTGAGGAGGTGCTTATATAAGTTTTGGAAGATGGATCGGAGTAATAATTAAAGCAGTACATAGCAAAGTGGATTATGATATTTGTACTAATAAATAATAATAACAAGTTCTTACAAAATACGTATTCCACCAATCCATGACACTTTGGATTATTATTAGATATTCATATATGATTGTAGTACGTAGTATATATATTATTTAAATATGAAAGGGTATTAATAATTTCAATTTAAATTTTATTAGTATATTTTTTTTAGCATTTTATTATTTATATTAACAATTTTTATATCATATTATTGCTTAATTAATTTAATTGTGACGGTCGCAATTTCTTTTTTTAAAAGTTTTGTTTAAAAGTCAAAATATCTTAAAATGATTAATATGATTTTGAACCATAACCATATAGTTCCAACCCACTCAACCCATATTAAAAATGGTTAATATGATTTTAGTTCTTAAATGGAACTATAACTATATTTTGAAAACCAAAACCAATTCATAATCATATTTTGCCAGGCCTACCCCCAGGTGAGAGGGAGTTTGTGGAGCTATCAATTCTCTATTTTAATGTTTTTTTGGAAAATGTTATGTTTATAGATAAAACTGAGCTTTGTGGATAAACAAATTAGAATAATGTCCATATTGCTGCTTGAGTAGAAGGCACCAAAGATGGAAACTTGGATCCTTCATCTATGTATAATATGGATGATATGTGGAAGTTTGTTGATATTAATTAGAAATTACAATTTGAAAGGAATGTCTTATAATTTGCTGTGATTGATTTGAACGTGCCAAAGATGATAATAATGACTGGAAGACGTCGATGCCAAATTGCCATTTGATTCTTTCGAATGGATTTTGTGCATATACATATACTTCTTTTAATTATCTAGTCATCTGGCAGGTTTCAACACTTTTATTTTTAAATTAAGACAAAAAGAATTAGACAGCTTAATCGGAAATGAGATTATATTATAGAGAATTGTTACTTTTATACATGTATTTGATATTCTAGTATTTTTCTTTCACATGAAAGTGAAACCCACCTTTATAAAAGTAAGAAAATATATAACAATATTAAAAATAATTGTAAAAATAATACTTTTCAATTATGAAAACGAAAGGCCTATAACGAGGATCGCTGATCATAATTATAAACCTTATGACCGTTGCGTTTTAGCGACGGTTGAGAACCCTTGTGGTAGGTCGTGTAGCTAAAGACGTTAGCTACTATTCTTAAATAATCCTTGTAGGATCCTTAAATAATTAGCTATGGTTTGAGGTAGGTAGTGTAGCTAAAGACTTTACCCCCTCGCGGTAGATCCGTCGAAAATGTTATACACTTCTTGTAACCAACATTCCTGTCAGCGCCAACACCATTTACGATGAAATAGTATCTATTTTCGACGAATTTTCCGTTGAAAATAAAATAATTTCGAGAGAATTATTTCGTCGAAAAATGAGTAGTATTATATTTTCATAAAAATATAAATTCCCTGAATACATAATGACTAACAAACACTTTTTCGGGATTAGGATCCTCTCTATTACACTTAAGGGTGTAATGAGTCAAATCGAAGCGAACAGAGAACTACTTGAATTCGACTCGCAACATTAAATTCATACTCGAATTCGTCTCGAATTTGAATTGTATTTGAAAAATTATACTCAGATTCGACTCGACTCGAATATTTATTACTCGAATTTGATCCTACTTGGATCAAATTATATTCAAATCTTTACCCCCAATTCCATTTCCATTTCCTCATACAAATATCATCTATCTATCTACCCACAAATAAATGCAAACCATGCAATATAGATAGAAATAATAAATAAATCTCCCCTTATGGGGTTACATCAATTTAATAATAAAATCCCAGGTTGCTCTAACCTTAAACATATCTTGAATCATAAACAAATAATAAGTCTTTAAATAACATAAATCCACGAATATCATTACATAAACATATAAATAACCAGTTCATTACTTGCTAATCTTTGCCCTTGCTTTTATAACAAGGCTATAATTCGTTCTTAATGCAATAATTATTACGCAACATGATTACCCACAAGTATAACAATATAATAAATGAATAATAACATGCGAATAAATCAAAGACTTCAACTTTTGAATCAAGAATAAATAGAAAGAGACAAAAAAGAACTTTTCGAGGGTCATAAGACCTTGAACTATGTCCTAGGTTGTCAAGTGTTTATACTTGAAACCTTTAACAATCATAAGACTATGGACTCTTCTTCTCGTACTTAGGGGATCAACCCTTAGTACCATCATCGTGCACAATAATATCTTAATGCTAACGCATAAGTAATCCCCTATACAGGGTTGTTCATCTCAGTTTGACATTAGAGTCCGCACCAAAGGAAGTTTGATTTGGATAATTCATCAAGGGTTCTGAAATTTAGAACGCTCATCAACTATGGACTAGTCGAATCATGAAGGGTTTGCTAGTCTAACAAATTTCAACAGTATCTGATAAATTTAAAAATTGAATAGCAATCTCAAAATGGTATACAATAGAATAATTATTGTATAACAGAATCATACTTTGAAAGATTAATACACTTTAATATAATAAAATGGACTTGATCAATAATAACGAGAATTTGTTCAAAGTAAAGAGACAACTTATAAGCTCATATTAAGATAACGAGTAGGGTTAGAAAACTTGTCTTGTGCGTAGATTACACGTTAATTTATACTCCTTGATTTAATCCTACATACCATATACATTCAAAATACCAGTCAATTATCACGTAACTAGTCGTCATAAGCTCATTCTTTTTGTTTAAACTCAAATTATGACTATACTTAGTCAAATTACTACACTCATTGTCACAATTAAGACTTCATGAACAATAAGCTAACTATGCATTCAATCATTCAATTCACACATAAATGTGTTATTGACATGTTAAGAATTTATTTTAACACCTCATTATATGTCTAACATGTTTTTATGTTCATTAGATTAAGTTATCAACACATTCCTAGACTTGAGTATTTAAAATTCCATTTCGACCATTTCGCTAAGTGGTGCATGCACACTGCCGTTAGGCTTATTCTTGGCGCCATGCCACATAATGGCTATGACGTGGTCTTTAATTTTTCTGCGGCATGAGTCTTAAGGCATGGAGTTGACGCCGCGACGCGAGATTCCAGTTTCAGTTCTGCAATTCGCGAAAATTGCAGAACATGGCCAAAAAAACTCCAATTAACTTATTTTTACAATAATTTAGACATACCCAAACATTTTAATACACAAATGACTAATACTCAACCCTTCTAGCATGATTTTAAGAAGTTAAAACAAATAATTTGCAAAATCAACACATTTAATTTTACTGTTCTTGATGTTCTTGAAAGTTTTGAACATAAAACATGAAAATTATCACTACAGATTCATTATAACACTAAATCCATCCATTCAAGTTTTGTTTTCTTCATTTTGGCATGCATAATCATATACAAGTGTGAATTTTACAAAATAATTTATGTTTGACATATTAATTTTATGTATAAGGGCCATATGGCCATATTCTATACTCTGTAATTTTTGAAACAACAACATATATTATAATATTATGAAATTGATGATATGGAACCATCTAATACATAGGAAAACACATTAAAACAACATCTTAACACGTATATGCACATAATCTTTCATCTTTCCAATTTACAGAGACTTTACAGAAAACTTGAAAGCCATATTTATAAAAACTTTAATAACGTAAATAAATTGGGTTGAAGAAATTACCCAAAGCGTAGATTGGTAGGAGATGAATTTCTTCTCAACTCTTCTTTAATCACACACTCACAATCTCCTCAAGAATTTCTCAAACTCTCTCTGATTTTATTTTTCCAGACTTAGAAAAATGAAAAGAAAAGGAAGAAGCATAATAAATAAAGGAAAAGAATCGACGATGTGGTGGGTTACCATCGATCATGGGTTAACTGCCCTCAACTCCCACTAAGGCCATGTTTGGCTATCTTTACAAAGCTTATACCCATTTAATTTAATAATCCCTTATACTATAGTTTAAATCATGTCACACCCAATTGCTCACTAATTCAAATATCTTATTTAATTTATTTTAAATAAAATATAATAATTTCTCATTAATTCAGATAGTCACATAATTAAATTTCTCATTTATTAACTATGTCAAATTATTAAATCTCTAATTAATTAAAAATAACATTAGGCTTATTAAATATTTCTTTTAATTCAATAAGCTCACATAAATACATACTTGAATAATAAAATTTCCACATTAATTTAATAAATATATCACATATAATTAAATTAATCTACCACAACTTCATCAATTAATTATTTAATCTAATAATTAATTCATCAAAAAATATTTATTCAGTCCAATAAATATTAAAAATTAAATTACAAAATCTCGGTTGTCACATCTTCCCCCATTAAAAGGATTCTGTCCTCAGAATCACAACTTAAACAATTCGTCCCGTTACATTCTCCCCCCCCTACAAAGATTTTGTCCCCAGAATCGCTTATACATAAGTTAAGTAAATAAATGAGGATAATTCTTCATCATATTCTCTTTGAGTTCCCACGTAGCTTCTTCAGCGTTGTGGTTCCTCCAAATTACCTTAACAGAAGGTATGACTTTATTTCTCAGAACTTGTTCTTTTCGGTCAACAATTTGAACTGGAATTTCTTCGTAAGATAAGTCTTTGTCGAAATGTAGGGGTTCATATTCAATCACGTGCTTGTAATCGGGTTTGTAGGGTCGTAGAACTGAGACATGAAAAACGTTGTGGACATTCTCTAGAGCTGGAGGTAAGGGTACCTCATAAGCAACTTCTCTGACCCTTCGTAGAACTTCAAAGGGTCCAATGAATCTTGGGCTTAATTTTCCTTTCTTTCTGAATTTGATCTTTCCCTTCCAAGGAGAGACCTTTAAAAACACATAACTACCCGGCTCAAACTCAACATTTTTATGGTGTGGGTGGCGATTTCTTCCGTCTCATCTTGAGTCATCATCAATCTTGTTCGGATCACTTTGACTATTTCTTCTGTGCTTGTTGTACCAATTTGGGCCTAGTAATTTTTTTTTTTCGCCAACTTCATCCCAAAGATAGCGGAGTTCTCGTGCACTTTCTCGTCGATAACGCTTCATAAGGCTAAGACATGCCAATACTAGCGTGGTAACTGTTGTTGTAGCCGAACTCTATGAGCGGTAGATGGTCATCCCAATTTCCTTTAAAGTCCATTATATAAGCTCTTAACATATCTTCCAATGTATGAATTGTTCTTTCACTCTGTCCATCTGTCTGAGGGTGATATGACGTGCTCATTCGCAACTGTGTACCCATGCATTCTTGTAGACATTTCCAGAAGTTCGACGTAAAGCGCGGATCTCTATCAAAAATAATTGACACCGAAACCCCGTGCCTTGAAACAATCTCTTTCATATATAACCTTGCCAACTGATCTAAGTTGAATCTGATTTTGATCGGAAGGAAGTGTACGGATTTCGTCAATCGGTCAGCAATAACCCATACTGCGTCGTAGCCTTTCTTAGTTGTTGGTAGGCCAACCACGAAATCCATCATAATATGTTCCCATTTCCATTCTGGAATCTCTAAAGGTTGTAGTAACCCACTCGGCCTTTGATGTTCTGCTTTAATTTTCTGACATGTCAGGCACTTGGCAACACATTCTGCAACCTCTCATTTCAAATTTGGCCACCAGAAATGTTGTCGAAGATGTTGGTACATCTTGGTACTACCCGGGTGAATCGAATATCGTGAGTTATGAGCCTCGCTCAAAATTTCTTCCTTAATCTCTGGTACTAGCGGTACCCAAATTCTACTCTCAAACCTCAGTATTCCTTCCTTATCCATCTTGAATCTTGATTCAGTTCCTTCGGATATCTTCTTTTTCACTGTTTTACATTCATCATCCAGAAGTTGAGCCTCCTTAATCTTGTCTAGTAGAGTTGTACCAGATTGTATCTGAAACAGCTTCTCATCAATCTCCATAGGACACTTAACTTCCAAATCCAACTTTTCCATTGCTGAAATTAACTCCTCCTGTTTGGTCAACATCATCGCTTTCTCCCAATTTTTCTACTTAAGGCGCTCAAAGAAACCACATTTCCTTACCCGATGGTATAGAATCTCACAATCGTAGTCTTTAATTAACTCCAACCACCTTCTTTGGCGCATATTCAAGTCTTTCATGTAAAAATATATTTCGCACTCTTGTGATCTATATATATTTCACACTTCTCCCCATAGAGATAGTGCTTCCAGATTTTCAAAGAAAAACCACTCGCAGCCTAACTCCAAGTCATGGGTCGATACCCTTCTCATAATCTTTTTCGGTTGTCGTGATGCATACGCAAATGACTCTCTGCTTCGCATAAGTACACAACCAAGTCCTTTATGCGATGCATCACTATAAACCACAAAATTTCAGATTCATCCTAAAGAGATAACACAGTGCTAAACTCAACCTCTTCTTTAATTCTTGAAAGCTTTCCTCACACTTCTCCGTCAAACAAATTTCACCGATTTCCTAGTCAAATTTGTCAACGGAGTTGCGATCTTGGAGAAATCCTGAATGAAACTTCTGTAATAACCTGCCAATCTAAGAAAACTTCTTACTTCCGATGGCGTCTTTGGCTGGTCCCAGTTAATCACGGCCTCGACTTTGGAGGGATCCGCCGAAATTCCGTCCCTATCGATCACATGTCCAAGAAATTGTACTCTTTTAATCCAGAATTCACATTTTGAAAACTTGGCATACAACTTCTCCCTTCTCAATGTCTCTAATGTCATCCTTAAATGTTCTTCATGTTCTTCCTTGGTTTTTGAATATACCAAAATATTATCTATAAATACCACTACGAATTTGTCCAAAAATAGTTTGAACACTCCATTCATTAAGCCCATAAATGCTGCAGGAGCATTTGTTAGACCAAATGACATTAACAAAAATTCATAGTGACCATATCGTGTTCTGAACGCTGTCTTCGGTACATCCTTTGGTTTCACCTTCAGTTAATGATAACCACTCCTCAAATCTATCTTTGAAAAGTATCTTGCTCCCTTTAACTGATCGAACAGGTCGTCGATTCGCGGTAATAAATATCTATTCTTAATCGTGACCTTATTCAGTTCTCTATAGTCGATGCAGAGCCGCATTGTCCCATCCTTCTTCTTTACAAATTAAACCGGCACTCCCCACGGTGATATGCTTGGTTGGATATAATTCTTGTCCAGTAATTCTTGTAGTTGGACCATCAGTTCTTTCATCTCTACCGGTGCCATATTCTAAGATTTGCCTTCTTCGATATTGGAGCCGTTCCTGGAGCCAAATCGATCACAAATTCAACTGCTCTATCTGGAGGAAGTCCTAGAAAATCATCTGGAAATACGTCTACGAAATCTCTCACTACTGGTATCTCATCTATTTTCGGATTCTCTTTATGACTATCGACTATGTAAGCTAGATATCCTACACAAATTTCTTGCCTTAAACAACCTCCTAGGCTCGCATCATCGCTGAGACAACTCGCTTGTCTAGGTGACTTGCTACCATAAAACACAACCTTTGACGGAGTCATAAGGTTAATACACTTCTTCTGATAGTCAATTATCGCCCCATAATTGGATAACTAGTCCATACCCAAAATAACATCGAATTCTCCAAGTTGAATAGGGATAAGATCTACGTTCATGATATTACCCTTAATATCCACTCTATAGTTCTTATGCACGTACTTAATAGTGATTATTTCTCTATTCGCAATTTCTATGTTCATGGAGTATTCTAACTCGTCCTTAAAAAATTCTAAGTTCTTAGCAAAGTCATCGGATATAAATGAATAAGTAGCACCCGAATCAAATAATACATAAGCATTAACTTTATTGATCGGAATGATACCTGACATCACACACATCGCGAGACCGTGCGCATCCTATACTTGTCATGTTGAAATGTTCTCGCTACGATCGGTTGGTTGCGCTTGGTCCTACGATAGTTGAGTGCTTCCACGATGTTTCTCTATTTCCTCCCGAACCCGTCCCTCCAGATCCCTTCTTAGGAAAATCCCTTGCAAGATGATCCTTTGAGCCACAAGTGAAGTAGTCACCCTTCTTTGGGTTAGGACAGTTAGGTGCTATGTGGCCTTCCTGACCACAATTGTAACACATTCGTTTTCCCTTCATGCAAACTCCCAGATGAGTTTTTTCGCAGGTTGGGCATGTTTCAATCTTCTTCTTCTGCCCTCCTTGTTGACTTCCCGCTGACGAGTTATCAGACAACTTTCTCTTCTGATTATGGCTACCCCCGGTGCTACTTCCACCAGATTTGTTATTTCCTTCATTCTCACTTTTCTTCTTCTTCTGATCCTGATGATACTTAGTTACCACATCGCTTCCACCTTCAGCGAGTACGGCTTTCTCTAACACTCCAGCAAAAGTGTTTAATTGAAACATTGACACCTTGATATACAACCAGGGCTTCAGTCCCTGCTCGAATCGTCTTGCCTTCCTCTCATCGGTATGCACTTGGTATGTGGCGAACCTAGCCAACTCGTTGAACCTTGCCTCATAATCTACTATGGACATACTCCCCTATTTTAATTTCAGAAACTGAACTTCCATTTGATTTTGTGAGCTGGTCGGAAAGTACATCTCGAAGAACATCTCTTTGAATCTCTCCCAGGTTATTACACCTTCACATCCCCGTACTTTGTTTGTCTGCCACCAATAATTGGCTTCGGACTTCAGCATGAATGTTGCATACGCGGTCTTCTGGTCTTCCCTTACTCTAGCAACATCGAACACCTTCTCCATCTCCATAACCCAGGTCTAAGCTTCGATTGGGTTTATGGAGCCCTTAAACTCCGGCGGTCCCACCGCCTTGAAATCCTTGAACGAGGTGCTTGGTGGAGCTTGTGGTTGATTGTTAATTGCTCCGGCTAAAAGGTTCACCAATTTCTAAACAGGGTTAGCATTGGCGTCGTTGTTATTCATTGGTTCTTCTTGAGCTTGTTGACGGTTTTTCTTCTTCTAGGCGGCATATTTCTGTTAAGAACATACGCTTATTAGGTCTTTATTCAATCCCTTAAACATTTAAGGCTTAACTAAAACATTTAATCATAATCTCTTAACACATTATATCAATAAACTCTGATATTTTATTCAATTCAAAAGTTTAAACATCACAAGATAGCATCACTGCTATTTACATCCACTATCCCGAGATAAAGAATCTACATGATTTAAAACATTAAAATATTCCTTTTTTTATAAACACATCTGAATTTACATCTTTAACTACCAGATGATTTTCACATAATTAAACTAATACTATCACTGCCTATTAAGGCGCTGAATAGCCTTGCCACGTTCTCCTTCCATAATGCGAGACATCGTTTTGCGATCTAGCATATATGATGGTAGACCTTCAAACTGGATTGGATACTTCATAACTCGATCCTGGGTCGCATCCATTGCATTGTGAAGTGTAGAGTACGTCTCCCCAAGCTTAGCCTTCTTTGCACGACAATCCTCTTCAGTAAGATCAACATGACGTGACTCTCTTACCAATCCCTCCTTTACTAATGCCAGTCTTTCTGAGCTCTCTTTTAGATCTTTCTTCAACTTCTCTATTTCTTCGGTCTTCTCTTCAGTTTGACCCTTCTCGTGAACCAAATCCCACTCCACGTTTCCCAAACGTGTGAAGAGTCACAATTTCCCCATCCTTCGCTTCAATGGTAATCATCTGCTATAATGCCCTCTCCTCAACTCCCTAATGTGTCTTGCAACTCTATGTTACGATCATAAAGTGCATCATACATCTCAAAGATCAATGGAGTTCTATGGAACTCCTCTTCCTCATCTTCTTCATCGTAATCCTCCTCTAGATCCGAATCAGCTCATGCTCCCACCAACAATAAAGGATCAACAGAGATGGCTCTCTCTGCACTAACTGCTCTCGACGACATAAATGTCTCTTGGCTCCTCTCCTCTGTAGGTACTCGGGGTTCCTCCTCCCCAGCTCGACTAGCTCCTCTAACATCCGACATCCTGACAACAAAATTGAAGTTTTAGTTACTAATCCGTGCTAGCGAACACATAGATTAAGACACAAGCACATAAAGTCTTTTATTATCTTCAATGAATTTAGAAATTCATTTCTTATAACTCGATAAAAGTTTACCGCTACTATGTTCTCAATCTCCTACAAGGCTACTACCTAAGGTTGTTTCCCACCTAAGGTTCATTAACCTACAGCTTTGATACCAACTCAGGACACCCCCAAATCCGTATTTCTATTTCCACAGATTTGGTGTTCACTGCATAAATATCATCTATCTATCTACCCACAAATAAATGCAAACCATGCAATAGATAGAAATAATAAATAAATCTCCCTTATGGGGTTACATCAACTACATAATAATAAAATCCTAGGTTGCTCTAACCTTAAACATCTCTGTAAGTATGATCATAAACAAATAATAAGTCTTTAAATAACATAAATCCTGAATATCATTACATAAACACATAAATAACCAGTCTTCATTACTTGCTAATCTTGCCCTTGCCTTTACTAGTGGAAGGCTCGTCTGATCTTTCGTTCTTAACTGCAATGTTATTATTACGCAAGAGTGAGCACGATTGCCCACAAGTATAACAATATAATAAATGAATAATAACATGCGAATAAATCAAAGACTTCTGAAATAGGAAACTCAGCTTTTAAATCAAGTATAAATAGAAAGAGACAAAAGAACTTCTGAGGGTCATAAGACCTTGAACTATGTCCTAGGTTGTCAAGTGTTTATACTTGAAACCTTTAACAATCATAAGACTATGGACTCTTCTTCTCGTACTTAGGGGGATCAGCCCTTAGTACCATACTGTGCACAATATCTTAACGCTAACACATAAGTAATCCCCTATACAGGGTTGTTCATCTCAGTTTGACATTAGAGTCCGCACCAAAGGAAGTTTGATTTGGATAATTCATCAAGGGTTCTGAAATTTAGAACGCTCATCAACTATGGACTAGTCAAATCATGAAGGGTTTGCTAGTCTAACAAATTTCAACAGTATCTGATAAATTTAAAAATTGAATAGCAATCTCAAAATGGTATACAATAGAATAATTATTGTATAATAGAATCATACTTTGAAAGATTAATACACTTTAATATAATAAAATGTACTTGATCAATAATAACGAGAATTTGTTCAAAGTAAAGAGACAACTTATAAGCTCATATTAAGATAACGAGTAGGGTTGGAAAACTTGTCTCGTGCGTAGATTACACGTTAATTTATACACGTTCCTTGATTTAATCCTACATACCATATACATTTAAAATACCAGTCAATTATCACGTAACTAGTCGTCATAAGCTCATTCTTTTTGTTTAAACTCGAATTATGACTATACTTAGTCAAATTACTACACTCATTGTCACAATTAAGACTTCATGAACAATAAGCTAACTATGCATTCAATCATTCAATTCACACATAAATGTGTTATTGACATGTTAAGAATTTATTTTAACACCTCATTATATGTCTAACATGTTTTTATGTTCATTAGATTAAGTTACCAACACATTGCTAGACTTGAGCATTTAAACATCCATTTCTGGACCATTCTCGCTAAGCGATGCCACCTGGCGTATTCTCGTCTTTGCATCATGGTCTTGAGCAGTCTGCGCTAGTCTTAAGGCATGGAGTTGGCATGCAGTGAGCCACATGAGACTCGATTTTCAGCTGCAATTCGCGAAAATTGCAGAACATGGCAAAAAAAACTCCAATTAACTTATTTTTACACGAATTTAGATATACCTAAACATTTTAATACACAAATGACTAATACTCAACCCTTCTAGCATGATTTTAACAAGTTAAAACACATAATTTGCAAAATTAACACATTTAATTTCACTGTTCTTGATGTTCTTGAAAGTTTTGAACATAAAACATGAAAATTATCACTACGGATTAATTATAACACTAAATCCATCCATTCAAGTTTTGTTTTCTTCATTTTAGCATGCATAATCATATACAAGTGTGAATTTTACAAAACAATTTATGTTTGACATATTAATTTTATGTATAAGGGCCATATGGCCATATTATATACTCTGTAATTTTTGAAACAACAACATACGTTATAATATTATGAAATTGATGATATGGAACCATCTAATACATAGGAAAACACATTAAAACAACATCTTAACACGTATATGCACATAATCTTTCCTCTTTCCAATTTACAAAGACTTTACAGAAAACTTGAAAGCCATATTTATAAAAACTTTAATAACGTAAATAAACTGGGTTAAAGAAATTACCCAAAGCGTAGATTGGTAGGAGATGAATTCCTTCTCAACTCTTCTTCAATCACACACTCACAATCTCCTCAAGAATTTCTCAAACTCTCTTTGTTTTTACTTTTCCAGACTTAGAAAAATGAAAAGAAAAGGAAGACGAAATAATAAATAAAGGAAACGAACTGACGCGTTGTGGTCAGTTACCCAGTCATGGGTTAACTGCCCTCAACTCCCACTAAGGCCATGTTTGGCTATCTTTACAAAGATTATACCCATTTAATTTAATAATCCCTTATACTATAGTTTAAATCATGTCACACCCAATTGCTCACTAATTCAAATATCTTGTTTAATTTATTTTAAATAAAATATAATAATTTCTCATTAATTCACATAGTCACATAATTAAATTTCTCATTTATTAACTATGTCAAATTATTAAATCTCTAATTAATTAAAATAACATTAGGCTTATTAAATATTTCTTTTAATTCAATAAGCTCACATAAATACATACTTCGAATAATAAAAATTCTCCACATTAATTTAATAAATATAACACATATAATTAAATTAATCTACCACGACTTCATCAATTAATTATTTAATCTAATAATTAATTCATCGAAAAATATTTATTCAATCCAATAAATATTAAAAATTAAATTACAAAATCTCGGTTGTCACACAAACTACTCACAAGATTCAAATTCAAGCTCGAATTCGAGTCTCCACATAATAACTAGCTTTATAATAAATATAATTACAAATTAAATTTGTTATTTTACTTAGAAATGATAAAATATATTTATTATTACACTTTAGTACAAATATAAATCACAATTAAAATTAAAAAAATAAAATAATAATAATTAATTATCCAAATTTGATTTAATTTGTATATATTATAAAAAATATGTATTTAGTATCTAATCGAATCTGTATTAATCGAGTATGTATTGAATCACAATTGAGAATTCGAGTACTTTAAATCTTAAATGAATCGAGTAACCTTACTCAGATTCTACTCATATTTTTATTCGAACTATTTTTTATGCTCAAATTTGGATCATATTATTAACGAATCCGAGTCTCACTCGTATTTTTTTGAGTCGAGCCCGAACAGTTTGGTTCATCTACATCCTTAATTACACTTATCCTCAAATTTCCCTCAATACATATTTAGCGACACAAAATTTATTTTTAGCGATATTTTTAGTGACAATTATTTCTGACTAATTTTAATGTGTCGCTAATTATTTACAATAATTTTTATTTCATTGCTAAATGTAATATTTATGTATCACCCCCTTTCCGAAATAGAAAGAGAGGTTACACTAAAAACATAAAAAACTATAAAATAAATAGAGAACTCTATTCCACAAAAAGAATACCTCCAATACTGATAAATACTACATGTCAAACCATAATAAATGTCTATCGACGCCGGAAAGATTTTATCTCCCTCTTCTTATATGTTTCTTACCCTTTATATTTTTTATGTTAAATTTTTTGATCTGAAGGGTGAGATTTTCAAGAAAAAGCCCGATATATAATGTCGACAATTTGAAAAGAATTGATTTTATCGGTCCAAATTAGACAGAGTCACCAGTTGGTATGAGTTAAATGGTTGTACCAACTCAACTGAGTTATGAAAGATTTTGCAATATGGCCCAATATTGGACTCTGTTTAATTGGTCTTGGAAATCGAGATTCATAGAGTTTAGGGGCTTGATTAAGCGAGGGGAATGTGTTAGGCACCCCCCCGACTTCCGTTAAACATGGTTACCGCACTTTTTGTTCCCTAATTTGTGTGTATGTGTGTGTGTGCGCGCGTATTGCAGTTAATTGGGCCTAAGTGCTTTATTTCGAAGTAGTGTTATGCCTCTTTTGCACATATATACAAAGGTTTTGACTTTAAAAGTTCAATTTTAATACAAGGCATATAAAATGATGTTTTCAAAATAGGTTTTCAAACCCTTATGCTCACATAGTAATTGAGACCTTTAATACTTTCATTTTATTCTGTATTCGACTTATTTTAATTTAATTTCGAGATGCGAATCATATTCGACAATATATATATATATATATATATATATATATATATATATATATATATATATATATATATATATATATCGGGCTCCTTATGGACATGAAAGCCATCAAAGTATGCATGAGCACCATACATAAGATTTTCACTATTACGGGGACCTTAAATCCGGATAACCGTTTTAAGGTCCTATATTTACAATTACAAAATTTGTAGGCTAGCTGTACAACTAAAAATGGTCCATCATGGGAACCCGATCTAGATCTGTCAGTTGGATCTTAGATCACGTGGCTCTTAGGCTCACATAATATCACATAAATAGCCTGCATAACTAATATACTAAAATAAAATAGATATATTTACACTAAACATCGCAAAACAAAGAAACCATCAGTCAAATCCTTATATGCGTGTAACCAAAGCTTCCAACATCCTCTAGATACAAAATTAGGGCCGCGTGGTTGCTAAATATTTACAAAAACTAGAAAGAAAACTAGATCTGTACAGATCTTAGCAATTCTAGATTCCTGGTCCAGGTTTCACAACTTTTGAACCGGTTAAAAGTTAGATCTTGCTAGATTTAGAACAGATCTAGTTAATACAACTCAAATATTGACTATTTACATGAAATGAATGGTTAAAACTTTAGATCTGACAAATATCAACTGTTAAAAAGCTATGTAAAACACTTATGTACGTATTAGAGCAAGCGAAGATGCCAGATCTGGCGAAATCTTACAATTAGGCACGAGAATGGCTATCGAACGACTTTAAGCGCATTTAGGATTGACTTTCACTGGTTAAAACTTGATATGTTGTAGTATATAAGTTTAAGAGTGTTTAGAAAGAAGTTTTACAAGAATTAGAGCACAATTTGAGCTCCGTTTAGCTATTCTAACCTCTATTTTTCTCTCTTGGGCCCTCTTCTTTCCTAATCTTCTCTTGGAAGCTAAAGGTGTGAGGTTGTATATATAGACCCGGGATTCCACGGTTCTACCTGTGGCTTGTCCTGGTGGGCCCGACCCGATGAACCTTATTATCTCGAAGTATGTGCACTCAGACCAACGTGTTGTCTACTTAAACCTTCATAACTTTCAATCCAGAAATCCGATGGAGGCATGCTATACCTTTCTGGAAAGCCCTTTCCAAGAGCTACACAATGACATTGTATTTGACCTTTACCGAATCCAGGAAGACGAGACCATGACCAGATCTTTGAGTCTTCGTAGTCCATCCGTTGAGCTATTTTGCTCTATTTCCACTCGGGATTGCTGTTATGGTTCCGCATGACCTTCTTTATGGTAATTTGATTTGATTTGATGTTGAGTTGGAAAAATTACTCTTTTTCCCCTCATGGTTGATTTTCAGGCTTGATGTGTTGTAATTGTCTTTCCTCAGGGTTATCTCCGGAGTTTGACTATTGTCGACTCTTGTTTGTCTTCAGGGTTATCTCTAAAGTTGATTTGATGTCCCATGGGGCTGTCTCTGGGGGTATATTTCGATGACTTCCCAGGGTTATCTTCGGGGTTTGGTTTAAAGATTTCTTGGGGTTATCTCTGAGGGTGGTTTGATGATTTTCCGGGGTTGTCTCTGGGGTCTGGTTTGATGATTTTGACTTCCAAGGTTGTCTTTAAAAGACGATTTTGCCCTCCTACATAGTTAGTAACAAGAATGAAAAATTTTGAGTGTCTATAGATGCCCCTCTTTATCATGTTTATGTAATATAATGGAATGAACCGGATAAAGATTGCTAGACACTGGAAATATGATAAATAAAAATGCAATGCATGGATATGCTATGAATGTTATATATCTCTGTGGGGTTAGCTGCCACAGGTTGTATCAATGACCATCCTTATTCTCTGCTGGGGATGATTTTTATGGTTGATACCACTAGACCTTTTTGAATTTAATGTTGGGGTTATCACTAACGTTCTTTGTCTTCAAATGTGTTTCCTGACTTTTTCCTCCGCTGGGGATATTCCTCTCTTTCAGAGTGACCTTATTGGGGATTCTCGATGCTCATCCTGATGATAGCTGGCACCGGTTTACATCATCAGATCCTTCCCGATGCTACGCTAGGGCTGTCTCCAACGGTTTGCATTTTTATCCAGTTGATGCCGACGTTGATGTCGGGGATAGAGCTTATAATCATAACATCCTCTTAATGCCTACTCAAATGGAAGTTTTCAAAGGTTACTCATCACCAAACTTTCTCGATGCCTACTCGAACGATAGTTTGCAGCGGTTGACCATCACCGAACTTTCTCGATTCCTACTCGAATGGTAGTATACAAGGTTGGACATCACTGAAATTTCTCGATGCCAACTTGAACGGTAGTTTACATGGTTGGACATCACCGAACTTTATCGATGCCTACTCGAACAATAGTTTACAAGGTTGGACATCACCGAACTTTCTCAATGCCTACTCGAACGGTAGTTTACAATGTTGAACATCATCGATCCTTCACGGTGCCTACTTGAACGGTAGTTTACAAGGTTGAACATCATCGATCCTTCTCATTGCCTAAGTTGGAGATTTCTTTTATAACAAATTCTATCATCGATCCTTCCCGATGTTACGCTAAAGTTTTCGCCAACAGTTTGCAGTATTATATACTCTGATCTTTGCTGGGGTTGTCGCCAATGGTTTACACTGTCAGAAACTTACACCTTCATGGAAGAAGTCAATGGCTTTCATCATCGGACCATTCCCCGATGTTACACTAGAGATATCACCAACAATTTAAATCATATGACCCTTCTTCGATGCTATACTGGAGCTATCGCAAATGGTTTGAATCACCGGATCCTTCTCCGATGCTTCACTTGAACTGTTACCAATGGTTTACATAATATTTTCAGACTTCCGAAGTTTGACATCCTGTTTCAGGATTTCAGGCCCTTTCCGCTCAATCGCGTAGAACTTTTTTTCCTGATTTGACTTTTCAGGCTTCAGGGACCTTCGCTATAACTCAATTTTGGTCAAGTCAGAGGGGGTGGGTCCACCCAAGGTTACGGCTACCTTAAGTAGAGTTGTGGTAGACCGCGAGTGGATTTATACTCCCCTGGCCTTTCAAAAGTCATTTTTAACATGAATGCCTTTAACAAATCCGAACCTTCTAGCTCAGATCAACTCAGTTCGGGCTATTTTTTACAAAATCCGTCACCGTACAACCATTCTGCATAACTCTAGTAATGTTTACATCCTTTTTTTTCAAGTTTTGACCGCTAGAACGTTATATTTCATCAGTATGAGTTTAAACGCAATGTATCAAATATGTATGCACATATGACTTTATAAAAATGAATGAGCCTAGTAAATGTTTGTATTTTACCATGCTGAACATTCTGATGTGAAAAAATTGATTTCTGAGATAGTCATTTTACACCCATTTTGACTATTTTATTTATCCTATTTGAGGACAAATGAGCACAGATTTTCCAAAAATACACATGGTGATTTGGCTTTCATGGTGATTTTAATTTAAATATTTTTCATATATATGAAATGTTCATGATTTTGGGTTGGTGTGCTACTGAATGGACACCTAGTCATGCCTATGTGCATGCGGATAGTCCATTTTACAAAGTAAACTCTAGCGAAATTTTTTCAAGAGTATGGACATTTAAATTGCATGCAATTTTAACTCTAATGGGGAATTATGTTAAACTAATGCATGTTTTCACATAGGATATGCATGATGCAATGATTTGAATTTAATTGCTTTGATTTTGAAGCGTACCTCACCCTTTTTGAGGTGATTTGGAGATTTTGTTCATGTTATGGACTCAGATCAACCAATTAGTTCTCATTGGGTTTCCTCAGGCGTGAGGAGGAGAGTTTCTGATGTCCATGTGCCTCGTTCGGCCCAACAGCCAAGCTGATTGACCGAGTCAGTGATTCGTCCCATTCAAGTGGATAGAACGGAGGCTATAGATGAGGAGGATGATGTTCCTATTGAGGAACCAGCTCCTTCTACTTCCATTCCCTGTCGGGAGCTTCCAGCTATTAACATGACTATTCCAGATCTTCTGGATGATTTGAGATGTTATCCCTCGATCTATCTTCATGCGAATGAGGTAATAGCTATTTCTATTTTTACTTTTCTTCTGTTCCCATTTTTGGGGTAAGGGTTTGATCTTGATTTTGAAATTGATGCGAGTTCCTGACTTCACTTAGCCCAAGAGGAACTGGTTTAGCATTCATTCTTTATACCAGACCCTTCATCCGGAGTATCAGGCCATTGTCCATTCTTGGGGTTTTGAGTCTTTCTTTTCCATTCCTCCCCCGTTATTGCACCTGGGGTTATCTGAGCCCTGGCTTCACCATACTTGGTCTCTCCATTTACTGGACTACAAGGTGATGATGACACCGATGGATTGGTGGTTCATCACTGGAATAGAGTTTATACGGGATCCTATTCTTTTGCTGGCCAATATTTCCCCGGCTGCAGTCCGATCCTTCTTGAGAGTTCCTTCTTTGGCCCTCAAGGGTCGGGCTATCCGTTCTGGCCCTTTAAGCATTGATGTTGTGAGTGGCGCTTTGTCCGAGCCTCTACTTGCTGATCATAGGGATAGAGATCGCATCCTCCAGTGACTATTTTTGGTAATCATCAGGGGTTATTTCCCAGCGGACAACTCCTCGATGATCTCTTTTACTTTAGTCAGTATCACTCGTGATGTGGACTGCATCAGATATTTTGATTGGGGCTCATTCACATTTGCCTATTTCCTTCGAGGGATGCGCCTACGCTCCGAGGAAGTAATAGAGGCTTGGCTAGGCTTTCATCCATTTCTGCTAGTGAGTAGTTTCTCTTTATCTTTTAATTTCCCTCACTCAGGTGTCAATCTTCATGACTGGAGATATTTGATCTTTACATTTGCAGTTTTGGGCATATGAGAGGCTCCATTGCCTACGCCCAAATACTACTTTAGGTCTGGAGACCAATCCACGGGGACGTCACTGACATTATTCCTCTTTAGTCGAGGTCCCTGTAGCAGAGGGGTTCACCCATTCACGTTTATAGTTAGAGCTGTTGACCACCGATGTCGTCACATGGGTTCCTTATACCCCTGATTATTTGATAGTTGGCTTTGAGGATGGTTTTTTGGCTGGGTTAGAGTATGTATTGTCCACTCGTCAGATCCCTTTCTTGACAGAGGGAGGCTGAGAGCTCTACTTGGGAGAGCGTGCTATTAGGAGCACTACAGGGGAGATTCATACTTCATATCTTCCTCCTGATAGATGCCATTGGTCTTTATCTCAGACAGTCACCGAGATTCCCCAAGTGGGCTTAGATGGCTTTACTTTATCAGAGGGTCCTTACACTCAGGATGCCTTTCATTGTTAGTGGACTCCTCGCACCATTGGAGCTCAGACCCGTGCCACTCAGTTCATGGGGGATATGGTTCTTGGGTCTATGATGACAGACTGGATTGCTTGTGTCAGATAATCCACTCATTTGGAGCATATTACTAGCTTAACCCAGAGGTTGGACCGGGCGTATTTTTTTATTCCAGCATCTAAGCAGAGATCCGTTGGAGGAAACTTCTTTTAATCTATCTAGCTCTAGCGTTGGGCGCTTATGTGGCCTATATTCTGATAGTTTTACCAAAGCAGATCCCCCTCTGTATCGACCCGATGTTCCATCTAGCAGAGATATAATGACTCAAGTAGAGTTATAGCATTTTGATCAGTTGGATGATGTAGACATCATAAATTTCTTTAGATAGGTTAGTTATCTCTTTTGATAGGCCTCTGTTAGATATTGAGCGGATGTGTCCTATTTCCCCATACTTTTTATTTTTAGTTGTAGACAAAGATGATGTATTTAATCTTTATTTAGATGATGATGTATTTAGGAATATATGTACAATGCTTTCTATTCCTTGCATCATATTGTCATTTATCATTGTCATTTATCTGATGCATACATTATATGTCATGGATATGCATTTGATGAGTTTAGCATTGACCTTTGGATGGTCTCATGATACAGTTTTACAGATGTCTTCATCCATTATTAGCTGTATTGAGCAGAGTTCGCCCATCTTGATAGCATCGTCTCTTAGATCTTGGTATGAGAGTTTGCCCCATTCAAATAGGATGTCGTTGATCATATGCTGAGACACTCCTTAGCCTTCCTGGCCTTTTAGGTCTCGGTGGGTTTCATTGATTGGATGCTATCCTGCTGGATTCCAAAGAGGTAGGTTTTAGATTTGGGACCCACGAGTTGACTCCTATATTAGAGGAGTATGAGCGCATTTTAGATTTTTCGTTGGAAATGCCTTGCACTAGAGTTGTTATTGGTGAGTTCAGATGGCAGTTTATGACTTTGATAGGTTTACGTCGTATGGTCGTCTTGGACAAGACCACCTCAGAACATGTCGTGTCTCTGGATTTTTTGGTTGATCATTTCGGGTCGACATACAACTATCTACTTCACTTAGGAGATTTTTCCATTTCTGAGGATGAGTGGCGGGTTGCCCGAGTAGAAACTTGGTTGATATGTGTTGTGTCTTATCTGTATATGCCGCTGTACATGGATCACTTGGACATTGGCTTGATTACTATAGTGAGGGCTCTAAGGGAGGGTCGTACCATCCTTCCTATGATCTTGGCAGAGACTCTGATGTCGGTCATGTTTAGCGTTCCTCAAAGGCAGTGTTGTATTGTTATAAATCTGGTTTATGATGCATCTGAGACCGATAGACATTTTCAGACATCACGGGTACTACTTTACACATGAGATATTTGCATCTTCTTCTTTTTAACCGACTGATTATGTAGATGTAGCATCTTGGTTTGTTTTTCTGACCGTGATTGAGGATCATTTTGCCATCTTGCCATGATAAGGATTCAGTTCCCCTTACAGCTTTATCACTCATGCCGTGGGTATAGACTTTCTGCCCTCGGCTGGTCTGAGAGGAGTGACTACATATCATCCTTTGGCTGTCATGGGATAGTTTGACCAGTATCAGGATGTCTATGCTTTTGATGGAGCTTCAGGTCAGTGATCATCAGCCTCATCTTTTTCAGAGGATGACCTTGCCAAAGTTTATGATTACTGGACCCATCGGGAGAGGTCTGATTTTTTATCGAGTATTTTGGGTCATTCCTCAGAGTATTCTGTGTGTCTAGAGGCAGATATTACATCCTCCATGGTTGTTTATTTAGAGCCTAACATTGCTTCTGATGAGGAGGAGCCTATGAAGGATCTTGTTTCTCCCACAGAGGATGAGGAGGAGCCTATGGAGGGTCATTCCTCAGTGACATTCCTAGCTCTTCAGCTGTTGTTGCCCCACCTTCTGTAGAATCTTTAAATCAGATGATACAGTTTTTGACCTTTGAGAGGGATAAGGCAAAAACATTGATGTTGACGACCCTATCTGGCTGGGATGCCGCTTTTGTTGAGAGAGATGAGGTCCGAGCTACTAAAGATGTTGTTGTAGCTGATAGTACTGCTCTCAAATCTTATGTGGAGGACATTGTTATAAATATGAGTGCATTTATGGATGATCATGGTCGTACTCTGTAGACCAAGAGCTCAGAGATGCACCTCCATCTTCAAAGAGGGATGCAATATTGGATTTGTTGTCCCGTTTGACCGCGGGTTTATAGACTAGCTTTAATTTCCCTGCATAGATTCGGTTAGCCACTTTTGTCATATACAAGATACATTGTATATATTAAACAGTATTATATGGCAAGAAAATATATTTTAATTCACTTCCCTTTTGCATATGTTTTGATCTTTGCTTGATGATAACCATTCTCTTTGGGACTAGTTGTCTTGATGTATTATGAGCTCCTTCTTGATGGAATGACATTGAGATGTCGGAGGGTCTCTCAAAATGGCTCATTGATCCTGGAGGCTTGATAGGATTTGGTGTCTTGAGACTGGTATTTCCTTTGGTTTTTGAGTGAAGGAAAGGGATTTGGCTTTTTCTTTTGAAGGTTAGACTGTACCATAGATGGCTGCCTACGTACTCCTATAGAGAGGAGATCAGGTCTTCCGTAGTTTAGGCTTGGCCTGAACAATTTGAGAAGTGTTTATTTGGGTTTTTTTAGTTTTTTTTGTTTGACCGATTGCGTACGTACTCTCGTTGATAGGGGGAGATCACGTCTTTCATAGTTCAGGCTTTGTAGTGAAAGCCTAAATTGACTTGATTTCTTTTTCTTTTCTTTTCAGAACCAGGATGTTGGTTTACAGGTAATTCAGACATAGTACCTTTTCATGGTGTCTGAATTAATGAGCTGGGGGAATTCTTCACCATCCATTTCTTGCAGTCTGAGGGCTCCTCCTGTTAACACTTCTTTGACGATGAAAGGACTTTCCCAATTTGGGGAGAATTTTCCTTTGGCTTCATCTTGATTGTTGAGGATCTTCTTCAGCACCAAATCATTTTCTTTGAACTGTCTAAACTGGACTTTCTTGTTGTAGGACCGATCAATCCTTTGCTGATAAAATTGACCATGGAATATGGCTGCCACCCTTTTCTCATCTATCAGAGATAGTTGATGGTACCACTCTTGCATCCATTAATCCTCTTCCATCTGAGCATCTATCAACACTCTTAATGATTCCATTTCCACTTTTATGGGAAGTACTACTTCCATGCCATAGACCAATGAGTAGGGGGTAATCCCAGTTAAAGTGCGCATTGATGTTCTATAGGCTAACAAAGTCAGAAGCAATAAGTCAGGCCACCCTTTGTGATTGGATGATAGCTTTTGCATAATCTTCTTGATGTTCTTGTTAGCCATTTCAACAGAACATTCATCTTGGGAAGATAAATAACAGAATTAAGATGTTTAATATGGAATTTACTACATAATTCCTCCATCATCTGATTGTTCAAATTCTTAGCATTGTCTGATACGATCACCTTCGGTTGGCTATATCGACAGATTATATTATTTCTAATGAATCTAATGATTACCTCCTTAGTGACCTTGGGAAAGGATGCAGCTTTAACCCATTTGGTGAAGTAGTCGATCATGGTGAAGATAAATTGATGACCATTGCTGGCTTTGGGCTGGATTAGCCCGATCACGTCCATTCCCCACATGGAAAAGGGCCATGGTGAACTCATATTGTGTAGTTAATTTGGAGGAGCGTGGATGTCATTTCCATGGACTTGGCATTAATAACATCTCCTAACGTGATCATCACAGTCAACTTTGAGAGAAATCTAATAATTCCTTGTTCTTAATATTTTCTTAGCAAGTAAAGGACCGCTCATGTGTGGAGCACAGACTCCACTATGGACTTCATCCATAAGTCTTTACGCCTGATCTTTGTCTAGGCATCTCAATAAGCCTATTCCAACATCTCTTTTGTAGAGTGCATCTCCGCTTTAGATAGAATTTCATAGCCATTTTATGGATCTTCTTTCTTTCAGCTTGACTTGCCCCAACAGGCGTAGATCTATCTCGGAGATATTCTTTTATATTTTGATACCAAGGCTTTTTGATGGGAGGCATTTCATCTGATACTTCTCCAATGTAGTTCCCATAGGCTGGTGCCTTCCGGCTTGCAAATTTGATATCTGGGATTCCTCCCCATGTAGATATGTTAATTAAGGAAGCAAGGGTTGCTAGTGCATCCACGAAATCATTTTTGTTCCAAGGGATGTGGTTGAAGGCTATTTCTTCGAACTCTATAGCCATCTTGATGACCTGCCAATGGTAGGGCAGCAAATGCAATTCTTTGGTGTGATATGCCCTCATGGTTTGCTTGATGACCAACTCAGAATCTTCAAAAACTTCTAACTATTTGATACCCATGGATTGGGCCAGTTTCAATCCCATTATATAGCCTTCATACTTAGTTGTGTTATTGGTGTTGACAAACTGTAGTTTGATGGACATAGGATACTATTCTCTCGTGATAGATACAAGAACTGCTCCTGCTACCGCACATTCCATGTTTAAGCCCTGTCGAAGTACAGTTTCCAGAATTGGCCTGTATTTTCTTGATAGTTTTGTTGAATTATCATTATCCCATCATCCGAAAAATAAGTTTCCAAGGGTTCGAAATTCCCTGATGGTGCTTCGACCAATTGATCAGTAATTCCTTGACCTTTGATGGACTTTTGCGTCACGTAGATGATGTCGAATTGTTGGAGGATTAATTTCTATTTGGACAATCAGCAATTCAATATTGGCTTGCTGAATATGTATTTTAGAGGATCCATGTGGGATATGAGATAGGTTATGTGCCCATGAAGATAATGTTGTAATCTCATAGCGGCCCGCTAAAGCACAACAAGTCTTTTCAATCAAGGTGTACTTCTGGTCACCGCTGCTGAATCTCTTTCTAAGGTAATAGATAGTTCTTTCCTTGCCTCTATCATCTTTCTGCCACAACATACATCCCATAGCATTGTCATTGACTGATATGTACATGAACAAGGGAACTTTGTCTCTTGGCGGTACCAAAATAGGAGCTTCCACAAGTTGCTTCTTGATGGAGAGGAATGCTTTTTGACATTCTTCACTCCACTTTTTAGAAGAATTTTTCCTCAATATCTTGAAGATAGGCTCACAAGTTGCAGTTAGTTGGGAGATGAATCTTCTTATGAAATTGATTCTCCCAAGGAATCCCCATATCTCTTTTTATGTTTGGGGTATAGGCATCTCATTGATGGCTTTAATCTTGGCGGGATCCAGCTCAATGCCTTTGTTGCTTACCAGGAATCCCAATGATTTGCTAGATTTGACATCGAAGGCACACTTGACTGGATTTAGCTTCTAGTTGTATTTGCGAAGCCGATTGAATAACTTTTTGAGATGGTCGGCGTGGTCATCTTCCATTTTGGACTTAATGATGATATCATCCACACAAACCTCTATCTCCTTGTGCATCATATCATGGAAAAGGGCCATCATGTCTCGATGATAGGTGGCCCCAACATTAATAAGGCTGAAAGACCACCGCCTATAGCAGAATGTTCCCCAGGGGGTGATAAAGGATGTTTTTCCCTATTTTCTTTGGCAACCATGATTTGGTGATACCCGGCGAAATAGTCGACAAAAGAGTACATGACATACTGCGCCGTGTTGTCTATCAGTATATGGATGAAAGGTACTGGGAAGTCATCTTTGAGACATGCTTTGTTCAAATCATGGTAGTCCATGCATACTCATACCTTCCCTCCGGGCTTAGGCACAGGAACTATATTGGACAACCATTCAAGGTAGGTTGATACCATGATA
The DNA here is from genome assembly GCA_020205605.1 of Panax ginseng. Taxonomy (NCBI): domain Eukaryota; kingdom Viridiplantae; phylum Streptophyta; class Magnoliopsida; order Apiales; family Araliaceae; genus Panax; species Panax ginseng. Next base: position 109,986,574 of record CM035134.1, read on the forward strand.
ATGCCTGCTTTGAATTATTTGACAACTTCTTCTTTTACCTTTAAACTCTATTCAGGTTTTAGTCTCTTGAGTGTCTATTTGAAAGGCTTGAATCCCTTTTTAATGGGCATTCGGTGGATGACAATGTCAGTAGACAATCCAACCATGTCTTCATGTGACCATGCTACATCCTGGAACTGATTTAGGAGTTTAACAAGGTCAATTCTTTTGGTTTGGGGTAAGGTCATTGCCTATCTGGATTTCTTTAGGATTTTCTGAGGTTCCGATATTGACTGTGGTGGTTTGATCAAAGTCTGGTTTGGGTTTGTCGTCGTCCTATTCTTTGATCTCCTCAAGCATTTCATAGTCATCTATCTCTTCTTGATCGATCCCCATCAAGTTAGAGTCCAGCTCTACATCAAAGTTGTAGTCACTGCTGAGACTTGGCAATTCATCAGTAAGGCTAAACAAATCCAAGTTTGGAGTCCTGAAAATAAAATGCTTTCACTTATTATATGAAACTGCTTAATAATACATAACATTAATGAAAGTATGTCAAAAGTAACTACTAGTACTATGCAACAAAAGTAAGCAGTATATAATATCTACACATCAGGGCAGATGAACTTTCTACTCTTTTACCCTTTTCGACAGATACAAGGAGGGCTGCTCTAGTTGTCCAAGGTCAGGTCTTGAAAGTAGTATGCATATAAGTCAATCATGTATGATGATAAAGCATATAAAGTTTGTAAACAATCTTATTCATTTATTAATAAAAGTATTCATTTATTAAAGGTATTTAATTTATCTACATGGTATTGTTTAGTAATATATGATAAATTAATAGTTTTAAGTAATGCAAAATCATGATGAGTTTATGCTAATGTGATCTAAATTCTTAGATAGCTTAAAACTAAAATAGTTCCCAATCATTGGATTACTAAAAAGGGGATTAGTGAATCCGGATAGATTGGTACATATGTTGCTTGCTCATTGGATGAGGATGATTGATCTCATGATCATTTGTGTGGAGAAACTAAAGCAAGTATGTAGGTGCTTATTGGAGAATAATTTCACTGAACGTGGCTCGCTAAGGAATACCTAATGGAGTTTTACTTGCCTGTCAATAGGAATTCATGTAGTGATAGTAGTATAAGTGAGCCTTAGACTTGAGATCATCATAGCATCTTATGTATAATGAATTATACTTTGACTTATTCCTTAAGACCCTTAGGGTATATCAAAGGGTATGCTTGGGTGTAATAAGTTATATATGGAGATAATGAATGATCAATAAAGAATTTACCACTTCTAGTAAAAGAAGAGAAAATATCTTTTGTGATTCGATAAATGACAACACAGAAATCCTTGGCCAATGTGGAAAGGAGTTTCTAATTTGCATTCATTCAGACTTATGCATTTGGGAATCGAAATGCATATAATTAAATAAAATAAGGCTTGACAGTAATTACATGTATTATATTTAATTGGGACATTGTATGGTGGAAGGATTGAATTGTACCAAAATTATTTACTCAAAGGTTTTTTTATGATTAATGTTGAAATCTATATTATCTGAAAAGTTGTTGATCGCTAAGGAAGCTTATCCTTATTGTAGAATAAATATTATTTATTTAAATAAATTAATATTTTAATTTATTTATTTAAATAAGATTATAATTATTCTAATTGATTTATTCACAACCGGTTTAATATGGATAACCTAATGGGTCACACCATAAAAGGAAGAATAATTATTTAAGAAGTTAATGACATAATCCTAATAATATGTTAAGTGTATTTAATTTAATCTATAGTGATAGAATAAATTAAATACCTTAATATTATTATTTAATATTTTGAAAATATTAAATATAAATTAATAAGATGAGTCTTATTAATATTATTACAATTATTATTATTTTAATTTCTAAAGAAGTTTGGGAATTAATTTAATATAAGTACTCTCATTTATTCCTAATAAGATTAGGAGGTAAATTAATTAAAAGAGTTTAATTAATTATCCCTGATAAGATTAGGGAGCTTAATTAATTAAAGGAATTTAATTAATTAAATAAAACCATATTTCTAATTAGATTAGAAGGGTTAACTAATATCTATACAAGAGGAGTCTTATGCTAGATATCATTAGACGTAATTTTAATTATTGAAGAGTACTCCTTTTTGTACAGAGATAAAAAATTAGGGTTTAGCCAACCACCCTCCTTCTTGAGTAATCCTTCTTCCTTGGCGGATCACTCTAGAGGCCAAACACTTGGGTGGCTAACGTTGATCAAAGGAAGGAATCAATCTCGAATATTCAAGGAGATTGTGAAGAACTAGGATTTGAACTCGTATATGTGGAAGCTAGAATGTACAAGGGTATGATTCCATAACTTCTTATCATTCGCTTTAATTAATAACATGCATAAAGGATGATCCGGGTAATTGGTTTGTAAAATTTTTTAAATCTGATTTTGTCTTGCTTATGCTGTTTTATGCAATTTGATTGCGTTTATAATTCTCATAAACCTAACAAGTCTTTGTTGACAACTGTGATGAAGGGGTGGTTAATATCTCCTCCTCTTTCATGATGACCATGACTGAATTCACATCAGGGTCAGTACTTTTCTTTGAACGGTTCTCCTTAGCCTTATTTATGCGTGGGATCAAGATTTGGTCTTCTGAATAGTCATCGTCTGGGATATCCTCATTCAGACCCTCAGTATGTGCCAGAAAATGCATCTTTGCAAATCGATCTTGCACTTCTTGTAGGAACCTTTCATTCCTTTTCTTATTCTCCTTAACAAGAGTCTGGATTTCCTTTTCATTGACCGGATTAACATTAGGAATTATCATTCCCGATACAGCCACAAGGATTTTCCTTGTTGGTTTCACGAATCCTACAACCGTGAGATCTGGTAGTAAAATGGTGGATGTATGAACTGGCTGACGCTTGTGCGGGTTCTTATAATTGGATCCATAGCTTAATCCAGCCTTTTCTATTTGTCCAGTCATTTAGATTAGATGTTTGATCCCTTGATGATTTTTCCCTAGCTCTTTGCCAGGACAATAATCCAAAGACATCATTTCTTTACCAACAGACATCACTTTGGAAGAAATCATTGGCTTCAAGGCTGGAGCCCCAATAGATTGATAATGAGTATTACTCACTTTGAAGGCTTGAAAACTGGTTGGCTCAACTCCTTCATTGATGTTTATCAAAGGCATGTCACCTTGTACATAGACTGGATATTCTTGCTTGGCATTGACGGTGACCAGATTGCCTTTGATGATGTATTTAACTTATTGATGAGGGGTGGATAGGACTGCTCCCGCCATATGAATCCACAGTCTTCCCAACAACAGATTATATCATGTGGTGATGTTCAACACTTGAAAGGATATATAGAAGGTATGTGGACCGATCTCCACTGGAAGTTTGATTTCTCCTATAACATTTCATCGAGACCCGTCAAAGGCTCTTATGACTATGTGGTTGCTTCAAATTCTATTTGGATTGATCTTCATTCTTTCTAAAGTATCGCAGGGATAGATGTTCAAGGAAGATCCTCCATCTACCAATACTCCTCCTATCACATACCCAGAGGATATTACTGCTATATGCAATGACTTGCAATGACCAGTCCCTTCCGCTGGTATGTCGTCGTCAGTGAAAGATATCACATTGCTATTGAAAATGTGATCTATCAAGTGATGGAACTTTTCGGTATCTACTGCCTTTAGAAAATGTGCTTCGTCCAACACTTGTGTTAAGATTTTGCGATGATCTTCAGAAGACAATACCAAGTCCAGAATTAATATTTGTTGAGGTTCCTCCTTTAATCTATGCATTATCTTGGCTTTATTATGCCCCATTTTGCTGAGGAATTCTTTAATTTTCTCCTCAGACAATGTCCCCTTGCTTTTAATGACTGGCTCTATCACTCTTTGCGGTAGATACAACGAGTTTTGCTTTTATATAGTCTCTGTATGATTCGAGGTCCATCCCTCATTCTCCCCATAGTTCCATGGGACTTTTTTTAGGCTAATGAAGGGATGTTACGGCCTGAATGGAAACATCAAGGGTTCTGGTGCAGCCACTTTCAAAGGATTCTTTCCTCCTTTGACCTTCATTCCTTAGATAGTCAAAGGTGTTGTAGGTAAGTCTCCTTCAAAGGATATAACTGCTATAACTTCCCTCCATCTTTTTGTTCCAGGAGGAAATATCTCCTCTTCTTCAGGTAGGGTATTACCATTATTTACCATTTGCAGGTCACCACTATCAATAATATTTTGGATTAGGTGACGAAGTGCCCAATAACTTTATGTGTCGTGACCAGGAGTGTTGGAGTGGTATTGACATACCGGTAGCATCAAATCTCTTGGAACGGGGATTGATTGGGGGTAACAGCTCCGTGATCTTCCTTTCATTAATCACCGTCTATAGGATCTCTTCCATCGGTTGACCCAAAGGAGTGAACTTTCTTTTATTAGTTTAACCTTGGCGAGCCTGAGATCTGGCTTTCCTTACAAGTGTTTCCTCCCAAGTTTCATTCTCTTGGAATCGTTGTTGATCCCTTGTTATAATAGAGAGGATATTTGCTTGCCCCTGACTGATCAGCTGTGACGCCCCCAAAATAGGTATACATCACCCATCTTGGGTCACCAAATACTTGGTACAAAATAACAATACAAATTTAATTATACAACATGAGCTGAGAGTTTTTACACGAATATTGTCTTCTAGAAAATATCCAAACTCAAATGGAGTCCTCATTACAATTATTATCACACTATTTCATAAAATAGTGAGGACTATTATAACACCATCTCGGACCATCACTCTGTTCCCCGACTCGTCCCAACTATATTCTCATTTCCTGAAGAGAACAATGAAAGAAAAGGGTGAGCTCAACTAACCCAGTAAGAAATATTATGACTAAGATAATGTAGAATAAATTATTATTAGCCTTCAACAGTATAACAACTGATAGAATACAATAGACAACAAGTTTTAGATCAACAACTGCAGTGGAGTAAGCAATCCATTAGAAGAGTCAAGTAGAACATGATATCTACTATCTTCTATGATTTAAAAGTTTGCCATCAATTTTATCGCTGAGACTTAGCTTAATAAATAATTCACATCACTGAATTATCTATGCACTACGGGCCAAGGATATTCATTAGTATCACGACCACGAATTATCCATGCACTACGGGCCAAGGATATTCATGTTTTCACCAATGGTCATGATCATGCCAAACAATAATTCATCTTTGCGCCCTTGGCCGAAGAGAACACATGGTTATGATCATACCAACATATGTCCATCAATGCATTATGGGTCAATGAAGACTTTTACCACATCATTTGTAACATTACGGTCATGATTATACCGAATAATCCCTGGTCAAAATCATACCAATCAACAGTCCATTTATGCACGTAAGCCACAGATGACTTTCATCATAATATAAGCATGAGAATGATGACAATGATATAAGAATTCAATTAAATGAAAGCAAGGAAAAATTTTAAAGATTTATAATTTAATTTATTCAGAATTCAATAATATCCAAATTTTTAACATGATATTGCTTTGTGAAGTAAAATTCAAGAATAATATTGTATCAAAAATGATTTGGATCGAAAAGAAATCAATTTTTGTCATGAATAGTACTCCGGGTGAATAGTATTCGAGTGATTAGTACACCGTGAATAGTACTTCAGTAATAGTACTTTGTGAATAGTACCTCGTGAATAGTACTTCATGAATATCACCCCATGAATAGTACTCTATGAATAGTATCGTATTTATGAATAGTACCTCATTAATAAATAGTACCCATGAATAGTACTCCGACATGAAAAGCTTAAAATTTAACAAGAATATTCAGAAAAATATCCTTATGAAACGATACTAGATGAAGCGCAAATTTTAAGGATATTCTACTAATTTTACGAAGTATAGAAGCAATACTTCAACAAAATGAGTGTAAAATTAGGGATACGAAACGAAATAATATTACTTACATACTACAAAGTATGGAAGAAAATATTATTTCATACGGATATTGAATAAAAATAATATTCCTTATGAATACGAAAGAAATAATACCCCTTACCTTAGTAGAAGGCTGAATACTGTAATAGTGAAGTAGCAGAATACTCTTCTTCTTTCCCTTTATAGCTTCTCTTTCTATAATTGCTCTTGTGAGTCTTAGTAATTTGGTAGAATGAAAGAAGAATGAACTTCTATTTATAGAAAAATATAGTTTCGATAATTGCACGTTTTGGGGCTCGAATTATTACAGTATAGTACCTTCATCTTTTCCTCCATTTTTAATTTAGTCTTACAAGTATTATCAAACTTGCACCACCTCCCCTAATAGTACATCATGTGAATCAATAGTTCCATTCATGTGAACAAATAGTTATATGCATGTGAACTAATAGCAATTAATTGCTCATTTATCCAATTAATTATCCGATTGGTCAAATTTAACATCCAGAAATCAATTGTTATAGAAATAAATGTCGATTTCCACTAACACTAATAATCCCAACATAATGGAAATATTAATTTTATCTTTAATCAATACGAACTTATTCATCATTAATATTATAACTCACAATATTTAACAACCAAATCATTCCCAGGAAAGAGGGGGCTTTCCAATAAGGATTTCTTCCTATTGGAGCGCAATTAGGTGACCAAACCTCTTTCCTCGACAGAACTTTCTAGACATTGTCAATAATAAAAATAATAATATAAATAACTTTGTCGTCTCAATTATTGATTTAATAATATAAAATATTGTGATAATAATTTAATAAAACTGAGTGACTTCTCACGTAAGCATCAATAATCAAAAATACTATACAATACCATGTGCTACTATGCAACCACGCGTATTACTGTACTTTTATCACCGATTATTTTATGATAACTTGCTTACTTTGAAAAAATTTCAAATATCACCCTTAACTTTAACCTTTTATCAATTTAACCATTTACTAAATAGAATAATAATTATAAGAAAATTAAATACTTTCATTTCATAAAATTCGGGATCTCACATCAGCTTTCGAGTTACTTTATGCTGATGTACCATTAGTTCCGCCAATTGACTAATATGTTCTTTAATAGACTTTATTTCATGCTTGATTGAAGACCATCCTTCGGAATAACCCAACTCCACCAGGATATTTGCTTGGGATGTTTCTTCAATATATTGAAGGTATTTGGAAGTTTGTCCCCCTCCAATACCAATCATGTTTACTCCCTCCTCATTGTGTTGAGGCAGAGGGTTATCTTGAATATGTGGCTGATCTGGTTTTGTTACCACAATCTCACCAATGTCTATCATATTCGGGATCTTATGCTTCAAAGACCAACATTCTTAGGTATCGTGGCCTGGAGGCCCAGAATGATAAGCACATTTCTTACTTGGGTCAAAATTCTTCCCACTTAGATTGGCTGGTGGAAGGAGTTGAGCAATTTTCTTCTGTGCTGTTAGAAGCTTGAGTATATTCTCAAGTGAGTCCATTAAGGGTGTGAATGTTCTTCGATGTTTGGCCTCTCCGACTTTTTGGAACGGAGGATTTGAAGGTTGTACAAATGTTTAGAAAGGGGAGTAATTCTTTCTTTGAATGGGTAGGTTTTGGTTGCCTCTCTGAATTTAACCTTGTAGTACCAAGGATACATCCTTCTCTTTCTTCTTATGAACTCTTCGAGGATTATTCCAATAATTTCCAGCCTGAATGTGCTTAGCCATGGCTTCTAAAGCAGTAAGGTCTTTAATCTTTCCAGACTTCAACCCCATCTCAGCCATTTCTCCGTGTTTGATTATTTTTTAGAATTTTTTTCCTATGCCTGCTAGGACTCTCTCATAAAACGGAGCTTCTTGTATGTCGATGAATGTCATTACCATCTCAGTTTCTATCATTAATGGAATAACTTGAGCAGCCAGATGTCTCCATCTTTAGGAATATTCTCTAAATGACTCAATATTCTGCTTTTTAACTTTGATAATTTTATATCTATTTGGAGCCATTTGACACTGGAAGCTATATTGATTTTGGAAGGCATGGGCTAGCTCTTCCCAGCTATGGATTTTTGAATTGTCTAGTCGGGCATACCATGCTCTGGCTTCTCCGGTCAGAATTTTCTGAAATTGCTGCATTCTCAACTTTTCGTCCTCTGCATAGGATCCGAATTCTCCAATGAATACTTTCAAATTAGTGTAAGGATCTCCCAATCCGTCATATTTCTCAAAATTCAGAATTTTGAACTTGTCTGGATAGCGAGCCACGGGAAAGATACAGAGGTCTAAGTAGTTAACACTCATATATGCTCCAGTCTCACTTGATTGACCAGATGGTTTCTTCCATTTGCTGGACTTTCTTCCTAATATCACTAGTATCTCGATCTTCTTTGAGATTGATGATTTCAGGGGTTTTATTGGTTTTCTCATTGTTTTGAGGTTCCGGAATCTGAGTTTCCTTTTTCTTGTCAGTACCTTGACTGCCACCTTGTTCGGAGGACTCAGATTGAGTGGACATTTGTTGACCTTGAGTACTTTTACTCTACTCTTTTAAGAAGACGGCTAATTTTGCTATCTGATTTTTGAGTCCCTCGAATTCTTCTTGAGACACAACGAGGGATTTCTGTTGGGTACTTTCTGATTGAGTCAGGTTGAGTAAAATTTTGATTTCTGTTGGGTACTTTCTTCCATGTTAATGAGTAGGCTTTTTTCCTTCTTAGACTTGTATCTGGTAATGGGACCAATCTTGCCTACAATAAAAGTAGGTGGTTTAGTCTTGATAGACCTGAACAGTATGCATGCTCATGCAATGTCTCAGTTTTTTAGTGATTTTTTAATATTTTCCTGTCTCAGTCTTGACAATGAATTTGAAAGAATTTATATTTACAACATTTACGTAGGGCATGTATTGATACAAGACATGTATTGAAATAGGGAAAGAATGCAGAGACTTCCCTTCCCGTTTGGTTTATCAGAGGCTGACCTATCTTAAGTTTACTCTCACGGGCTTTTCGGTATAGAGGTTTCTAGATCATCGCAATCTACTAAATGAGAAGTTAATCTGATCTTTCAACTAGAGCGGATATGAGTGTATGGTACCTTTCTTGAGCCTCACTTGGACTTAATCGCCATTGGAGTCCAGTAATCATTGATCGACGGATTTGCCTCCTGGTGGAGGAATCACACAACATACATTTATCGCATCTCACCGCATGCAAAATGATGACATTGTGGGAAGCACTAATATAAAGCATGATAAAGAGTCATTCACATCCATTCAATGTAAAGATGTCATTTCACACACATGCACAAAGAAGGGAATCAAAAAGATTGAAATGCGGCTTAAGTCCTCTACTATCCCCAGCAAAGTCGCCACCTGTCGATGCCGGAAATATTTATCTCCCTCTTCCTATGTGTTTCTTACCCTTTATGTTTTCTATGTGAATTTGTTTGATCTGAAGGGCAAGATTTTATTGGTCTGAATTAGACAGAGTCGCCAGTTGGTATGAGTTAAATGGTTGTACCAACTCAACCGAGTTTTAAAAGATATTTCAATATGGCCCAATATTAGACTCTGTTTAATTGTTCTTGAAAATGAATATTCATAGCGTTCGGGGGCTTGATTAAGCGGGGAAAGGTGTTAGGCATCCCCCGACTTCCGTGAAACACGGTTACCGCGCTTTTTGTTCCCTAATTTGTGTGTATGTGTGTGCGTGTGTGTGCATTGCAGCTAATTGGGCCTAAGTGCTTTATTTAAAAGTAGCGATATGCCTCTTTTGCACCTATATAAAAAGGGTTTGACTTGTGTAAAAGTTTAATTTTAATACAAGACATATAAAATGATGTTTTGGAAACAAGTTTTCAAACCCTTATATTCACATAGTAATTGAGGTATTTGATACTTCCCTTTTATTCAGTATTCGACTTATCTAATGGCTTTAAGCGTCTTTAGGAATGAATTCCACTGGTTAAAACTTGATATGTTGTAGTATATAAGTATAGGAGTGTTTACAAAGAAGTTTTACAAGAATCAGAGCACAATTTGAGCTCCGTTTAGCTATTCTAGCCTCTATTTCTCTCGCTTGGGCCCTCTTCTTTCCTAATCTTCTCTTGGAAGCTAAAGGGGTGAGGGTATATATATAAACTCGGGTTTCCATGGGTCTACCTGCGGTTGGGCCTGGTGGGCCCCTTTGTCTTGAAGTACGTGCACTCCGACCAATGTGATGTCTGCTTGAACCTTCAAAACTTTTAATCCGGGAATCCGATGGAGGTGTGCTATACCTTTCTGGAAAGCCCTTTCCGAGAGTTACATAATGACATGAGATTTTACCTTTTCTAAATACGGGAAGACGGGTCCATGACTAAATCTTCGAGTTTGATGATTTCCCGGGGTTGTCTCCAGGGTCTGGTTTGATGATTTTTACTTCCAGAATTGTCTCTGGAAGATGATTCTGCCCTTCTGCATAGTTAGTAATAGGAATGTGAAATTTTGAGTGTATACAATGTCAAACTTGCTCAAACCACAATCTAAAATAATTATTACAACTCAAAATAAATTGATATATCAAAGCCTAAACATAATATTTCTAAACCATTGGAAAGAATGGAGCTCTCATCACACTTGCCCTTAATCCCCTGATTACCCGCTAGAAGAAAAACACCAAATGAGCCAAATGGCCAGTACGAATATAGAATAAAAGAATAATAAAACGAAATAACTAACTCAATTAAATAAATTGAACTGAACCGAAATGAAAAAAAACTAACACAACGAAATAATAGGTTGAATCAAATGGATGGGTGTTATTTCATAACGAGTTCAAAACAAAACAGAAATATACCTTGCCACACAGACAAGTCACACACGTTAGAACGCGAATCCAAATGTATGTAAAATCGGAAGGCGTATTTGGCACAAACATCACCAATCCGCATAACATAACAGAATAGAAAACTAGGGTCAACCCATACGCCTCCCACAATAAATCACCAAATGGCCAACTCCCACCGAAGTACAAAACGGAGATGTCATTGACTGATCACACTGTCACGGAAGGTGTCATGCCTCGGCTACAAAAGGATATGTCGATGTTACCCCCACAAGTGGTTATAGCTCAGGTATACCCTAAGGTATATTCTAACAAAAATATCATGTCACAACACATGCTACACAATATCAGCACAATGGGGTTCTAAGTGTACATGTAGTATCAAAACAAAAATAAATGTGAAACTCCAAAGATACGTTAACATGTAAATCTCTAAAAGATTAAAAGAAATACTCATTATGTTAACATAATTCAAAGAGTATAGATACGAATTCTATAAATCAATGTCAACATGAAACTGCAATATTAATTTCACAAGGAACACTTATGTGAAACAATAACGAAATTCGAAACGAGGAACAAAACGAACTAATTAAATTTAACAAGAGTATGGTTAAAGGAATACAGAATCCGTACTTGGAATAAACAATGTAATACCCAAATAATTTAAATATAATTTTGCTAATCTCTGTCAGTCCGATCTAATACCCAAAATACAATAATGTAAGACTATTAATTTTAATTATTTAATAATTTAAATCCTTATGTTGTAATATCCTAAAATATTATCATTAATTAATTTATTTCTTTTTATATTCCATATCTGTACCACTCAAAATCATGCCATGAAACAAACAAACATATTAACTAAGCATGTGTATATATAAATTAAACAATTAGAATGAGATTAAATTTCATATATACAGCATCTTCGATCACATATATATATATATATATATATATATATCATCAAGTACTATATGAGGTTAAAATTTTCTTATTTTATTATTAGAAATTCAACAAATGGGCCATATACCTAATTATTTCATATGTATGTGTTCCTTCCGGTCTCAAGTCTCAAATATGCAATTAAGACGATAAGGTGCAATAGCCAAATCTACAGGAAAGCAAAAGAAATAAATTAGGTACATGCTTTTGCTTCTTTCTGTTCTCTAGGTCGCCGCCTCCTTTCTTTCTCTTTTCTTTCAATCACGAATTAGACATAATGTTTAAATAAATTAGATCTAGCTATTTATTTATTAATTAATATATTTTTATTAAATCTTTTAATTTTAATAGAATTTATTATTACACAAATATAAATTAGATGCAATTAATTTTAAGGCCCAATTTTATTAAATTAATTTATCTCGCTTATTAATATTTATTAGTCCAGATAACTTAAATGACTTATTTAATCAAAATAAAAGATAAAGTCTAATTAAAACATTTAAAAATAACTTTAATTATTATTTATTACTGGATATTACAATTTATATCGTTAAATATGTATTGTAAAAAATTAAAATATAAATGTAATGGAGGAGATGTTAATCCACGTTTTTTAGTTTATCCTTTAGAATACTCCCGTCTTCATAGTCATTTACACTCTGGGCTTGAGTTTTAAAATGGACAGAAAAAAAATGGACGAAAAATTGAAGTTTTCTTTCCAATTCTTATACTTCTGAGTTTTTTAATAAACGAAAAAGAAAAGAAATGGATAGAAAACTTGGCCACTTTTCTTGCTGTTGGGATGTGATTATTTGGGTCTAGCCATGGTTCAGCCCAGTCTATTCAATGGTCCGGATCTGGTGATGGCCCATATGTATTTATTATGACAGTGGGAGAGTACTTATTAAAATAGGATTGTGTTTCCTCATTTGGAGGGATAAGGAGTCCTTCTCCTAGTTGGATGCGGGTGGAGGTGGCTTCTATATATACGGCTACAAGCTAGGGTTTGAAAGAGGGCACAAGAGATATAACACAAATACACAACTTGTACTCCTAATATTATTATAGTGAATTACTCTCATTCTCTCTCTCCGTGGTTTTTTTCCAATTGGGTTTCCACGTAAATCTTGTGTTCATACTTTATATTCCTTTATTTATGCTTATGTGAGTGTATTTCGTGAGTTTGATTTCACAACAATACAATCAACCGTTAGCACAATTTTGGCCTGCTATTTTGGATGATTTCGTCAGGCGTATAATGTGACGCCCCCAAAATAGGTATACATCACCCATTCTTAGTCGCCAAATACATGGTACATAATTTAAATACAAACTTAATTATACAACTATCGTGTAAAATACGACAAAACATAGCTGAGAGTTTTAATACGAATATTGTCTTCTAGACAATATCCAAACTCAAACGAAGTCCTCATTACAATTATTATCACACTATTTCACATAATAGTGAGGACTACTAATGCACCATATCGGACCATCACTTCGTTCCCCGACTAGTCTCGTCTACGTTCTCATTTCCTGAAGAAAACAATGAAAGCAACAGAGTGAGCTCAACTATCCCAGTAAGAAATATTATGACTAAGATAATGGAGAATAATCGTTAGCCTTCAAAAATGTTAAACTGATAAAATACAATAAACATCAAGTTTAACTGCAGTGAAACAAGCAATCCATTAGAAGAGTCAAGTAGAGAATGATATCTACTATCTTCTATGATTTAAAAAGGTTATCATCAATAATCCACATCATCCCTGAGACTCAGCTTAATAAATAATCCACATCATCGAATCATCTCTGCACTACGGGCCAAGGATATTCATTAGTATCACAACCACAAATTATCCATGCACTACGGGCCAAGGATATTCGTGTTTTCCCCAATGGTCATGATCATGCCAACAACTGTCCATCAATGCACTACGGGCCAATGAGGACTTTTAGCACATCATTTGTAACATTACGGTCATGATTACACTGAATAATCCCTGGTCATAATCATACCAATCAACAATCCATCTATGCACGTAAGCCAAAGATGACTTTCATCACAATATAAGCATGAGGATGATGACAATGATATAAGAATTCAATTAAAAGAAAGCAAAGGATAAATTTTTAAAGATTTATAATTTAATTTATCCAAAATTCAAGAATGTCCAAATTGTCAACATGATACTGCTTTGTGGAGTAAAATTCAAGAATAATATTGTACCAAAAATGATTTGGACTGAAAATAAATCAATTTTTATCATGAATAGTACCCCGGGTGAATAGTACTTTGAGAATAGTACCCCATAAAAAGTACTTCGGCAGGAAAAAGTTAAAACTTATCAAGAATGTTCGGAATAATATTTTCATGAAAAGATACTGGATGAAACGCAAATTTTAAGGATATTCTACTAATTTCATGGAGTATAGAAGCCAAAACTTAACAAAATGAGTATAGAATTCAGAATCTGAAACGAAATAATATTACTTACATACTACAGAGTATGGAAGAAAATATTATTTCTTACGAATATTGAACAAAAATAATATTCTGTACCTTAAAAAGGAGAGTATTTCGACTGGCAGGGCGGGAATATTCTTGAAAAAAACTTATACTGTTTTCTACGCTCAAAGCTTCCTTAAACTCTAAAGAAATACGCTCAATATTATAGAAGAAGAATTCTCTGATTCTGGTGTGATTTTCAATTCTAACTAAGCATCCTATTTATTCGAGAATAGAAGGGGCATTGTTAAGAATTTTTCACGGACGAAATAATTCGCGACATCACGGACGACCGAAAAATTTCGTCTGATTTTTCAAAGTTTACTACGCAATTACTATGCAAACATTATGCATAATAAAATATAATATATTCTATTTTTCATAAAAAAACAAAACTTATTATAATATATATATATATATACTAAATAGTACTCCCTCCCGTGATTTCTTCCCCCCCCCCACCCCCCACCCCCCACCCCCATACTAACATTATTTCAAACATATATATATATATATAATAAAACTAAGATAACTTCTCCCGATTATTTTGAAAAATGGGTAAGTGGGGGTTCAAATAATACGCCAAACTTATAATAAATACTTCATAAAAATCCCCTCAATATTTTTAACAACATTTATTCGTCACTATTATAACACGCAATATTAATAACCAGATCGTTCCCAAGAAAGAGAGGGCTTTTCGATAAGGATTTCTCCCTATTGGCGCGCAATTAGGTGACCAAACTCCTTTCCTCGACAGAACTTTCTAGACATTATTAATTATGCAAATAATAATATGAATAACTTGTCATCTCAATTATTTATTTAATAATATAAAATATTATGTAGATGATACTGTGATAATAATTGAATCAATAATATGAGAGATATGATGCAACAATTCTCGTAGCAATAATTGAGTATAACCGAGTGACTTCTCGTCGTAAGCATCAATAATCAATACCGTGTATGTTACTATGTAACCACGCCGTATTATTACTTTTTTACTACCTAATAGTTCAACAGTTTTAACGTAACACTTTCATTTATTATTTTTATAAATAGATAATTATGTCATTTTCTTACTACGACAATACTTCCGTTGTGGAGTCCACCAATGATTGTGTCGTCCTAAGGATATTCCCCGACAAAAAAGAATATTTTATAACAACTTATATATTTTGAAAAATTTTCACATATCACCCTTAACTTTAACCTTTTATCAATTTAACCATTTACTAAAATAGTATAATTATAAGACAATTGAATACTTTCATTTCATAAAATTCGGGGTCTCACAATCTCCCCTCCTTATGAAATTTCGCCCTCAAAATTTACGTACCTGGTAGTTCGAAGAGATGAGAATACCTTGCTTTATTTTCGGATTGTACCTTCCTATTATATCCTCTCAGATCATGATTTTCCAAAGGCTCATCTCCCAGATTTCAGATATCATTCTAGAATATATCTTCAAAACAAAGGTTAATTGATATATCATAATTTGTCAACTAATCAAGTAAACAATTTTAGCTTAGGTAAGTCACACACTAGCGAAGTATATAACTCGTCTCTCCCCTCCTAGTTCTAAACTCTTATCTCCGCCAGCGACCATATCCTTAAACTCTGATACCATTTGTGACGCCCCCAAAATAGGTCCACACGACCCATTCTGAGTCGCCAGATATCATACTATAAAAATAAAATACAAACTTCATTTATACAACTATTGAACTATCGTGCAGAATACGACCACAGTTAAACTGTGAGTTTTAATACAAATGTATGTAACTCTCATGGTGCCTTGACCACAACCTTACAATTATACCTTACATAAAAGTACAGTCAATAACTGTTTTAGAAATTAAAATCTTTGAGAAATGCTCAAGAAAACCTTCGTACATGGGAGGCCATGGGTCTAGGTTATGATAGATATCATATGTCCATAGAATTATCCTTGGTTGACCCAATAGTCCCCAAAGAAAAACAAGAAGATTGCTATCATCTTCTTTCCAATGGTGTGTCTTCTCTTGACATATAATTATCTCCGTTGTCTTCAAGTGAGAATTATATTTCAAATAAATGCCAAGATTATATAGGTAGTGCTCGTAGATATACTCAATAAGTGGATGTGCACAACCCTGTCTTATGATAACACGAGGTTGTATGTCATTAGACATCTTGTATGATAGTGGAAAAACACCCTTCCAAAGTTGGGTTCATCTCACCCTATTCGGTTCACCAAAATTAAATATCAAATGACGTATACAATACGACACACTTATCTAAAGTTTAGAATAAAATTATTTCCATACTATTTAGGGAAAACCTCAACAGCTATAGACCACCGTTCTATTCTCATTGTTACCCCTTCGACCAACCAGCATTACACTTTTTATTACACGAAAAGAAATTGTGAAGCAAAAAGGGTGAGCACAACTAGCCCAGTAGAGAATATCATGACTAAAGATAATTTACATTATCAATAGCTTTTATCAGTAATAAATCAGAGATTTAGAACATATGGTAGATGATAAAATGTTTCAACCATAGTTGCAACGGAACGAGCAATCCATTAGAAGAGTCAAATAGACCATCAGGTCTATTATATTCTCCATGTTAAAAGTCCACCAATAATGTTTTATCCCTGTAACATCAATTAACAATTCCTGTCCACAATCATATGAATAACTCATAATCATAATTGTGATTCTAAAATCCTCTTCGCACTTAGGACGAAGATAATTTTCATCACTTGTCTCTACCTGAAACATCAAAAATTATGGTTATACCAAATCATAATTCTTGTTCATAATCATACTAATAAATTCATCTTTGTACTACGGGCCAAAGATATTCATTAACAATTCATCTTTGCTCTACAGGCCAAAGACATACAATTGTATTATAAAAGAGTCAAGTAGAGCATGATATCTACTATCTTCTACGAATTAAAAGTGTATTATCAATATGTTATCACTGAGACTCAGCTTAATAATTAATCCACATCATCGAATCTTCCCTGTACTACGGCCAAAGATATTCATTAGTATTACGACCACGAATTATCTATGCACAACGGGCCAAGGATATTCGTGTTTTCAATTACAGTCATGATTATACCGAATAATCCCTGGTCATAATCATACCAAGTCCATCTATGCACTACGGGCCAAAGATGACTTTTACCACATCATTTGTAACATTACGGTAATGATTATATCGAATAATCCCTGGTCATAATCATACCAAGTCCATCTATGCACGTAAGTCACAGATGACTTTCAACACAATATAAGCATGAGGACCATGACAATGATATAAAGAATCAATCAAATGAGATAAAGGATAAATATTAAACATTTATAATATAATTTATCCAGGGTTCAAGAATATCCCAATGTTATCAATCACTTAATAATCTCATAATCTAATATCATTAATATTATAATAATATTTTAATCATTTCTTAAACTTATAACAATTTATTTTATTTGTTTACACTTTACCAAATAATGCATTTAATCATTTAAAAATGCCATACTCATAAGATTTCATCACCAATGATCAAATCCCTCATCAAAAATCTGCATATACCTTATATAGGATTTTCAAGCCATAAAATCCTATTTACCAATTTTTCAACTTCACATAACATATTTAACTCATATGTTCGTAACTAAACCATCTTCATGAAAAATTACCAAATCAATTTATTATTTTTCTATCGTTTGTCCAAACATATATACATATATTTCATACACAACAAATTTTTTTTTATAATTTTTCAACTCCCTTAAGAATTTTTTGAAAATCAATTTCTAATTAATTCTTTAAGAAATTAGCTACCTCAAGTTTAACTCCAGAAATTCCCAAATCTTGGCAGGATCTTACACATGTTAACATGAGCTACCAGTTTAAATTTTATGGTCATCGGAGTTATAGAACTCCGGTTATAGCATTTTTCGTCAGAAAAACCTAAATATTGAAATAATCATAACTTGCTCATTTTAAGTCGGAATGAGCTCATTTTTGGATAGGAGGTACTTTATACCATATATTTTCATGTCCCAAAAGGCATAAATTTTTCTCACAAATTAAGTGGCCAAAATAGCCCTTACAAAATTTTGGGCAGTAGCTTTTTCTCCTTTTCACTTTTTCGTGCTTTGTTAAAAATAGTCCATACAAAAATCTACAACTCCTCTTTCAGTGATTCCACTTGGAGATGTTAGAAAACTTATCATAATATCCTACCAAATTTTTTCAGAATTTTTGAATGTCCGAAAAATTACGAAACTGCAAATGGATTTTAACCCGCCATGCGGTAATCCACGTAAACAGATCATTTCCACATTTTAATAAGGAATGAATACAAAGGATCATTCACCATGCATGCGGTAATCCACATACACAGGTTATTCCAACAGAATAATAAGGAATGGAATAACAGAAGAATTCACCACGCATGCGATAGATCGCATGAATGTGTTATTCCCAATGAATAATAAAGAATGGAACCAGGTCATCACGTAAATCCGCATGCACGTGGATATTCCAACAGAATAATAAAGAGTGGAACCAGGTCATGCGTAATCCACACAGACAGGTTATTCCAACAGAATAATAAAGAATGGAACCAGGTCATGCGTAATCCGCACAGACAGGATATTCAAACAGAATAATAAAGAATTGAATAACAACAAAAATCACCAGGCATGCGATAGATCGCACAGACAGGTTATTCCAACAGAATAATAAAGAATGGAATAACAACAAAAATCACCAGGCATGCGATAGACCACACAGATAGGTTATGAATGGAATAACAGAAGAATTTCACCATGTATGCAGTACTTCTCATAGATAGGTTATTCTAACATAATAATAAAGAATGAAATAACAACCCTTACGAGTATTGAAAGAAAATAACTCTCTTCATGAATACGAAAGAATAATACCCCTTACTATAATAACAATATCCCTTACCTTAGAAAAAACTGGATACTGGAATAATGAGGTAGAAGACTTCTCTTCTTCTTTCTCTCTATAATTTCTCTCTATAATAATTGGTCTATAGCTTTAGTGAATTGGTGAAAAATGAAGGAAGAATGAGCTTTTATTTATAGGAAAATATAGTTTCGATAATTGAACGTTTTGTGGCTCGAAATATTACAGTATAATACCTCCCTATTTTTCTTCATTTTTAATTTAGTCCTGCAAGTATTACAAACTTGCACCACCTCCCCTAATAGTAAATAATGTGAATCAATAGTTCAATCATGTGAATCAATAGTTATAATCATGCGAAAATATGAATTACAGTATAGACTTCCATCTCTACCTCCATTTTTAACTTCGTAATAGTACAAGAATGTGAATCAATAGTACACACATGTGAACAAATAATTATAATCATGTGAATCAATTGCTCATTTATCCGATTAATTACCCGATTGGTCAATATAACTTCCAAACATCAATTAATATCGAAATAAATGTCGATTTCCACTAACACTAATAATCCCAACCCAATGGAACTATTTTTATCAAAAATTTATTTTTGAAATTTCAAATTTTGACTTTTTTCAAAAAAATCAACTGTTGACTTTTTGACCAAAAAGTCAACCCTGGCAAATTTTGTGTTTATAGTCTATTTCTACTAATTTCATCATTTCGGACTCAAATATCACGTCTGCGTCTCCAAATTCAAGTCCGAACTCAAATTCAATTTTTAATAACATTCATCATTAATATTATAACTCACAATATTTAACAACCGTGTCGTTCCTGAGAAAGAGGGGCTTTACGATAAGGATTTCTCCTTATTGGTAGCGCAATTAGGTGACCAAACCTCTCATTGACAGAACTTCTAGACATTGTCAATATTGCAAATAATAATATGAATAACTTTGCCGTCTCAATTATTAATCTAATAATATAACATATTATGCAGATGATAATGTGACAATAATTGAATCAATAATATGAGAGATATGATGCAGCAATTACTGTAGCAATAATTGAGTATAACTGAGTGACTTCTCACGTAAGCATCAATAATCAATATCGTGTGTTATTATGTAACCACGCATATTACTGTACTTTTACTACCGAGTAGTTCAACAGTTTTAACGGTAACACTTTCTCTGTTATTTTTATAAAAAGATAATTATGTCATTTTCTTACTATGACAATACTTTCGTTGTGGAGTCCACCAATGATTGTGCCGTCCTACGGATATTCCCCGACAAAAAGAATATTTTATAACAACTTGCATACTTTGAAAAATTTTCACATATCACCCTTAACTTTAACCTTTTATCAATTTAACCATTTACTAAAATAGAATAATTATAAGAAAATTGAATACTTTCATTTCATAAAATTTGGGGTCTCACAAGGTTGGTTAGGAATATGAAAGCTAACAACCTTACGAAAACAATCAATTTTTGAATGATGAGTAGTTAACCAATCAATCCCTAAAATCACATCAAATACAAGTATTTTTAAGGAAATAAGATCGACAGGTAATGTAAGGATCCCAATTTGAACCAAACAAGACTTATAAACAGTGGATGTAATGAAGGTTTCTCCCAACAGAGTTTTAACAGATAAGTCAAAGTCTAATTTCTCTGGAGTCAAATTTAAACGTTGAGCGCAAGTAGGAGAAATAAAAGAATGGGTAGAATCGGTATCAAATAAGGTATAGACTTCACTAGAGTTTATGATTAGCTTACCCGTGATGACTTCGTTTGGGTTCTTCACTTTTTGGGAGGTCACGACAAATGCTCTCCCTTGAACTACTGGTTTTGACTTGTCTGGGACGGCATTTGGTGTCACCATCCCAACTAGACTTGGCTTCAGTGCACAAAAAAATCGAGCTAGGTGACCTTCTTTTCCACAATTGTAACACATTTTGGACTGCTACATGCAATTTGGACTGATGTGTCCCTCCCCTCCGCATTTGAAGCATATGATAGGTGGTCGTTCTCCTTCCTTTACAATGGGTGTTGGTGCTGATGTCTTTGCTTCATTGTTGAATCTTTTTTTCTTGAAATGTCCACTTTTATTATCCTGACCATAATTACCACCGAAGTGGTTACCATTTCTGTCATTTTGATTCCCTCCACGTTTGTTGTCACCGCTTCGATGACTGCTATCACTGGTATTATCATTTTGCCAATTGCTCTCTCTTGGTTGGGTTGACTCATTATCGCGCTCCAATAATTGAGCCTTATTTACAACATCTGAATACACAATTTGTGAAAAATGAGGTATTGACGTATTTTGGGTTTCAAACCTCGCAGAAACATTCACGTCATTCTCTACTCATTATCAACCAAATGGGATGCAAACCGGGCCAACTCGGAAAACTTAGCCTCGTACTGCGACACGGTCATATTGTTTTGCTCTAGCTTGATGAACTCCACCTCCTTCAAGTGATGAATACTTTCGGGAAAGTATTTGTCATTGAACAGTTCTTGGAACTTCTCCCAAGACATTTTGAGTGCGGTAGGCTAAGTACGTTTTACTAATTCCCAACAGTAATCTGCCTCTCCTCTAAACATGAAGGTGGAAAAGGGAACCTTTGCTCCTCGGAGCATCCCAAGACATCAAATATCTTGGTGATCTGCTTTATCCACGTCTCTGCCTTGAGTGGTTCTGGCTTTCTTAAAAACTCTGGTGGTCCTAGCTCCTTGAACTACTTAGCGGTGACCGTCCGAGAGTTGCCAGTGTTTCCACCTGCATTTTGAATAGGAGTCTCTCTTTCCTGATGTTGGACGAATTATAGAAAGCTCCTAAACATTCTGTCGTTCGTAATTTGGTCGGTATTATTGTTTGCATGAGGATTGTTGCCTTCCTGATGCACATTATTTTGGTTATTAATCATCGGTGATTCCACGGTCTCATGTGCTCCATTGCTATTCTTAACATTCTCGGATGTCATTTTCAAATACTGCCACAAAACAAGGATTAATTGACATACAATGTGACGCCCCCAAAATAAGTATACATCACCCATTCTGAGTCGCCAAATACATGGTACAGAATACAACAACTTAAATATACAATCGTCGTGTAGAATACGACAAAACATAGTTGAGAGTTTTAACACGGATATTGTTTCCTAGACAATATCCACACTCAAATTCAATCTCATTACAATTATTATCACATTATTTCATAGAACAGTGAGGACTACTAAAACAACCATCTGGACCGTCAATCCATTCCCCGACTAGTCCCAGTAATATTCTCATTTTTTGAAGAGAACAGTGAAAGAAAAGGGTGAGCTCAACTAGCCCAGTAAAAAATATTATGACTAAGATAATGCAGAATAAATTATCCTTAACCTTCAACAGTATAACAACTGATAGAATACAATAGACACAAGTTATAGATCAACAACTGCAGCGGAATAAGCAATCCATTAGAAGAGTCAAGTAGAGCATGATATCTACTATCTTCTATGATTTAAAAGTTTACCATCACTTTTATCGCTGAGACTCAGCTTAATAAATAATTCACATCACTGAATTATCCATGCACTACGGGCCAAGGATATTCATTAGTATCCACGAATTATCCATGCACTACGGGCCAAAGATATTCGTGTTTTCATCAATGGTCATGATCATGCCAAACAATAATTCATCTTTGCACCCTTGCCGAAGAGAACGCATGGTTATGATCATACCAACATATGTCCATCAATGCACTACGGGCCAATGAAGACTTTTACCACATCATTTGTAACATTACGGTCATGATTATACCAAATAATCCCTGGTCATAATCATACCAATCAACAGTCCATCAATGCACGTAAGCCACAAATGACTTTCATCACAATATAAGCATGAGGATGATGACAATGATATAAGAATTCAATTAAATGAAAGCAATGATAAATTTTAAAGATTTAGAATTTAATTTATCTAGAATTCAATAATATCCAAATTGTCAATATGATACTATTTTGTGGAGTAAAATTCAAGAATATTATTGTATTAAAAATGATTTGGACCGAAAAGAAATTAATTTTTGTCATTAATAGTACTTCGGGTGAATAGTACCTGAGAGAATAGTAGCCTGTAAATAGTACTTCGGGAATAGTACATTTTGAATAGTACCTCGTAAATAGTACTTTATGAATAGTACTATATTTATGAATAGTGCTATATTTATGAATAGTGCCCATGAATAGTACTCTATGAATAGTACCGTACGTATGAATAATGTCGTATAAAAGAATAATACCCATGAATAGTAGTCCGGCATGAAAAGCTTAAAATTTAATAAGAATATTCAGAAAATTATCCTTGTGAAATGATACTAGATGAAGCGTAAATTTCAATGATATTCTACTAATTTCACGGAGTATAGAAGCAATACTTTAACAAAATGAGTGTAGAATTCAGAATCTGAAACGAAATAATATTACTTACATACTATAGAGTATGGAAGAAAATATTATTTCATATGGATATTGAACAAAAAAAATATCCCTTATGAATACGAAAGAAATAATACCACTTACCTTAGTAAAAGGCTGAATACTATAATAGTGAAATAGTAGAATACTCTTCTTCTTTCTCTCTATAGTTTCTCTGTCTATAGCTTCTTTCTATAGCTTCTCTCTCTATAATTACTCTTATGAGTCTTAGTGAATTGGAGAGAATGAAAGAAGAATGAGCTTCTATTTATATAACAATATAGTTTCGATAATTGTATGTTTTGGGGCTCGAAATATTACAGTATAATACCTTCATCTTTTCATTCATTTTTAACTTAGTCCTGCAAGTATTATCAAACTTGCACCACCTCCCCTAATAGTACATGTATGTGAATCAATAGTACATGTATGTGAATCAATAGTTCCATTCATGTGAACAAATAGTTATATGCATGTGAACTAATAGCAATTAATTTCTCATTTATCTGATTAATTACCCGATTGGTCAATTTAACCTCCAGAAATTAATTATTATCGAAATAAATGTCGATTTCCACTAACACTAATAATCCCAACACAATGCAAATATCAATTTCATCTTTAATCAACACAAACTTATTCATCATTAATATTATAAGTCATAATATTTAACAATCAGATCATTCCCAAGAAAGAGGGAGCTTTTCGATAAGGATTTCTCCCTATTGGCGCGCAATTAGGTGACCAAACCCCTTTCCTCGACAGAACTTTCTAGACATGATCAATAATGCAAATAATAATATGAATAAATTTGTCGTCTCAATTATTGATTTAAAAATATTATGCAGATGATACTATGACAATAATTGAATCAATAATATGAGAGATATTATGCAGCAATTACTGTAGCAATAATTGAGTATAACTGAGTGACTTCTCACGTAAGCATCAATAATCAATCTGCAGCAGCTACTATGCAATCACGCCAGACATTCTTGTACTTTTACCACGAGGTAGTTCAACAGTTTAAAGGTAAAACTTTCGCCATTATTTTTATAAAAAGATTTTTCTGTCGTTTTCTCATTCCGACAGTAATTCCGTTGTGGGGCCCACTAATGATTGTGCCATCGTACGAATATTCCCTGATAAAATGAATATTCCCCGACCAATCGAATATTTTATGACAACTTACATACTTTGCAAAATTTATAAATACTAACCACAACTATAAAATTATATCAAATCAACACCTTAATGCTTAAAAAAAAATTATTTCGAGAAAATTAATCTTTATTCATAAAATTTGGGGTCTTACAATCTCCCATTCTTATGAAATTTTGTCCTCAAAATTAGGGTACGTACCTGGAATGTCGAAGAGGTGAGGATACCTCATCAGATTCTAACTCTTGAGGTATAACCTGTGAGTGTAGAATATGTTCCTTCTTATATAAGATTTTAACAGGTATCTCCTCATACATTAAATCTTCTGCTATCTCATCTAGTTCTAATTAAATAATGTGGTTCGAGTCTTCCACATATTTACGTAACATCGATACGTGAAAAACGTTATGAACACGCGACATACTTGGTAGTAAAGTGAGTCTATAGGCTACAGTTTCTACTAGATCAATAATTTCAAATAGATCAATAAAATCGAGGGTTGAGATTTCCTCTCTTCTTCGATTATTGCTTCTAGAATAACGCCCTCTTGAACCTTCTTCTTCACATTCATCAGCTCTGAGTCTGGAGTGGCTTTAACTTTATCGATTAAAGTCGGTTCTAATCATATATTTGTTATCTTCATGTAGGTTCCTAGAGTCTTTAACTCTATCTTCATCATTTGTAAGTTATACGAAATGGGTCTTTGTGTTAGCAATATCGCACTCGTAAACGCATACGATCTTCTACTCAACACGTCAGCTACCACGTTCGCTTTTCTAAGATGGTATTGAATGATATTATCATAATATGGCAATAGCTTGAGCCAACGTCTTTGGCGCATGTTACGTTCATTTTGGGTGAAGAAATATTTGAGGGTTTTAGAAATGGGTTTTGTATTGGGGTCATTACAAAATTCGATTTCACGCTCTGGGGTAGGCCAGGAAGTTCTTCGGGAATACGTTAGGAAATTTATTAACAATAGAAATATCATTCAAAATTGTGACTTTCATCCAAGACTTGGATAACACGTCACATTGATACCTATCAACTTGCCACTGTTGTTCATGGCATTCCCTATAGAAAGTCTGACTTTGGTGTATTCCAAGACTTGGAAGTCACCAGAGAAAGGCTCGGGGCTCTTTACTTATGGCTTAATTTGACAATGATTAACTTTAGTGGTTTGGTTACTTAAATTCGCATAACAGGTTGGTTAGGAAGGCTAACAATCTTACAAAAATAATTAATTTTATCATGATGAGTAGTTAACCAGTCGATTCCTAAAATCACATCAAAGGCAAGTATTTTTAAAGGAATAAGATCGACAGGTAACGTGAGGGTGCCGATTTGAATTAAACAAGATTTACAAACAGTGGATGTCACGAAGGTTTTTCCTAACGGAGTTTCAACCGATAAGTCAAAGTCTAATTTCTTCAGAGCCAAGTTTAATCGTTGAGCGCAAGTAGGAGAAATAAAAGAGTGGGTAGAACCGGTATCGATTAAGGTATAGACTTCACAAAAGTTTATGATTAACTTACCCGTGATAACTTCGTTCGGTTCCTCGCTTTTTTGGGAAGTTACGAAAAGAGCTCTCACTTGAACCACCGATTTTGACTTGTCTAGGACAGCCTTTGGTGTCATCATTACCGCTGTAATTAACTTTTGCTATAGGGCATATTTCACCCTCAACTGCTTTGTCGTACTCCTGATCCATGATCTGAATCATTAATCTTCGATCCATATCGAATTGGGGTTGACCGCAATGTATAGGGTAATTCAAAACTCGATGTTGGGTTCTCCCAATTCCTGTCAAAAAAGAGAAATACATAGCATCTATTTTAACCTTCTTGGATCGGACTTCTCTTTCCACAATATCAACGCGTCATGCGGCTTTTACCCTTGCATCCTTCATTCTCACTCATTCATTTTTTTCTTCTTTCAGCTGATCCTTGACATTTGAATTCTCAGATTCCAACTTTATCATCTTATACTCTGCCAAAGAGTGCTTCTGTTCAAGCATTACATATCGGGTAACACAAGCTTGAATTGTTGCATCCTTTTGCTCAATGACCGACTGTCGTTCTTCAGCCTGCTCCTCTAACTCATGAATATAATTTTGCAGTTCTACATTTCGATAATAAAGTTCACTTATAAATTTTCCTCGGGTTCCTCTTCTTCCTCACTCTCAGCTACTACCTCTACGACTAGCTCGGATGCAACTATTAATTCTTCACTCACCACATGGATATCTCTAATTTCTTCTTCACCTGACATCCTACAATTAAGTTTAATAACATAATTAGTACTCCCAAATAAAAATCTTTATAACAACATATTATACTCCAATATGTATTCTTTATATAAATCTCCTCGATTCAGCACTTAAAACTCTATATGAGTTCATCTCTTAATTTTCAGATGTCATTCTCAAACACTGTCACAAAACTAGGGTTAATTGACATACCACATATTATCCCTATACTCTGACCGACCAATTAAATAGCAAATAACTTAGGTAGGACATACTAGCGAAGGATTAACTCGTCTCTCCCCTCTTAGTTCTAGTCTCACATCTCAGCTAGGGATCATATCCCTAAGCTTTGATACCAACTGTGACGCCCCCAAAATAGGTATACATCACCCATTCTGATTCGCCAAATACATGGTACAGAATATAACTACAACTTAAATATACAACCGTCGTGTAGAATACGACAAAACATGGTTGAGAGTTTTAACACGGATATTGTCTCCTAGACAATATCCACACTCAAATTCAATCTCATTATAATTAATATCACACTATTTCACAGAATAGTGAGGCCTACTAAAACAACCATCTGGACCGTCAATCCATTCCCCGACTAGTCTCAATTATATTCTCATTTCCTGAAGTGAACAGTGAAAGAAAAGGGTGAGCTCAACTAGCCCAGTAAGAAATATTATGACTAAGATAATGCAGAATAAATTATCCTTAGCCTTCAATAGTATAACAACTGATAGAATACAATAGACAATATGTTTTAGATCAACAACTACAGCGGAATAAGCAATCCATTAGAAGAGTCAAGTAGAGCATGATATCTACTATCTTCTATGATTTAAAAGTTTATCATCAATTTTATCGCTCAGACTGATCTTAATAAATAATCCACATCACTGAATTATCCATGCACTACGGGCCAAGGATATTCATTAGTATCACGACCACGAATTATCCATGCACTACAAGCCAAGGATATTCATGTTTTCATCAATGGCCAAGATCATGCCAAACAACAATTCATCTTTACACCCTTGGCCGAAGAGAACGCATGGTTATGATCATACTAACATATGTCCATCAATGCACTACGGGCCAATGAGGACTTTTACCACATCGTTTGTAACATTACGGTCATGATTATACCAAATAATCTCTGGTCATAATCATACCAATCAATAGTCCATCTATGCACGTAAACCACAGATAACTTTCATCACAATATAAGTGTGACGCCCCCAAAAATAGGTATACATCACCCATCTTAAGTCGCCAAATACATGGTACAAAATTCAAATACAACTTAATAATACAGCTGTCGTGTAAAATACGACAAAACATAAACTGAGAGTTTAAATAGGAATATTGTTTTCTAGATAATATCCACTCTCAGAATAAGTCCTCATTACATTTATTGTCACACTATTTAACAGAATAGTGAGGACTACTAATGCTATCATCTGGACTATCACTGCTCCCCGACTTTGTCTCATTTCGTTCTCATTTCACAAGAGAAACGGTGAAGGAAAGGGTGAGCTAGACTAGCCCAGTAAGAAATATTATGACTAAGATAATGCAGAATAAATTATCATTAGTCTTCAACAATGTTAAACTGATAAAATACAATAGACATCAAGTTTAACTGCAGCGGAATAAGCAATCCATTAAAAGAGTCTTGTAGAGAATAAAATCTACTATCTTTTATGATTTAAAAGGTTTTCATCACTTTTATCAACGAGACTCGAACAATAAATAATCCACATCATCCCCCTTTCTACTACCAAGGATATTATTTAGTATCACAACCACGAATTATCCATGCACTACGGGCCAAAGATAATTGTGTTTTCATCAACGGTCCTGATCATGCCATAAAACAATTCATCTTTGCACCCATGACCGAAGAGAATCCATAGCCATAATCATACCAAAAACTGTCCATCAATGCACTACGGGCCAATGAGGACTTTTTCCACATCATTTGTAACATTACGGTCATGATTATACCGAATATCCCTGGTCATAATCATACCAAGTCCATCTATGCACTACATGCCACAAATGACTTTCAACAAAATATAAACATGAGGATGATGACAATGATATAAGAATTCAATAAAACAAGTTCAAGAATTAAATTATCCAGGAACTAATAACGTCCAAATTGTCAACATGATACTTCTTTGTAGAGTAAAATTCAAGAATGCTCAAAAGTATATTTCTATGAAAAGATACTGGATGAAGCACAAATATCAAGGATATTCCACTAATTTCATGGAGTATAGAAGTCAAAACTTTAACCAACTGAGTATAATAAAGAATGGAATAACAAAAGAAATCACCATGCATGCGGTACTTCACATAGACAGGTTATTCCAATAGAATAATAAATAACGGAACCGGTCGGTATGTCATGCGACCGAAGGGATATTCCAACAAAATAATAAAGAATGGAATAACAACAAAATCACCATGCATGCGATACGTCGCATGAGGCGAGTTATTCCAATAGAATAATAAATAATGAGAACCGAGTCGAGACGAAATTACATGCCAAGACAAGATGTTCCAACAGAATAATAAATAATGGAATAACAGAAGAATTTCACCAAGTATAGGATAGTCCCCGTATACAGGTTATTCCAATAGAATAATAAAGAATGGAATAACAGAAGTTCTCTTCAAATAATATCCCTTACGTTTGAAAGAAGAGTATTCCGACTGGTAGGGCGAGGATATACTAGAAGAAAACTTGTACTACGCTCAAAGCTTTCTTAAACTCTAAAGAAATACGCTCAAGATTATAGAAGAAGAATTCTCTCTATAGTTTCTCTCTCTAGAGTTTCAGTGAAATCGTAAGAAATAATGAAGGAATGAGCTTCTATTTATAGAAGAATGGACTGCATAGTAACTAATTCATGAACGGTCCAGATTGATTTACTTTTAATCGGACGGTCCATATTTAAAGCAAAATCTATTAAATAAAATATAATATATTCTATTTCTAATCTAATAAAACGAATAACTTTATAAAAGTATTATGTTTTATATAAAAAGATTTTACTATGCAAAATACTATGCAGGCACTATGCAACACTATACATAATAAAATATAATATATTCTATTTATAGAATAACTTTATAAAAGTATTCTATTTTATATAAAAGATTTTACTATGCAAAACACTATGCATAATAGAATATATTTATATTCTATTAATAAAATAACTTTATAAAAGTATTCTATTTTATATAAAAAGCTTTTCTGTTTTATTACATTAATAATACTAATAAAACAAAACTTCATCATCACTTACTTTGAAAATTTTTTAAATGTCACCCTTAACTTTAAACTTTTATCAATTTAACTATTCACCAAAATAGAAAAATTGAATACTTTTATTTCATAAAATTCGGGGTCTCACAATAAGCATGAGGATGATGACAATGATATAAGAATTCAATTAAATAAAAGCAAGGATAAATTTTAAAGATTTATAATTTAATTTATCCAGAATTCAATAATATCCAAATTGTCAACATGATACTATTTTTTTGAGTAAAATTCAAGAATAATAATATATCAAAAATGATTTGGACCGAAAAGAAATCAATTTTTATCATAAATAGTACTCCGAGTGAATAGTACCTGAGTGAATAGTATACTATAAATAGTACTTCGGAAATAGTACTTTTTGAATAGTACCCCGTGAATAGTACTTCATAAATAGTACTTTATGAATAGTACCGTATTTATGAATAGTACTATATTTATGAATAGTGCCTGTTAATAGTACTTTGTGAATAGTACCGTACGTATAAATAATGTCGTATAAATGAATAGTACCCATGAATAGTACTCCGGCATAAAAATATTAAAATTTAACAAGACTGTTCAAAAAAAATTCCTTGTAAAACAATACTAGATGAAACGCAAATTTCAAGGATATTCTACTAATTTCACGGAGTATAGAAGCAATACTTTAACAAAATGAGTGTAGAATTCGGAATCTGAAACGAAATAATATTACTTACATACTATAGAGTATGGAAGAAAATATTATTTCATATGGATATTGAACAAAAATAATATCCCTTATGAATACAAAAGAAATAATACCTCTTACCTTAGTAGAAGGCTGGATACTACAATAGTGAAGTAACAGAATACTCTTTTTCTTTCTCTCTATGGCTTCTCTCTCTATAATTGCTCTTGTGAGTCTTAGTGAATTAGTGAGAATGAAAGAAGAATGAGCTTCTATTTATAGAAAAATATATTTTTGATAATTGCACGTTTTGGGGCTCGAAATATTACAGTATAATACCTTCATCTTTTCATTCATTTTTAATTTAGTCTTGCAAGTATTATCAAACTTGCACCACCTCCCTTAATAGTACATGCATGTGAATCAATAGAACATGCATATGAATCAATAGTTCCATTCATGTGAACAAATAGTTATATGCATGTGAACTAATAGCAATTAATTGCTTATTTATCTGATTCATTACCCGATTGGTCAATTTAACCTCCAGAAATTAATTATTATTGAAATAAATGTCGATTTCCACAAACACTAATAATCTCAACACAATGGAAATATCAATTTCATCTTTAATCAATACGAACTTATTCATCATTAATATTATAACTCATAATATTTAACAACCAGATCATTCCCAAGAAAGAGGGGGATTTACGATAATGATTTCTCCCTATTAGCGCGCAATTAGGTGACCAAACCTCTTTCCTCGACAGAACTTTTTAGACATCGTCAATAATGTAAATAATAATATGAATAACTTTATCGTCTCAATTATAAATTATGTAGATGATACTGTGGCAATAATTGAATCAATAATATGAGAGATATTATGCAGCAATTACTGTAATAATAATTGAGTATAACTGAGTGACTTCTCACGTAATCATCAATAATCAATACCGTGTGCTACTATGCAATCACGCGTATTAATGTACTTTTACCATCGGGTAGTTCAACAGTGTAAAGGTAAAACTTTCGTTGTTATTTTTATAAAAAGATTTTTCTATCGTTTTCTTATTTCGACAGTAATTTCGTTGTGGGGTTCACCAATGATTGTGCCGTCGTACGAATATTCCCTGATAAAACGAATATTCCCCGACCAATCGAATATTTTATGACAACTTGCATACTTTGCAAAATTTATAAATACTACCCACAACTATAACATTATATCAAATCTACACCTTGATACTTAAAAAAATATTTTGAGACAATTAATCTTTATTCATAAAATTTGAGGTCTTATATGGAATATATTATCCCCATATTCTGACCGACCAATTAAATAACAAATAAACTTAGGTAGGTCATACTAGCGAAGAAATTACCTGTCTCTCCCCTCCTAGTTCTAGTCTCACATCTCAGCTAGGGATCATATCCCTAAGCTTTGATACCAAGTGTGACAACCCCAGAATAGGTATACATCACCCATTCTGAGTCGTCAAATACATGGTATAGAATTTAAATACAAACTTAATTATACAACTGTCGTGTAAAATATGACAAAACATATCTGAGATTTTTAATACGAATATTATCTTCTAGACAATATCCAAACTCAAATAAAGTCCACATTACAATTATTGTAACAATCCAGAATTTTAAATTGTAATTTTAAATATTTATTGAATTATATAAATATTTAATGGATGTGTTTATTGTTGAATAAATATTTGTTTAAGTTGATTTGATTTGATTTGGTTAATTATTTATTAAATAAATAATTAATGAGTTAAGGAAATTAATTATCATGAGATAATTAAATTAATAATTAAGTTAGAGAGCTTATAATGATTAAATAAATTATTATAATGATATTTTAGTTTGAATTTATAATTAAAATAATGTGTTAATTTATTAAATAAAATTATAATTATAAAGAAAATTACAATTTTATTGTATTGATTTATGTGGTAAACTAATTTAATAATTTTTTATTAGAATTAATTAAATTGAATATAAAAATTTAATTAAATAAAGTGTGACCATAAACTATGTTATAAAGAAGTTATTAAAATAAGTTAAAATAGGTTAATTTAGTTTTGCCAAACAAGGCTTAATGAATGTTAAGTTTTAATTTAAATATGTTTTACCAAACAAGACATAAGGATTTAAGTGGTTAATTTTTAAAGTAGTTAGCCAAACAAGCCTTATGGCTTTTGATTTTCAAAAATAAAATAACTGATGTCAGTTATAGATATATTTATATTATATAATTATTACCTATTTTATTATATACGTTATAATTTTAAGTACGTAAGTTAGAAAGAACACAGAAGAAGAAAAAGAAGAAAGAGAAGAAGAAAGTTTGCAGAGAAAAGTTGAGAGAGAATTGGGAGAATTCTAAAGAGATTTTGACAGAGGAATTGTGGGAAGGAATCTTGATAATCAAAGGGTAGCTATCATCTTCTAGAAAACAAAGGTATCATCTTACTCTTCTATTTTTTCAAAAGATGTAGTTTTATTCTATTCAAAAATCTTCTGTAAAACTTTGTGAGAGTTGAATTATTTGTTATATATAGTTTTTATATGATAGTTGGCTGATATAAAATAGTTTTCATAAGTTTATAGATGAGTTATAGTAAATTGATTCATGTAATGTATTTATTTATGAAGGAAATCATATTACAGTGAATTGATATGAATATATATGAATATAGCTTAGTTTAAAGAAAAAAAATTAATGTTTAATTCATTATACAATGTATAAATTGACTATTAATTTTGAGAGTAGATGAAGAAACAAAAACAAAGTATTTTAAATTAACTATTTTGGTTGAAAAACAAAGTCACAGTGATGATTTTCACTAAGAATGTCAAAAAGTGAAGTTTTAGCAAGAACAGTGAAATTATAGGTCTTAAATTCGATGTTTATATAGTTATATGGGTAAAATCATGTTAAGAGACATTAAATTATGTGTGTGTGAAGTCTATATATGTATTACGTGTTAATTTAGTTGTTAGAAAGGAGTTTGTAGGCCTAATTTGGCTTTCTGTAGTGTTCTAGATCATAAGTCGCGAAAATATAGAAGAGACCCCCGCCTCGGTGGGCTCCCTTAGTGCAAAACCCCGCCTTGACGGGGTAGTCTGTCTAGCCGAATTTTGGAAAAAAAAAACTGACCGGACATGTTTTACTAAAATGAGAATAACATTTTCATATGAACTCCGATTGATGCGATTCAAGATGATTTGGAATGAGAACGAGTAGACCTATAACTTTTATTCTTTATGTTGTTCAATTTGAAGTCGTTATTAAGGGTCAAAATTTCTATCTTTAGGACTGTTGTGCATTTCGAGGCAATCGGAGGGCGTCGAAATGTGCGAATGCAAGTGCAATCCTTTGTGTGTTAGTATAACCTAATCTAAAGAGAATGATAATATGTTGGACATATAATAGGATGTTGTATCAAGTTGTTAATGTGTATATGGTGCAATGACATGATCACTTAAGTGTTGTAATAAAGCTAAAAAGTGATGTTCATGAAAAGATGTGATGTTGTTTAAATTTAAACTTAGTTAGTGAGCTATACTAAAAGTGGGAAAGAAACTTATGAAGCTAATATTATTGTAACTAATGTGTATTGTTAATACATATGGTATATGTAGGACTTGTGGTGAACGTGAGTAGTGATTGTTTAACCTACGCACGAGGCAAGTTCTCTAACTCTACTTTTACGATTGTGTAAGTGCTTAAA
The DNA here is from genome assembly GCA_020205605.1 of Panax ginseng. Taxonomy (NCBI): domain Eukaryota; kingdom Viridiplantae; phylum Streptophyta; class Magnoliopsida; order Apiales; family Araliaceae; genus Panax; species Panax ginseng. The sequence goes on from CM035134.1 coordinate 110,021,494, forward strand.
CCTTATTGATGCATTGAGCAAGTTCATAAACCTAATTATATATCTATTCTAACTTGGTTATGTTCATGCAAACTCTTCAACCTAACTCTTACTTTGAGAAGGATTTCTATCTTTAATGTGGTTCTGACTACACAAGTTCCTAAATTTTGTTATTCTTATGTTGAGCAAGTTTTATTCCTCAACTTGTTTATTAATCATGCACGTTCATTAACTCACTTCTTTTATTGAGTAAGATTATTAGCCTTAGCTTATTATTGTTCTAGTCCATTTCTAAATCATATTTTTGATGTATAATGTTGATTCACTTATAATTCATGACTATTTCATATCATATTGTTATCGAGCACTTGAAGTGATATTAAACTATATTAATTCAACTAATCCTTATTTAATGTTCGTTGAACTCTAAATTACCTTGAAGCTTATCCAGACCAAACTTCTTTTGTTGCGGACTCGTATGTTAAAACTGAGATGAACAACCCTATTATAGGGGATTATTTACGCGTAAGCGTTTAGATGTTTGTGCACAATACATTGTACGAAGGGCTGATCCCCCTAAGTACGAGAAGTCCTTATAGTCTTATGACTGTTAAAATTTAAGTTGAAAGATTACTTACAACTATGGACATAGTTCGTGGTCTTATGATCCTCAGATATATATTTCAGATTTTGATTATCGTTGATAGAGCATATTGTTCAGTTCTATTGAGCCTATTATTTGGCAGTTGTTATAAAGTTTTGTTCATTGTCATTTCAAGTGAGCATTATTTGCTCACTCTTGCTTATATAACTATTACAGCTAAAGTTGAGAAGGTCGACGTACCTAGCACCAGTAAAGGAAAAAGAAAGATGAACAAGTATTAAAGACTTATAAACATGTTGACTTTTAATATTGTCAGACTTTGTTTTTAGTTATTGTGATGTAATTATTTAATTTTCCACGTATGATGCATGTATTTAAAGGTTAAATAACCTAGGAGATTTTATTGAACTTATTGATGTAATCCTTTAATGGGAAGGTCTATTATTAGATTTTATTATGATTGGGTAGTTAGACATGAATGTTTTTATCAAGTGAACACCAAATCTAGTGGAAATGAAGTACCCGGATTTGGGGGTGTCACAAGTTGGTATCAAAGCTTTAGGTTATGAACCTTAGGTGAGGAAAAGCCTTAGGAAGTAACCTTTGAAAAGATAGTGGTGATAAACTCTTATCATGTTTTAAGAAAGAAATAATAAAACACTTATGTGCTTATGTGGTTGCAACCTATGTGCTCATGAGTGTTGAGTAGTAATGATTAGTAATTAAAACTTGAAATTTTGGTTGTCAGGATGGCTAATGTAGGAGAATCCAGTAAACTCGATCGATGAGGATGAGGAGGAAGAGGAGGAAGAGATTCCACTAAACTCGATCGATGCTCGTATGTACGATGAAGTATACAACCGCAATATGGAACTTCAGGATATCGTCGAGGAGTTTAGAGAGATAGTAGTTGAACAACATACCTCAATTGTAAGACCCTAACTTTTTTGAATAAAGAATAATTTTTCTCGAATTATATTTTTGAATATTATAGTGGGGATATGATATAATGTTATAGTTGTGGGTAATATTTGGAAAATTTTGCAAAGTAATCAAGTTTATATAAAATATTCGTTGTGTTAGTGAATATTCGATTGGTCGGGGATTATTCGTTTTAACAGGGAATATTAAATGCGACAACACAATCATTGATGGACCCCACAACGGAAGTATTATCAATGGTAGTTAGAAAATGACAGAAATATCTTTTTATAAAAATAACGGTGAAAGTTTTATTGTTAAACTGTTGAACTACCCGGTGGTAAAAGTACAGTAATACGCGTGATTGCATAGTAGCACACGGTATTGATTATTGATGCTTACGTGAGAAGTCATTCAGTTATACTCAATTATTGCTACAGTAATTATTGCATAGTATCTCGCGTTATTTGATTCAATTATTGTTATCATCTGCATAATATTTTATATTTTATAATTGAGACAACAAAGTTATTCATATTATTATTTGCAATATTGACAATGTCTAGAAGTTCTGTCAAGGAGAGGTTTGGTCACCTAATTGCGCGCCAATAAGGAAAAATCCTTATCGGAAAGCCCCCTCTTTCTTGGGAACAAACTGGTTGTTAAATATTGTGAGTTATAATATTAATGATGAATAATTGTTGAAGTATTAAGAATGTGTTTATTAAAGATAAGTGATTTACAAAAGTTAAGGGGGAATAATGCAAACTTGAAAAACTTTAGGGGTACTAAAGTGTAATAAGTTAAATCAATCTCGACCATTGATGGTGGTTTTAATAGTAAATTAATCTGGACCATTGATGGTGGTTTTCATAGTAAATCAATCTGGACCGTCGGTGGTGGTTTTAATAGTAAATCAATCTGGACCGTCGGTGGTGGTTTTAAAAGTAAATCAATCTAGACCGTCGGTTGTTGTTTTAATAGTAATCAATATGGACCGTCCGTTCTAATAGTGAATCAATTTGGACCGTTCGTGAATTAGTTACTATTTAATCCATTCTCCTATAAATAGAAGCTTAATTCTTCTTTCATTCTCACCAATTCACTGAGATTCACAAGAGACACTATAGAGAGCAAAAAGAGTATTCTGCTACTTCACTTTTACAGTATCCAGCTTTCTACTAAGGTAAGGGGTATTATTTCCTTCGTATTCATGGAATACTATTTTCGTATTCATCCTTTAGTATGTCGGAATAACCTGTCTACGTGAATTACGTACCGTATGACAGGTGAAAATCTATTTACAGTTTTCGTATGTTAATTCTTTTCATATTCTTAAATCTAAACTTACTATGGTAAGTATTGCTTCTATAATCCTTGAAATTAGTGGAATATCCGTGAGTTATGCGCTTCATCCAGTATCATTTTATTGGAATATTGATATGAACTTTCTTATTAAATATCAATATTTTCACCGAAGTACTATTCATGAGTTACTATTCACGAGTTACTATTCACCTGATTACTATTCATTATAATATTATTCACTTGGGTATTCAGGGCACTTTTCATACCGGGGTATTATTCACAAGTTACTATTCACAGATTACTATTCACCTGATTACTATTCACTCAAATATGGTTCACTCGGGTGTTTGGGGCACTTTTCATGTTGGGTTACTATTCACGGGGTACTATTCTCGAAGTATTATTCACAGGGTACTACTATTTACGGGGTACTATTCACCAAATTTTTTTTTCTGTCCAAATTATTTTTGATTCATGGATATTATTCTTGAATATTACTCTACAAAGCAGTATCATGTTGAAAATTTGGACATTATTGAATTCTGGATAAATTAAATTATAAATCTTTAAAAATTTATCCTTTACTTTCTTTTAATTGAATTCTTATATCATTGTCATCATCCTCATGCTTATATTGTGATGAAAGTCATCTTTGGCTTACGTGCATAGATGGACTGTTGATTGGTATGATTATGACCAAGGATAATTCGGTATAGTCATGACCATTAATGATTACACGAATAATTCTTGGCCCGTAGTGCAAGAATAATTTGTGGACGTGATACTAATGAATATACCTGGCCCGTAGTGCAGGGATGATTCGATGAAGTGATCTATTTATTAAGCTGAGTCCCACCAATAAAGTTAATGATAAACTTTTTAAATCATAGAAGATAGTAGATATCATGCTCTACTTGACTCTTCTAATGGATTGCTTGTTCCGCTGCAGTGAAACTTGTTGTCTATTATATTCTATCAGTTTAACATTGTTGAAGGCTAATGATAACTTATTTTGCATTATCTTAGTCATAATATTTCTTACTGGGCTAGTTGAGCTCACCCTTTTACTTCCATTGTTCTCTTCAGGAAATGAGAACGTAGCCGAAACTAGTCGGGGAACAGAGTGATGGCTCGAGATGGTGTTTTAGTAGTCCTCACTATTCTATAAAATAGTGTGATAATAATTGTAATGAGGACTCCATTGAGTGTGGATATTGTCTAGAAGACAATATTCATTTTAAAAGTCTCAGCTTATGTTTTGTCGTATGCTACACGACATTTGTATAATTAAGTTGTATTTGAATTTTATACCATGTATTTGGCGACCCAAGATGGGTGATGTATACCTACTTTGGGGGCGTCATAGTTGGTATCAAAGCTTAGGGATATGATCCTTGGCTAAGATGTGAGACAAGAACTAGGAGGGGAGAGACGGGGAATTCCTTCGCTAGTATGACCTACCTAAGTTTATTTGGTATTTAATTGGTCGGTCAGAGTATAGGGATAATATGTGGCATGTCAATTAACCCTTGTTTTGTGGCAGTATTTGAAAATGGCATCTGAAAATGTTGAGATAAGCAATGAAGCACATGAGACCGTTGTGTCACCAACGATCAATACCCAGGATAATGTGCAACAGGAAGACAATAATCCTCAGGTAAATAAAAACACCGATCAAATAATGAACGACGGGATGTTTAGAGGCTTCATGCAATTCATGCAACATCAGGCGAGAGCGACTCCTGTTTAAAATGCAGGAGGACACACTGGCAACTCACAGATGGTCACCGCTAAACAATTCAAGGAGCTGGGACCATTAGAGTTTTGGGGAGAGCCAAAACCACTTAAGGCGAAGACGTGGATAAAGCAGATCACTAAGATATTTGATGTTTTGGGATGCTCCGAGGAGCAAAAGGTTCCCTTTGCCACCTTCATGTTGAGAGGAGAAGCAGATTACTGGTGGGTACTCAAGATGTCTTGGGAGAAGTTCCAAGAGCTGTTCAATGATAAGAACTTTCCTGAAAGTATTCATCACATGAAGGAGGTGGAGTTTATCAAGTTGGAGCAAAATAATATGATCGTGTCGCAGTACGAGGCTAAGTTTGCCGAGTTGTCCCGGTTCGCATCCCATTTGGTTGATAATGAGGAGAGAATGACGCGAATGTTTCTACGAGGTTTGAGACCCGAAATACGTCAATACCTCATTTCTCATAAACTATGTTTGTATTCAGATGTTGTAAATATGGCTCAGTTATTGGAGCGTGATAATGAGTCAACCCAACCAAGAGAGAGCAGCCAGCAAGTCGATAATACTAGTGGTAGCAGTCATCGAAGCGGTGACAACAAACATGGAGGGAATCAACATGCAAGAAATGGTAACCACTCCAGTGGTAATCATGGCCAAGATAATAGAAGTGGATATTTCAAGAAGAGGAGATTCAATAATGATGGAAAGACGTCAGCACCGGCACCTGTTGTTAAGGAGGAGAACGACTACCAATCGTATGTTACAAATGCGGAGGAGAGGGACACATAAGTCCAAACTGTACGCACCAGTCCAAAGCATGCTACAATTGTGGAAGAGAAGGTCACCTAGCCCGATTTTGTTGTAAAATCCCAAATTTTACGAATAAAGATTTAAATTTCTCAATTTTTTTTTGAATATTATGGTGTGGATTTAATATAATGTTATAGTTGTGGGTAATATTTATAAATTTTGCAAAGTATGCAAGTTGTTATATAATATTCGATTGGTCGGGGAATATTCGTACGACGGCACAATCATTGGTGGACCCCACAACAAAATTATTGTCGGATTAAGAAAACGACAAAAATATTTTTATGAAAATAACGGCGAAAGTTTTACCGTTAATCTTGTTGAACTACTCGGTAATAAAAATACGATGTCTACGCTGTGGTTGCATAGTAGCACACCAGTATTGATTATTGATGCTTATGTGAGAAGTCACTCAGTTTTGTTCAATTATTGCTACAGTATTTGCTTTATAGTATCTCACGTTATTTGATTCAATTATTGTTGATTGTTATATATATATATATATATAAGTTTTGTTTTATTAGTATTATTAATGTAATAAAATAGAAAAACTTTTATATAAAAATGTAATACTTTTATAAAGTTATCTGTTTTATTAGAAAATAATTAAATTATATTATATTTTATTATGCATAGTGTTTACATAGTGCCTGCATAGTATTTGCATAGTAAAATCTTTTTAAAAGTTATTCGTTTTATTAGATTATAAATAGAATATATTATATTTTATTGTAAACCAATCTGGACCGTCCGTTTAAAGTAAATCGATCTGGACCGTTCATGGATTGGTTACTATTCAGTCCATTCTTCTATAAATAGAAGTTCATTCCTTCATTATTTCTTACGAATTCACTGAAACTCTAGAGAGAAAAACTGTAGAGAGAATTATTCTTCTATCTTGAGCGTATTTCTTTAGCGTTTAAGAATGCTTTGAAAGAGTGCAAGTTTCTTCAAGTATATCCCCGCCCTACTGGTTAGAGTACTCTTCATTATAAGGTAAGGGGTATTATTTTTTCATATTCATGATGAGAACTTCATTATTCCATTCTTTATTATTCTCTGGAATAACTTTGTATCGCAGATCTACCCTATACTTGGTGATTTCATTATTATTCCATTCTTTATTATTCATTGGAACATCCTGTCTGCATGCGCTTTTACGCGGACTTGGTTCCGCCTTTATAATTCTCATTGGAATATCCTCATCATGTGTGTTTTACGCCGGACTGGTTCTCGTTATTTATTATTCATTGGAATAACTTTGTCTGTCGCAATCTTCGCATGTATGGTGATTTCTATTGTATTCCATTCTTTATTATTCTGTTGGAATATCCTGTCGGTGCATATTACGCCTGACTTGGTTCCGTTATTTATTATTCTGTTGGAATAACCTATCTATGTGAAGTACCGCATGCATGGTGATTTCTTTTGTTATTCCATTCTTTATTATACTCAGTTGGTTAAAATTTTGACTTCTATACTCCATGAAATTAAAGGAATATCCTTGATATTTGCGCTTCATCCAGTATCTTTTCATGGAAATATTCTTCTGAGCATTCTTGAATTTTACTCTACAAAGAAGTATCATGTTGACAATTTGGACATTATTAGTTCCTAAATAATTTAATTCTTGAACTTGTTTTATTGAATTCTTATATCATTGTTATCATCCTCATGTTTATATTTTGTTGAAAGTCATCTGTGGCCTATAGTGCATAGATGGACTTGGTATGATTATGACCAGGGATTATTCTTATAATCATGGCCGTAATGTTACAAATGATGATGAAAAAGTCCTTATTGGCCCGTGAGTGCATTGATGGACGCTTTTTGGTATGATTATGGCTATGGATTCTCTTCGGCCAAGGGAGCAAAGATGAATTGTTTTATGGCATGATCAGGACCGTTGATGAAAAAACGATTATCTTTGGCCCGTAGTGCATAGATAATTCGTGGTCGTGATACTAAATAATATCCTTGGCCTGTAGTGCATGGATGATTTGATGATGTGGATTATTTATCAAGCTGAGTCTCAACGATAAAAGTGATGAAAAACTTTTTAAATCATAAAAGATAGTATATTTTATTCTCTACTTGACTCTTTTAATGGATTGATTGTTCCACTGCAGTTGAACTTGATGTCTATTTTATTTTATCAATTTAACATTGTTGAAGACTAATGATAATTTATTCTGCATTATCTTAGTCATAATATTTTTTGCTGGGCTAGTTAAGCTCACCCTTTCCTTCACTATTCTCTTCAGGAAATGAGAATATAGCTGGGACGAGTCGGGGAACGGTTTGACAGTCCAGATGATAGCATTAGTAGTCCTCACTATTCTGTTAAATAGTGTGACAATAAATGTAATGAGGACTTATTCTGAGAGTGGATATTGTCTAGAAGACAATATTTGTATTAAAACTCATAGCTCTCTTGTTGTATATTAAAGATTGTATTTGTATTCTGTACCATGTATTTGGCGACTCAAGATGAGTGATGTATACCTATTTTTTGGGGCGTCACAGTTGGTATCAAAGCTTAGGGATATGATCTCTGGCTGAGATGTGAGACAAGAACTAGGAGGGGAGAGACGGGGAATTCCTTCGCTAGTATGACCTACCTAAGTTTATTTGGTATTTAATTAGTCCGTCAGAGTATAGGGATAATATGTGATATGTTAATTAACCCTTGTTTTGTGACAGTGTTTGAAAATGGCATCTTAAAATGTTGAAATCAGTAATGAAGCACATGTGACCGTTGAGTCACCAACGATCAATACCCAGGATAATGTGCAACAGGAAGACAAAAATCCTCCTATAAACAACAACACTGACCAAATGATGAACGATGGAATGTTCAAAGACTTTATGCAATTCATGCAACAACAGGTAAGAGAGACTCTTGTTCAAAATATTGGTGGAAATAATGGCAACCCACGGTCAGTCACCGCTAAGCAGTTCAAGGAGCTGGGACCACCGGAGTTTTTGGGAAAGCCAGAACCACTTAAGGAAGAGACATGGTTAAAGCAGATCACCAAGGTATTTGATGTCTTGGAATGCTCAGAGGAGCAAAAAGTTCCATTCACCACCTTTATGTTGCGTGAAGAAGCAGATCATTGGTGGGAATCAGAAAAAGCGTGACTCATTTGGCGACTCAAGATGTCTTGGGAGAAGTTCCAAGAGTTTTTCAACGACAAGTACTTTCTCGAAAGTATTCGTCACGTGAAGGAGGTGGAGTTCATCAAGCTGGAGCAAAACAATATGACAGTGTCGCAGTACGAGGCTAAGTTTGCCGAGTTATCTCGGTTTGCATCCCATTTGGTCGATAATGAGGAGCGAATGACGCGAATGTTTCTAAGAGGTTTGAAACCCAATATACGTCAATACCTCATTTCTCACAAACTTTATTTATATTCAGATGTTGTGAATAGGGCTCAGTTATTGGAGCACGATAATGAGTCAGCACAACAAAAAGGCAATGACCAACAACACGATAATAATCGTACCGGTGGCAACGGTCATCGGAACAATGATAACCATCGTGAGAGAAATTATCATTCCATGAATGGTAACCACTTCGGTGGTAATCATGGCCAAGATAATAGAAGTGGAAATTTCAAGAAGAGAAGGTTCAATAATGATGGAAAAACAGCAGCATCAGCACTCATTTCAAAGGAAGAAGAACGACCACCAGTCGTATGTTTCAAATGCGGACAGGAGGGACACATCCGTCCAAACTGTACGCAACAATCCAAAGCGTGTTTTAATTGCGGAAGAAAAGGTCACCTAGCTCGATTTTATCGTATGGTGAAGTCAATTCCAGCTGGGATGGTGATGTCAAAGGATGTCCCAGACAAGCCAAAGCCGGTAGTTTAAGAGAGAGCGTTTTTTTTTCGTGACGAGGAACCTGAATAAAATTATCACGGGTAAGTTAATTATAAACTCTTGCGAAGTCTATACCGTGTTAGATACCGGTTCTACTCACTCTTTCATTCCACTTAGTTGTGTTCAATGTTTGAATTTAACTCTGGAGAAGTTAGACTTTGATTTATCTGTTGAAACTCAGTTGGGAGAAACCTTCGTTACCTCCACTATTTATAAATCTTGTTTGATTCAAATCAACATTTTCACGTTACCTGTCAATTTTATCTCTTTGAAAATACTTGCCTTTGATGTGATTTTAGGAATCGATTGGTTAACTACTTATCATGCTTTTCGTAAGGTTGTTAGCTTTCATATTCCTAACCAACCTATTATGCGAATTCAAGCAACCAAACCACTAAAGTTAATCACTGTTATATCAAGCCATAAGTAAAGAGCCCCGATCCTTTCGTTGTTGACTTCCTTGTGTGGAATGCACCGAAGCCAGACTATCCGTAGGGGATGTCGTGAATAACAGTGGCAAGTTGATAGATATCAATGTGACGTGTAATCCAAGTCTTGGGATGAGAGTCACAGTTTTGAATGATATTTCTATCGTTAATAAATTTATTGACGTTTTCCCTGAAGACTTCTTGACCTACCCTACAGCGTGAAAGCGAATTTTGTATTAACCCTAGTACAAAACCCCACTTCTAAAACCCTTAAATATTTCTTCAACTAAAACGAATGTAATATGCGCCAAAGACGTTGACTCGAGCTGTTGAAGATTATGATCGTACCATTCAATACCATTGTGGAAAAGCGAACGTGATAGCTGACGCGTTGAGTAGAAGATCGTATGCGTTTACGAGTGCGAATATATGAACCCACGTGAAGATAACGAATATACGATTAGAATCGACTTTAATCGATAAAGTTAAAGCTGCTCAAGCTACATACTCAGAGCTGATGAATGTGAAGAAGAAGGTTCAAGAAGGTGTTATCTTAACCCTCTTAACCCTCGATTTAATTGGCCCATTTGAAATCCTCGATCAAGTAGGAACTATGGCTTATAGACTCGTTTTACCACCAAGTATATCGCGTGTTCATAACGTTTTTCACGTATCGATGTTAGGTAAATATATGGACGACCCAAACCACATTATTGATTTAGAACCAGACGAGATAACGGATAATTTAACGTATGAAGATGTATCAGTTAAAATCCTGGAATATATTCTACGCTTAAAGGTTATACCTCAAGAGTTAGAATCTGACGAAGTGTCCTCATCTATTTGGCATACCAGGTACGTACGTAAATTTCGAGGGCGAAATTTCATAAGGAGGGGAGATTGTAAAATCCCAAATTTTACGAATAAAGATTTAAATTTCTTGAATTTTTTTTTGAATATTATGGTGTGGATTTAATATAATGCTATAGTTGTGGGTAATATTTATAAATTTTGCAAAGTATGCAAGTTGTTATATAATATTCAATTGGTCGGGGAATATTCGTTTTAACAGGGGAATATTCGTGTGACGACAAAGACAATCATTAGTGGACCCCACAAATGTAATTATTGTTTGATTGAGAAAACGACAAAAATATTTTTTATGAAAATAACGGCGAATTTTTACCGTTAATCTTTGTTGAACTACTTTGTAGTAAAAAATACGATGTACGGCGTGGTTGCATAGTAGCACACTGCATTGATTATTGATGCTTATGTGAGAAGTCACTCGCTTTTGTTCAATTATTGCTACAGATTTCTTTGCATAGTATCTCACGTTATTTGATTCAATTATTGTTGATTGTTATATATATATATATATATATATATATATATATATATATATATAAGTTTTGTTTTATTAGTATTATTAATGTAATAAAATAGAAAAACTTTTTATATAAAATGTATACTTTTATAAAGTTATCTATTTTATTAGACAATAATTAAATTATATTATATTTTATTATGCATAGTGTTTACATAGTGCCTGCATAGTATTTGCATAGTAAAATCTTTTTAAAAGTTATTCGTTTTATTAGATTATAAATAGAATATATTATATTTTATTGTAAACCAATCTGGACCGTCCGTTTAAAGTAAATCGATCTGGACCGTTCATGGATTGGTTACTATTCAGTCCATTCTTCTATAAATAGAAGCTCATTCCTTCATTATTTCTTACGAATTCACTGAAACTCTAGAGAGAGAAACTGTAGAGAGAATCATTCTTATATCTTGACCGTATTTCTTTAGCGTTTAAGAAATATTTGAGCGTAGTGAAAGTTTCTTCAAGTATATCCCTGCCCTACCGTCGGAGTACTCTTCTTTATAAGGTAAGGGGTATTATTTTTTTCATATTCATGAAGAGAACTTCTGTTATTCCATTCTTTATTATTCTGTTGGAATAACCTGTATATATGGTCTACTCTATACTTGGTGATTTCTGTTGTTATTCCATTTTTTATTATTTTGTTGGAACATCCCGCATGCATGCGCTTTACTTTGGACCTCGGTTTACATCTTTATTATTCGTTGGAATATCCTCATGCAATGCGTTTTACGCCGGACTCAGTTCCGTTATTTATTATTCTGCTTGAATAACTTTTATCATCTGGCACCGCATATATGGTGATTTCGCTTGTATTCCATTCTTTATTATTCTCGTTGAATAACTCGCCTATCTGAAGTCCCGCATGCATGGTGATTTCTTTTATTATTCCATTCTTTATTATACTCAGTTGGTTAAAATTTTGACTTCTATACTCCATGAAATTAAAGGAATATCCTTGATATTTGCGCTTCATCCAGTATCTTTTCATGGAAATATTCTTCTGAGCATTCTTGAATTTTACTCTACAAAGAAGTATCATGTTGACAATTTGGACATTATTAGTTCCTAAATAATTTAATTCTTGAACTTGTTTTATTGAATTCTTATATCATTGTCATCATCCTCATGTTTATATTTTGTTGAAAGTCATATGTGGCTTGTAGTGCATAGATGGACTTGGTATGATTATGACTAGGGATTATTCGGTATAATCATGACCGTAATGTTACAAATGATGTGAAAAAGTCCTTATTGGCCCATAGTGCATTGATGGACAGTTTTTGGTATGATTATGGCTATGGATTCTCTTCGGCCAAGGGAGCAAAGATGAATTGTTTTACGGCATGATCAGGACCGTTGATGAAAACACAATTATCTTTGGCCCGTAGTGCATGGATAATTCCTGGTCGTGATACTAAATAATATCATTGGCCTGTAGTGCAGGGATGATTTGATGATGTGGATTATTTATCAAGCTGATTCTCAACGATAAAAGTGATGAAAAACTTTTTAAATCATAAAAGATAGTAGATTTTATTCTCTACTTAACTCTTTTAATGGATTGCTTATTCCGCTGCAGTTAAACTTGATGTCTATTTTATTTTATCAGTTTAACATTGTTGAAGACTAATGATAATTTATTTTGCATTATCTTAGTCATAATATTTTTTACTGGGCTAGTTGAGCTCACCCTTTCCTTCACTGTTCTCTTCAAGAAATGAGAATATAGTTGGACTTAGCCTGGGGAACGGTTTGATACCCGAGATGATAGCATTAGTAGTCCTCACTATTCTGTTAAATAGTGTGACAATAAATGTAATGAGGACTTATTCTGAGAGAGGATATTGTCTAGAAGACAATATTTGTATTAAAACTCACAGCTCTCTTATTGTATATTAAAGATTGTATTTGTATTCTGTACCATGTATCTGGCGACTCAAGATGGGTGATGTATACCTATTTTGGGGGCGTCACATTTGTCGTGCACCAAAGTCAAGTCCAGCTGGGATGGAGGCATCAAAGGCCGTCCCAGACAAGACAAAACCGGTAGTTCAAGGGAGAGCGTTTGTCGTAACCTCCCAAAAAGAGAGGAATCCGAACGAGGTGATCACGGGTAAGCTAATAATAAACTCTTGTGAAGCTTATACCTTATTTGATATCGGTTCTACCCATTCCTTTATTTCTCCTACTTGCGCTCAACGTTTAAATTTGACTCCGGAGAAATTAAACTTTGACTTATCTGTTGAAACTCTGTTGGGAGAAACCTTCATTACATCCACGGTTTATAAGTCTTGTTTGATTCAAATCGATAACCGCACGTTACCTGTCGATCTTATTTCTTTAAAAATACTTGCATTCGATGTGATTTTAGGAATTGATTGGTTGACTACTCATCATGCTAAAATTAATTGTTTTTGTAAGGTTGTTAGCTTTCATATTCCTAGCCAACCTATTATGCGAATTTAAGTAACCAAACCATTAAAGTCAATTACTGTCATCTCAAGTCATAAAGCTATTCGTTTATTGAAAAACGGATGTCAAGCTTTCTTAGCCCATGTCACAGATTTAAACAAAAATATGTCAGATTTGAATGATATTTCCATTGTTAACAAATTTCCTGTCGTATTCCCTGAAGAACTTCCTGGCCTACCCCCAGAGCGTGAAATTAAATTTTGTATCGACCTTGAACCCGGTACAAAACCCATTTCCAAAGCCCCATATCGAATGGCTCCTGTTGAACTTCAGGAGTTAAAGACTCAACTACAAGAATTGTTAGACATCGGTTTCATTCATCCTAGTACATCTCCTTGGGGTGCTCTTGTTCTCTTCGTAAAGAAGAAAGATGGAAGTATGCGACTTTGTAGTGATTATCGGGAGTTGAATCATGTCACCATCAAAAATAGGTACCCGTTACAACGCATTGATGACCTGTTTGACCAGTTGCAATGGCGCCAAATTCTTTTCAAAGATCGATCTTCATTCCGGATATCATCAGTTAAAGATTAAAACCGATGACATCCCAAAGACTTCTTTCAGAACTCGGTACGGGAATTATGAATTCCTAGTCATGTCTTTTGGATTGACTAATGCTCCTGCTGCCTTCATGGATATGATGAACCGAGTATTCAAGGAATATTTGGATCATTTTGTAGTTGTCTTTATTGATGACATCCTCATATATTCAAAAAACCGTGAAGATCATGAGCAACACTTGAGAGGCTAATACTCCAAAAGCTTCGTGAAAACAAGCTTTGCGCCAAGTTGAAGAAGTGTGAGTTTTGGCTTGAAGAAGTAGCATTCCTTGCACACGAGATATCAAATCATGGAATATCTGTTGACCCAGTAAAGATTAAAGCAATTCAAAGCTGGGAGCAACCCAAGTTAGTGACCGAAGTATGTAGCTTTCTCGGCTTAGCTGGTTATTATCGAAGATTCGTAGAAGGGTTTTCTCGAATCGCTACTCCATTAACTCAGCTAAGTCAAAAAGATACAAAATTCGGTTGGAACGAAGAATGTGAAAAGAGTTTTCAAGAACTCAAGAGGAGACTCATTTCAGCACCTGTTCTGACAATACCATCTGGTTCGGAGGGATTTGTCATCTACAGTGATGCTTCAGGCAATGGTTTAGGATGTGTTCTCATGCAACATGGGAAAGTCATAGCCTATGCTTCATGACAACTCAAAGAATATGAGAGAAATTATCCTACTCATGATCTAGAGTTGGCAGCTGTCGTTTTTGCGCTTAAGATTTGGAGGCATTACCTGTATGGAGAGAAGGTGGAAATTTATACGGATCATAAAAGCCTCAAATATTTCTTCACTCAAAAGGAACTCAATATGCGGCAAAGACGATAGCTTGAGCTGTTGAAAGATTATGATCATACCATTCAAAACCATCCTGGAAAAGTGAACGTAGTAGCTGATGCATTGAGTAGAAGATCATATGCGGGTACGAGTGCGATATTGTCAACACAAAGGCCCATTTTGTATGACTTACAAAGGATGGAAATAGAGTTAAAGACTCAAGGGACCCATGTGATGATGGCGAATATACGAGTAGAACCAACTTTAATCGATGAAGTTAAAGCTACTCAAGCTACAGACCTAGAGCTAATGCGTATGAAGAAGAAAGTGCAAGAAGGTGCTATTCTGGAAGCAAGAATCGATGAAGAAGGAATACTTTGAGTCAACTCCAGACTTTGTGTTCCTAACGATTCTGACTTGAAGTATAAGATCATAATGGAGGCGCACAACACACCGTTTGCAATCCATCCTGGGAGTACCAAAATGTATTGTGATCTTCGACATACATTTTGGTGGAGCAATATGAAGAGAGAGATAGTGGGGTTTATCTCAAGGTGTCTAACTTGTCAACGAGTCAAGGCGGAGCATCAAGTGCCAAAAGGTCCATTGCAATCGCTTAAAATTCCAGAATGGAAGTGGGAGCACATTACCATGGATTTCGTTACTGGTCTTCCCAAGGTTTCTCAAGGCGTAGATGCAATTTGGGTCATTGTTGATAGATTGACCAAGTCTGCTCATTTATTACCGATACGAGAAACTTATACACTTGAACGTCTTGATCGTATGTACATAAACGAGATTGTAAGATTGCATGGTATGCCAGTATCCATACTTTTTGATCGAGACCCAAGATTCACTTCAAGATTTTGGGTTAGTATGCAAAAAGCTATGGGCACGAATTTATGATTTCGTTTGGCGTATCATCCTCAAATGGACGGACAATCAGAGAGGACTATTCAAACTCTTGAGGATTTATTAAGACTCTATGTCCTTGACTTCAAAGGAAGTTGGGACAAGTTCTTACCATTGGTGGAGTTTTCCTACAACAACGGTTATCAAGCAAGTATTGGCATGGCTCCATTTGAGGCGTTGTATGGAAGAAAGTGTCGTTCTCTAGTATGCTGGGATGAGGTGGGTGAAG
Organism: Panax ginseng; assembly: GCA_020205605.1. Classification (NCBI taxonomy): domain Eukaryota; kingdom Viridiplantae; phylum Streptophyta; class Magnoliopsida; order Apiales; family Araliaceae; genus Panax; species Panax ginseng. The sequence continues at coordinate 110,037,514 of CM035134.1, forward strand.
GAACATTGTTGGGGCCGGAGTTGGTACGTATGACTACGAAAAAGATTCAAACGATCCGACAACGTATAAAAACCTCACAAGATTGACAAAAGAGTTATGTTGATCTTCATCGAAAGGACGTGGAATTCAATATTAGAGATTATGTGTTGTTACGTGTTGCTCCATGGAAAGGAGTTACGAGATTTGGAAAGAGAGGAAAGTTCAATCCTCGATTCATTGGCCCATTTGTAATCCTTGATCGAGTAGGAACTGTGGCCTATAGACTCACCTTACCGCCAAGTATGTCGCGTGTTCATAACATTTTTCACATATATATGTTACATAAATATGTGAAAGACCTGAACCAAATTATTGAATTAGAACCGGATGAGATAGCGAAAGATTTAACGTATGAAGAGGTAGCTGTTAAAATCTTGGATAAGAAGGATCATATTTTACGCTCCAAGGTTATACCTCAAGTCAAAGTTTTGTGGAGAAACCACGATGTGGAAGAAATGACCTGAGAGTTAGAATCTGAAATGAAATCAAGGTATCCTCACCTCTTCGACTTATCAGGTACGTACCCTAATTTCGAGGATGAAATTTCATAAGGGGAGGTTGTAAGACCCCAACTTTTTTGAATAAAGAATAATTTTTCTCGAATTATATTTTTGAATATTATGGTGTGGATATGATATAATGTTAAAGTTGTGGGTAATATTTGGAAAATTTTGCAAAGTAATCAAGTTGATATAAAATATTCGTTGTGTCAGTGAATATTCGATTGGTGGGGAATATTCGTTTTAACAGGAATATTCGATGCGACGACACACAATCATTGGTGGACCCCATAGCGGAAGTATTATATCGTAGTTAAAACGCATGTAAATATCTTTTATAAAAATAACGGTGAAAGTTTTAATTGTTAAACCGTTGAACTACCCAAGTGATAAAAGTAATAAATGTCTACGCGTGGTTACATAGTAGCACACGGTATTGATTATTGATGCTTACGTGAGAAGTCCCTCAGTTATACTCAATTATTGCTACAGTAATTGTTACATAGTATCTCACATTATTTGATTGAATTATTGTTATCATCTGCATAATATTTTATATTTTATAATTGAGACAACAAAGTTATTCATATTATTATTTGCAATATTGACAATGTCTAGAAGTTCTGTCAAGGAGAGGTTTGGTCACCTAATTGCGCGCCAATAAGGAAAAATTCTTATCGGAAAGCCCCCTCTTTCCTGGGAACGACCTGGTTGTTAAATATTGTGAGTTATAATATTAATGATGAATAATTGTTGAAGTATTAAGAGTGTGTTTATTAAAGATAAGTGATTAACAAAAGTTAAGGGGGAATAATGAAAACTTGGAAAACTTTAGAGGTACTAAAGTGTAATAAGTTAAATCAATCTGGACCATTGATGGTGGTTTTAATAGTAAATCAATCTAGACCGTCGATGGTGGTTTTAATAGTAAATCAATCTGGACCGTCAGTGGTGGTTTTAAAAGTAAATCAATATGGACCGTCGGTGGTGGTTTTAAAAGTAAATTAATCTGGACCGTCGGTGGTGGTTTTAAAAGTAAATCAATCTGGACCGTCGGTTGTGGTTTTAATAGTAATCAATATGGACTGTTCGTTTTAATAGTGAATCAATCTGGACCGTTCGTGAATTAGTTACTATTTAGTCCATTCTCCTATAAATAGAAGCTTAATTCTTCTTTCATTCTCACCAATTCACTGAGATTCACAAGAGACACTATAGAGAGAGAAACTATAGAGAGCAAGAAGAAGAGTATTCTGCTAAATCACTTTTGCAGTATCCAGCTTTCTACTAAGGTAAGGGGTATTATTTCCTTCGTATTCATAAGGAATACTATTTTTCGTATTCATCCTTTAGTATGTAGGAATAACCTGTCTACGCGGATTATGTACCGTATGACAGGTGAAAATCCATTTGCAGTTTTTGTATGTTAATTCTTTTCATATTTTTAAATCTAAACTTACTATGGTAGGTATTGCTTCTATAATCCTTGAAATTAGTGGAATATCCGTGAGTTTTTCACTTCATCCAGTATAATTTTATTGGAATATTGATATGAACTTTCTTATTAAATATCAATATTTTCACCGAAGTAGTATTCACGAGTTACTATTCACCCTATTACTATTCACTATAATATTATTCACTCGGGTATTCGGGGCACTTTTTATGCCGGGGTACTATTCACGAGTTACTATTCACGAGTTACTATTCACCCAATTATTATTCACTCAAATATTGTTCCCTCGGGTATTTGGGACACTTTTCATGTCGGGTTACTATTCACAGGGTACTATTCCCGAAGTACTATTTACAAGGTACTATTCACGGGGTACTATTCACCAAAAAATTTATTTCTTTTCTGTCCAAATTATTTTTGATACATAGATATTATTCTTGAATTTTACTCTACAAAGCAGTATCATGTTGAATATTTGGACATTATTGAATTCTGGATAAATTAAATTATAAATCTTTAAAAATTTATCCTTTACTTTCTTTTAATTGAATTCTTATATCATTGTCATCATCCTCATGCTTATATTGTGATGAAAGTCATCTTTGACTTACGTGCATAGATGGACTATTGATTGGTATGATTATGACCAGGGATAATTCGGTATAGTCATGACCATTGATGATTACACGAATAATTCTTGGCCCGTAATGCAAGAATAATTTATGGACGTGATACTAATGAATATCCTTGGCCCGTAGTGCAGGGATGATTCAATGATGTGATCTATTTATTAAGCTGAGTCCCAATAATAAAGTTAATGATAAACTTTTAAATCATAGAAGATAGTAGATATCATGCTCTACTTGACTCTTCTAATGGATTATTTGTTTCGCTGCAGTTAAACTTGTTGTCTATTATATTCTATCAGTTTAACATTGTTGAAGGCTAATGATAACTTATTCTGCATTATCTTAGTCATAATATTTCTTACTGGGCTAGTTGAGCTCACCCTTTTACTTCCATTATTCTCTTCAGGAAATGAGAACGTAGCCGGAACTAGTTGGGGAACGGAGAGATGGCCCGAGATGGTGTTTTAGTAGTCCTCACTATTCTATAAAATAGTGTGATAATAATTATAATGAGGACTCCATTGAGTGTGGATATTGTCTAGAAGACAATATTCGTTTTAAAACTCTCAGCTTATGTTTTGTCGTATGTTACACGACATTTGTATAATTAAGTTGTATTTGAATTTTATACCATGTATTTGGCGACCCAAGATGGGTGATGTATACCTATTTTGGGGGCGTCACATCAATGGCGCAGAAGGACAACGAGATCCAGGATCGAGATGAACGTCTGAATAATGTCGAAGAGAAGCCGATCCACACTGAAGGAAAGAACAAGAAAATGACAAAGGAGATCGCAGAGCTAAATAACAAAGTCAAAGACGCATATAAGGAAGCTTCACAACGAGCCGTGGTAGCAAAGAGAGAGGTACAAGTAAAGAGGATCAAGATGGAAGAGATGAATAGTGTTTTCAACACCGTGATCAATCGAGCTCAAGATCGAGTCATGTGTTATCCTATCCAGTTCGAGACGCTGCCATCGTACATGCTAGATCGCCGAACAATGTTTCGTATTATGGAAGAGGAGCGTCGTAAGGCTATACAACATTTTAATAGGTCGTTATAAATGTAATTACTATGTGATTGATGAGTAAATAAGATGTAAATCCTGGGTATGATATAACCAATGGGATGTGATGATGATGAAGTTATTCTGAAACTTTTGTAGTTCAGGAAAGTAATGTAGATAACAGGGATGCTATCATGGTTGTGATCTTTTTAAAGATGATGAATAAATAAAAGTTGGTGTTTATTCAAGATATTGTGTGTTATGTGGTAATTTTGTGATGTGCAAGTTGAATATATAATACTTAAAAGATTGAATAAAATCTAATGAGTATGTTTTAATAGAAAATGCATCCAAGACGTCAACCACAATAGGGATCTACCAATAACAACAATGTTAAGGCTAACCCAGTTTAGCAATGAGTAACGTTACTGACGGGTGCATTATAGAATCAACCGCAGAATCAAGCTACAACTTTTAAGGATTTCAAGGCGGTTGGACCACCAGAATTCTGTGGGTCCATGGATCCAGTTGAGGCACAGACCTGGATCATGGAGATAGAGAAAGTTTTTGATGTTGCTAGGGTAGGGGATAATCAAAAACTGCTTTTGCAACATTCATGTTGAAAGCAAAAGCTAGTTATTGGTGGCAAGCCAATAAAACCTGAGGAGCTCAAGGGGTGATGATTTGGGATAGGTTTAAGGAGATATTCTTCGAGACTTATTTCCCAGAGAGTTTGAAGAATCAGATGGAGGTGCAGTTTCTAGAATTGAAGTAGGGATCAATAACAGTGTCGGAATATGCCGTGAAATTCAACGAGTTAACGAGGTTTGTGCCATATCAAGTCAACACGGATGAGCGCAAGGCTAGGAGGTTTGAGCAGGGACTAAAACCCTGGTTGTACAGTAGGGTCTCCATGTTTCAACTGAAGACATTTACAAAGAAGTTGTTAGAAGGCAATTCTCACTTTGAGTGGATCGAGGTCAGAATGTGAAGCACAATCAAGAGCAGAGAAAGAAGAAGAGTGAGGGCGAAGTTAAGAATGGTGGTAGTAATGGTGGAAATGGTAACAGTAATTTGAAGAGGAAGTGGAATACAAATGGGGGAGCTGGAAATCGGCAAGGTAATCAGCAGAAGAAGAAAATTAACGCATGTGCTACATGCGGGAGGTTTCACACGGGTATGTGCTTAAGGGGGAAGCGTGTGTGCTTTAACTGTGGCCAAGAGGGTCACATTGCCCCAAACTGCAATCATCCCAAGAAGAATGCTTGCTACACCTGCGGGTCAAAAGATCATTTTGCTCGCAAGTGTCCAAAGAACAAATCTAGTGAGACAACTGGAAGCAAGGGAAATGTCGGTGGAGGTACACTGACTATTGCTGGACCAACATCATCAAACAAACCCACCGGCAGAACCTTCAACATGACGGTGCAGGATGTGGTGCAATCAAGATGTCATGTTAGGTATTATCCCAATCAATGATATAAATGCATATGTATTATTTGATTCGGGTACTACTTGCTCGTTTATATCTGATGAATTTTCTAAGAGGTTAGAAATACCTAGTGAATAATTGAATTTCCCTTTACACATAGAAATTGCGAATAGGGAGGTGATTCCTGTTAAATTCGTATTTAAGAATTGTAGGGTGAATATTAAGGGGAATATTATGATAGTAGATTTAATCCCGATAAAACTGGGAGAGTTTGATGTTATATTGGGAATGGATTGGTTGTTCAATTATGGAGCGATAATTGATTGCCAAAAGAAGTGTGTAAACCTTATGACTCCATCAAAGGTGGTTTTCTATGGTAGCAAATTGCCTAGACAAATGAGATGTCTGACGATTATGCAGGCCAAGAAGTTATTGAGTCAGGGCTGTGTAGGGTACCTAGCCTATATAGTCGATACTCAAAAGAAGAAGGAAATGAAATTGGAGGAGATACCAGTGGTTAAGGATTTTGTGGACGTATTTCCGGAGGATTTGCCAGGACTTCCGCTTGACAGAGAAATTGAGTTCGTAATCGACTTAGCTCCAGGAACTGCTCCAATATCGAAGGCCCCTTACAGAATGGCTCCGGTAGAGATGAAGGAACTGATGGTACAACTGTAAGAACTATTAGATAAGAAGTATATTCAACCGAGCGTATCACCGTGGGGAGCACCGGTGTTATTCATGAAGAAGAAGGATGGGTTAATGCATCTTTGCATTGATTATAGGGAGTTAAACAAAGTCACTATTAAAAACAAGTATCCATTGCCAAGAATAGATGACATTAAAAACAACTTGGTTTGGACATTACAAATTTTTGGTAATGTCTTTCGATTTGACCAACATCCCTACAGCATTCATGGATTTGATGAACATGGTGTTTAAACCATTTTTAGACAAGTTTATGGTGGTATTTATCGATGATATTTTGGTGTATTCTAAATCTTAAGAAGAGCACGTGGAACATTTACGTCTGACGCTGGAGACGCTAAGAAAAGAAAAGTTGTATGCAAAATTCTCTAAATGTAAATTTTGGCTAGAACGTGTACAATTTATTGGGCATGTAATTGACAAGGATGGAATTTCAGTGGATCCATCAAAAGTCGAAGCTATGATAAATTGGGAACAACCAAGAACTCCATCGAAAGTAAGAAGTTTCTTGGGATTGGCAGGATATTACAAACGGTTTATTCAAGATTTTTCCAAGATTGCCACTCCGTTAATAAATTTGGCAAGAAAAGCTATAAAATTTGTTTGGACGAAGAAGTGTGAAGAAAGTTTTCAAGAATTGAAAAAGAAGTTAAGTGTAGCACCTGTGTTGTCATTACCAGATAATACAGGAAATTTTGTGGTGTATAGTGATGCCTCACATAAAGGATTGGGTTGTGTTCTTATGCAGAACGACAAAGTTATTGCATATGCATCAAGACAACTGAAGGACTATGAAAAAGGATATCCGACTCATGATTTAGAGTTGGTTGCGGTGGTATTTGCTTTGAAGATATGGAGACACTATCTCTATGGAGAAAAATGTGAGATCTACACAGACCATAAGAGTCTGAAGTATATTTTCACTCAGAAGGACCTGATCATGTGTCAAAAGAGATGGATGGAATTGATAAAAGATTACGATTGTGAGATCTTTTATCATCCAGGCAAAGCAAATGTGGTTGCAGATGCCTTGAGTAGGAAGGGTCGTGAGAAGTTGATGTTGTTAACCAACCAGGAGGAGCTCGTTTCAGCAACGACAAGACTAGAGTTAGAAATCAAATTTCCAAAAGAAACCGATGAAAGATTGTTCCAGATGGAAGCTAGTTCAACTTTGGTTGACAAGGTGAAGAATGCTCAACTACAAGATGAAGAATGTGGAAAGATCAAAGAGAAAGTGATTGAGAGTAGTGAAGTGAAATACAAGATCGATACAGAAGGGTTACTAAGATTCGAGGAAAGAATCTGGATTCCAGTAGTACCAGATATTAAAGAAGAAATCTTGACAGAAGCTCATAACTCAAGATATTAGATACACCCGGGAAGTACGAAGATGTATCAAGATTTACGACGACAATTTTGGTGGCCAAACATGAAAAGAGATGTCGCAAAATGTGTTACGAAATACTTGACATCTCAAAGAGTCAAGGTCGAGCATCAAAGACCGAGCGGATTACTTCAACCGTTGGAAATACCAAAATGGAAGTGGGAACACATCACAATGGATTTTCTGGTGGGTCTTCCAACTACTCAGAGAGGATGCGATGCGATTTGGGTGATAGTGGAAAGACTAACAAAATCAGCACACTTTTTTCCAATAAAGATTAGATCCAATCTTGATCAATTAGCAAAGTTGTACGTTAAAGAAATTGTTTCGAGACATGGAGTTCCAGTGTCAATTATATTAGATAGAGATCCGCGATTCATGTCAAACTTCTGGAAGAGACTACAAGAATGCATAGGAACACAGTTGAGAATGAGTACGGCATATCATCCGCAAACAGATGGCTAAAGTGAACGAACAATTCAGACATTGGAAGATATGCTTAGAGCATGCATCATGGATTTCAAAGGGAGCTGGGATGAACATTTTCCATTGGTGGAATTTGCCTACAACAACAGTTACCATGCAAGCATCGGCATGCCGCCTTACGAAGCATTATACGGTCAGAAGTGCAGAACTCCACTGTGCTGGGATGAAGTAGGTGAACGTCAACTGTTAGGACCGGAACTAGTACAGCAAACTGCTGAGGTTGTTAAACTCATCAGAACAAGATTGGTAGTTGCTCAAGAAAGACAGAAGAAGTATGATGATCAACACAGACAAGATCGTGAATTCGACGTAGGAAATTTCGTGTTCTTAAAAGTTTCTTCTTGGAAGGGAAAAATTCATTTTGGTAAAAAGGGAAAACGAAGCTCGAGGTTTATTAGACCCTTCAAAGTGCTGCGAAGAGTAAGAGAAGTGTCTTACGAGGTAGCTCTACCTCTAGAGTTGGAAAACATTCACAATGTATTTCATGTTTCGGTGTTATGACCGTATAAACCCGATTACAAGCACGTGATCGAGTATGAACCATTGCAGTTTGATAAAGACTTGTCTTATGAAGAAGTTCCTATCCAGATAGTTGACAGGAAAGAACAAGTACTCAGGAATAAAGTAATACCTTCTGTTAAAGTGATATAGAGGAACCACAATGCTGAAGAAGCTACGTGGGAACTCGAAGATAAAATGATGAAAGATTACCCTGAGTTATTTGTTTAATCTGTGTCTTCAATTCTGGGGACAGAATCTTTGTAAGGAGGGAAGAATGTGACGAATAATTTATTTGAGTTGTAATTCTGGGGACAAAATTCATGTAAGGAGGGAAGGATGTAACAATCCAGAATTTTAAATTATAATTTTAAATATTTATTGAATTATATAAATATTTAATGGATGTGTTTATTTTTGAATAAATATTTGTTTAAGTTGATTTGATTTGATTTGATTTGGTTAATTATTTGTTAAATAAATAATTAATGAGTTAAGGAAATTAATTATCATGAGATAATTAAATTAATAATTAAGTTAGAGATATATTGATTAAATGAATTATTATAATGATATTTTAGTTTGAATTTATAATTAAAATGATATGTTAATTTATTAAATAAAATTATAATTATAAAAAAATTATAATTTTGTTGTATTGATTTATGTGGTAAACTAATTTAATAAATTTGTATTAGAATTAATTAAATTGAATATTAAAATTTAATTAAATAAAGTATGACCATAAACTATGCTATAAATGAGTTATTAAAATAAGTTAAAAAAGGTTAATTTAGTTTTGCCAAACAAGGCTTAATGAATGTTAAGTTTTAATTTAAGTATGTTTTATCAAACAAGGCATAAGGATCTAAGTGGTTAATTTTTAAAGTAGTTAGCCAAACAAGCCTTAGGGCTTTTGATTTTCAAAAATAAAATAACTGATGTCAGTTATAGATATATTTATATTATATAATTATTACCTATTATATTATATACGTTATAATTTTAAGTACGTAAATTAGAAAGAACACAGAAGAAGAAAAAGAAGAAAGAGATATGACAACCTGAATTTTTATAAGTTATTAAAATAAGAATTTAATAATTAAAATTTTTATTATAAGATGTTTTGAGTTTGAGTATGTATATATACGTGCTATATATGTTGAAGTATATGATCTGGTGTGAAGAGAAATATATATTCATATATTAAAAAAGTGAGGTTCAATAGTTAAGTTAACTATTGAAGGAATTAAATGAATTTTGTAATTAATTTTAAATATTTATTGAATTAAATAAATATTTTAATTAATTAATTTATTGAGATAAACAAATAGTTGACAAAATTGTGGTGCAATAATTTAGTTAAGTGTGTATGTTAACTAGATTAATGAATGGTAATTTTATTGTTTGAAGATTTAATTTAATAAAATAATTAAATTAAATAAATTCCTTAATATTTAAGGAAATAAAATTAATTTAATTTAATAATTAAATTAGATATATAATAATTTATTAAGCATAAGTATGATTATAATGAAAATTATAATTATAATGGTAATTGTAAGATATTAAAATTAATTAAGTGTGTGACAAATAAAACTATATAGTATAAAAATAAACTAGAAACCTAACCTAAGTGTAGCCAAACAAGGCCTTGTGGCCTTTGGCTTATTTTAACTGACGCAGACTATTGGTCTTTTTAGCTGATGTACGTGGGTTATATCACGTATTCTCCTAATAAGCTAAGAATAGAGAAAGGGAGAAAATCAGAGAACTTTTAGAGGGAATAAAAGGAAGAATTTCTAAACTTTGTTAACATCATCTTGCTAGTAGGAGATTCAAGGTATAATCCATTCTTAAATTTTCAATTTTTAGTTTTGTAATCTTATTCTCTATAATTGTTTTTTTTGTCGGGTTAGGGTTTGAGGTGTTGATTATGTACATGTATAATCTGATAATTGTTATATAGAAGTTGTATTGAGTAATCAAATTCATGGAAAAGTGGTCTGTAGAAGAAAATTAAGATAACAGTGTTTTATATATGAAAATGGCTTAGTAAGTCCAAAATTTGATGTTCAATCCTTGCTAGAATCCTATTAATTGGTTATATATTGTGTTAGTATATCAAGAAACAAAAACAACAGAAGTTAAACGAACCAATTTGGTTGAGAAACGAATTCGTAGCGAACGAATTCGCTAAATTGTCAAAACATGAACAATTAGTATGAACATGAGTTGTAAATTCATATTTGGGTTAGTTAATGTTTATGTTAGTTGATGGGTATTTGGTATGTTGTAGTTTTATGAGTTACAAACCTATAGAATCAAAAATGAACTAAATTGGATGAGTATAACTCATGTTATGATCATCGGAAGAGGTTGGGGTCTATAAAATCACGAAGAACATAGCATGAGGGGCTGTACTGCTTCCCAGGACGCAGCTGCGTCGGGCATTAGTTACTGGTGGTCTGCTCTGACCTGCTGTAGTAAATTAAGCATAATTTTTTCATACGAACTCCGATTGAGGTGATTCAAGATGATCCAGAACGAGGACGAATATACCTACAACTTTTATTCTTTAAGTTTTTCAATTTGAGATCGTTAGGAAGGGTCAAAATAGTCATCTTTGTGACTGTTACGTATTCGGAGGCGATCGGAGGGTGTCGAACGAGCACATACGCAAGTATAGTGCTCCCGATGATAGAATATGTTATTCTAAGTGGTGTAACATGAAAATGTATGATATTATACATGACATATAAGATTTACTTGCTCATAAAAGAAAGCATTAGCATGACTTAGTATGTGTTTTGAAAAGAAACTTATATGTTTTAAAAATATTATTCATGAGCATTGTATTGTCTAAACTTCTGAACTTGTATAGGATGACATACTAGTAACTTTTGGGTCTGTAAACATGGCTTATATGTGTAAACATGATAGGACTTTTATGCCTCTAGGCATGATGGGTACGTGCACACTACTAGATAGACATACTATGAGCTATACATGTCTTAAAGTAAGATTTCAAGTCATAAACCATGCTAGTCATACGATTACATGTAAGCATGTATATTGAAAGTTGTTTAACCTCGTGGGTGGTCATATAGTTAGGCCCTTGCAATAAAGCTATAAAGTATAAAACAACTTAAGGTAAATACAAGAAGCACCAAACTTGGGCTAAGACCTCATAACATGTGGGTAAGATATGTGTTAACAGTTATGCATGCTAAGAACCAAGATGAAACTAGAAAATACTCAACTATGGTTTGGCGGGAGACATAGCAGTAATGCAAGCCGCCATCCCTAAGCTTCCTAACTGTAGTATGCTACTGCGCTACGAAGCGATGATGCTCGATTATTTTAACTTTGATCTGAACCTTATAGCATATGTGTAATGAATGTCTAAAGCTATAATACTTGATATAGATGATGTTTAAGCATGAGATCATGTAATGGTTATGTAAAACACATAGTTGTTAAATTTTATTAAAGTTTGTAAAATGTAAGAACGATGTAGATCGCGTATCTATGAACTTTAAATATGTGTCGAACACATAGCGAGTCAAGTGTGTGAATGATATATATGAATGTTGATGTCAAGTATGAGTGGTTAAGGTATACCTATACATATCTAGCTATTCTAAGAGTGATGAGAAATTGAAAGGTAGGTTTTACAAACCTAGTTAGGAAACAATGTAACGTTACTGTTATATTAAGAATGTATGGAATATATGACTAATGGATGTGAGTCCATGATTATATAACTGTGTAGGATTACACGAAGTGCAGATAAGCATTAAGCAGTTAACTCGTAGTTCATAAACTACGAATCAGGCAAGTCTTTCAGTTCCTATTTGCTATGTGAATTTGATTGTTTTAAATCTTTATTGCAAAGAGCATGATGTGTTATATATATGTTGAATGTATGAAATGTTAAAGTCAACTTATGACTTCGTTGATTGAGTAAAGCATTCTGATTGAGTAAGGAACTCAATCTTTATTCTTGTTATATGAACTATAACATGTATGTTATGTTAGTCCAATGTTTATGAGATATATGTTGAGCATGTTATTATGTGTTACGTGATGCATGAAAACTGTTAGATTTTGTTGGGATGTCGAGCTCAACCTTGCAAATAACCATTTTTGCAGGTTAAGGATTGAAGGTAACACTATGTGCTACTTGAATGACGTGGATCAGAAATAATACACGAAGATTAATATTTTATCTAAAGTTGCTATTTCTTTATACCATGATTAAGATTCATGAGATGTACTAAACGTTTTATGATGTATAGTTTTATGTTGAGTTGTAAAGCTAAAGTTAGAGTTATCTGATATGTAAAGGTTATCAGATTGAAATGTAAATTTTTATATAATAACAGTGATAAAGTGAATCATAAAATAAGATTGATTCAAAGGCATGTAGATGATAAAGGTTTTGATTCAGGGAATTAAAGTAAGAAGACATAAAAGTTTTAATTATTCCGCATTTTATAAAGTTTAACATCGAATAATGAGGTAAAATTAGAAGTTAGACGTATTATTAACGACCGAAGTTAATAATTAAATTGTATGAATTTTGGGGTCGTTACAAGAGAAGAAGAAAGTTTGTAGAGAAAAGTTGAGAGAGAATTGGGAGAATTCTAGAGAGATTTTGAGAGAGGAATTGTGGGAAGGAATCTTGATAATCAAAGGGTAGCTATCATCTTCTAGAAAACAAAGGTATCATCTTACTCTTCTATTTTTTCAAAAGTTGTAGTTTTATTCTATTCAAAAATCTTCTGTAAAACTTTGTGAGGGTTGAATTATTTGTTATATATAGTTTTTATATGATAGTTGGTTGATATAAAATAGTTTTCATAAGTTTATAGATGAGTTATAGTAAATTGATTCATGTAATGTATTTATTTATGAAGGAAATCATATTACAGTGAGTTGGTATGAATATATATATGAATATGGCTTAGTTTAAAGAAAATAATTAATGTTTAATTCATTGTACAATGTATAAATTGACTATTTATTTTGAGAGTAGATGAAGAAACAAAAACAAAGTATTTTAAATTAATTGTTTTGGTTGAAAAACAAAGTCACAGTGATGATTTTCACTAAGAATGTCAAAAACTGAAGTTTTCGCAAGAACAGTGCAATTAGAGGTCTTAAATTCGATGTTTATATTGTTATATGGGTAAAATCATGTTAAGAGACATTAAATTATGTTTGTGTGAAGTCTATATATGTATTACATGTTAATTTAGTTGTTAGAAATGAGTTTGTAGGCCTAATTTGGCTTTCTGTAGTATTCTAGATCATAAGTCGTGAAAACGCAGAAGAGACCCCCGCCCCGGTGGGTTCCCCTAGTGCAAAAACCCCCACCTCGACCGGGTGATAGTCTGTCTAGCCGAATTTTGGAAAAAAAAACTAACCGGACATGTTTTACTAAAATGAGCATAACGTTTTCATATGAACTCCAATGGATGCGATTCAAGATAATCCAGAACGAGGACGAGTATACCTATAACTTTTATTCTATAAAAATTTTCAAATTGAAGCCGTTATTAAGGGTCAAAATGGCTATCGTTAGGACTGTTGTGCATTTCGAGGCAATCGGAGGGCGTCAAAATATGCGAATGCACGTGCAATCCTTTGTGTGTTAGTATAACCTAATCTAAAGAGAATGATAACATGTTGGACATGTAATAGGATGTTATATCAAGTTGTTAATGTGTATATGGTGCAATGACATAATCACTTAAGTATTGTAATAAATCTAAAAAGTGATGTCCATGAAAAGATGTGATGTTGTTTAAACTTAAACTTAGTTAGTGAGTTATACTAAAAGTGGGAAAGAAAATTATGAAGCTAATATTATTATAACTAATGTTTATTGTTAATACATATGGTATGTGTAGGACTTGTGGTGAACGTGAGTAGTTATTGTTTAACCTACGCACGAGGCAAGTTCTCTAACTCTACTTTTACGATTGTGCAAGTGCTTAAACCTTATTGATGCATTGAGCAAGTTCATAAACCTACTTATATATCTATTCTAACTTGGTTATGTTCATGCAAACTCTTCAACCTAACTCTTACTTTGAGAAGGATTTTTATCTTTAATGTGGTTCTGACTACACAAGTTCCTAAATTCTGTTATTCTTATGTTGAGCAAGTTTTATTCCTTAACTTGTTATTAATCATACACGTTCATTAACTCACTTCTTTTATTGAGTAAGATTATTAGCCTTAGCTTATTATTGTTCTAGTCCATTTCTAAATCATATTTTCGATGTATAATGTTGATTCACTTATAATTCATGACTATTTCATATCATATTGTTATCGAGCACTTGAAGTGATATTAAACTATATTGATTCAACTAATCCTTAGTTGATGTTCGTTGAACTCTAAATTACCTTGAAGCTTATCCAAACCAAACTTCATTTGGTTCGGACTCGTATGTTAAAACTGAGATGAACAACCCTATTATAGGGGATTATTTACGCATAAGCGTTTAGATGTTTGTGCATAATACATTGTACGAAGGGTTGATCCCCCTAAGTACGAGAAGTCCTTATAGTCTTATAACTATTAGAGTTTAAGTTGAAAGATTACTTACAACTATGGACATAGTTCGTGGTCTTATGACCCTCAGATATATATTTCAGATTTTGATTATCGTTGATAGAGTATATTGTTCAGTTCTATTGAGCCTATTATTTGGCAGTTGTTAGAAAGTTTTATTTATTGTCATTTTAAATGAGCATTGTTTGCTCACTCTTGCTTATATAACTATTGCAGCTAAAGTTGAGAAGGTCGGCGTACCTATCACCAGTAAAGGAAAAGGAAAGATGAACAAGTATTGAAGACTTGTAAACATGTTGACTTTTAATATTGTCAGACTTTGTTTTTAGTTATTGTGATGTAATTATTTAATTTTCCGCATATGATGTCTATAGTTAAAGGTTTGATAACCTAGGAGATTTTATTGAACTTATTAATGTAGTCCTTTAATGGGAAGGTCTATTATTACATTTTATTATGATTGGGTAGTTAGACATGAATGTTTTTATCAAGTGAACACGAAATCTGGTGGAAATGAAGTACCCAGATTTGGGGGTGTAACAATTATTATCAAACTATTTCACAGAATAACGAGGACTACTAATGCACCATCTCGGACCATCACTCCGTTCCCCGACTAGTCTCGGCTACGTTCTCATTGCCTGAAGAGAACAATGAAAGCAACAGGGTGAGCTCAACTAGCCCAGTAAGAAATATTATGACTAAGATAATGGAGAATAAATTATCGTTAACCCAACAGTGTTAAACTGATAAAATACAATAAACATCAAGTTTAACTGCAGTGGAACAAGCAATCCATTAGAAGAGTCAAGTAGAGCATTATATCTACTATCTTCTATGATTTAAAAAGGTTATCATCAATTTTATCGATGAGACTCAGTTTAATAAATAATCTACATCATCGAATCATCCCTGTACTACAGGCCAAGGATATTCATTATTATCACAACCATGAATTATCCATGCACTACGGGCCAAGGATATTCGTGTTTTCACCAATGGTCATTATCATGCCAATAACTGTCCATCAATGCACTACGGGCCAATAAGGACTTTTACCACATCATTTGTAATATTACGGTCATGATTACACCGAATAATCCCTGGTCATAATCATACCAATCAACAGTCCATCTATGCGCGTAAGCCAAAGATGACTTTCATCACAATATAAGCATGAGGATGATGACAATGATACAAGAATTCAATTAAAAGAAAGCAAAGGATAATTTTTTAAAGATTTATAATTTAATTTATCTAGAATTCAATAATGTCCAAATTGTCAACATAATACTGCTTTATGGAGTAAAATTCAAAAATAATATTGTACCAAAAATGATTTGGACCGAAAATAAATCAATTTTTATCATGATTATTACCCCGGGTGAATAGTAACCGAGTGAATAGTACCCCGTGAATAGTACTTCGAGAATAGTACCGTGTGAATAGTACTCTGGCATGAAAAAGTTAAAACTTATCAAGAATGTTCATAATAATATTTTCATGAAAAGATACTGGATGAAACGCAAATTTTAAGGATATTCTACTAATTTCATGGAGTATAGAAGTCAAAACTTAATAAAATGAGTATAGAATTCAAAATCTGAAACGAAATAGTATTACTTATATACTACTGAGTATGGAAAATATTATTTCTTATGAATATTGAACAAAAATAATATCTTTTACCTTAAAAAGGAGAGTATTTCGACTGGTAGGGCGGGGATATTCTTGAAAAAAACTTATACTATTTTCTATGCTCAAAGCTTCCTTAAACTTTAAAGAAATACGCTCAATATTATAAAAAAAGAATTCTCTGATTCTGGTGTGATTTTCAATTCTAACTAAGCATCATATTTATAGGAAAATAGAAGGGCATTGTTAAGAATTTTTCACGAACGAAATAATTTGCGACATCACGGACGACCGAAATATTTCGTCTGATTTTTCAAAGTTTCCTATGCAATTACTATACAAACACTATGCATAATAAAATATAATATATTCTATTTTTCATAAAAAACAAAACTTATTATAATATATATATATATATATATATATACTAAATAGTAGTCCCTCCCATGATTTCTCCCCCCCATAACGACATTATTTAAAACATATATATATATATAATATAATTCTTATATATATATATAACAAAACTGAGATAACTTCTCCCGATTATTTTAAAAAAATGGGTAAGTGGGGGTTCAAATAATACGCCAACCTTACAACAAATACTTTATAAAAATCCCCTTAATATTTTTAACAATATTTATTCGTCATTATTATAACTCGCAATATTAACAACCAGATCGTTCTCAGGAAAGAAGTAGCTTTCCGATAAGGATTTCACCCTATTGGAGCGCAATTAGGTGACCAAACCCCTTTCCTCAACAGAACTTTCTAACCATTGTTAATTATGCAAATAATAATATGAATAACTTGTCATCTCAATTATTGATTTAATAATATAAAATATTGTGACAATAATTGAATCAAATACTGTGTGCAATAATTGAATAAAACTGAGTGACTTCTCACATAAGCATCAATAATCAATACTGTGTGCTACTATGCATCCACACATATTACTGTACTTTTATCACTGGGTATTTTGACAGTTAACGGTAAAATTTTCACCGTTATTTTCATAAAAAGATATTTTTGTCGTTTTCCAACTCCGACAATAATTTTATTATGGGGTCCACCAATGATTGTGTTGTGACGCCCCAAAAATAGGTATACATCACCCATCTTGAGTCGCCAAATACATGGTACAAAATTCAAATACAACTTAATAATACAACTGTCGTGTAATATACGACAAAACATAAACTGAGAGTTTTAAAACGAATATTGTCATCTAGACAATATCCACGCACAATGGAGTCCTCATTACATTTATTATCACACTATTTAACAGAATAGTGAGGACTACTAATGCTATCATCTGGACCGTCACTCCGTTCCCCGACTAGTCCCAACTATATTCTCATTTCCTGAAGAGAACAATGAAAGCAAAGGGTGAGCTCAACTAGCCCAGTAAGAAATATTATGACTAAGATAATGCAGAATAAATTAGCGTTAGCCTTCAACAATGTTAAACTGATAAAATATAACAAACATCAAGTTTAACTATAGCGGAACAAGCAATCCATTAGAAGAGTCAAGTAAAGCATAAAATCTACTATCTTCTATAATTTAAAAGATTTTTCATCTATTTTATCGCTGAGACTCAGCTTAAAATATAATCCACATCATCCCTGCACTACGGCCAAGGATATTCATTAGTATCACGACCACAAATTATCCATGCACTATGGGCCAATGATATTCGCGTTTTCATCAATGGTCATGATCATGCCAACAACTGTCCATTAACGCACTACGGGCCAATGAGGACTTTTACCAAATCATTTGTAACATTACGGTCATGATTATACCGAATAATCCTTGGTCATAATCATACCAAGTCCATCTATACACTACAGGCCACAGATGACTTTCAACATAATATAAGCATGAGGATGATGACAATGATATAAGAATTCAATAAAACAAGTTCAAGGATAAATTTTAAAGATTTATAATTTAATTTATCCAGAATTCAATAACGTCCAAATTTTCAATATGATACTTCTTTGTGGAGTAAAATTCAAGAATAATATTGTACCAAAAATAATTTGGACCAAAAAGGAATCAATTTTTTATCATGAATAGTACCCCATGTGAATAGTACTCGAGTGAATAGTACCCCATGAATAGTAATTCAAGAATAGTACCCCGTGAATAGTACTCCAGCATGAAAAAGTTAAAACTTATCAAGAATGCTCAAAATAATATTTCCATAAAAAGATACTGGATGAAGCGCAAATATCAAGGATATTCTACTAATTTCATGGAGTTTAGAAGCCAAAACGTTAACAAAACGAGTATAGAATTCAAAATCTGAAACGAAATAATATTACTTATATACTACAGAGTATGGAAGAAAATATTATTTCAAGCGAATATTGAACAAAAATAACATCCCTTACCTTGAAAAGAAGAGTATTCCAACTAGTATAGCGGGGATATTCTTGAAGAAAACTTTCACTGTTCTCTACACTCAAAGCTTTCTAAAACTCTAAAGAAATACGCTCAAGATTATAGAAGAAGAATTCTCTGATTCTGGTGTGATTTTCAATTCTAACTAAGCATCCTATTTATAGGAGAATGGAAAGGATACTATTTGAATTTTATAAAATCACAGACCAACAGTATAATCACGGGTGCCGAATTCGTTCGGCTGATTTTCTGAAAAATTTGATTTACTATTCATTATTGTGCAATAAAATATTCTAATAAAACAAAAACTTTAAATATAATATAATATATTCTATTTATAATCAAATAAAAAAAACATATAATATATATATATATATAATAAGAATAACCTTTGCCTTACGGCAAAAGAAATTCTCCTTTCCCTTTTTTTTTTTATCAACACATGTCTATATATATAACAACAAATCTATATATATATATATATATATATATATATATATATATATATATATATATATATATATATTCCCTCCTTATACGTAAACTTCCCCCACCCCATTTTCATTTCATCCATTTCTTCCACACGGGCCCCACCTTTAATATAAAGAATAATTTTTTTACCGATCATTTTGAAAAATAGGTAAATGGGGGTTCATAAATACATCAAATACTTCATAAAAATTTCCTCAATATTTTTAACAACATTTATCATTATTATTATTATTCGCAATATTTAACAACCGTGTCGCTCCTGTGAAAGAGGGGCTTTTCAATAAGGATTTCTCCCTATCATGGCGGCGCAATTAGGTGACCAAACCTCTCCTTGACAGAACTTCTAGACATCGTCAATATTGTAAATAATAATATTAATAACTTTGTCGTCTCAATTATTGATTTACTAACATAAAAAATATCGACAATAATTGAATCAAATAACGTGAGATACTATGTCAGAATTCTTCGTAGCAATAATTGAACAAAACTGAGTGACTTCTCACGTAAGCATCAATAATCAATACCGTGTGCTACTATGCAACCACGTGTATTACTGTACTTTTAACACTAGGTGTTTCAACAGTTAACGGTAAAACTTTTGCCGTTATTTTTATAGAAAGATATTTTTGTCATTTTCTTAATCCGACAATAATTCCGTTGTGGGGTCCACCAATGATTGTGCCGGCGTACGAATATTCCCTGTTAAAATGAATATTCCCCGACCAATCGAATATTATATAATAACTTGCGTACTTTACAAAATTTATAAATATTACCCACAACTATAACATTATATCAAATTCACTCCATAATATTTAAAAATGATATTTATAGAAAATTCATCTTTATTCATAAAAGTTGGGGTCTTACAACCTCCCCTTCTTATGAAATTTCGCCTTCAAAATTAGGGTACGTACCTATTATGTTGAAGAGGTAAGGATACCTTGATTTCATTTCAGATTCTAACTCTCATGTTATTTCCTCAACATCGTGGTTTCTCCACAAAACTTTGACTTGAGGTATAACCTTGGAGCATAGAATATGTTCCTTCTTATCCAAGATTTTAACAGGAACCTCTTCATACGTTAAATCTTCTGCTATTTCGTCTGGTTCTAACTCAATAATGTGGTTCGGGTCTTCCACATATTTACGTAACATGGATATGTGAAAAACGTTATGAACACGAGACATACTTGGCGGTAAAGCGAGTCTATAGGCCATAGTTCCTACTCGATCGAGGATTAAAAATGGGCCAATGAATCGAGGATTGAGCTTTCCTCTCTTTTCCGAATCTCATAAATCCTTTCCATGGAGCAACACGTAACAACACATGATCTCCAATATCGAATTCCACGTCCTTTCGATGAAGATCAGCAGAACTCTTTTGTCGATCTTGTGAGGTTTTTATACGTTGTCGGACCATTTGAATCTTTTTCGTAGTCATACATACCAACTCCGGTCCCAACAACGTTGCTTCACCCACCTCATCCCAACATACTAGAGAACGACACTTTCTCCCATACAACGCCTCAAATGGAGCCATGCTAATACTTGTTTGATAACTGTTGTTGTAGGAAAACTCCACCAATGGTAAGAACTTGTCCCAACTTCCCTTGGAGTCAAGGACACAGAGTCTTAATAGATCTTCAAGAGTTTGAATAGTCCTCTCCGACTTCCCGTCCGTCTAAGGATGATATGCCAAGCTAAATCGTAAATCCGTGCCCATAACTTTTTGCAAACTAACCCAAAATCGTGAAGTGAATCTTGGGTCTCGATCAGAAACTATGGATACTGGTATACCATGCAGTCTTATAATCTCATTTATGTACATACGAGCAAGACGTTCAAGTGTATAAGTTTCTCGTATAGGTAAGAAATGAGAAGACTTGGTCAATCTATCAACAGTGACCCAAATAGCATCTATGCCTTGAGAAACCTTGGGAAGACCAGTAATGAGATCCTTGGTAATGTGCTCCCACTTCTATTTTGGAATTCCAAGTGGTTGCAATGGACCTTTTGGCACTTGATGCTCCTCCTTGACTCGTTGACAAGTTAGACACCTTGAGATAAACTCGGTGATCTCTCTCTTCATATTGCTCCACCAAAATGTATGTCGAAGATCACGATACATTTTGGTACTCCCAGGATGGATTGCAAACTGTGTGTTATGCGCCTCCATCATGATTTTGTACTTTAAATCAGGGTCATTAGGAACACAAAGTCTGGAGTTGACTCGAAGTATTCCTTCTTCATCGATTCTTACTTCCGGAATAGCAACTTCTTGTACTTTCTTCCTCATACGCATCACCTCCAGGTCTGTAGCTTGAGCAGCTTTAACTTTATCAATTAAAGTCGGTTCTACTTGTATATTCGCCATCATCACATGGGTCCCTAAAGTCTTCAACTTTATTTCTATCCTTTCTAAGTCATACAAAATGGGCCTTTACGTTGACAATAACGCACTCGTACCTGCATATGATCTTCTACTCAATGCGTCAGCTACCACGTTCGCTTTTCCAGGATGGTATTGGATGGTATGATCATAATCTTTCAATAGTTCAAGCCAACGTCGTTGTCGCATGTTGAGTTCCTTTTGAGTGAAGAAATATTTAAGGCTTTTATGATCCGTATAGATCTCCACCTTCTCTCCATACAGGTAATGCCTCCAAATCTTTAGTGCAAAAATGATTGCTGCTAACTCTAGATCATGAGTAGGATAATTCTTATCATATTCTTTGAGTTATCGTGAGGCATGGGTTATGACTTTCCCATGTTGCATGAGAACACATCCTAACCCTTTACCCGAAGCATCACTGTAGATGACCAATCCCTCCGAGCCAGATGATATTGTCAGAACAGGTGCTGAAATGAGTCTCCTCTTGAGTTCTTGAAAACTCTTCTCACATTCCTCGCTCCAACTGAATTTTGTATCTTTCCGAGTTAGCTGAGTTAATGGAGTAGCGATTCGAAAAAATTCTTCAACGAATCTCCGATAATAACCAGCTAAGCCGAGAAAGCTACGTACTTCGGTCACTGACTTAGGTTTCTCCCAGCTTTGAATTGCTTCAATCTTTGCAGGGTCAACAGATATTCCATGATTCGATATCACGTGCCCAAGGAATGCAACTTCCTCAAGCCAGAACTCGTATTTCTTCAACTTGGCATATAACTTGTTCTCACGAAACTTTTGGAGTATCAGCCTTAAGTGTTTCTCATGATCTTCACGGCTTTTGGAATAAATGAGGATGTCATCAATAAAGACGACCACAAAGTGATCCAAATATTCCTTGAATACTTGGTTCATCATATCCATGAAGGCAGCAGGAGCATTAGTCAATCCAAAAGACATGACTAGGAATTCATAATGCCCGTACCGAGTTTTGAAAACCATCTTTAGAATGTCATCGATTTTAATCTTCAATTGGTGATATCCGGAATGAAGATCAATCTTTGAAAAGAATTTGGCGTCTTGCAACTGGTCAAATAGGTCATCAATACGTGGTAATGGGTACCTATTTTTGATAGTGGCATGATTCAACTTCCGATAATCAATACAAAGTCGCATACTCCTATCTTTCTTCTTCACGAATAGAACAGGAGCACCCCAAGGAGACGTACTAGGACGAATAAAGCCAATGTCTAACAATTCCTACAGTTGGGTCTTTAACTCCTAAGTTTAATAGGAGCCATTCAATATGGGGCTTTGGAAATGGGTTTTGAATCGGGTTCAAGGTCGATACAAAATTCAATTTCACGCTCTGGGGGTAGGCCAGGAAGTTCTTCAGGGAATACGTCACGAAATTTATTAACAATAGAAATATCATTCAAAACTGACGTATTTTTGTTTAAATCTGTGACATGAACTAAGAAAGCTTGACATCCATTTTTCAATAAATAAATAGCTTTATGGCTTGAGATGACAGTGATTGATTTTAATGGTTTGGTTGCTTGAATTCGCATAATAGGTTGGTTAGGAATATGAAAGTTAACAATCTTACAAAAACAATCAATTTTTGCAATGAGTAGTTAACCAATCAATCCCTAGAATTATGTCAAATACAAGTATTTTCAATGAAATAAGATCGACAGGTAGTGTGAGGGTACCGATTTAAACCAAACAAGACTTATAAACAGTGGATGTAATGAAGGTTTCTCCCAACAGAGTTTCAACAGATAAGTCAAAGTCTAATTTCTCCAGAGTCAAATTTAAACGGTGAGCGCAAGTAAGAGAAATAAAAGAATGGGTAGAACCGGTATCAAATAAGGTATATACTTCGCTAAAGTTTATGATAAGCTTACCCGTGATGACCTCGTTTAGGTTCCTTGCTTTCTGAGAGGTCACGACAAACGCTCTCCCTTGAACTACCGGCTTTGACTTTTCTGGGACGGCCTTTGGTGCCTCCATCCCAGCTGGACTTGTCTTCGGTGCACGACAAAATCGGGCTAGGTGACCTTCTCTTCCACAATTATAACACGCTTTGGACTGCATCGCGCAGTTTGGACTGATGTGTCCCTCCCCTCTTCATTTGAAACATATGATAGGTGGTCGTTCTCCTTCCTTAACAACGGGTGCTGGTGCTGACGTCTTTCCATCATTGTTGAATCTCTTCTTCTTGTAATGTCGACTCTTATTGTCTTGGCCATGATTACCACCGAAGTGGTTACCATTTTTGGCCTGTTGATTCCCTCCATGCTTGTTGTCACCGCTTCGATGACTGCTACCACTGGTATTATCATTTTATCGGTTGCTCTCTCTTGGTTGAGTTGACTCATTATCGCGCTCTAATAACTGAGCATATTAACAACAACATCGAATACAAGCAAAGTTTGTGAGAGATAAGGTATTGACGTATCTCAGGTTTTAAACCTCTTAGAAACATCCGCGTCATTCTCTCCTCATTATCAACTAAGTGGGATGCAAACCGGGACAACTCGGCAAACTTGGCTTCGTACTGTGACACGGTCATGTTGTTTTGCTCTAGTTTAATGAACTCTACCTCTTTCATGTGACGAATAATTTTAGGAAAGTACTTGTCGTTGAAAAATTCTTGGAACTTCTCCCAAGTCATCTTCAGCGTGACAGGTTGAGTACGCTTCTGATTCCCACCAAGAATCACCTCTGCGCAATAACATGAAGGTGGCAAAGGGAACCTTTTGCTCCTCGGAGCAACCCAAGACATCAAATATCTTGCAGATCTGCTTTATCCACGTCTCCGCCTTAAGTGGTTTTGGCTCTCCAAAAAACTCTGGTGGTCCCAGCTCCTTGAACTGCTTAGCGGTGACCGTCCGAGAATTTCCAGTGTTTCCACCTGCATTTTGGACAGGAGCCACTCTCGCCTGATGTTGCATGAATTTCATAAAGCCTCTAAACATTCCATCGTTCATCATTTAGTTAGTGTTATTGTTTGCATGAGGATTGTCGCCTTCTTGATGCACATTATCCTGATTATTGATCTATGGTGACCCAACGATCTCCTGTGCTCCATTGCTATTCTCAACATTCTCAGATGTCATTTTCAAATACTGCCAAAAAACAAGGGTTAATTGACATGCAACATATTATCCCTATATTCTGACCGACCAAATAAAAACCAATTAAACTTAGGTAGGTCATACTAGCGAAGGAATTCCCCGTCTCTCCCCTCCTAGTTCTTGTCTCACATCTCAGCCAGGGATCATATCCCTAAGCTTTGATACCAACTGTGACGCCCCAAAAATAGGTATACATCACCCATCTTGAGTCGCCAAATATATGGTACAAAATTCAAATACAACTTAATAATACAACTGTCGTGTAATATACGACAAAACATAAAATGAGAGTTTTAAAATGAATATTGTCATATAGACAATATCCACACTCAATGGAGTCCTCATGACATTTATTATCACACTATTTAACAAAATAGTGATGACTACTAATGCTATCATCTGGACCGTCACTCCGTTCCCTAACTAGTCCCAGCTATATTCTCATTTCCTAAAGAGAACAATGAAAGCAAAAGGTGAGCTTAACTAGCCCAGTAAGAAATATTATGACTAAGATAATGCAGAATAAATTATCGTTAGCCTTCAACAATGTTAAACTGATATAATATAACAATATCAAGTTTAACGCAAGCAGAACAAGCAATCCATTAGATGAGTCAAGTAGAGCATAAAATCTACTATCTTCTATGATTTAAAAGGTTTTTCATCAATTTTATCGCTGAGACTCAGATTAAAATATAATCCACATCATCCCTGCACTACGGCCAAGGATATTCATTAGTATCCCGACCACAAATTATCCATGCACTACGGGCCAAGGATATTCGTGTTTTCATCAACGGTCATGATCATGCCAACAACTATCCATCAATGCATTACGGGCCAATGAGGACTTTTACCACATCATTTGTAACATTACGGTCATGATTATACCGAATAATCCTTGGTCATAATCATACCAAGTCCATCTATGCACTACAGGCCACAGATGACTTTCAACATAATATAAGCATGAGGATGTTGACAATGATATAAGAATTCAATAAAACAAGTTCAAGGATAAATTTTAAAGATTTATAATTTAATTTATCCAGAATTCAATAACGTCCAAATTTTCAACATGATACTGCTTTGTGGAGTAAAATTCAAGAATAATATTGTACCAAAAATAATTTGGACCAAAAAGTAATCAATTTTTTATCATGAATAGTACCCTGGGTGAATAGTATTCGAGTGAATAGTACCCCGTGAATAGTACTCCGGCATGAAAAAGTTAAAACTTAACAAGAATGCTCAGAATAATATTTTCATGAAAAGATACTGGATGAAGCACAAATATCAAGGAAATTCTCCTTTCCCTTCTTTTTTTTATCAACACATGTCTATATATATATAAATATAATACTTATATATATATATATATATATCATTCCCTCCCTTATACGTAAACTTCCCCCCACCCCATTTTTATTTCATCCATTTCTTTCACACGTGGGCCCCACATGTGGGCCCCACCTTTAATATAAAAAATAATTTTTTACCGATTATTTTGAAAAATGAGTAAATGGGAGTTCATAAATACATCAAATACTTCATTAAAATTCTCTCAATATTTTTAACAACATTTATCATTATTATTATAATTCACAATATTTAACAACCATGTCGTTCTCAGGAAAGAGGGGGCTTTTCAATAAGAATTTCTCCCTATTGGCGCGTAATTAGGTGACCAAACCTCTGCTTGACAGAACTTCTAGACATCGTCAATATTGAAAATAATAATATTAATAACTTTGTGGTCTCAATTATTGATTTACTAATATAAAAAATATCGACAATAATTGAATCAAATAACGTGAGATACTATGTAGCAATTATTGTAGCAATAATTGAACAAAACTGAGTGACTTCTTACGTAAGCATCAATAATCAATACCGTGTACTACTATGCAACCATGCGTATTACTGTACTTTTAACACCGGGTGTTTCAACAGTTAACGGTAAAACTTTCGCCATTATTTTTATAGAAAGATATTTTTGTCGTTTTCTCAATCCGATAATAATTCCATTGTGGGGTCCACCAATGATTGTGCCGTCGTACGAATATTCCCTGTTAAAACGAATATTCCTCGGCCAATCGAATATTATATAACAACTTACGTACTTTGCAAAATTTATAAATATTACCCGCAACTATAACATTATATCAAATTCACTCCATAATATTCAAAAATGATATTTATAGAAAATTCATCTTTATTCATAAAAGTTGGGGTCTTACATGTGTCATCGTACGAATATTTCATGTTAAAATGAATATTCCCCAACCAATCGAATATTATATAACAACTTGCTTACTTTACAAAATTTATAAATATTACCCACAACTACAACATTATAACAAATTCACACCTTAATATTCAAAAATGATATTTATAGAAAAAATTCATCTTTATTCATAAAAGTTGATGTCTTACATATAAAATTTTGCGTTAACATTGGCGCCGTCTGTGGGAAACAAGACACTTGTTCTATTTAAAATCACCGATTCACCGAAGGAGATAAGTGATTCTTTTTTATTAAATTAAATATATACTTTTATGTGTGTAATATGTATTATGCCAATAGCAATTGAAGCATGATCGTAATTGATTATTGATACAACTTTACATATTCTCTCTCTTATATTATGCATGTACTGGTAGTATTCACATGATGCATGTAAAATCTAAACATTAACACTTTGGTCCAGGTGATGATAAATTGGTCTTTGAGTCATACACTTAGTAATCTAATTCAACCCGGTAAATATGAGAGATAAAAGTTTAAGCTTTTATATCATTGAAGTGCTT
Organism: Panax ginseng; assembly: GCA_020205605.1. Taxonomy (NCBI): domain Eukaryota; kingdom Viridiplantae; phylum Streptophyta; class Magnoliopsida; order Apiales; family Araliaceae; genus Panax; species Panax ginseng. Next base: position 110,065,132 of record CM035134.1, read on the forward strand.
TAAAGGCGGCTTCAGTTTCATCATCAACCACATACTGAAAGAAATTAAAGGATTCAATTCTTATAAATGTGCCAACGTGCTCATCTGCGAGGGATTTTACCATGTGGTTTCGTCTGATTCTGAAATTATTCGGCATATTAAACAGGGACATGCCCATGAAATTGTTTTTCAATAAAAGTGGCAACCTACAGCTATGCATGATGCACGATTTCCTATCTTCGAGTTAGCTGGGATTAAAAACGGCGCAAGCGTGGTTCGGCGCGGACCAAGCAGCAATAGCACCAAACGTCCTTCGGGAAGGCTTTGATCTCCCGAAAGGAAAAAAATTCCGAGGATAAAAATCCCACGGAGACTTTTTGAATACTCTCTTATCTATAAGTTCCTTATAAATAAGAGACTGGGGGGAAATGTTAGGATGTGATTATTTGGGTCTAGCCATGGTGCAGCCCAGTCTATTTAATGGTCCAGATCTGGTGATGGCCCATATGTATTTATTGTGACAATGAGAGAGTCCTAATTAAAATAGGATTGTGTTTCCTTATTTGGAGGGATAAAGAGTCCTTCTCCTAGTTGGATGCAGGTGGAGATGACTTCTATATATATGATTACAAGCTAGGGTTTGAAAGAGGGTACAAGAGATACAACACAAATACACAACTTGTACTCTTAATATTATTATAGTGGATTACTCTCTCTCTCTCTCTCCGTGGTTTTTTTCCAATTGGGTTTTCACGTAAATCTTGTGTTCATACTTTATATTCCTTTATTTATGCTTATGTGAGTGTATTTCGTGAGTTTGATTTCACAACAATACAATCAACCGTTAGCGCGATTTTGGCCTCATTGTTTTTGGGTGATTTCACAGCGAAAAAAATTTGGCTTTTAAACATTCTGCTAAAAGTTTTCCGTCCAAAATTGGTCTGATTTGGACGAAATTTTTTTTGGAATAAGTAATATTTTTATAATTCCCATATTATCCTCAACTTTTAATATAATAAATTTTAAATTACAACTCATGTCCTCAATTTTAAATTTTCTATTTTTTTCTATTAAAACTCGTAAACAACATGTTAAAAAACTTCAAATTTTCTATTCTTTCTTTTCTGTTCTAATTTAAATTTTCTAATATTTTTTTTCTGTTCAAAACTCATAAATAGAGTGTTAAGGAGACAAACTCATACCATCCATAACACATATAAAATTGGATTATGTAATACGAGTATAATCAAATTAATTTATTTCTCATTTATTAATATTTATTAGCCCACATAACTTTGATCAAAATAAAAATAAAGTTCAATTAAAATATTTAAAAAATAACTTTAATTATTATTTATTTATTATTGGATATTATATTTTATATTATTAAATATATATTGTAAAAAATTAAAATATAAATGTAATAGAAGAGATTCTAATCCATTGTTTTTTAGTTTATCCTTTAGAATACTCCCGTCTCCATAGACTTTTAAGGAGACAAACTCAAGCCATCCATAATACATAAAAAATTGGATTATGTAATACGAGCACGTCATTTTTGTTGACATCATCATTTTCATTGGTTGATTTTTATTCGTCCACCATATGCAAATACAACAGTTTGGGCCAAACGCATAGACTTGAGCAATTTACTCGTAATTCAGTAACATAACTTGTTAAGGAAAATGTGTTGACTACTCCTTCATCCATAATGGATGTCACATTGACCAACAAGAAAAATTTTAAAACTGAATAAAGGATAAAAAAAATACTTTCGTGAAATTTTTTTTCTTAAAAAACGTGATCTTTTTTTATTTTAAATATAAGATGTATTCTTTTCTTTAATTTGAACCGGAAAAAAGGATAATTAATTTGGTTCTTTACGAATTTTAAATACAGTAGAAACTTATCACGATTCAAATAAAAATTATTGATAGATTATTTATTGAAACCGCTTAAAATTATTATGTTACACTGTTAAAATACAGAAGATATTAAACTAAAATTTAGAAGAACTGTGCAAAATAATTATCAAACAAATCACCATCCATCCAAAAATTTGATGATCTGATGTTCATGATTGATAATTTTTGTGCAAGAAGTCATGATAACGGCTAAGCTAGAGTTTGTTCTTCTTTGACTATAGTGGTCTAAGAAAAGTTTTAAGGCAAGGTTTTACAATATATATGTTGGTTATGCTTCAAAATTTATAGTTTTGATAAAATTGATATTGTCTATTTTGAAAATATTTATTGTGTATATTAGTGCATATTAGTATGGGTTTAGTAACATGGTTGAAAAAAAAAAGAATTGGGCTAGGCCAAGCTTGGATATTGGACTTTCGATCAGAAACGGGTGCACCCAGGTAGCAGTCTTCTGTGTGAGTACACACGATTTGTATCTGAAGTTATTATCAGTGGGGACGAAATCACTTTTTAGGCTATTATCAGGACCGGCCCTGGGCTAAAGCCCAAGGTACCCGGGCTTTAGGCCCAAAAATATTTAGAGCCCCCTTAAATAGCATATTGGTCCGATAGTATTAGTCTCCTTCACAGAATCACGTTCGTCTCCTTCAGTCCTTCACAATTGTCTGGCGTTAGTTTGTCTCCGACTCTCCTTCATCTCACTATCTCGTTACTACCTTCACAGACTCAGTTTACACAAATAGTTCATCTTCTTCACACAAATCAATCAATCTGAAAAGGAAATAATCATTTGAGCGGACTTCGTCTCCTTCAATTTCAGGTATTAATTATATTTTTTAGGGTTTTGAAATTAATTGTTTTGTTTATGAGATTTAGAAGCATTGTTTAATTTAATTGGGCTTGATGACTGATTGAGTAGATTTGTTTATGCTACTGTGAATTTTTTTTTTGAATGCTATTGGGTATTGATGATTGATTGAGTAGAAGCATTGTAGTCCTTTTTCTTTTATTGTCTATTTATTTTCTCTCCCCACTTTACTCAAGTTATGTGATCCAGGTGTTGTCGTGTTGAGTGTGGGAAAAGGTCCCCACTTTACTATGCCAAGGTCTGTACTCTGTGGTTGAGTTTCTTAGGGCTGTAGGGCACGAAGAGGGTCTTCAGTCCATGAACAAGTTAGAAACAAGTGGGACTTTACCCTTGTAAGACCCCAAATAATTAATAAATGAAATTTATTTTTCTCTATTTATTATTTTAAAATAGTAAGGGTTGATTTGATTAATGTGGATAGTTATGGGTAAAATACGCAAATATTTCAAAATAAGCAAGTGGTTATAAAATATTCATTGTTGTTTGGGAATATTAGTTGGTCGTGGAATATTACGTATTGTCTGGAATATTAGACGACAACGCAGCCATGTATGTGGGCCCCATAACGAAAGCGATTGGATGAAGAAAACGACAAATATAAGTTGTTTAAAAATAACTACAGAAGTTGTTATTCAAGATTATCTTTGTTAAAATACTTGGTTGGTTAAAACACGAAGAAGACACACGATGTTGCACCAATTATTGATTCTTACGTGAAGAGGCACTACTCAATAATTGTTACGATAATTCTTGTTCGGATTTTATTTTATTGATTCAATAATTGTTGTGTTGATATTTTATATTACCGTTGTTTCATAATTGTCACTCTACGGTATTTTCATTATCGAAGCAATAATTCATATTATCTAATAATATTATTGGATAATATTATTGGCAATGTCTAGAAAGTTACATTTAAGGAGAGGTTTGGTCACCTAATTGCTACCAGATAAGGAGAAATTCTTATTGAAAAGCCCCTCTTTCACTCGGAGCCGCACATTTGGTTGTCAATATTGTGATTACGTAATATTATTTGTGAATAATTAATTATTGATTCATATGATGAGAAAAATATTGATTTTATGTGGATATAGATGGAGAAAATTTTAATGTGACAATTGTTGAAAATTAAAATTTTATCTTTTTCGATAAAATAATTCATTTAAATATATTATTATATTTTTAATAATATAATAATGGTGATATTTTTACAATGAATGTGTGATATATGAGTATCTGAGAAGAAAGAGTATTTTTGTTGTAATAAATGTTTAAAACATGTTAAACATGTCGGTGGACCCCATTTCTTGAATTGAAATTTGATTATAAACTTGTAAAATCTCCCGTTTATGGATTTCTATCAATTTACATTTGGAATTTGGAAAAACTTTCTTCTGTAAAGTTGTAGAGAATTGAATTTCCTATAAACTGAATAAACAAGCTAGTCGTTTGAATGGATTTTTACAGATGTTACCCCCAACCCCACAACTAAGAAAACCAACAAGATCGTGAATGAGCTCAACCCCCTCAAAGCTGTACAGAATTTGAACACATTCTAATCCATTAAAACTCCACTAAAACCATTAATCCGATTATCATAGTCAATAAACAAACACATCCATCAAAAACAAACCCATATAATTAAAACACAAAAAACAAAATTGTGTGTAAGAGAAAAAAAGCTGATCGGAATAGTTCCGATCCGAAGCAGTAGTAGAAAAAGTCTTGAACAATAGTTTATTTTCCGTTTCCGATCTGAAACAAGAATTTCTTTTTCGATCTCTCTCTTTATATCTCCACAATCAGATCTCGTGTAAATGAATTTTGGTGGTGCGGCTTTTGAGCAGTAATTTTTGTGCAAGTAGTATCCCTTTTAAAAGTGACCAAAGTATTAATACTGTATAATTATGTAATATATGTATGTTTTTGAATTAAATTAATTACCCTTCTTGTTTATGGATTTGTATTGGTAAAAATATGAGATAAAAAGGTTTTTTTTTTTTATCAATTTTGGTTGTCAATTTTTATCTTAAAAAGTGTCTCAAAAATATTTTTTTAAACAATTCAGAAGGTTAAAATGGGAAATATTGTTATTCAGTTATTTCAAACAAATCAGTTAACAAACAACTTTTTTCATTCAGATTCAACTCATTCAGATTCAGATTCAGCTCATTCAGATTCAGACTCATTCAATTTTTATCAAATACCCCCTAAGTCAGTCTACGATAGTAGAGTACTATCGTAGACTTCAACCTTTACTCAACGAATTTTCAACTCCAACTATTACAAGGCTATACTGTACGATTTTGGAATCAAGCTAAGTTTAATATTTTTCAACATGAACTTTATTTTTGAATTGGACAAAAAGAATGCAATCATTCTCTCTCTCTCTCTCTCTATCTCTGTCTGTGTGTGTCTCTCTCTCTCTCTCTCTCTTTCTCTCCATTCGGATAAATCACTATTCAACCCCCTTCTAGATTAATTAGGATAACTAGATATGTTATGATGTCCATCCGCACTTTAGTTATGCGGACGGGTAAAATTCTATTTTTACTATCATCAATTTAATTCTGCGAACTAGGGCTCAAACAAAAAAAAAATCGATTTAAAGCTATAAATCTTCCATTACGTCGTTTTTGCAAAGTCATGTTGCAAATTCATGTTATCTAAGCTGAATGAGAAGCATGAATGACTAAACAAATGGAATCTAGCAATGGGGTGAAGTGTTTTCTCATAGTATGACGCATGAGAGACAACATACTGCAGTATATATCCTTACAATTTATTTAACCATACATGTTTATTTAATCATACATGTTTCTCATCAGGCCAAATGAACAATAATATGCAAGAAGAAATGAAAAATTTAATAGTTTTAAATAAAATTCTTTTAGTTTTAGATCACTATTGCCAAAATGAGATGATATCCAAAAGTATTAAATCTGTGGTCGCCCATTGAATTAATTGAGCATTGAGATTAAATTTGGTCGAAGTCCGGCCGCACCTCCTACCTGTGATCTGTGCAACTCCTCCCTTCCGGACTCACTTAATCTTGATGTGACTAAGGATAAGTAAAAATATCAAAAAATACTTGTAAAAATAGTATTGATCTTTACTACTAGAAGAAAAAAGCCGTATAATGAGCGTTGTTGACCATAACTATAGGCCTTATGACTTTTTAACTAGAGGAAAAAAACCACGCAGTCGGTTCGGTAGTTAAAGGCTTTAGCTACGATTGTTGATATCAATTTATATCATCCTATATCAACATCCCAACTTATTAAATGTGGAAAAAGTCAAGAAACTTGATAGCATCTATAGATTTAATCTATATCTATTTTATAAAATCTTCTCCACGAGGCTTCTTCCACAAGTTTGATGATTTTGTATCACACTTTTTTTATATTTTGTTTACTCTTTTGTATCTATAACTTTAGATATATTACTCTTTTATCCTTTTTATTATTAGTTTTTTATATCTTTCTATTTATTCCTCTAAATTTTATAAATTTTTTAATTTATCCCACATAATTTCCGCACACAATTGCCACTAGTATATTCAATGGTTGACTTTTCCTATATATTGATTAATGTTACTTAATTGTGGGTACTTATTCGTAAGAAGAAAAATGTGTAATTTATTATATGTTCATAAAATTATAAATTTCCTGAGTATATAATGGCTCTAACAAACACTTTTTGATTTATCCTTTAGAATACTCCAGTCTCCATGGACTTTTAAGGACACAAACTCATACGATCCATGATCCATAATCTATATAAAATTTGATTATGTAATACGAGCACGTCATTTTGGTTGACATCAGTGCATTTTCATTGGTTGATTTTTATTCGTCCACATAGACTTGAAGCAATTTAGTCGTAATTAAGTAACATAATAACATGTTAAGGAAAATGTGTTGACTACTCCTTAATCCATAATGGATGATGTCATATTGACCAACGAGTAATTCTATGCCTCACAATTGACCTACTTATTCATCCAAATATCGCTCCATGCAAATCTATCATATTATCCCTCCTATTTAAAATTTGAGATATAATTTAGTATTGAATCAATTTACAAAATTTTAAAATTCACATTTAATAATTCTACAAGATCTCTCTCACATTAATAATAAATAGCCCATGAAATGGAGCTTGTGGAAATAAATTCCCTATTTATTTATTTAGGGGCTGCGGGAGATATACCCTCTAGGGTAAATAAGTTATATACCTTAGTTTATAAAATGAATTGAGTTTTTTGTAAGATTTAATCTTACAGATTGAAAGATCATCCAAAAATATGAATAAACGTAAATTTTTATTTAACTTAAGATTGTGTAGCACCATTAATTATTATAAAATTATAAAATAAATAATTTTTTTACAACTAAGATTAATTGAACTTTCATTAGTATAAAGTCGATAATCGATATTACCAAATTATATAAAAATTCACATGTTCAAATATTTTTATGTTCTTTAAATTCTTACGGTTAGATTTATTTTATAAAAAAAAACTTGTATTAACCCTATAAAGTATACTAGTTAGATACCCTCTAGGGTATATTCTTTTCTCACATTTATTTATTTGAAAATATTATGTTTGTAGATAAAACTCTCAAGCTTTGTGGATAAATTAGTACAATGTCCATAATAATGGTTGAGTACAAGGCACCAAAGATGGAAACTTGGAAGCTAAATCTATGTATATGGATGATGTGTTGAAGTTTGTTGATATTGATGAGAAATTACAATTTGAAAGGAATGTGTGCTGTGACTGATTTGAAGTACCACATATGATAATTAACAATGAAAGATAGACGTCGCCACTTGATTCTTTTGATTGGATTTTGTGCATATGCAAACTCCCTTCGTCCCGACTAAGTACATATTTCACACAAATTAGAAAAATAAAATAAAGGAAAGATAATAAAATAAGTATCACTTTTACCTATAGTGAATCCCATGTAATTATACTAGAAAATCTTTGTCAAATTAAGAGTTGTTTGATAACATTGAATGAAAAGTTCTAAATAGTTAAAATATCTGAATAAGCTGAATATAATAGAGACTATATCTGAAAGTTGAACACTGAATGAAATATATATGTCGTTTGATAATTAATTTGCCAAAAATATTTGAATGTGTATATTTTTCAATTTTAGCCCTCAGAATTGTTTCACACATTTTTTTTGTGATAATTATGAATATTTAAGTTTGTGGGCTCAACTGCAAATTAGGGTTCACATGACCTAATTGAATTATATGTACAAATTAGGGTTCAAAGTATAATTAAATGAATGGTGAAAAAGTCAGAAATAAATGTACTAGACCCGAGAGAAGCCTCCATGTGTCCCGAGACAGAAAACTATGGAGGCGACTCATTTTAGGAATTGACTGAGGGATTGAATTGATGGCTAGAAGGACAGGACGATCTGGGCATTATTATGATGACTAAAGGGTATTTCTAGAATTTCTCTGAAAACATGTGTCTTGCATGTGACTACTTTCCAGGAAACTCTATAAATACCCCTTCTATTCTATAAAGGAGGGGACTTTTTAGGAGCTTGGACTCTCTTTGGACTTTGGACTCTTGGAAGATTGAAGGACTTGGAAATTTTCTCTCAACCCGAAGCACTCAAGAAGGCTCTCTGAATCCTACCCTAACAAGGTTTCTGGATTCTAGGAGTTTTGCCACGCGTCCTTGGAGTAATCACTCACCTGTTTTTCTCCCATCTTCAATTCATCAATCAATTTCGTACTCTTCTTGGATTTCTCTCCTCCTAACCCTAGCAAGACATGATTTCCTTGCGCACATTTCTTCAGTGACTCTGCTGGGGAGGTATAGAATTCGTGTAGGGTATACCCACAACTCGAAGTGGGAGAACTACAAGAAGAGTTTCCAAGGCGCGAATCTGGATCTTGATCAACCCATTATTGAGGACGCTTCGAAAGGAAGTTCAACAGCACTATACATGGTTGATCAACACCAAAGGAATGTTAGGCAGACAGGCACGGGAAGACAAGGCGACGAAGCAAGTGGAGAGCAGATAAATGCTGTGCAACTGGAGATGCTAAAGGCATTGAAAGAAGAACGTGAAGGACAAGGAATGATGATGGCTATGATGTAGGAGATGCAGAGGAAGCAAGAGGAAATGGGAAATTTTCGCTAGTAGTTGATGCAAATACCCACTTTCAAGGCCATGTTCCCAAATAATTCGCAGGGCGAACGAGCAAGAATGGAGGACAACAACAACGACAACAGTAACAAAGAGAATTAGACCGTGCCTCCATCGACGGAGAATTAGTCGATTCCAATCATTAACTTGGAACCCCAGAATAGTGGTGACGTGCCACAACCTAGAATGGAAGTAGGCCAGCCTTAGACATACATCATCCCGACCACTCTCCCCGCATTTTCACAAGTGTAGATACCAACCATCCTGAGCCACATCCAACGAACAAAGCCAACAATGTAAGACCCTAACTTTTATGAATAAAGATTAATTTTTCTCGAAATATATTTTTGAATATTATGGTGTGGATATAATATAATGTTATAGTTATGGGTAATATTTACAAATTTTGCAAAGTAAGCAAGTGGTTATATAATATTCGATTGGTCGGAGAATATTCATTTTAACAGGGAATATTGGCACAATCATTGGTGGACCCCACAACGAAAGTATTGTCGTAGTTAGAAAATGACATAATTATCTTTTTATAAAAATAACGGCGGAAGTTTTACCATTAAACTGTTGAACTACCCGGTAGTAAAAGTACAGTAATACGCGTGGTTGCATAGTAGCACACGGTATTGATATTGATGCTTACGTGAGAAGTCACTCAATTATACTCAATTATTGCAACAGTAATTGCTGCATCATATCTCTCATATTATTGATTCGATTATTGTCACAGTATCATCTGCATAATATGATATATTATTAAATAAATAATTGAGACGAAAAAGTTATTCATATTATTAAATTGCAATATTTACAATGTCTAGAAGTTCTGTCAAGGAGAGGTTTGGTCATCTAATTACGCGCCAATAAGGAGAAATCCTTATAGGAAAACCCCCTCTTTCTTGGAAACGACCTGGTTGTTAAATATTGTGAGTTATAATATTAATGATGAATAAGTTCGTGTTGATTAAAGATAAAATTGATAGTTCCATTGTGTTGGAATTATTAATGTTAGTAGAAATCAACATTTATTTTGATATTAATTGATGTCTGGAAGTTTTACTAACCAGTCGGGTAATTAATCGGATAAATGAGCAATTAATTGATATTAATTCACATGATTATAACTATTTGTTCCCATGTGTGTACTATTGATTCACATTCTTGTACTATTAGGGGAGTTGGTGCAAGATTGATAATACTTACATGACTAAGTTAAAAATAGAGGTATAGATGGAGGTACTATACTGTAATTCGTATTTTCACATGATTATAACTATTGATTCACATGATTGAACTATTGATTCACATTATTTACTATTAGGGGAGGTGGTGCAAGTTTGATAATACTTGCAGAACTAAATTAAAAATGAAAGAAAAGTTGAAGGTATTGTACTGTAATATTTTGAGCCCCAAAACGTGCAATTATCGTAACTATATTTTTTTATAAATAGAAGCTCATTATTCCTTTGTTTCTCACCAATTCACTAAAGCTTTAGAGTAATTATTATAGAGAGAAAAAAGAAGAGAAGTCTGCTACCTCACTATTCCAATATCTAGTTTTTTCTAAGGTAAGGGGTCATGAAGAGAATTATTTTCTTTCAATACTGTAAAGAGTCATTATTCCATTCTTTATTATTATGTTGGAATAACTTTGTTTGTCTGCAAAGTACCACATACATGGTGAAATTCTTACATTATTCCATTCTTTATTATTACATTGGAATAACTTTTGTTCATGCTTGATCTATCGTATGCTGGTGAATTACGTTGTTATTCCATTCTTTATTATTCATTTGGAATATCACGTATGCGTGTGGATTACGCGTGACACGGTTCCATTCTTTATTATTCGTTGAAATATCACGTCTGCATGCGGATTACGCATGACCGGTTCCATTCTTTATTATTCATTTGGAATATCTTGTCTGCATGCGTTTTACGCATGACACAGTTCCATTCTTTATTATTCTCGTTAGAATAACCTATCTGCTCGTGATTACGCACGCTGGTGAATTCTTACATTATTCCATTCTTTATTATTACATTGGAATAATGCATCATGTGGATTACAACATGCATGGTGAATGATCCTTCGTATTCATTCCAGTATTAAATTGTGGAAATGATGCTGCTCTACGTGGATTCTTTGCATGGCGGCTAAAATCCATTTGCAGTTTCATATATTCTATTATACTCAGTTGGTTAAAGTTTTGGCTTCTATATTTCATGAAATTAGTAGAATATCCTGGATATTTGCACTTCATCCGGTATCTTTTCATGAAAATATTCTTCTGAGCATTCTTGAATTTTACTTCACAAAGAAGTATCATGTTGACAATTTGGACGTTATTGATTTCTGGATAAACTAAAATTTTAAATCTTTAAAATTTATCCTTGAACTTGTTTGTGAGACCCAAAATTTTATGAATAAAGATTTAAATTTTTTGAAATATTTTTTTTGAATATTATGGTGTGGATTTGATATAATGTTATAGTTGTGGGTAATATATATAAATTTTGCAAAGTATGCAAGTTGTTATAAAATATTCGTTTGGTCGGGGAATATTCTTTTTGTCGGGAATATCCGATGCGACGGCACAATCATTAGTGGACCCCACAATGAAGTATTGTCGTAGTTAGAAAATGGCAAATTATCATTTTATAAAAATAACGACGAAAGTGTTACAATTAAAAGCTGTTAAACTACCCTATAGTAAAAAGTACGATGTCTGGCGTGGTTGCATAGTAGCACACGGTATTGATTATTGATGCTTACGTAAGAAGTCACTCGGTTATACTCAATTATTGCTACAAGAATTCTTTGCATCATATCTCTCATATTATTGATTCGATTATTGTCACAGTATCATCTGCATAATATTTTATATATTATTAAATCAATAATTGAGACGACAAAGTTATTTATATTATTAAATTGCAATATTTACAATGTCTAGAAGTTCTGTCAAGGAGAGGTTTGGTCATCTAAATTCGCGCCAATAAGGAGAAATCCTTATCAGAAAGCCCCCTCTTTCCTGGGAACGACCTGGTTGTTAAATATTGTGAGTTACAATATTAAAGATGAATAAGTTCGTGTTGATTAAAGATGAATTTGATAGTTCTATTGTGTTGGGATTATTAGTGTTAGTGGAAATCGACATCTATTCCGATGATAATTGATGTCTGGGGGTTATATTGATAAATCGGGTAATTAATCGGATAAATGAGCAATTAATTGCTACTAATTCACATGCTTATATAACTATTTGTTCACATGTGTGTACTATTGAATCACATTCTTGTACTATTAGGGGAGTTGGTGCAAGATTGATAATACTTGCATGACGAAGTTAAAAATGGAGGTATAGATGGAGGTACTATACTGTAATCATATTTTCACATGATTATAACTATTGATTCACATGATTGAACTATTGATTCACATTATTTACTATTAGGGGAGGTGGTGCAAATTTGATAATACTTGCAGGACTAAATTAAAAATGAAAGAAAAGTTAGAGGTATTGTACTGTAATATTTTGAGCCTCAAAACGTGCAATTATCGAAGCTATATTTTCCTATAAATAGAAGCTCATTCTTCCTTCATTTCTCACCAATTCACTAAAGCTTTAGAGCAATTATTATAGAGAGAAATTATAGAAAGAAAGAAGAAGAGAAGTCTGCTACCTCATTATTCCAATATCCAGTTTCTTCTAAGGTAAGGGGTATTATTTCTTTCATATTCATGAAGAGAGCTATTGTTATTCCATTCCTTATTATTACATTGGAATAACTTTTATACATACATCTGATATAAACTTACATGGTGAAATTCTTACATTATTCCATTCTTTATTATTACATTGGAATAACTTTGTATATGTAAGTCTTTGCATACATGGTGAAATTCTTACATTATTTCATTCCTTATTATTACGTTGGAATAACTTTTGTCATCTGAATCCGCATACATGGTGAAATTCTTATGTTATTCCATTTTTATTATTACATTGGAATATCACATGCATGCGTATTACGCATGACACAGTTCCGATTATTTATTATTTTATTGGAATAACTTTGTTTGTGTAAATCTATTGCATGCACGATGAATTCTTCCATTATTCCATTCTTTATTATTACATTGGAATAACTTTGTCTCACGGACTTCTGTGTATGCATGGTGAATTCTTTTGTTATTCCATTCTTTATTATTCTGTTGGAATAACCTGTCTATGTGGATTACCGCATGCATGATGAATGATCCTTTGTATTCATATGAATAGTATTTTCATTCAAAAGGGGTTTCTGCCAGGGATAATTTTGTAATTTTTCTGACCCTCAAAAATTTTGGAAAAATTTGAAATGATAATTTGATGAGCTTTTTAGATTGTGTCCAAAAATGGCAATTTTTGGATGTATAGATTAAGAGTTATGGATTTTATATGAAAAGACTATTTTAAAAGTAAACCCTTATACTCTTTGTGTATAGTACATGTATATAACAGGAGTATACCACAGAAATTTCAAAATTTTTGGACAAAAGTACAATTTATGATAAATGTCTAAATATTAAAGCGCGCTTTGGCCATATGAAAATAGTAAATGAATTTTAAAATTACGAGAAAAATATATGTTCAATATGGGACTATATTCGCTAAATCCTAGAAAAGAAATATTTTTGGAACTGATTTGATATTTTTCATGAAAATGAACTAGTTATGAGTAAAAGAATTAAATATGTTATGTGAAGTAACAAAATTAGAAAATAGGATTTTATGGCTTGGGAATCCTATATAGGGTATATGCAGATTTTTGATGAGGGATTTGATTATGGGTGATGAAATCTTATGAGTATGACATTTTTGAATGATTAAATGCATTATTTGATAAAGTGTAAATAATTGAAATAAATATTTATAAGTTTAAGAAGTGATTAAAATATTGTTATAATATTAATAATATTAGATGATGAGTTTATTAAGTGATTGATAATATTTGGATAAATTTAAAGTCTTTAATATTTATCCTTGTTTTCGTCTGATTAATGCTTATATCATTGTCATCATCCTCATGCTTATATTGTGATGAAAGTCATCTTTGGCTTACGTGCATAGATGGACTTGGTATGATTATGACCAGGGATCATTCGGTATAACCATGACACGTAATATTATAAATGATGTGGTAAAAGTCCTCGATGGGCACATGTAGTGCATTGATGGACGCTTTTGGTATGATTATGACCAGGGGATTATTCGGTATAGTCATGACCATTGATGATTTAATGAATATCCTTGGCCCGTAGTGCGGGGATGACTTCGATGATGTGGTTTATTTATTGTCGAGTCTCAAATGATAAAAATTGATGAAAACATTTTAAAACATAGAAGATAGTAGATATCATGTTCTACTTGACTCTTCTAATGGATTGCTTATTCCGCTGCAGTTAAACTTGATGTCTATTGTATTTTATCAGTTTAACATTATTGAAGGCTAATGATAATTTATTCTGCATTATCTTAGTCATAATATTTCTTACTGGGCTAGTTGAGCTCACCCTTTCTTTCACTGTTCTCTTTAGGAAATAAGAATATAGTTGGGATGAGTCGGGGAACGGATTGACGGTCCAAATGATAGCAGTAGTAGTCCTCACTATTCTTTGGAATAGTGTGATAATAATTGTAATGAGGATTCCATTGAGTGTGGATATTGTCTAGATGAAAATATTCTTGTTTAAACTCTCATCTATGTTTTGTCGTATTTTACACGACTGTTGTATAATTAAGTTGTATTTGAATTTATCTAGTGTGTATTTGGCGACTCAAGATGGTTGATGTATACCTGTTTTGGGGGCGTCACATTGTTTTATTGAATTATTATGTCATTGTCATCATCCTCATGCTTATATTATGATGAAAGTCATTTTTGGCTTACGTGCATAGATGGACTTGGTATAATTATGACCAGGGATTATTCGGTATAATCATGACCTGTAATGTTATAAATGATGTGGTAAAAGTCCTCAGTGGCCTGTAGTGCATTGATGGACAGTTTTTGGTATGATTATGACCAGGGATTTTTCGGTATAGTCATGACCATTGATGATTTAATGAATATCCTTAGCTCGTAGTGCAGGGATGACTTGATGATGTGGTTTATTTATTAAACTGAGTCTCAACGATAAAAATTGATGAAAACATTTTAATTCATAGAAGATAGTAGATATCATGCTCTACTTGACTCTTCTAATGAATTTCTTATTCCGCTGCAAATAAACTTGATGTCTATTGTATTTTATCAGTTTAACATTGTTGAAGACTAATGATAATTTATTCTGTATTATCTTAGTCATAATATTTCTTATTGGGCTAGTTGAGCTCACCCTTTTGCTTTCATTGTTCTCTTCAGGAAATGAGAACGTATCCGGGACTAGTCGGGGAACGGAGTGATGGTCCGAGATGGTGTATTAGTAGTCATCACTATTCTATAAAATATTGTGACAATAAATGTAATGAGGACTCTATTTGAGAGTGGATATTGTCTAGAAGGCAACATTCCTGTTTAAACTCTCAGCTATGTTTTGTCGTATATTACACGACTGTTGTATAATTAAGTTTGTATTTGTATTCTGTACCATGTATTTGGCGACTCAAGATGGGTGATGTATTCCTATTTTGGGGGCGTCACAGTTGGTATCAAAGCTTAGGGATATGATCCCTGGCTGAAATGTGAGACAAGAACTAGGAAGGGAGAGACGGGGAATTCCTTCGCTAGTATGACCTACCTAAGTTTATTTGGTATTTAATTGGTCGGTCAGAGTATAGGGATAATATGTGATATGATAATTAACCCTTGTTTTGTGGTAGTATTTGAAAATGGCATCCGAAAATGTTGAGATAAGCAATGAAGCACATGAGACCGTTGAGTTACCACAGATTAATACCCAGGATAATGTGCAACAGAAGACAATAATCCTCGTGTAAACAACAACGATCAAATGATGAACGATGGGATGTTCGGAGGTTTTATGCAATTCATGCAACATCGAAGTGAAGGTGGCTCTCATCCCAAAATGCAGTGGAAACACCGATAACTCTCGGACGATCACCGCTTAAGCGGATTCAAGGAGCTGGGACCACCGGAGTTTTTTGGAGAGCCAAAACCACTTAAGGTAGAGACGTGGATAAAGCAGATCAACAAGATATTTGATGTCTTGTGATGCTCCAAGGAGCAAAAAGGTTCCCTTTACCACCTTCATGTTGCGAGCAGAGGCAGATTACTGGTGGGAATTTGTAAAGCGTACTCAACCAGCCGCACTCAAAATGTCTTAGGAGAAGTTCTAAGAGTTGTTCAATGACAAGTACTTTCCTGAAAGTATTCGTCACATGAAGGAGGTAGAGTTCATCAAGCTTGAGCAAAACAATATGACCGTGGCACAATACAAAGCTAAGTTTGCCGAGTTATCTCGGTTTGCGTCCCACTTGGTTGATAATGATGAGAGAATGATGCAGATGTTTCTAAGAGGTTTGAAACCTGAGATACGTCAATATCTTATCTCTCATAAACTGTGTTTGTATTCAGATGTTGTGAATAGGGCTCAGTTATTGGAGCGCGATAATGAGTCAACCCAACCAAAAGAGAGCAGCCAACAACTCAATAATACCAGTGGTAGCAGTCATCGAAGCGGTGACAACAAACGTGGAGGGAATCAACATGCCAGAAATGGTAATCACTTTGGTGGTAATCATGGCCATGACAATAGGAATGGACATTTCAAGAAGAAGAGATTCAATAATGATGGAAAGACGTCAGGACCAGCACCTGTTGTTAAGGAAGGAGAACGACCACTGGTCGTATGCTAAAAATGTGGAGGGGAAGGACACATAAGTCCAAACTGCACGATGCAGTCCAAAGCATGTTACAATTGTGGAAAAGAAGGTCACCTAGCCCAATTTTATCGTGCACCAAAGCTAAGTCCAGCTGGGATGGAGGCATCAAAGGGTGTCCCAGACAAGACAAAACCGGTAGTTCAAGAGAGAGCGTTTGTCGTAACCTCCCAAAAAGCGAGGAATCCGAACGAGGTGATCACGGGTAAGCTAATCATAAACTCTAGCGAAGTTTATACTTTATTTGATACCGATTCTACCCATTCCTTTATTTCTCCTACTTGCGCTCAACATTTAAATTTGACTCCGGAGAAATTAGACTTTGACTTATCTGTTGAAACTCCGTTGGGAGAAACCTTCATTACATCCATGGTTTATAAGTCTTGTTTGATTCAAATCGGTAACCGCACGTTACCTGTCAATCTTATTTCCTTGAAAATACTTGCATTTGATGTGATTTTAGGGATTGATTGGTTAACTACTCATCATGCTAAAATTGATTGTTTTCGTAAAGGTTGTTAGCTTTTATATTCCTAACCAACCTATTATGCGAATTCAAGCATCCAAACCACTAAAATCAATCACTGTCATATCAAGCCATAAAGCTATTCGTTTATTGAAAAACGGATGTCAAGCTTTCTTAGCCCATATCACTTGGATTTAAATAAAAATACGATTTGAATGATATTTCTATTGTTAATAAATTTCTGACGTATTCCCCGAAGAACTTCCCGCGGCCTACCCCAGGGCGTGAAATTGAATTTTGTATCGACCTTGAATTGATAGAAAACCCATTTCAAAGCCCCATATCGAATGGCTCTTATTGAACTTCGAAGTTAAAACCCAACTACGAGAATTGTTAGAAATCGGTTTCATTAGGTCTAGTCGTCTCCTTGGGGTGCTCTTGTTCTATTCAGTAAAGAAGAAAGATGGAAGTATGCGACTTTGTATTGATTATCGGGAGTTGAATTATGTCACCATAAAAATAGGTACCCGCTGCCTCGCATTGATGACTGTTTGACCCGATTGCAAGGAGCCTAATTCTTTTCAAAGATTGATCTTCGTTCCGGATATCATCAGTTGAAGATTAAAACTGATGACATTCCAAAGAATGCTTTCAGAACTCAGTACGGGCATTATGAATTCCTAGTCATGTCTTTTGGATTGAGTAATGCTCCTGCTTCCTTCATGGACATGATGAACCGAGTATTCAAGGAATATTTAAATCACTTTGTGGTCGTCTTTATTGATGACATCCTCATATACTCCAAAACCCGTGAAGACCATGAGCAACACTTGAGGTTGATACTTCAAAAGCTTCGTGAAAATAAGCTTTATGCTAAGTTGAAAAAATGTGAGTTCTGGCTTGAGGAAGTTTCATTCCTTGGGCACGTGATATCAAATTATGAAATATCTGTTGACCCGATAAAGATTGAAGCAATTCAAAGCTGGGAGCAACCTAAGTCAGTGACCGAAGTACTTAGCTTTCTCGGCTTAGCTAGTTATTATCGGAGATTCATGGAACGATTTTCATGAATTGCTACTCCATTAACTCAGTTGACTCGAAAAGATACAAAATTCGGTTAGAGCGAGGAATGTGAGAAGAGTTTTCAAGAACTCAAGAGAAGACTCATTTCAGCACCTGTTCTGACAATACCATCTAGCTCGGAGGGATTTATCATATACAGTGATGCTTCAGGCAAAGGGTTAGGATGTGTTCTCATGCAACATGAGAAAGTCATAGCCTATTCCTTCGACAACTCAAAGAATATGAGAGGAATTATCCTACTCATGATCTAGAGTTGGCATCAGTCGTTTTTGCGCTTAAGATTTGGAGGCATTACCTGTATGGAGAGAAGGTGGAGATCTATACGGATCATAAAAACCTCAAATATTTCTTCACTCAAAAGGAACTCAACATGTGGTAACGACGATGGCTTGAGTTGTTTAAAGATTATGATCATACCATCCAATACCATCCTAGAAAAGCGAACATAGTAGCTGACGCATTGAGTAGAAGATCATATGCAGGTACGAGTGCAATATTGTCAACACAAAGACCCATTTTGTATGACTTACGAAGGATGAAGATAGAGTTAAAGACTCCAGGGACCCATGTGATGATGGCGAATATACAAGTAGAATCGACTTAATCGATAAAGTTAAAGCTGCTCAAACTACAGACCTGGAGCTGATGCGTATGAAGAAGAAAGTGCAAGATGGTGCTATTCTAGAAGTAAGAATCGATGAAGAAGGATTACTTCGAGTTAACTCCAGACTTTGTGTTCCTAACGATTCTGACTTGAAGTATAAAATCATGATGGAGGCGTACAACACACCATTTGCAATCCATCCTGGGAGTACCAAAATGTATCGTGATCTTCGACATACATTTTGGTGGAGCAATATGAAGAGAGAGATCACAGAGTTTATCTCAAGGTGTCTAACTTGTCAACGAGTCAAGGCGGAGCATCAAGTGACAAAAGGTCCATTACAACCACTTGAAATTCCAAAATAGAAGTGGGAACACATTACCATGGATTTCGTTACTGGTCTTCCCAAGGTTTCTCAAGGCATAGATGCTATTTGGGTCATTGTTGATAGATTGACCCAGTCTTCTCATTTCTTACCTATACGAGAAACTTATACACTTGAACGTCTTGCTCGTATGTACATAAATGAGATTATAAGACTGCATGGTATGCCAGTATCCATAGTTTCTGATCGAGACCCAAGATTCACTTCACAGTTTTGGGTTAGTTTGCAAAAAGCTATGGGCACGGATTTATGATTTAGCTTGGCATATCATCCTCGAATGGACGGAGGCGATCGGAGAGGACTATTCAAACTCTTGAAGATCTATTAAGACTCTGTGTCCTTGACTCCAAGGGAAGTTGGGACAAGTTCTTACCATTGGTGGAGTTTTCCTACAACAACAGTTATCAAGCAAGTATTTGTATGGCTCCATTTGAGGCTTTGTATGGAAGAAAGTGTCCTTCTCCAGTATGCTGGGATGAGGTGGGTGAAGCAACGTTATTGGGACCAGATTTGGTATGTATGACTACGGAAAAGATTCAAACGAGTCGACAACATATAAAAACCTCACAAGATCGACAAAAGAGTTATGCTGATCTTCATCGAAAAGACGTGGAATTCAATATTGGAGATCATGTGTTGTTACGTATTGCTCCATGGAAAGGAGTTACGAGATTTGGGAAGAGAGGAAAGCTCAATCCTCGATTCATTGGCCCATTTATAATTCTCGAACGAGTAAGAACTATGGCCTATAGACTCGCCTTACCGCCAAGTATGTCTCGTATTCATAACATTTTCCACATATCTATATTACGTAAATATGTGAAAGACCCGAACCACATTATTGAATTAGAACCAGACGAGATAGATGAAGATTTAACGTATGAAGAATTACCTGTTAAAATTTTGGATAAAAAGGATCATATAAGGTTATACCTCAAGTCAAAGTTTTGTGGAGAAACCACGATGTGGAAGAAATGACCTGGGAGTTAGAATCTGAGATGAAGTCAAAATATCCTCACCTCTTCGATATACCAGGTACGTACCCTAATTTCGAGGACAAAATTTCATAAGAATGGGAGGTTGTAAGACCCCAACTTTTATGAATAAAGATTAATTTCTCTCGAAATATATTTTTGAATATTATGGTGTGGATATAATATAATGTTATAGTTATGGGTAATATTTATAAATTTTGCAAAGTAAGCAAGTGGTTATATAATATTCGATTGGTCGGGGAATATTCGTTTTAACAGGGAATATTCGTACGATGGCACAATCATTGGTGGACCCCATAACGGAAATATTGTCGTAGTTAGAAAATGACATAATTATCTTTTTATAAAAATAACGGCGGAAGTTTTACCGTTAAACATTGAACTACCCTAGTAAAGAAATGTGATGTCTGGCGTGGTTGCATAGTAGCACACGATATTGATTATTGATGCTTACGTGAGAACTCACTCAGTTATACTCAATTATTGCTACAATAATTACTGCATCATATCTCTCATATTATTGATTCGATTATTGTCACAGTATCATCTACATAATATGATATATTATTAAATCAATAATTGAGACGAAAAAGTTATTCATATTATTAAATTACAATATTTATAATGTCTAGAAGTTCTGTCAAGGAGAGGTTTGGTCATCTAATTGGGCGCCAATAAGGAGAAATCCTTATCGGAAAGCCCCCTCATTCCTAGGAACGACCTGGTTGTTAAATATTGTGAGTTATAATATTAATGATGAATAAGTTCGTGTTGATTAAAGATGAAATTGATAGTTCCATTGTGTTGGAATTATTAGTGTTAGTGGAAATCGACATTTATTTTGATATTAATTGATGTCTGGAAGTTTTACTAACCAGTCGAGTAATTAATCGGATAAATGAGCAATTAATTGCTATTAATTCACATGATTACAACTATTTGTTCCCATGTGTGTACTATTGATTCACATTTTTCTACTATTAGGGGAGTTGGTGCAAGATTGATAATACTTGCATGACTAAGTTAAAAATGGAGGTATAGATGGATGTACTATACTGTAATTCGTATTTTCACATGATTATAACTATTGATTCACATGATTGAACTATTGATTCACATTATTTACTATTAGGGGAGGTGGTGCAAGTTTGATAATACTTGCAGGACTAAATTAAAAATGAAAGAAAAGTTGAAGGTATTGTACTGTAATATTTCGAGCCCCAAAACGTGTAATTATTGAAACTATATTTTTCTATAAATAGAAGCTCATTCTTCTTTCATTTCTCACCAATTCACTAAAGCTTTAGAACAATTATTATAGAGAGAAATTATAGAGAGATAGAAGAAGAGAAGTCTGCTACCTTACTATTCCAATATCCGGTTTTCTTAAGGTAAGGGTATTATTATTTTTCGTATTCATGAAGAGAATTATTTTCTTTCAATACTAAATAAGAGTCATTATTCCATTCTTTATTATTATGTTGGAATAACTTTGTCTATCTGAAGTACCACACACATGGTGAAATTCTTTTGTTATTCCATTCTTTATTATTACATTGGAATAACTTTGTCTGCATCTTGATCTATTGCATGCCTAGTGAATTTTGTTGTTATTCCATTCTTTATTATTACATTGGAATATCTTGTGCATGCGGATTACGCATGACACAGTTCCATTCTTTATTATTACATTGGAATATCACATGCATGCGGCGGTTCTACGTGACACAGTTCCATTCTTTATTATTCTGCTGGAATAACTCATGCGTGTGGATTACCGCATGCATGGTGAATGATCCTTCGTATTCATTCCTTATTAAATTGTGGAAATGATCTGTCTACGTGGATTACTGCATGGTAGGCGAAAATCCATTTGCAGTTTCATATATTCTATTATACTCAGTTGATTAAAGTTTTGGCTTTTATACTCCATGTAATTAGTAGAATATCCTGGATATTTGCGCTTCATCCGGTACCTTTTCATGGAAATATTCTTCTGAGCATTCTTGAATTTTACTCCACAAAGAAGTATCATGTTGACAATTTGGACGTTATTGATTTCTGGATAAACTAAAATTTTAAATCTTTAAAATTTATCCTTGAACTTGTTTTATTGAATTATTATGTCATTGTCATCATCCTCGTGCTTATATTGTGATGAAAGTCATCTTTGGCTTATGTGCATAGATGGACTTGGTATAATTATGACCAGGGATTATTCGGTATAATTATGACCTGTAATGTTATAAATGATGTGGTAAAATTCCTCAGTGGCCTGTAGTGCATTGATTGTCAGTTTTTGGTATGATTATGACTAAGATTTTTTTGGTATAGTCATAACCATTGATGATTTAATGAATATCCTTGGCCCGTAGTGTAGGGATGACTCGATGATGTGGTTTATTTATTAAGCTGAGTCTCAACGATAAAAATTGATGAAAACATTTTAAATCATAGAAGATAGTAGATATAATGCTCTACTTGACTCTTCTAATGGATTGCTTATTCAATTGCTGAGCTTAAACTTGATGTCTATTGTATTTTATCAGTTTAACATTGTTGAAGACTAATGATAATTTATTCTGCATTATCTTAGTCATAATATTTCTTACTGAGCTAGTTGAGCTCGCCCTTTTGCTTTCATTGTTCTCTTCACGAAATGAGAACGTAGCCGGGACTATTTTTTGTCGTATATTACACGACTGTTGTATAATTATGTTTGTAGTTGTATTCTGTACCATGTATTTGGCGACTCAAGATGGGTGATGTATACCTATTTTGAGGGCGTCACAAACAAGCACAACCAATGCAAGCTTTGCATGATGCAAGTGTGCATCAGCCGATCTCTTTATCATTTACACCGCCAACTCATCAATACATCCTAACACTCCAAATAGTCCATACCACGAGCTAGTATGTGACAAAGGATGATATGATCGATGTGATTAATTAACTTCGCAAGCAAACATCTCGACCTTCAGAGTTAGACTTTACTCCACCCTACCCGGCACATATTTGGAGACAACCTTACCCGGCAGGGTATATTGAGTAACCCCCACAGTTTCCAAAATATAATGGGGAGAAAGGAAACGCCAGGGAGCATATTTCCAGCTTTGTGGAGTCAATTTCTCCATGGTTAGTTTATGATGAAGTGAACAATCATAACCAGTTGACGAGGGAATTCAATAAGACTTTGACAGATAGTGCCTTTAGTTGGTAATATAATTTGGAGAAAGGGTCAGTCCACGATTGGGATGATCTAAAATTGTAATTTTTAAGAATTTTTTCTATGTTCAGAAATAGGTAACCATTGTAGAGCTCATGCGATTCAAGCAAAAGCCAAATGAGGAGCTGTTAGATTATATAGACAAATTTAGGGCCCAAGCACAGAAGTGGGCAGATCCAATTGAAGAAAAGAACTTGGTTAACATATGAAACAATGGTGCTTTAGATGCCTTCAAGCCCCATCTCATTACAAAAGCCTGTGACTCATTTGCGACTCTCTCGTCTTTTGCAAAAGACTTGGGAGGAATCATGACATTGCCCATCAGCCATGCGACGGTTACATGGAAGGGCAAGAGGACGACAATTGTGGCTTTGGAAGAATCTTAGTCAAAACCATAAGGGGGCAAGAGGGACAAGAACGAGATAAATTTTGAATGGAGCAGAGGAAAGACCGGGGATAGGTATGCAAAAAAGCCAGTCCTAGAGGCTATCACATGTAATGAGAAGGCATTCAGGGGTCTGCACTAAAAATGGGTTGAGCACGGAGTGGTGAAACCTCTGAGGTCTAGATTTGTTGTGACGTAAGAGATCCTGACTTTTGTGCGTACCACCAATACGTAGGACATTCCACTATGGACTGTTATAGTCTGCGGAGGATATTCCATGAGAAGCTGGCGGTAAGAGAAATTGAACTGGGAAAAGAAAGCAATGTGTATGATAAGCCACTGCCAAACCATAAAGGAAAAGAAACGTACAATACTATTACCCATGGTGCAGCCCCGGAAGTTGATATGATGGAAAATTTGAAAATGACAGAAGAAAGGGAAGAAAGTTATGCAGGATTGCAGGTGATGACGTTAATGAATGGAGTTAAGTTCAGAATTTTTTTTGATCATTTAGGATTAGCCAAGGAAGTAGGGATAGAAGCAACCAAGATAGTCATTAAAGCTGTCGAGACGTAGGAGACCTGTATGGCCGTGAATAAAGGATTTGTGAAGACAATGGAAGAAGAAAAAAAATAAGATATCTTTCTCTAAAGCTGATAAATAGATTAGATACTTGCACAACAGACCGCTATATGTGGCAGCAGTAATCAATGGCAAAGAAGTGTGGAGGGCGTTCATTGACAATGGAGCGTCTGTAAATATTATGCCCTACGCCGTGTTTAAACGGTTGGGCCAGCCAAAGAATAAGATTATGAAAGAAAAAACAAACATTACAGGGTTCGCTAACAAAATACAAGAACCCTTGGACACATCAAGGTGGATATGCAAGTTGGGAAGATCTGAGGACTTACGATGTTTCATGTGACAGAGGTGGATGTAGCATATCATGTCTTGCTAGGAAGGGATTGGCAAAATGACTACAGGTTAGTACCCTCGATCTTTCACCAATGCCTGAAAGCTATTTGGAAAGGGAAAGAAGTGAAGGTAATATCAACAAGGAATCCCTTTGGATCGGATGAGGCACACATCACCAAAGTAACTTTTTTCGATGATTTCGCTGAAGAGGGAGAGAACTAGATTGCAAAGCTTGACTCCCTAAGGTTAGTAAGTTGGGAGTAAGTGCAGGAAGATAAGTTCGTACCTGCAGAGAAAGAAAAGAAGAAGACTTCGGAACAAGGAGAATGTTCCAAAAACAAGAAGCCAGTAGTGGTAGATCTGGAAAAGGAAGGAAGAGGAGAAAAGAAGAGGCCAACAAACCCTAAAGATGCTAGGAACATAATAAATCCCAAGAGAACAACACAATTAGAAGATGGCCAGAAGACAAAATGGGAAAGGATTGTTAAACCTAACGAAAATGTAGTGTTTCTCTTGTAACGATACAAGGGGGAGGAGCTCGAGGGAATAATTGGCTCAAGAGGCGTCCCCCACTCCAGCAGTAAAAAAGAAAAAGAAGTTGTGCAGCAGAAAGTAGAACCAGCCCCGGAATGCTTTGAGGATAGGCTAAAAACTCAACAAAATGAATTAGAGGAAGTTAATTTTATAACAAATAAAGGAATGCCAAGACCGACTTATGTCAACAAAGAGCTTAATGTTAATCAGAAGGAAGAGCTCGTGAAATTACTGTGAGAGTATAGGGATGCCTTTTCTTGGAATTATGATAAGATGCCCGGGATTGACAAGGATCTAGTAGGCATAGTTTAAACATAAGCCTGAGAATAAAGCCAGTAAAGCAAACACCTCGCAACTATGCACCCGAAGTTGAAACCCAAATAAAGGAGGAAATCAAGAAGTTGCTGGAAGTAGGGTTCATCAAGCCAATTCAACATCTAATATTGTTATCCAGCATTGTACCAGCAAAGAAATCCAATGGACAGTTACAAATATGTGCGGATTTCAGAGACTTGAACAAGGCATGCCCAAAGGACATGTACCCGCTACCCAACATAGACACTTTGGTAGATGCAATTGCCAATCATTAGATGATGTCGTTCATGGATGGGTTTGTGGGTTATAATCAGATAAAGATGCCCGTAGATGATGTGAAGTTGGCGGCCTTTCATACCCCATTCAGGAATTTTTACTATATAGTGATGCCATTCGGGTTGAAGAATGCATGAGCAACTTACCAAAGGGTGATGCACGCTATATTTCATGACATAATTCATGTTATAGTGGATGACTACATGGATGGCATAGTAGTAAAATCTAAAAAGGCGATAACCCATGTGGAGGACCTGAGAAAGGTGTTTGAGAGATGTCGAATGTACAAATTGAAAATGAATTTGAAGAAGTGAGCCTTTGGGATGATGGTTGGAAAATGCTTACGCGTCTTGTTGCATAATAGAGGTCTAGAGGTAGACCCAAATAAGGCAAAAGCTATTACAGAGATGCCCCCACCAAAAACCCAAAAATAGTTGAATAACTTTTTAGGGAAGGTTTCTTACATTAGGAGATTCATGCCAGCATTAATAGAAGTTATAGAACCTTTCGGGAAATTACTAAAAGGAAAGGTAGAATGGGACTGGGGGCAAGACCAACAATAGGCTTTCGAGAATGTAAAAGGAATTTTGGCCTCAACACAAACGATGGTAGTGCCACAGAGAGTAATACCATTGTAGTTGTATATCACATCTACCAAAAAGTCTATAGGAGGATTGATCACGTAGGAGGTAGATGGAAAAGAAAAACCTGTATATTACATTAGTCGGATAATTAGTAGACCAGAAACCCGGTATTCATAGGTAGAGAGGCATTGCCTGGCATTGGTATTCATTGCGTAGAAAATATGACATTACTTTCTGGCACATGAAGTGAAGCTTGAAACAAGAACTGATCCAATTAGATACCTATTGACTAGGCCAACATTAGTAGAAAGACCTGCTAGATGAATGATGCAAGAGCCCAACTTTTTATGAATAAAGATATAATTTTCCCTAAATATTATTTTAAATAGTAAGGTGTTGATTTGATATAATGCTATACTTATGGGTGATATGTGCGAATTTTATAAAGTAAGCAAGTTGTCAAAAAATATTCGTTTGGTCGGAGAATATTCTTTTTTTTGGGGAATATTCATACGACGGAGCAATCATTGGTGGACCCACAACGGAATAACTATCGGATATAGAAAGCGACAAAAATAACCTTTTCATAAAATAACGGCAAGACTTTTACTGTTAAACTATTGAAATACCGGGTGATAAAAGTACATTAATATGCGTTGTTCCACAGTGGTACACGGTATTGCACAGTAGCACACGGTATTGCACAGTATCTCTGATTATTGATGCTTACGTAAAAAATCACTCAGTTTCATTCTATAATTGCCATAGTTGTTGCAATATCTCATATTATTTATTCAATTATTGTCACAGTATCATTTGCATAATATTTTATATTATTAAATCAATAATTGAAATGAAACAATTAGTAATATTATTATTTACATTATTGACAATGTCTAGAAAGTCATGTCGAGGAAATGGGTTAGGTTATTTAATTGCGCACCAATAAGGAGAAATCCTTATCGAAAAGCCCCCTTTTTCATGGGAATGGTCTGGTTGTCAATATTATGAGTTATAATATTAATGATGAATAATTGTTGAAAGATTAAAAATGTGTTGATTGAAGATAAGTTATTTGTGGTAGATATTTATTCAATTTTTGATATAAATAGAGGGGTTTGTCATGATGCGTTTGTTGTAAGTTTGGCTTATTATTCCATTAACCACCATGTGCCAATTTGTTAAATCGTCGATAGAAAGTTATCTCAGTTTTGTTTTATTATTATTATAATAGTAATAAAATAGAAAACTTTTTATATATAATAGAATACTTTTTATAATATATATAAAGTTATTTGTTTTATTAGAATATAAATAGAATATATTATATTATATATAAAGTTTTTATTTTATTAGAATATTTTATTGCATAGTCAAAAAATTAGACGAATTCGTGAATAAGTTACTGTTCATCCGTGAAATTTTCTTAAATAATGCCCTGCCATTCTCCTATAAATAGGTTGCTTAGTTAAGAAATGAAAATCACACCAGAACTAGAGAGTTCTTCTTCTATAATATTTTGCGTATTTCTTTCTAGTATAAGAATATCTGGGTCACTCCAAGGATGAATGTTTATCGACTGAGGAGGAGAAGCCTTAGGCATCAAAGCCTCACGCTCAATAAGCCAACTACTAGCTGGCTAATGTTCTGAGAGGACATTGGTCTTAGGAGAACATAACATCTTGGCTCATTAGAGATGTTCCAGAATAGAAGTTGGTATTGAACAAATCAAGGTATCATGCTCCCACCTTTTAAGAATAATTCGCCAATAGTTATGCTCACCAGTAGTATATCGCCCACTTCAAGAATCATCTTGTATGACAAAAGGAAGGGATCTATGAAGAGCCATTAGAGGTCTTGGAAATGCCAATGCAAAAGAGGGGGAGGTAGAGACGAAGTTGAGAAGAGTAGTCTTATAATTCCCTCGACAAGTGTGGCCAAAAGAAAGTTCCTGGTTGAATCCAAACTGCTTCATGACCCTGTGAGGAGAATAAAGTACAGTGTCAAAACCATTATTTTCAACGAAATAGGGAAGCTTTGCGTCTCAAAAGAAGACGAACCAAGACAACGCATAACCACTCAATCTGTTGATGCTTGAGTAGGTGCAAAAGTTATGCCTATAAAACTGAGGCAGATGATTGCCGCTCATTGAGTTGAAATAATGGTGTAGGGATGAGTGGTGAAGAATGAAAAGTCATCGAGGAAAAGTCGCAAATCTAAATGATCTAGACTAAATTGATGATCAATCTAGCGTGCTGTGCGGGGGACGATGTTGGGCGATGAAAAAGGATTTGAAGACTTCTTCTTCTTCTTTTTAGAAAGATACTCAAGAGTGGAATAACCCAAAAAGCGCTCGAAGATAAAGATA
This sequence comes from Panax ginseng, assembly GCA_020205605.1. Taxonomy (NCBI): domain Eukaryota; kingdom Viridiplantae; phylum Streptophyta; class Magnoliopsida; order Apiales; family Araliaceae; genus Panax; species Panax ginseng. The sequence continues at coordinate 110,094,126 of CM035134.1, forward strand.
TAAAGAAAGGAGCATGGAACGAAGAAATTTACGGAATACCTGAGTAAATGAGAAAAAGGTTGATGGGAGGAAAAGAGAAGTGCAGTATGAAACACAGTTAATGAAAACATTAAAATGAGTACCTCCCAACAGATTCCTTTAAAGAGAAGGTTGCCTCGTCCAAACAGTGATACAAGGTCCCCAAAAAGAGGGAAACAAGGGGAATCTCCAAACCCCAAGATAATAAAGTTTCCAGACTAAACATGCGGGTTGAAGGACCGTCTACGGGAGACCCGGGAAAGAGAAAGCAGGACAACCACATAGCCAAATAAGTTGTTAGAGAGAAAGGACAAGTCTCTTCATGAAAAGCAAGAACGGATTTGTTGTGAACAGAACTATCCCACTGGTTAGTCTTTAAATCCTGAAAGAAGTAGCGTGCCCAAGATAACCAAGAATTGTTTCTGCCGGCTGGTGGTCTCGAAGTTTAAAAGGAGTGTATCACCCTTGAATCGTGAGATGTAGTAAGAAGATTGCTTGAATGCTTCCATCAAGTATGCAACACACTCGGTATCTCTAGTGGACATGCTGGATGGGCCGCAAGAGGTCGAAGCAACAGTAGGAAAGCTACAAGATATAGCTCAAAATAAGTATATAATTTAGAAAAATGAGAATGAATGAAAGAAATAGAAGAAAAACTTACTAATAAATGGTATAGACATCCTTTAGAGTAAGGCTGAATTCCCCCAGGTAGTGACGAATGTGCATATAAAGGAGCACTAATGTGAAATCAATACGGTGTGGGCGTTATGGTTTTGTTGGATACGTAGGTACCTACATAGCTGAACGTAATGTAGGATGCCTTTCTCTCTTTAATACATCCATATAATCAGTGTTCCCAAGGATCTCGACAGTCCAATCCTGCAATCCCTGAATGAAACCAGATGAATCAGAAAGGAAGCGAAGGGGACTTAAAGGGTAATTTTGTTTCTTTATGCATATGCGAGGAATGTAATCGGAATGGGGGAATTCATCCCAACCTCCATAAGTCGTAGCATACAAAAATAAGCCATCTTTCTCTGGCGGAGGAAAAGTTGTATGGTCATAAGTCTTGACTTGCTCCCATAAGGCATCAGAAGGCCCAAAGAAGGGAGCCCTTCCCCAATAATTGATGAATGGGGCCAGCTTAGTGGTTTTCGGGTCTGCAGAACATTCAGTTGAGAGGGCCTGTAAGCAAGGAAAATTTAGCATAAGGATTCTAAATAGCAAGGAAAGGATGTCAAGGAAAACGTATGGACTTAAGTGCTTACCATGGCAAAGTAGAAAGTCTAAGATTTAATGTGACGCCCCCAAAACAGGTATACATCACCCATCTTGAGTCGCCAGATACATGGTACATAAATTCAAATAAAACTTAACTATACAATAGTCGTGTAAAATACGACAAAACATAGCTGAGAGTTTAAACAAGAATATTGTCATCTAGACAATATCCACACTCAATGGTGTCCTCATTACAATTATTATCACATTATTCTGTAGAATAGTGAGGACTACTAAATCCATTTATCCTAGACCATCACTCCATTCCCCGACTCGTCCCAGCTATATTCTCATTTCCTAAAGAGAATAATGAAAGAAAGGGTGAGCTCAACTAGCCCAGTAAGAAATATTATGACTAAGATAATGCAAAATAAATTATCCTTATCCTTTAACAGTATAACAACTGATAGAATACAATAGACAACAAGTTTTAGATCAACAACTGCAGCGGAATAAGCAATCTATTAGAAGAGTCAAAAAAAACCATCAGGTCTATTATTTTCTCCATGTTAAAAGTCCACCAATAATATTTTATCCTCGTAACATCAATCAACAATTTACATCCCACAATCATATGAATAACTCATAATCATAATTGTGATTCTAAATTCCTCTTCGCACCCAAGGCGAAGATAATATTATTCACCTATCTTCACCTGAAACCTCAAAAATCATGGTTATACCAAATCACAATTCCTGCTCACAATCATACTAATAAATTCATCTTTAAACTATGGCCAAAGATATTCATTAACAATTCATCTTTGCACTACAGGCCAAAGACATACAACTGTATTTTAGAAGAGTCAAGTAGAGCATGATATTTACTATCTCTTACGAATTAAAAGTGTATAATCAATATTTTATCGCTGAGACTCAGCTTAATAAATAATCCACATCATCGAATCATCCTTGCACTACTGCCAAGGATATTCATATAATCATCAATGGTCATGATTATCTTTGAATAATCCCAGTTATAATCATACCAATAATCGTCCCATCAATGCATTACAGCCAATAAGGACTTTTACCACATCATCTATAACATTACGGGTCATAATTATACCGAATGATTCTCGTCATAATCATACCAATAAATAGTTCATCTATGCACATAAGCCAAAGATACTCATCAATCAATAGTTCATCTTTGCACGTAAGCCAAAGATATACAATCAGAAACCAATAATCAACACTCCATATTTACACGTAAGCCAAAGATATACAATCAGAAAAAACAATGATCAACAATCCATCTTTGCACGTAAGCCAAAAAAATGACTTTCATCATAATATAAGCATGAGGATGATGACAATGATATAAGCATTAATCAAACGAAAACAAGGATAAATATTAAAGACTTTAAATTTATCCAAATATTATCAATCACTTAATAAACTCATAATATAATATTATTAATATTATAACAATATTTTAATCACTTCTTAAACTTATAAACAATTTATTTCAATTATTTATACTTTACCAAATAATACATTTAATCATTTAAAAATGCCATACTCATAAGATTTCATCACCAATGATCAAATCCCTCATCAAAAATCTGGATATACCCTATATAGGATTCCCAAGCCATAAAATCTTATTTTTCAATTTTGTTACTTCACATAACATATTTAATTCATTTACTCATAACTAGTTCATTTTTTCATGAAAAATACCAAATTAGTCCCATATTGAACATATATTTTTCTCGGAATTTTTAAAATTCATTTACTATTTTTCATATGGCCAAAATTACCGAATATTTAGACATTTATCATAAATTGTACTTTTGTCCAAAAATTCCAAAATTTACAGGGTATACTCCTGTTATATACATGTACTCCCAATAAAAATTTCACCAATTTTGGAGTTAACCACAAGGAGTTATAAGGGTTTACTTTTAAAATAGTCTTTTCCCATAAAATCCATAACTCTTAATCTATACATCCAAAAATCGCCATCTTTGGACACAATATACAAAACTCATCAGATTATCATTTTAAATTTTTCCAGAATTTTTGAGGGTTAGAAAAATTATGAAACTGCAAATGGATTTTCACCCGCCATGCGGTAATCCATGTAGACAGATCATTTCTACAATTTAATAAGGAATGAGTACAAAGGATCATTCACCATGCATGCGGTAATCCACATAGATAGGTTATTCCAACAAAATAATAAAGAATGGAATAACAAAAGAATTCACCATGCATGTGATAGACCGCACAAAGAGGTTATTCTCAACAGAATAATAAAGAATGGAACCAGGTCATGCGTAATCCGTACAGACAGGATATTCCAATAGAATAATAAAGAATGGAATAACAACAGAATTCACCATGCATGCGATAGACCACACAGACATGTTATTCCAATAGAATAATAACTCTCTTCATGAATACGAAATAATAATACCCCTTACCTCAAAAGAAGACTGGATACTTGAATAGTGAGGTAGTAGACTTCTCTTCTTCTTTCTCTCTATAATAATTGCTTTATAGCTTTAGTGAATTGGTGAGAAATGAAGGAAGAATGAGCTTCTATTTATAAAAAAATATAGTTTCGATAATTGCACGTTTTGGGGCTCAAAATATTATAGTATAATACCTTTAACTTTTCTTTCATTTTTAATTTAGTCCTGCAAGTACTATCAAACTTGCACCACCTCCCCTAATAGTAAATAATGTGAATTAATAGTACAATCATGTGACTCAATAGTTATAATCATGTGAAAATACGAATTACAGTATAATACCTCCATCTATACCTCTATTTTTAACTTAGTCATGCAAGTATTATCAATCTTGCACCACCTCCCCAAATAGTACATGAATGTGAATCAATAGTACACACATGTGAACAAATAGTTATAATCATGTGAATTAATAGCAATTAATTTCTCATTTATTCGATTAATTACCCGATTGGTCAATATAACCTCTAAACATCAATTATTATCGAAATAAATGTCGATTTTCACTAACACTAATAATTCCAACACAATGAAAATATTCTTTTCAAAAATTTCATTTTTGAAATTTTGAAGTTTGACTTTTTTCAAAAAAGTCAACTATTGACTTTTTAGACCAAAAGGTCAACCCCAACAAATTTTGTGTTTATAGTCTATGTCTACTAATTTCATCGTTCCGGACTCAAATATCACATCCGCGTCTCCAAATTCAACTCCGAACTCAAATTCAATTTTTAATAACATTCATCATTAATATTATAACTCACAATATTTAACAACCAGGTCGTTCCCAGGAAAGAGGGGGCTTTCCGATAAGGATTTCTCCTTATTGGCGCGCAATTAGGTGACCAAACCTCTCCTTGATAGAACTTCTAGACATTGTCAATATTGCAAATAATAATATGAATAACTTTGTTGTCTCAATTATTGATTTAATAATATAAAATATTATGCAGATGATACTATGACAATAATTGAATCAATAATATGAGAGATATGATGCAAAGAATTATCGTGTAAGTAATAATTAAGTATAACTGAGTGACTTCTCATGTAAGCATCAATAATCAATACCGTGTGTTACTATGCAACCACGCGTATTACTATACTTTTACTACCGAGTAGTTCAACAGTTTTAACGGTAACACTTTTGGTGTTATTTTTATAAAAAGATAATTCTGTCATTTTCTTACTACGACAACACTTTCGTTGTGGGGTCCACCAATGATTGTGCCATCCTACGGATATTCCCTGACAAAATGAATATTCTCCGACCAAACGAATATTTTATAACAACTTGCATACTTTTAAAAAAATTTACATATCACCTTTAACTTTAACCTTTTATCAATTTAACCATTTACTAAATAGAATAATTATAAGAAAATTGAATACTTTCATTTCATAAAATTCGGGGTCTCACAATCTCCCCTCCTTATGAAATTTCGCCCTCAAAATTTACGTACCTGGTAGTTCGAAGAGATGAGAATACCTTGCTTTCTTTTCGGATTGTACCTTCTCGGTTTTTCCTCCTCATCATCATGATTTTCCCATTGCTCATCTCCCCGTATTTCAGATATATCATTCTAGAATATACCTTCAAAACAAAGGTTAATTGACATATCATAATTTGTCAACTTATCAAGTAAACAATTTCAGCTTAGGTAAGTCACACACTAGAGAAGTATATTACTCGTCTCTCCCCTCCTAGTTCTAGACTCATATCTCCGCTAGCGACCATATCCCTAATCTTTGATACCAACTATGACGCCCCCAAAACAGGTATACATCACCCATCTTGAGTCGCCAGATACATGGTACATAAATTCAAATAAAACTTAACTATACAATAGTCGTGTAAAATACGACAAAACATAGCTGAGAGTTTAAACAAGAATATTGTCATCTAGACAATATTCATACTCAATGGTGTCCTCATTACAATTATTATCACATTATTCTGTAGAATAGTGAGGACTACTAAATCCATTTATCCTACACCATCACTCCATTCCCCGACTCGTCCCAGCTATATTCTCATTTCCTAAAGAGAATAATGAAAGAAAGGGTGAGCTCAACTAGCCCAGTAAGAAATATTATGACTAAGATAATGCAAAATAAATTATCCTTATCCTTTAACAGTATAACAACTGATAGAATACAATAGACAACAAGTTTTAGATCAACAACTGCAGCGGAATAAGCAATCTATTAGAAGAGTCAAAAAAAACCATCAGGTCTATTATTTTCTCCATGTTAAAAGTCCACCAATAATATTTTATCCCTGTAACATCAATCAACAATTTCTGTCCACAATCATATGAATAACTCATAATCATAATTGTGATTCTAAATTCCTCTTCGCACCCAAGGCGAAGATAATATTATTCACCTATCTTCACCTGAAACCTCAAAAATCATGGTTATACCAAATCACAATTCCTGCTCACAATCATACTAATAAATTCATCTTTAAACTATGGCCAAAGATATTCATTAACAATTCATCTTTGCACTACAGGCCAAAGACATACAACTGTATTTTAGAAGAGTCAAGTAGAGCATGATATTTACTATCTCTTACGAATTAAAAGTGTATAATCAATATTTTATCGCTGAGACTCAGCTTAATAAATAATCCACATCATCGAATCATCCTTGCACTACGGCCAAGGATATTCATGTAATCATCAATGGTCATGATTATACTGAATAATCCCTGGTTATAATCATACCAATAACTGTCCATCAATGCATTACGGGCCAATAAGGACTTTTACCACATCATCTATAACATTACGGGTCATAATTATACCGAATGATTCCTAGTCATAATCATACCAATAAATAGTTCATCTATGCACATAAGCCAAAGATACTCATCAATCAATAGTTCATCTTTGCACGTAAGCCAAAGATATACAACTGTAAAACCAATAATCAACACTCCATATTTACACGTAAGCCAAAGATATACAACTGTAAAACCAATAATCAACAGTCCATCTTTGCATGTAAGCCAAAAATGACTTTCATCATAATATAAGCATGAGGATGATGACAATGATATAAGCATTAATCAAACGAAAATAAGGATACATATTAAAGACTTTAAATTTATCCAAATATTATCAATCATTTAATAAACTCATAATCTAATATTATTAATATTATAACAATATTTTAATCACTCCTTAAACTTATAAACAATTTATTTTAATTGTTTAAACTTTACCAAATAATACATTTAATCATTCAAAAATGCCATACTCATAAGATTTCATCACCAATAATCAAATCCCTCATCAAAAATTTGGATATACCCTATATAGGATTCCTAAGCCATAAAATCCTATTTTTCAATTTTGTTACTTCACATAACATATTTAATTCATTTACTCATAACAAGTTCATTTTCATGAAAAATACCAAATCAGTCCCAAAAATATTTCTTTTCTGGGATTTAACAGAATATAGTCCCATATTGAACATATATTTTTCTCATAATTTTTAAAATCTATTTACTATTTTTCATATGGCCAAAACTACCGAATATTTAGACATTTATCATAAATTGTACTTTTGTCCAAAAATTCCGAAATTTACAGGGTATACTCCTGTTATATACATGTACTCCCAATAAAAATTTCACCAATTTTGGAGTTAACCACAAGGAATTATAAGGGTCTACTTTTAAAATAGTCTTTTCCCATAAAATCCATAACTCTTAATCTATACATCCAAAAATCGCCTTCTTTGGACACAATATAGAAAACTCATCAAATTATCATTTCAAATTTTTCCAGAATTTTTGAGGGTCAGAAAAATTATGAAACTACAAATGGATTTTCATCCGCCATGCGGTAATCCTCTTAGACAGATCATTTCTATAATTTAATAAGTAATGAATACAAATGATCATTCACCATGCATGCGGTAATCCACATAGATAGGTTATTCCAACAGAATAATGAAGAATGGAATAACAGAAGAATTCACCATGCATGCGATAGACTGCACATACATGTTATTCCCAACAGAATAATAAAGAATGGTACCAGGTCATGCGTAATCCGCATAGACAGGACATTCCAACAAAATAATAAAGAATGGAATAACAACGAAATTCAAAGCGGGGCATGCGATAGACCACACGAGATAGGTTATTCCAACAGAATAATAAAGAATGGAACCAGGTCATGCGTAATCAGCATAGATGGGATATTCCAATGTAATAATAAAGAACGGAACCAGTCGTCATGTAATCCGTGATAGACAGGATATTCCAACGAATAATAAAGAATGGAATAATAGAAGAATTTCACCATGTATGCGATTACTTATATAGCAAGTTTATTCCAACATAATAATAAGGAATGGAATAACAATAGAATTCACCAGGCATGCGATAGACCGCACAGACAGGTTATTCCAACAGAATAATAAAGAATGGAATAATAGAAGAATTTCACCATGTATGCGGTACTTCGCATAGATAGGTTATTCCAACATAATAATAAAGAATGGAATAACAACCCTTACAAGTATTGAAAGAAAATAACTCTCTTCATGAATACGAAATAATAATACCCCTTACCTCAAAAGAAGACTGGATACTGGAATAGTGAGGTAGTAGACTTCTCTTCTTCTTTCTCTCTATAATTTCTCTCTATAATAATTGTTTTATAGCTTTAGTGAATTGGTGAGAAATGAAGGAAGAATGAGCTTCTATTTATAAAAAAATATAGTTTCGATAATTGCACGTTTTGGGGCTCGAAATATTATAGTAGAATACCTTCAACTTTTCATTCATTTTTAATTTAGTCCTGCAAGTACTATCAAAGTTGCACCACCTCCCCTAATAGTAAATAATGTGAATTAATAGTACAATCATGTGACTCAATAGTTATAATCATGTGAAAATATGAATTACAGTATAGTACCTCCATCTATACCTCCATTTTTAACTTAGTCATACAAGTATTATCAATCTTGCACCACCTCCCCTAATAGTACATGAATGTGAATCAATAGTACACACATGTGAACAAATAGTTATAATCATGTGAATTAATAGCAATTAATTGCTCATTTATTCGATTAATTACCCGATTGGTCAATATAACCTCCAGACATCAATTATTATCGAAATAAATATCGATTTTCACTAACACTAATAATTCCAATACAATGGAAATATTCTTCTCAAAAATTTATTTTTGAAGTTTGACTTTTTCTAAAAAAGTCAACTTTTGACTTTTTCTAAAAAAGTCAACTTTTGACTTTTTTGACAAAAAAGTCAACCCCGACAAATTTATTTTGATAGTCTATGTCTACTAATTTCATCGTTCTGGACTCAAATATCACGTCCGCGTCTCCAAATTCAACTCCGAACTCAAATTCGATTTTTAATAACATTCATCATTAATATTATAACTCACAATATTTAACAACCAGGTCGTTCCCAGGAAAGAGGGGGCTTTCCGATAAGGATTTCTCCTTATTGACGTGTAATTAGGTGACCAAACCTCTCCTTGACAGAACTTCTAGACATTGTCAAAATTGCAAATAATAATATGAATAACTTTGTCGTCTCAATTATTGATTTAATAATATAAAATATTATGCAGATGATACTATGACAATAATTGAATCAATAATATGAGAGATATGATGCAAGAATTATCAGAAGCAATAATTGAGTATAAGCTGAGTGACTTCTCACGTAAGCATCAATAATCAATACTGTATGTGTTACTATATGCAACCACACGTATTACTATACTTTTACTACCGAATAGTTCAACAGTTTTAATTGGTAACACTTTCATTTATTATTTTTATAAAAAGATAATTTTGTCATTTTCTTACTATGACAATACTTCCGTTGTGGGGTCCACCAATGATTGTGCCATCCTACAAATATTCCCCGACAAAAAAATATTTCCTGACCAAACAAATATTTTATAACAACTTGCATACTTTGAAAAAATTTCACATATCACCCTTAACTTTAACCTTTTATCAATTTAACCATTTACTAAATGGAATAATTATAAGAAAATTGAATACTGTCATTTCATAAAATTCGGGGTCTCACATTTAAGCTTAAGAACACTTGAAAAGAAGAAGAAACAAAGTAAAAAAAAGTTAGAAATAATAATTATGTAAAAAAAAAATTCCTAAAATTTTTTAAATAAACTTCGGACATCCCAAATGCATTCTTCAGAGCCTTTTTTGGACTTATAAAGGTATATAACATGGCTGAAGGAAATGTTTTTTGTAGGGCTTGTTGCTAGCTTCATTTTGATATATTATAGGCCCCGTAATTCTAAATGGATCAAAAGTTATGATCAAAATAGCGACTACTCTTCCTAGACTTTATTTTTTCCTTCATTTGTTTGATTTGCCTCAAGTAGGTTCAAAGACCCTGTGGTTCAAATTTCCTAGGGTTTGGCCACCTATGGTGGTCCTGCTGAAGAGCATTTTTTTCCTTCATGTTTTTGTCGAAAAGTGCCAATCTTTCTTTATAATCTGAGGGAAAAAACCAAGATATAATAAAGGTAATGGGGCTTTGAAGACAAAACAAAGATTGGAGTTACCTGAAAGAAGGAGCAAGAAAAAAGCCCAAACAAAAAGAAGCCATTCGAATGAGAATAAAGGAAGAACGAAAAAAAGGCCAAGGCCCCTAGGGTTCGGCCACCTAAAGGGGTTTTCCCCTTTATACCTTTGAGGTTTTGTTGCTGCATAAATCAACTACTCAGAACGAATGCTTCTTTGCCACAAAAATTTATAACCTTTCTTTGAGAATATTCAAGGGAAAAAACTAAGATATGATCAAGGTAATGGGTCTCAGAAAACAAAGAAAGACTATAATTGCCTGAAAAGAGAAATAGATGAAGCAAGTCAAGAAAAGGCTGAAAAAAAGCATTCAAATAAACAAGAAAATTGAAATAAAATGAAGACAAGAGAAAGGAGGGAACCCCTAGGGTTCGAGTACCCCCCTAGGGTTCGGCCCTATATGGAAGAATTTTGTTTCCTTACCTCTTTCCCGGTTTGAAGAACGTTTGCTTGAGGCCTTCTTTATGATCTTTCGACTTGTAGAAGGAGAGAAAATTCCAAGACGAAGCAAGATGGAAAAAGAAGCATAAGTAACTTAGGAGATATATGTAAATATATATTCTCAAGTATGCTTGCACCAGAAAAGGACGTAGTCATCATATTCTTATTAAGGGAAGGATTCAATCTGGTTTCCAAAAAATGTAAATTTAATTTTGCTTCTAGAAAAAGAATATATAAAGATATTATTTGATTTTATTCCCAAATAAAAGGGGGAGATTTCGAAAATAGCTGATTTTCTTTTTAAAATTATATATATATATAATAACGAAAGATCTTGCTTTCAAAATCAAATAAAAAAAGATTTTGTTTTCATTTCCAAAATAAAATAAGACTGGATTTTATTTGGTAATATTTGATGATCTGTCTTGTTTCAATTTCTAAAAAAAATTAAGGAAACAAAGATTGAGCAAGATTTGAAAAGATTTTCAGAAGATTTTCCAAGATATCCAAGGAAGAGCCCTTCTAGGTCTTGCCTCCCTAGGGTTTAACTCTAAGGGTTTGGCCCCCTAGGGGTTCCTTGTTCTAAGACCCCTGTTCCAAGACTTGTAAAATGGAGTCCCACAAAATCATTGGAAAGGTCGAAGTATTCTTGCACGATCATCTCTTTGAAATTGCAACTCTTGCGCATAGGGAAAATATGGGCCCAAGTACAAATTAGGGTTCACATGACCTGATTGAATTAAATGTACAAATTAGGGTTCACAATATAATTAAATGAATGACGGTCAAAAATAAATGTGCTAGACCTGAGAGAAGCTTCCACGTGTCCTGAGACAGAAAACTCGTGGATTATTTTGATAACTAAAGGGTATTTCTGGAGTTTTCTTGAAGACATGTTCCGTTCTTGTGACTACTTTCCAGGAAACTCTATAAATACCCCTTATATTCTATGAAGGAGGGGACTTTTTAGGAGCTTGGACTCTTGGAAGATTGAAGGAATTGGACATTCTCTCTCAAATCGAACTCAAGAAGGTTATCTGAATCCCTGCTACCCTAACAAGCTTTCTGTATTCTAGGAGTTCTGCCACGCGTCATTGGAGTAATCACGCACCTGTTCTTTTCCCCTGTTCAATTCATCAATCAATTATGTACTCTTCGTAGATTTCTCTCCTCCTCAGCTAACACAAAACCCTAACCCTAGAAAGGCATGATTTCCTTGCCCACAAAGTTTATTGAGACACAATTGAATGGACTTTTGAACAATTTTTTTATTTAAAACTAATCAAATAAATAAAAACTTTAGTAAAATGGCATACTTTTACCATTAGGTTTAAGTTTTTCATTTTTGGGTTTATATAAAAAAATCTTTAATTATAATTTTTATATAATATTACGCCGTTTTACTAATACCCAAGTTTGGATATATATATATATATATATATATATATATATATATAAGGGAATATTCCATAGCCCGTACTTAATTGCTATGAATTCATACAGGGAATACATCCATCTCTACCATTTTTTTAAACATCAACGAGCGAGATTAAAAAAACACAAACTATTTTCCGTTACTAATAGTAGTAGCGGACGGTTAATTAAAAAATACAAATTATTCGCTACTAATAGTAGCAGATACTAATCAGAATTCTTCGTCCCTTTTACACGAGTAAAGGTTTGACTTTATTAACTAGGGTTTAGGGTTTATTAACCCAGGTTAATGGTTTATAAATTATGGTTTAGGGTTTATTAACCACTTTATTGATCAAGGTTTAGGGTTTATTTGGGGGTATGTGATAAAAATTGAATGAATATGAATTTGAATGAGCTGAATCTGAATGAAAAAAGTTGTTTGATAATTGACATGTCTGAAACATCTTAATAACATATTTTTATTATTTTGCCCCTCTAAAAAAAGTCAAAATTGTTGTAAATTAATTTAATATTACTTAATATAATAGTTAATATTGTAAAAAAAACTTCATTCAGCCCATTTAGCCAAAAAAAGGACACTAAACCATTCAGCCCAAATCCTCTGAATGGAATACCGATTCAGCCATTTTGAAGAATTTTTTTTCAAAATAAACGCACTGAATGACTGATCGATTCAGCCATTCAGTCCTAAACAAGCAGCCCCTTAGTATTATTTACCCCTAGTTAATAAACCCTAAACACTAGTAAATAAACCTTAGTTAATAAATTTTAAACCCTAAACCCTAGTTAATAAATCCTAAGCCATAGTTTATACACTCTAAATCCTAGTTAATAAACACTAAACTCTAGTTAATAAATCTAAATCTTTGCTCGCGTGGAAGCTGATTAGCGTCTACTACTATTCGGTAGCGTTTTACCGACCTCCATGTGGGCCGAAGGCCTGACCTCAGAAGGGAGCATTGGCCTCATTGGGCCGAAGTCATCCTGGATTTTGAAGGTGTTTAGGTTCGGGCATCCGTGTCCTCAGAGCCGGTGTCATCTTCGGGTTGATGGTGTTCGGGGTCTAGTGTTCGAGTCCTTTGGGCCGAAACCCAGACCAATATATATATGAGTTTGGTTGGATTGGGCCTGTACAATGGGCTACCCCTCGTACGGAGTCTGAAGTTATAAGGGGTTTAAATGGTTAAGGATTCTAGTCCTAACCATATTTGAATAAGGTAACTCCAAAGGTAGTGTTTGGATTGGATTCCACTTGCACCTTTTAAGGAGATTGTGTTGGACCCAAATAATGGTAACTACCATATTTAGGAGTCCTAAACCAACTCGGAGATGGATTCCAGGCAGTGAAAATGGCTATAAATACAAGGCTTGGGTTTTAATTAATAGGTAACACATCTTTGAGCACTAAACATTAAAGCCTCCATTGTTGACCTTGTGAACGACCTATACTTATTCTCACACCGGAGCTATCCCCTGGCGGCACAAGTTGTCAAGATTCGTGTGATCTGTTATTATGCAGGACTCAGTGCGTGGATTTGGTGATTGGACGCACCAGCGAAACTTGGCATTAACATTGGCGCTAGAAGAAGGGCCTTTAGTGCTTTTTACAATCACAACAAACTTTTCCAGTAAAAGGCTATTATGGCAAGTGGAGATAATAGTGCCTCTGTCCAGGAAAAGGCTAAGACCCACCAAACCACCCAAGGTGAGGGGGTTGGTGAAAGATAGGATGGGTTCCAAAACCTAGGGAGGTAATGATGAACATGCCTCATCTCTCCAGTGAAAACTCTTCTCAGACAGCCAACACACGCCCAAACCCGTTAGTCACGCCGATGACAACCAGTCTCGGGTACACGAAAGGCAAGGGAGAGAACGGGGAGAAAGCAGCCATGATCAACGTGAATTTATTCTGAGGAAAAAATGCAGTAAAATCAAGATGCCATGATAGCACTACGTCTTCAGCAGGAGGAGCTCGAAGAGCAGATGGCCAAGATGGTGGGAGAACAAGAAGCCTCTTCGAAGAGGCGCAGACATCGGAGCCGATCTCAGTCACCTCGACGGGAGGAGGCAGGAAGAGAAAAGAGTAGGCCTAGAAGTCACTCTCGAGAAGGTAGAAGCCAAAGGAGGAGCCGTTCGGTGGATAAGAAGTCTGAGTACCAAGGCAGATCGGGGCAGAGGAGGAGGATCGCGTCTCCCAAATATGAAAGGGACATGCACAGATCGTCCCCTCATAAAGAGGAGTACGATCCCCTCGCTTGAAGGGTTGCAGAGTTGGAGAAATTACTGGTGGTAAAAAGCCCAATGGGAACATCTGTAAGCTGCCCCAGTTCACCATTTTCGCCAGAAATCAATCAGGTCACAGTCGACTCAAAGAAGAAAATGCCCCCGATAGAGACATATGATGGGTTGGGAGACCCGTATGACCATTCAGACAGATATGATAGGCTGATGACCTACTATGAGCATTCGGACACTGCCAAATGTCACATGTTCGCCACGACTTTAAAGAATAGCGCCCGATAATAGAACGGGACTTTGGCAGTCGGTTTAATCAGTTCATGGAATGACCTTCAGGAAAAGTTTCATACACGGTTCGGGAGTAATAAAAGAAGGGGGAAAATCACTGCTTCCCTTATGTAGGTGAGGCAACGTTTGGACGAGAGCCTCAACAAGTACGTCAAGAGGTTTCGAGAGGAAGTGGGATCGGTTGCAGAACTGAACTCCCCTCAGGCTCTAGGTTTTTTCACGACGGGTTTAGACATTGGAAGGTCGAAGAAATTAGTGAAGGATCTGGTGATTAACCCTCCTATCGACCTGACCGATGCCTTCCATCAGGCCGAAGGATTCATTACCATAGAAGAGGCCATTGGAAACTTCAAAACGTACTCCCAGGCTTACGAGAAGTCTAAAGATCGAGAAAAATAGAGTTATCAACATTCGGATAACAATCAGGGGAGATCAGATAATTCTGGGAAGAAGAACTATAATGGTGGGGGGTCGAGCAGTGGTCGACCACCCTTCCCAAGCCAAAAACATCAATAAAGTTTACACCGCCCTCAACACAGATCGGGCGAAGATATTAGAGGAGATACGGAACAAGCCATTTTATGAGCCTTGTACGACGCGCCCGAAGCCCAGAAAGAGGGGTCGAGACAAATATTGTGAATACCGTCAAAGTCCCGAACATACAATGAAGATGTGTAATGATCTGAAAGACTTGATAGAGAAGAATGTTCAGAACGGCCAGCTAATCCAGTATGTGGTTGGTCAGGAGAATTCTGAGGCACCGAGGGAGGAAAACAAGGGGTCGACTCGAGATACACAGCCAAAACAGAACCAGCCAGCCCAAGGAGTGATTGACATAATTTCAGGCGATTCTGTAGGGCGTGTGACCGGGAAGAAAAGGAGTGGTCACCTTGATGCAGTGTTATCAGTGGCAGGTTCCTCACCAAGAAAGGATCGGGCCTTCCCAGGAACATCCATCTCTTTCTCCGACAAAGATTACCCTCTAAACCTTATAGAACCACATGACGGGGCGTTGGTGATAACCGCTCAAGTCGGAATGGTAGACATGAGAAGGATGATGATAGACAATGGGTCCTCGGTCGATATAATGTACACTCACGCTTATCAAAGGATGGATCTGGAAGGAAAAAAGATGGAGTTGGGTAGAGAAGGCCCATTATACGGGTTCAGTGGAGATCTGGTGCATGTGTCGGGCACCATCGAATTGCCTGTCAGGTTCGGCACAGCACCCCAGAAGGTAAAAATAATGGTTAGATTCTTTGTGGTCTAGGTTGATTTGGCATACAATGCAATCCTGAGAAGGCCGACCCTAGCGGCCCTGCTTACAGTAACATCCATACCTCACTTTAAAATCAAGTTTCCGACATCGAACAGGATTGGGGAGGTAAAAGGTGATCTTGACATTGCCCGAAGGTGTTATTGGAACAATTTGATTTCTTCAGGGGTCGGAGTCAGCAAACAAAAGCAGACAATGGCCATCGAAATAAAGCCATTCACTAAGAGTAGTATAGAGCCGCTGGCCCTGCCCGCCGAGGAAACAGAGGATATGGAATTGGTCGCAGTAAATAAAGAGAAACTGATCAAGATAGGGTCAAGTTTGGCAGAACCGTTCTGAACAGGGCTAATAGATCTGCTTCGGGTATATGCTAACATCTTTGCATGGGAACCCAGTGACATGTCTGGGGTAAGTGAGTCAGTGGCCTTGCACAGATTATATGTAGACCCAAAGAGAAAACCAGTCATACAAAAAAGGAGAATTTTTGCTCCAGAGAGGCAGAGAATAATAGGCGAGGAGATTTCCAAGCTCCTGGAAGCAAAATTCATCTTTGATATAGACTACCCCGAGTGGCTGGCTAATGTGGTATTGGTTTAGAAACAGAATGGGAAGTGGAGATTATGCATCGATTACACGGACCTGAACAAGGCTTGCCCAAAATATTTTTGCCCTTTGCCCAACATAGACCAGCTAATCGATGCCACTTCGGGGTACGGTATGTTAAGTTTCATGGATGCCTTCTCACGATACCATTAGATCTCGATGAGTAAGGAGGACATCCTGAAGACAAGTTTCATCACGTATCGGGCCATATATGCTTATCAGAAGATGACTTTTGGTCTACTCAATGCCAGGGCAACTTATCAGCGGATGATAAATTTCGTATTCACAAGGCAGTTAGGCCGAAGCATGGAGGTGTATGTGGACGACATGATTGTGAAAAGCATGTCAGTCCGGGGTCATCTGGAGGACCTAGAAAACTGCTTTAAAATGGTAAAAAGACACAATCTGCTGTTGAACCCGACTAAGTGCACCTTCGAATTGGGGTCAGGAAAGTTTTTAGGGTATCTGAACAGCAAAAGGGGAATCGAAATGAATTCGAAAAAGATTCTGGTGATCTTAGATATGAAGTCTCTGAAGTCTTACAGGGATGATCAGAGGTTGACGGGTCGAATTGCGGCCCTTCCGAGATTTGTGTTGAGATCAGCCAAAAGATGTTTACCATTTTTTGACACTCTAAAGGGGCCAAAGAATGAGAAGAGTTTCTGGTGGACCTCAGAGTGTGAAGATGCGTTCAAGGGGATCAATAAATATTTGTCTTCAGCACCATTTTTGATGAAGCCGATCCCTTCAGAACCCTTATATTTATACTTGGCTGCAAGCTCGATGGCAGTGGGGGCGACACTGGTAATGGATAAGGGGGGAAAATAGTTTCTGATATACTATGTCAGCCACGTTCTTCGGGAAGCAGAGACAAGGTACCCGAACCTGGAAATGTTTGCCTACACCTTAATCATCGCAAGTAGAAAGCTTCGGCACTATTTCTAGGGTCGGATGGTTGTGGTGTATATGGATCAGCCATTGAAGAAGGTACTGCATAGGCCAGAAGTTTTGGGTTGGCTTGATGCACGGGCGATGGAATTAACATAGTTTACTTTAGAGTACCATCCCCGAGTAGCAATTAAGGGACATGCATTAGCAGATTTCATTGTGGAGTGTTCTTTCACGGAACCGAATGTGGGTTTGGTCACCGAAACACAGCAGATGCAAACTTCATGGACTCTTTATGTAGATGGATCATCAACTTCGGACGTCAGCGGGGCGGGGGTTATATTGACAAGCCCAGAAGGGTTCAAAGTCCAACAAGCAATTCGGTTTTAGTTTAAATCCACAAACAATGAAGCAGAGTATGAGGCCATCTTAGCTGGACTTCGTCTGGCCCGGAGCTTGGAGGTGCAGAAGTTAGTCATATACAGTGATTCACAATTGGTTGTCAAATAGATATCGGGAGAGTATGAGGCTTGGGGGAAAGAATGACAAGGTACCTAGCCGAGGTAAAGGAAAAACTTGCATATTTCACTTTGCACAGTTGTCAGGGGATTGATCGGTCAGACAACACAGTAGCATATGCGTTGGCCCGATTGGCAACCCTTCTAGATCTATATTGTGCCTTTGGAAAATAACAAATCTATTTGATTCAAAAGGATAATTGTTTTCTAACCCCAGCAGAATATGATCATGTCATAACATCATAAGATTTTAATAATAAATAATAAAATAATAAAATTAAACTAAATTATATATATGCAACTAGTAAGTTATGTTGTGAAATTATTCGCTATTAAAAATAATTAATATTTAATGTTAGAGAACCAAAATTCTTTTTATGGTCCTGCAAACTTTAATGTTAACTTATTATTCTACAATAATTTTATTTTATAGTTCTTTAATTATTTAGTCATACAATACATTTCAACTTAAAAAACATGTTTAGAATTTTACTTTACTCAACTTTTGTCTCTGTTGACTTGGTCATATTTCAACCTTATATTTTGATGATGACTTTCTCTTTGTACTAAATGTTTACTCATGCATTTATTGTAACACCCCCAAATCTGAGTCTACCTTAAAACTCGAGTTCGGTGCATCACGGTGCTACTCGTTCAGTTCACACATCCATATATCCTTAAGACAAAACTGTAATCTCAATATGTTACAGCATATCAGCTTCTAATCCCAGATTCTGTTACCTTTAAATCTTTTTATCATTACAAACAATAACTATTACATCATTTATGTACTTCATCTGCCATAAGAGATACAAATAAAGTTTATCTAACTACACTCCAAGTTGATGACTTGATCTCTTCCTTAATCTTCACCGGATTCTTCAGTTTTTTCTAGCTTCGCTGAAAACATTTTATTTTAAGAGAAAGTGTCAGCATTCAATTTCCCAGCAAGTTATAGCAGTTGAAAAACAACAAAATCAAGAATCAAATATTCTTTCTTTAGAAAACTTCAATAATTGTACAATAGTTATGAAGCAGCTCGAATAAACAAGAATAATTCAGATTCCTATCATTTAAAACATCAATAACATTTATCTTCTCATAATCATTAACAATAATGCTTCTTATATCACTCCTAAGACTCAACTCAATCATACACAAATACATATGTGAAAAGAATCACCTTTTCAACTTATATACAAAAAAACAACATAACCAGGTTTTCAATAGTTATCAATATAGTAAAATGAGTGGCTCTCCATCGAAAACTAATGAATTAATTTCCCATTTCATCTACATTATCTTTCATAGTGAGTTAGATCGGTTAATAGCTAATCTTAAACCTCTGCCCATACCCAGGAGTTGTTTAACTTAGATACTACAAGCTAACAATCAAAAAGTACGACTGTACTTATAACTTAACTCAATTAACATCTTAACATCCTATCCAGCTAAAATAATTAGTACAAACTTAATCATATCGTAGTTCATGAATGAACATAACTCTTACAACTTAAAAAGTTCAATCATATAACAAATCATCTTAATAGCACACAAGTGCAAACAATTGGCACATATCACAATTCATGATACACATCTTGTACAAATATAACACATTTTCACATAGATTATAACTTGCTCAGATACAACGTTTGAGTGAGTTAAAGAAACTTGCCTTCAATTTACAATATGAATGAAGTTAGAAAACTTGCTTTAAACACAACTTATAACTTTAAGTTAATTCGCCCTTTATTTTATTGAATAATGACATACCAATTAGAAATCAAAACAACGCTTTACAATTGTTTATATTGACTTGTATTAGTTTCTTATGGTTCACATTTTTATATGTTAAGTTTAGGCAGCCAAACTTTAAAATTGTCTCTCGACGTTACAACGTTCGGAGATGCAACAACTCTTACAATCATCCTCCACGATAGTTTTACATTAACACCATTTCATATCTTATAATGTCTGTTTTATTTAATTCGAAACACTTTTCAAGTTCAGTAACACTTGACATGACGTTTCAACGTTCATATGTCGTACCCAATTTGCCTATGCAAACGCCCAAGCGACACGCCTTTGAATACGCACGACACGCCCAACTTATCTACCATTCATTGGTTTTTATTTTCCTAGGCCATATTTCTTAAGTTAATGTTTAGAACTCAGAAATACTAGTCAAACATAACTCGAGACCAGGACGTTCCAAAGAACCACCACTGTTTGCCTTTGATTACACAACAGTCCTAAAAATGCCCGTTTTAGACCTTGATCCTGATCTCAAATCTCAAAACTTAAAGAATGAAAGTTGTAGGTCTACTTCTTATCTTTTCGGACCATCCTAAATCAACTTATTCGAAGTTTGTATAAAAATGTTATGCCTAATTGGGAGTTGTCGTTTACACTCCTAAATTAACCTCACATTCACTTTATAAATTCAAATAATTAGCACAGTAGTAAGCAAGGATCGATCCAACAGAGAGTGATTTGTTTTATATTTATTCTATTATTTTGATAGAAAATAAAGATTGGAAATTTTTTGAAAATTGTTTTGAAACTAAGAAAACAAGAATTAATGATGAAGTTAACCAAAAATGTAAAAACTTCAGTTCTGCAATTCAGTTTCACCAAGTACTGTAATCAATTAATCAAGTTATTATTATTTTCCCTTCAATGAAACTATTAGCCCTAGATAACAATAAGCTCTACTATATGAAATTCTCCTTATATTATCATTGTATGAAATAAGCTCTCCACTAGATTCTAACTAGCATACAACCTAGAATAAGCTCTCTAGATTTAATATGATAGAAGCATTAAGAAATAGAGAATTAGGCTAATCCAAGCAACAAACACATAAGCTCGATTTGTTTAACTTGTTTTCTGATAATCTTAGCAATACACAAAAGCTTGTCAACAATTAGTATTACCAAGTTGCTACTTGTGATGAAGATAGATATCAATTACACGTAATACCAATCTTAATCTAGCAGATGATAATGATCAAATTAACTCAATTTCCCATATCAAATTAATTAGATCAACTAGCATGCAATCAATGAAAATAGATTATCAGAAGAAATTTCATACAAGAAGGAATAAATAATAATACTCAATTAATCAATTACTTATAACAAGGATTCACCTCCCTTTAGAACTGAATGAAAAGAACTAGTTTGACATGCTTTTGAGTCTGCACTCCAATAGATGATAGTTGATTGTTGAATGAATAAAATCTTGACTATCATCCTCTATTTATAGTGCTAGACAGAGTCCTAAATCCTATGGGAAGTAGAAATCCAAATCCTAAAAGGAATTACAAATCATAACTAATTTCCATAAAGAAATAGAATCTAATTTAGAAATAAATCTTAGTCTAAAGGAAATCTTAAAGCTAATAGAAATATCAATCCAATTCCATGTAGAAGTCTGCCAAAATCTGCATTTAGAAACTTTCCAAAAATCCAAGATTTTCCAATTTTCCCGCTCAAATTCTCTAGGGCGAATTTCCATTTCCTGTTGCAACGTCCTTTGGTAAAACGAGCATAACTTTTGATCTGACAGGAGTTACGGGGCTTGCTACTTATCAAAATGAAGATATCGACGAGATCTACAACTTTCATTCTTTCAGATTTGACAGATTCTAGCTTCATCAAGGTCGAAATCGGGCTCCAAGTGACTGCTATGTAATTTTCAACTTCAAAGCTTTGAGGTTCAACTTCCGTCTGATAAAAAGATCATAACTTTTTCATATAAACTCCGATCGGGACGATTCAAGATGTTCCGGAAAGTTAAGGAAAAGCTCTACAATAAAATTCAAGTCCAAAGCGAAGATCATGCATCCAACTTAATGCTAAAAACCCTGTAATTTCCCCCTTTTTCCTCATTTCAGCTCCAATTTTTCCTTAAATCATTAAACTCCTTAATAAGCTCATATACACATGAAACATGCAATAAAACTAAACATAAAGGAATCAAAATAAATGAATAATGTGCACTCATCACTAATTTACTAAAGGAAGTCAAAGTAGTCTATCCTACTGTAGCTACGGTGCGCCCCACACCATATTTGCCTTATCTATGGCGCGCCTCGCGCTACCTGGACAATTTTTTAAGTGCCCATATTTTCTCTTTTAATTGTTTTGTCGATTTCATCGCACCTACTTCGTACCTTCATAACTTGCTCATCTGATAACGAAATAAGCTCGTTCTTAAGCCTATGACTCATATTTTCTACGCTCTACATCATACCCATGAAACATCAATTATTCGGAATCATTAGCTAACATCTTCAATTCGTCCAGAAGTCATACCGAACTAGAATTTTAATGCTTAACGTCTTTTACTAAAATTTTCGCCATAATTTTGTTATAGCATATTTTTACTTTGTTCCACTTGGAACATTTCTTACACTTCTATATCCTTCTAATCGGATATTAAAACTAACATACAACAATGGTTTTTAATTTTTCCATTAACAACATACTAAAGATGGTTTTGAATTTGTCCATCAATAACTTTTAACACGTTCTTCGCTCGTTCTTCCTTCATTCTTTGTTCGTTCTTCATTTAAATTGTTATTTTAGTTACGATTTCACTTTACACATGTATATTAGTATTTTAAATTCACTGATTCTTCCTTATTTCTCTGGATCACTCATATGACTCATACGAATCATCCAACAACCAATAAAGCACTTCATAACTATATGAAAGCTTTAAAAGAAATAGATGAAATTAAAATTCAAGTTCTTATTACTTCATTTTCATACATATTAACATAGTTTAACCATATTAATATTATTTTCCACCATAATATACTTCCATATCAATAAGCTATGTGATTATACATATTATACTTAAAGGAAATGGATTAAAAACTAGGTTTTATTACCGTTCTTCTTCCTTATTGAGAAAACTTGCAAAGTTGCTAGCTTTTTATTCTTCCTTTTTCTTTAATTTCTGAATTCTCTCCCTTTTTCTCTAAATATATGAAGAGTTTCTTCTCTTGGATTTTGATTTTTTAAGGAAATGAAGATGAAATGCTTGCATATATAAAATTTGCAAGAATTGGAGTATTTTGGTTATTTGTCAACTAATATATTGGCTTATTACCCTTTTACCCTAGTATATTCTTGGCATATTCCTTTTTTAACTTCTAAGTTTCCTCAACCTAAACACACCTAACTAACCATGGTTAAAAGCTAACTAGTGTGGTTAATTGGTGGGAAAGGTGTCTAGTTAGGGTTTAATTAACCTAACCCAATCATCCTCATATAGTTTAGTTAATTCAACCAATTAGTTAGTCAAAATCGTTGACTTTAACTTTTGTATTGTTATTGTATAATTTTTGTATTATACTCGTATTATTATCGTATTCTTCTCGTATAATACTTCGTATTATACGTGTATAATTCTCGTATTCTTGTCGTTTAATAATTCGTATTATACTCGTATAATTCTCGTATTTTATTTTCTTTAACTTTCTAAAATTCATTACATACTCGGAAAACTATATTTTTCGTTCTCAAATTTTATTTGACATTCTGTCTTTCCTCATCATTTTAACGTTTACGCGTTCTTCAAAAAATTGAAAAACAACACAAAAGCGTTTTTGGGTGAATAGTGTTTTTACGTCTTTGTCTCAAAAAAAATTAATTTTTTATACGAATTTTAAACTCGTAATTCCTAACACGTAAACATATTCTAGGTCAAAATAAGACCTTTAAACACATAACACAAATCATAATTAATAAAAAACTTATTTTATTCAATAATAATTCTTACATCGAATTTACAAGACTATTCGATTTCTCAGGTTGTCACATTTACAGGATATTAAGTGAGACAAACGAAAGATTTCTTGAAGCCTTGGTTTATAAATGATTGAAGGCATGAAGATATAATTGAGTCATTAGAAAATCAATGTAAGATCCTAAATTTAATTATTTCTCAATCAAGGCTCTAGGTGCATTGCCTGGAAATTAAAGATATGCATTGTATAAAAATAATTATGCAAGTAATTAATTAAAAAGATGGAAATGACTAATTGAGTTTTCCAAATTAATGAGGTTCAAAATATTTGGTAATCATATTTAATTTTGAAAAACTAAGTTTTTCTATTTCCATAATTAATTGATATCATACTAGTGTGGAGATTAGCTATTGAATAATTTATTTCCATATTAGAGATCTTAAGCTGACTACCGAGTATGTAAATTAAAATACTTAAGTGATTCACTTGTTGTTGGAATCAATTATCAAGTTGTCAACCACTTTCCACATGATCATATCAATTAAGCAGCATGATCCCTTAAATTAGTAAGTTAATATCTTATTTGCCTCCTTCCATATTAAAGTTGCCAATGGAATGGTTAATTGAAATTTCAAATATATATATATATATATATATATATATATATATATATATATATAAATTGATGGACTTACCTTGAAGTAGCCTTGCATGACTGTGGGAAATTTCACTTAATCCTAGTTAATATACCCCAATAGTACCTTCAGTCATGACCTTTTGGGTGAGCTTGTGGTTGGCTAAGATGACTAAAGAAGATACTATTGGTCAGTGGTTTAAGGTCTTATTTGGATGGATTTGATTCGATTTAGACTTGGAATTGGACTTGAGATTTTTTTCGGATTCGAGATTTGACTCGGGTTGTTTCGTATGGTATATAAGTCTACTCTCGAAAGATACCTTCAAGTCGTGATCTTTTAGGTGAGCCTGTGATGGGCTAAATTGACCCAAAAAGATACTATTGGGTCAGTGGTTTAGAGCTTTATTTGGATGGATTTGATTCGGACTTGGGATTTGATCTGAGATTTATTCCAAACTCGGGATGTGACGACCCAAAGAATTTTACTTGGTTATAAATTAAGTATTTTGGAATATTATTGAATAAAATAAGATTTTATGAATACTGCTCTGTTTGATGGGTTAAAAGTGGAATTTTTGTGGTGGAACAAATTCCATGATGGAATTTACGAGTTTTAGGATCGTATGAGAAAATAAAAAATTTTTGAGAAAAAGCCAAAAAATTACTATTCATCCAAAAATGTAATTTTTTTGAAGAACGTGCCAAAGTTAGTATCATGAGGAAAGACGGAATGTCAAATAAAATTTGAAAATGAAAAACGCATTTTTTCGCCTACGTAATGGAATTTGGGAGGTTAACAAATGATAAAATGAGCAGAATACGAAAGTTAAGCCGTAGAAAGACAAAACTTGTTGGAGAATTTTGATAAAACCTCTCCCATAATCTAATAAAAGTCCAGGAATTAAAGTTTTAGTAAAGATTTAATTTTTATCAGTAATGTCAATTAAATCGGAAGAATAATACTAGTATAAGGGTAAAAGGAATATGTCAAGTATATGTTAGGGCATATTCCAAGCATATTCCATTTGTATAAGTTAAAAAAGAATATGCCAAAGCATATTCCAAGTGGATTAAGTTAAAATGGCATATTCCAAGAATATGTCAAGGGTAAAAGCGTAAATAGCCATAAAAGTTAGGAAAAAGACCAAATTATCCTCACTTTGGTTTTCCTATAAATACAAGTCATTCTCTTCCTAAAAGGGGAAGTGAGAGCTCGGAGATTATACGCGAAGAGACGCGAAAACGCTCGATCAAACAGTAAGAACAAAAAACTCAAGCTTTTAGTTTATTCAAAGCTTTGTAGTTACTTAATCGAAGTGTTTTGTTGGTGGATGGACAATTCGTGACGAATAATATATTGATCCGGAGTAATAAGGAAGAATTAATGGATTTAAAACACTAATATATTGTAGGTTGGTTTGTGTTTCTCAAATCAATGCATATCACACAAGTATACGTGGTCGACAAATAATAAAGTGAAAGTAAAGTATCGTTCCCACGAAGAATTACTTAATAAAAATTACCAAGCACTAACCCGTAACCAACTTAATCTTATTTAAACGATTGATTTAGTATTCTGAATTAAAATATGTAATTAAACTAATTCTAACTACCATTAGAATGAAACTAGATAATGAAGACTTAAGATTATAATTTCACTTATTGTTTCATTTAGATCAATACACTTCCTATTAAGCCAAATTAATTATACCGGATTGTTAATCAAGAACACCAAAGTAAAATACGACCATCTCTCGATGTACCATATCCATATCAACTCAAATCCACATATGATAGAATTAAGATGAACACCCTAATTAACTAACCCACTATATCTCTATATGACTTACAATTAAAGAGGGTTGAAGCAGAATCACTTATCAGATTACATGCGGTGCATAGGTATATCTCTATCCTAGACAAATATCATAAATTCCATTGTCATAAAGAAAACATAATCACATGTTATTATGATCAGATCTAAACCTATAATCCGTTGAACACAAACAATTAATTACGGTAATATAGGTTATCACGGTAATTGATGGCCAAACAATTAATTAGTTGAACACAAACCATAATAGACATTCCAAGAATAATTAACAAGACTAAAAAGGAATCATATCAAAATAAACTACTCAATAAGATCCATTGTAATCTCAAAATAGAATTTAGTTCATGATTGAATTAAAATCCATATTCCATAATTGAATAAACATTGAAAGATAAAAATTAAAAGTAGAGGAAAGAATGAAATCTGTTGTCTGCAAATTTAAAGCTCCCTCTTTCTCATGCTTCGAATCTTCAATGATCTCCAAGTTGTTTCAATCTTCAAATCTAATCTTATCTAGGGTTTTATTCTAAGATGAGAATTAAAGATGGAATATACAAGATGATATTATCCCAAAGAGGGAATAAAATCTATTATTGAATGTAGTATATGATATCTAATATCCACTGCAAATATGCCAAAATATAGCCTAAATATCGAATGACCCCTTTACCAAGCTAAAATCCTATTGGCCATTTAAAATAAAAAGTCAAAGTTTAGTTAAACTAGAACCCGCGTGGCTGCGCTGTGCACTAGGCCATATGAGGCGTGACCGTGCAATACACCAGATCTGTAGTCCATCTTCTACTACTGATGTTTCATGCCACTTGCCATCCCTTCAAGACTTGATCACTTTAAGCTCCCATCTCGAACACTTATGCTCAAATGCCGCCAAGACAACACCCAAGCACGTAATCTACAAAAGAAACCAAAAATGCATGAAAAGTAACTTAAAAACATAGGAAACAACCAATAAGCCTAGTAACTTGATATTGAATCGTAGGTATAAAACCTACTCTTCAAATACCCCCAAACTTGAACTATTGCGTGTCCCCAAGAAATGACAATAAAATGCAAATTCAACAAACTAAATAGAATGTAATCTAATATAAAATGCCTATGAATCCAAACTCCAGTCAGATATGAAGTTCATAAAAGTTGCCTCAGAGAAACTATAAAATCTTCAAACAAAGAATCCAACCAAGAATAAGGCAATAATGCATATTATTTTGTAAATCAAAACCTGTCATCACTGATGTAGTGTGTCTATACTCAGCAACCATTAAATTTACTAAAGAAAAAATACTTCACATAATATGTTTCTTAAAGGGAAAAATACAGTTTTAACTCAAGAAATGCAGTAAACAAATTAAGCTCCAACCAAGACTACGCATCAACTAAGATAAGAGTCAACAAGGGATTTATTATGCTTATATTTACTCACGAGGGCGATATTTGCACTTTTCCATGTATACACCTGACTGTACAATGTCTAGTCCTCTTAGGCTTTTAAGTGATACCTGTGTAGCGAGCTTTCGAACAACGACTCCCAAACCATACGGCTTTAGGGCGCTGGGTGTAAAGACACCCCTAAGGGCTTACTTACTTAAGTACCAAAGGCTACAAAACTAAACTAGTCAAAGTGTTTATTCAAATTATTATTATTATTAATTTATTTTATATCCGAAGCATGCATACCCCCTATTTTTCCCCCAAACTTAAGCTTTTGAGTCATCCTAGTCATTAATAACTGTTTACTAAATTCCTATCATTAAAATTTCCCACCAGAAGACAATTATGTTACCATTTACACTAAGCAAATCATAATGGTTACTCTAAAGTGCTATCCTATTACATTAGTTTCAAACAGATTAAAATTTACATCATGTTATGGCATTACAACCATGCCTAAGTCATCAAAATTGTTCAAAAATCATTCAGTTCCAATCTCATCAAAGGCCAAATGAAATTCACACCAATTGAAAACTTGGATTCATGCAATGACTTAATTAAACTAAATGTAATCGATAAAGCAAATATTTTATTATTTATATTATATATATATATATATATATATATATATTTAATTGCAACATATGAATTAAGCTAAGTTAAACAACAATACTAACTACATGCAATCAACATGAATATACTAAATGCACCCTAAAAAGAAGAATAATCTCCCCAAACTTAAGACTAAAAATTCCCTCATAGATAGCATTGTCTTTGCCACCCGCCTCCTTATGATCTGATGGTGTATCAGGCGACGGATAAGTCTGATATGATCCAAACTTTAGGAACTGAACATGGACACCTAACTATCTGAATGCTTTGGTTTAAAGACTCTAAAAATTGTGCAGTGTTTATTTTTTATAACTAAGAAAGGGCACGACCACTCTGTGTTTGGCTTGTAGGATGGCGCACAATTGCTTGTGATCTGCGTAACTTTAATTTGGTGACTAATGAAGGGAGGCGGTTCATGACCTTCACATATAAATTATGTGCTTCAAGGCGCTTCCTCGCATAATCGATAGCATTGGCTTTTTCATCTATTCTGACCATTCATGTTGATGGCAATCGGATTATACCTGAACATGAACACAAAAGTAAACTTATTAATAAAACTTAAACTACAAAAATCCTAATTAACCTAAAAATCTACTATGAATTGAACTTAGAAATAGTAATTGGATGGGTTGCCTCCTATCGAGCGCATGGTTTAAAGTCCTTCAGTCGGACTTCTTCAGCAATCTAACCAATTCCCCTACAAAAGTTGAGGAACCCTCCATCCATCAATAGCAATGTATCCTTTGAGAGGTTCCCATCAGTACTGGCCATTGAATCAAAGTTATTTAGCATGCTCCTTTTAGGTAGGATCTCTATTAAGAACGTCCAACAACTAAGTGTTTTCTCCATTGTGTCTATGATCAGATTGGGGAATGGAAGCTTGTCAAACACAATGGGCTCTTCTTCTATCTTCTCTTTCTCATCCCACCACAGCTCCAAAGTTGTACTAGCTCTCATGTCACAAAGAGTTTTACCGACGACATGGCTACCAATTAGGCATGGTTTTACAAATATTACCAGATCCTTGAACTTTTGTGGAGAAGGCAGATAGGGTACTAACAAAATTGGCTCATCTTCATTGGGACTCAACGTTAGATCTTCGCCGACCTTCTTTTCCTATTCCACAATTGTCTCCTATCTTTTAACATCTACATCATTTGACACATCCAGTTACAGATTTGGTTCGGGCTCTCCATCAGTCTCGGAATCCATGTTATAGAGCCAAGTGTATTAAGGAACATTGTTTGAGGCATTGATTAGTTGTTCCATTTGGTTCGTAAGATTTCGTCTTGATATCTCATGACTAATCATCCTCTCCTTATTTGAAGCTATAATCTTTGACAGAAGTTCCTTCAAATTTGAATTTTCTTCCTGTTACAGCAGCAGCAGTGGACATGAGAATTCTGGTGGGTATGTTGGATTTACAGCATAGTATTGATCTTGATGATTATAGCTCCATGAAAAATTTGGGTGATATCCCCAATCCTGATGATAATTGTTGGGATATGCATAATTATAGAGGTAGTCACCACCATACTGTTCTGGCCTAAATCTGATGGTGCATTGATGACTCGGTTGATTACAAGCACTAGTCAAAAACCACTGCTACACTTTGAATACGTTGTGCTGCGAAAGCGTCCAACCTCCTCAAAAATGTCTCAAGTTGTGTTGACAATGCAGAAAGTACATTGAGTCTGTGACACCCCAAAATAAGTATACATCACCCATCTTGGGTCGCCAAATACATGGTACTGAATAGAAATACAAACTTAATTATACAACATGAACTAAGAGTTTTTACATGAATATTGTCTTCTAGACAATATCCAAACTCAAATGGAGTCCACATTATATTTATTGTCACACTATTTTATAGAATACTGAGGACTACTATAACACCATCTCGGACCATCACTCTATTCCCCGACTAGTTTTGGCTACGTTCTAATTTCCTGAAGAGAAAAATGGAAGTAAAAGGGTGAGCTCAACTAGCCCAGTAAGAAATATTATGACTAAGATAATGCAGAATAAGTTATCATTAACCTTCAACAATGTTAAACTGATAGAATATAATAGATAAAAAGTTTAACTGCAGCGGAACAAGCAATCCATTAGAAGAGTCAAGTAGAGCATGATATCTACTATCTTCTATGATTTAAAAAGTTTATCATCAACTTTATCGCTGGGACTCAGCTTAATAAATAAATCACATTATCAAATCATCCCTGCACTACGGGCCAAGGATATTCATTAGTATCACGTCCACAAATAATTCCTGCACTAATGGGCCAAGAATATAAGTGTAATCATCAATGGTCATGTTCATACCGAATTATCCCTGGTCATAATCATACCAATCAATAGTCCATCTATGCACGTAAGCCAAAGATGACTTTCATCACAATATAAGCATGAGGATGATGATAATGATATAAGAATTCAATTAAAAGAAAGCAAATGACAAATTTTTAAAGATTTATAATTTAATTTATCCAGAATTCAATAATGTCCAAATTATTAACATGATACTGCTTTGTGGAGTAAAATTCAAGAATAATATCCATGTATCAAAAATAATTTGGACAGATAAGAAATAAATTTTTTGGTGAATAGTACCCTATGAATAGTACTTCGGGAATAGTACCCCGTGAATAGTACCCCGACATGAAAAGTGCCCCCAATACCCGAGTGAATAATATTTGAGTGAATAGTAATTGGGTAAATAGTAACCCGCGAATAGTAACTCGTGAATAGTACACTGGCATATAAAGTGCCCCGAATACCCGAGTGAATAATATTATAGTGAATACTAACTAGGTGAATTGTAACCCGTGAATAATACCCCGTGTGAAAATATTGATATTTAATAAGAAAGTTTAGATCAATATTTTAATGAAACGATACTGGATGAAACGCAAAACTCAAGGATATTCCACTAATTTCAAGGATTATAGAAGCAATACTTACCATAGTATGTTTAGATTTAAGAATATGAAAAGAAATAACATACGAAACTGCAAATAGATTTTCACATGTCATACGGCACGTAATTCGCGTATACAGGTTATTCCGACGTATTAAAAGATGAATACGAAAAATAGTATTCCTTATGAATACGAAATAAATAATACCCCTTACCTTAGTAAAAGGCTGGATACTATAATAGTGAAGTAGCATAATACTCTTCTTCTTGCTCTCTATAGTTTCTCTCTCTATAGTGTCTCTTGTGAATCTCAGTGAATTGGTGAGAATAAAAGAAGAATTAAGCTTCTATTTATAGGAGAATAGACTAAATAGTAACTAATTCACGAACGGTCCAGATTAATTTACTATTAGAACGGACGGTTCATATTAATTACTATTAAAACCACAACCGACGGTCGAGATTGATTTACTTTTAAAATCACCACCGACAGTCCAGATTGATTTACTTTTAAAACCACCATCGACGGTCCAAATTGATTTACTATTAAAACCACTACCGACGATCCAGATTGATTTACTATTAAAACCACCATCAATGGTCCAGATTGATTTACTATTAAAACCATCATCAATGGTCCATATTGATTTACTATTACAACCACCATCAATGGTCCAGATTGATTTACTATTAAAACCACCACCAATGGTCCAGATTAGTTATCTATTAAAATCACAATCGACGGTCCATAAAATTAGTAAATCTTCCGATGGAATAATAAGTCAAACTTACAACAAATGCCTCATAACAATTCCTTATATTTATATCAAAAATTGAATAAATATTTACCACAAATTATTTATCTTTAATAAACACATTTTTAATCTATTAACAATTATTCATCATTAATATTATAACTCACAATATTTAACAACCAGATAATTCCCAGGAAAGAGGGGGCTTTTTGATAAAGATTTCTCCCTATTGGCGCGCAATTAGGTGACCAAACCTCTCATCAACAGAACTTTCTAGACATCGTCAATATTGCAAATAATAATATGAATAACTTTGCCGTCTCAATTATTGATTTAGTAATATAAAATATTAATACTGTGACAATAATTGAATCAAATAACATGAGATACTATGCAGCAATTACTGTAGCAATAATTGAGTATAACTTAGTGACTTCTCACGTAAGCATCAATAATCAATACCGTGTGCAATTATGCAACCACGTGTATTACTGTACTTTTACCACCGGGTAGTTCAATAGTTTAACGGTAAAACTTTCACCGTTATTTTTATAAAAAGATAATTCTGTCATTTTCTAACTACGATAATACTTCCGTTGTGGGGTCCACCAATAATTGTGCCGTCGAACGAATATTCCCTATTAAAACGAATATTCCCCGACCAATCGGATATTCCCCGACACAACGAATATTTTATATCAACTTACTTACTTTGTAAAATTTTCAAATATTACCCATAACTATAACATTATATCATATCCACACCATAATATTCAAAAATATATTTTGAGAAAAAAATATTCTTTATTCAAAAAATTTGGGGTCTTACAACCTCCCCTTCTTATGAAATTTCGTCCTCGAAATTAGGGTACGTACCTGATATGTCGAAGAGGTGAGGATACCTTGATTTCATTTCATATTCTAACTCCCAGGTCATTTCCTCCACGTCGTGGTTTCTCCACAAAACTTTGACTTGAGGTATAACCTTAGAGCATAGAATATGATCCTTCTTATCCAAGATTTTAACAGGAACCTCTTCATACGTTAAATATTCCGCTATCTCATCCGGTTCTAATTCAATAATGTGGTTCGGGTCTTTCACATATTTACGTAACATAGATATATGAAAAACGTTATGAACATGAGATATACTTGGCGCTAAGGCGAGTCTATAGGCCACAGTTCCTACTCGATCGAGGATTATAAATGGGCCAATGAATCAAAGATTGAGCTTTCCTCTCTTTCCAAATCTCGTAACTCCTTTCCATAGAGCAACACGTAACAACACATGATCTCCGATATTGAATTTAACGTCCTTTCGATGAAGTTCATTATAACTCTTTTATCGATCTTGTGAGATTTTTATACGTTGTCAAATCGTTTGAATCTTTTCCGTAGTCATACGTACCAACTCCGGTTCCAATAACGTTCCTTCACCCACCTCATCCTAGCATACTGGAGAACGACACTTTCTTCCATACAACGCCTCAAATGGAGTCATGCCAATACTTGCTTGATAACTGTTATTGTAGGAAAACTCCACTAATGGTAAGAACTTGTCCCAACTTCCTTTGAAGTCAAGGACACAAAGTCTTAATAAATCCTCAAGAGTTTGAATAGTCCTCTCCGACTGCCCGTCCATTTGAGGATGATACGCCGAACTAAATCGTAAATCTGTGCCCATAGCTTTTTGCAAACTAACCCAAAATCGTGAAGTGAATCTTGGGTCTCGATCAAAAACTATAGTTATTAGTATACCATGAAATCTTATAATCTCGTTTATGTACATACGAGAAAGATGTTCAAGTGTATAAGTTTCTCGTATCGGTAAAAAATGAGCAGACTTGGTCAATCTATCAACAATGACCCAAATCGCATCCATGCTTTGAGAAACCTTGGGAAGACCAGTAACGAAATCCATGGTAATGTGCTCCCACTTCCATTCTATAATTTTAAGTGGTTGTAATGGCCCTTTTGGCACTTGATGCTCCGCCTTGACTCGTTGACAAGTTAGACACCTTGAGATAAACCCCGCTATCTCTCTCTTCATATTGCTCCACCAAAATGTATTTCAAAGATCATGATACATTTTGGTACTCCTAGTATTGATTGTAAATGATATGTTGTGCGCCTCCATCATAATTTTATACTTCAAGTCAGAATCGTTAGGAGCACAAAGTCTGGAGTTAACTCGAAGTATTCCTTCTTCATTGATTCTTGCTTCCGGAATAGCACCTTCTTGCACTTTCTTCCTCATACACATCAGCTCCAGGTCTGTAGCTTGAGCAACTTTAATTTTATCGATTAAAGTCGGTTTTACTCGTATATTCACCATCATCACATGGGTCCCTGGAGTCTTTAACTCTATCTCCATCCTTTGTAAGTCATACAAAATGGGCCTTTTACGTTGACAATATCGCACTTTTCGTGCTGTATATGATCTTCTACTCAATGCGCCGCCTACTACGTTCGCTTTTCGTGATGGTATTGAATGGTATGATCATAATCTTTCAACAGCTCAAGCCATTGTCGTTGCGGCATGTTGAGTTCCTTTTAAGTGAAGAAATATTTGAGGCTTTTATGATCCGTATAGATCTCCACCTTCTCTCCATATAGGTAATGCCTCCAAATCTTAAACACCAAAACAAAAGTTGTCAACTCTAGATCATGAGTAGGATAATTCCTCTCATATTCTTTGAGTTGTCGTGAGGCATAGGCTATGAATTTCCCATGTTGCATGAGAACACATCCTAAACCTTTGCTTGAAGCATCGCTATAGATGACAAATCCCTCCAAACTAGATGGTATTATTAGAACAGGTCCTGAAATGAGTCTCCTCTTGAGTTCTTGAAAAATCTTCTCACAATCCTCGCTCCAACCGAATTTTGTATCTTTCCGAGTCACCTGAGTTAATGGAGTAGCGATTCGAGAAAACCCTTCTACGAATCTCCGATAATAACCAGCTAAGCCAAGAAAGCTACATACTTCGGTCACTGACTTAGGTTGTTCCCAGCTTTGAATTACTTCAATCTTTACCGGGTTGACAGATATTCCATGATTTGATATCACGTGCCCAAGAAATGCTACTTCCTCAAGCCAAAACTCGCATTTCTTCAACTTGGCATATAACTTATTCTCACGAAGCTTTTGGAGTATCAGCCTCAAGTGTTACTTATGATCTTCACAGCTTTTGGAGTAAATAAGGATGCCATCAATAAAGACGACCAAAAAGTGATCCAAATATTCTTTGAATACTCAGTTCATCATATCCATGAAGGCAGTAGGAGCATTAGTCAATCCAAAAGACATGACTAGGAATTCGTAATGCCCGTACCGAGTTCTGAAAGCAGTCTTTGGGATGTCATCATTTTTAATCTTTAACTGATGATATTTAGAATGAAGATCAATCTTTGAAAAGAATTTGGCGCCTTACAACTGGTCAAACAGGTCATCAATGCGTGGCAACGGGTACCTATTTTTGATGGTGACATGATTCAACTCCCGATAATCAATACAAAGTCGCATACTTCCATCTTTCTTCTTCACGAATAGAACAGAGCACCCCAAGGAGACGTACTAGACGATAATGAAACCGATGTCTAACAATTCCTCAGTTGGGTTTTAACTCCACGAAGTTTAATAGGAGTCATTCGATATGGGGCTTTGGAAATGGGTTTTGTCTTTGGATTCAAGGTCGATACAAAATTCAATTTCACGCTCTGGGGTAGGCCGTAAGTTCTTCGTGGAATACGTCCAGAAATTTATTAACAATAGAAATATCATTCAAGACTGGCGTATTTTTGTTTAAATCCGTGACATGAGCTAAGAAAGCTTGACATCGATTTTTCAATAAACGAATAGTTTTATGGCTTGAGATGACAGTGATCGACTTTAATGGTTTGGTTTCTTAAATTCGCATAATAGGTTGGTTAGGAATATGAAAGCTAATAACCTTACGAAAGCAATTAATTTTTGCATGATGAGTAGTTAACCAATCAATCCCTAAAATCACATCGAATGTAAGTATTTTCAAAGAGATAAGATCGACAGGTAACATGAGGTTACCGATTTGAATCAAGCAAGACTTATAAGAAGTGGATATAATGAAGGTTTCTCCCAACGAAATTTCAATAGATAAATCAAAGTCTAATTTCTCTGAAGTTAAATTTAAACGTTGAGCGCAAGTAGGAGAAATAAAAAAATGGGTAGAACCGGTATCAAATAAGGTATAGACTTCGCTAGAGTTTATGATTAGCTTATCCGTGATCACCTAGTTCGGATTCCTCACTTTTTAGGAGGTTACAACAAACTCTCTCCCTTGAACTACCGATTTTGTCTTGTTTGGGACGGCCTTTGATGCCTCCATCCCTGCTGGACTTGACTTTGGTGCACGACAAAATCAGGCTAGGTGACCTTCGCTTCCATAATTGTAACATGCTTTGGACTGCTGGGTATAGTTTGAACTAATGTGTCCCTCCCCTCCGCATTTGTAACATACGACCGGCAGTCGTTCTCCTTCCTTAACAACAGGTGCTGGTGCTGACGTCTTTCCATCATTATTGAATCTCCTCTTCTTGAAATTTCCACTTTTATTATCTTGGCCATGATTACCACCGAAGTGGTTACCATTTCTGGCATGTTGATTCCCTCCACATTTGTTGTCACCGCTTCGATGACTTATACCACTGGTATTATCGACTTCTCAACTGCTCTCTCTTGGTTGGGTTGACTCATTATCGCACTCCAATAACTGAGCCCTATTTACAACATCTGAATACAAACACAGTTTGTGAGAAATGAGGTATTGACGTATTTCGGGTCTCAAACCTCGTAGAAACATTCGCGTCATGCTCTCCTCATTATCAAACAAATGGGTTGCAAACCGGGACGACTCAGTAAACTTAGCCTCATACTACGACATGGTCATATTGTTTTGCTCCAACTTGATAAACTCCACCTCCTTCATATGACGAATACTTTCGGAAAGTACTTATCGTTGAATAGTTTTTAGAACTTTTCCCAAGACATTTTTAGTGCGGAAGGCTGAGTACGTTTTACTGATTCCCACCAATAATCTGCATCTCCTCTCAACATGAAGGTGGCAAAGGGAACCTTTTGCTTCTCGGAGCATCCCAAGACATCAAATATCTTGGTGATCTGCTTTATCCAAGTCTCCGCCTTAAGTGGTTTTGGCTCTCCTAAAAACTTCGGTGGTCCCAGCTCCTTGAATTGCTTAGCAGTAACCATCTGAGAGTTGCCAGTGTTTTCACCTGCATTTTGAACAAGAGCCGCTCTCGCCTGATGTTGCATGAATTGCATAAAGCCTCTGAACATCCCATCATTCATCATTTGATTGGTGTTGTTGTTTACCTGAGGATTATTGTCTTCCTGTTGCATATTATCCTGGATATTGATCGTTGTTGACTCAACGGTCTCATGTGCTTCATTGCTTATCTCGACATTTTCAGATGCCATTTTCAAACACTGCCACAAAACAAGGGTTAATTGACATGCCACATATTATCCCTATACTAATTAAATACCAAATAAACTTAGGTAGGTCATACTAGCGAAGGAATTCCCTGTCTCTCCCCTCCTAGTTCTTGTCTCATATCTCAGCTAGGGATCATATCCCTAAGCTTTGATACCAACTGTGACACCCCCAAAAAAGGTATACATCACCCATCTTGGGTCGCTAAATACATGGTACAGAATACAAATACAAACTTAATTATACAACATGAGCTGAGAGTTTTCACACGAATATTGTCTTCTAGACAATATCCAAACTCAAATGGAGTCCACATTTATTGTCATACTATTTTATAGAATAGTGAGGACTACTATAACACCATCTCGGACCATCACTCCGTTCTCCGACTAGTTCCGGCTACGTTCTCATTTTCTGAAGAGAACAATTGAAGTAAAAGGGTGAGCTCAACTAGCCCAGTAAGAAATATTATGTAACGCCCTAGAAAGTCGAACCTTTTATAAATACTTTAAATAATAAATAAAATAATATTATTTGTTATTATTATGTGTTAAGTAAGGTGAATGTTGTTCTATAACCTAGAAACATCAAAACGTCGGAACGTCATAGTATTTTAACTACGTGAATGAATTAAAGTGTTTGAATTTCTAAGATGAAAATAAAAGTTTTTCGAGAAATTTTCTAAAAAACACTATTCATCGATTTCTGCTCAGGAATTATTTTTGAACTTTTGAGAAATACGTAACGTTGTAATATCAAGATGAGATGGATTATGTAATAATAATCTAAGTATGGAAAACACAATATTTCGCATACGGACTTAATTAGAGAACGTTAGAAATATCAAACGTTAAGAAGAGAGTTTATTGATCGTATGATACATAAGTATTGTACGAGGTATTGAATACAAGTATAATACGAAGTATTATACGAGTATGTATGGAGAAGGGAATAACGTATATTACAAATTAATATACGAGCTAGAATACGGGAATTATACGTATAGTATATGTAATAAGGCTTTTAGCCAATTAAGTAAGACTTGTAGGATTGTTAACAAATTTGTAGAGTCCAATAAGAATGGGATGTACAAACCTAAGTGTTTATTAATCAAAAGCCCAAAGTAACTTAATGCAAGCCCAAAATGAATAAGCTAAGTTAATTAACTTAAGCCCAATGTACTGATCTAATGGGTTATGCTTGATCCATGGAGCAACCAATGTTAATGTGGGTTATCTTGGTGACCAAGTACTTTATGTGGTGGCCAAGAACTTTATGTGATGGGCAAGAAAATTGTGTAGCTAGCAAGTTTACTTAATGGTTAAGTAGATGAATAGTAAGGAGGTAAGTAAGGAGGTGGAATAATCTAATGACCCTTATACCCTAACCTTGGAAGCTCTATAAATAGCAAGCTCAAATTTCATTTGTTGGATTGTTAACTTTCATCCAACATAAAGTAACTTATTGGTTAGAGAGAATAAGCACTTTTAAGTCAAAACATCCTTTGTTAGATTTTCAAGAAGAAGAGAAGTACTAGTTCATCAAGGGTAAGACTCTTGTTTAATAATCTTCATCTCTATCATTGTAGGGTGATAAGAGAAGTGTAGTTTAATAAGCATGTATGCTAAGAACATATAAGAATTGAATAAGCAATGGACTTAAGCTGAATAAGTCATGAATAAATAACTTGAACCTAATTAAGTTATGAACTTATAATGAACTTGTCATGTGATTGCCATATGAAGTTAGTATGTTTGATAAGATGTGAGAATGTTGATTAAAGGACTTAAATCTTTAATAAGTTATAAGGAAATAAAACTTGTAGTTTATAAGTTATTAAGTCATGAACTTATGAAGAATAAGCCAAAACATAGCTTGAAAATAAGTTGATGTATTATGTAGTTTGAAATGTTCATATGATGGTTAGAATCCATTTAGAACGATGAACATATCGTTAGTAACGAAGTTTCGCCGGAATTCACACGATTGGACAATAATCGTCGAATTCGTGAAATTCTCAAAATGGAAGTCGAATTTTGTGTTTGAACTCAAAAACGTTGGTTTTTGATGGAGACAAGTCATATTTTGCATTATAGAGTTACAGACTCAAAAATGACTGGATTCCAACTTAGAACGAAGAAACGAGTGATGAACGTTCACGAACGTTTACCATTTTCGCTAAAAATAAACTAATAGGTGATTTTTTAGCAAATGAAGTCAAATAGATAAAATTCTTGCATGAACTAATTTGTGAACCATAGGTTTTTGAACGAGCCAATTCGGACTTATAACGAAGAAGTTATGCGTCCGGGAATTTTGCAAAGTAGAAAATCTGTCAAAGCTATCTGAGGCACAGAGTTGGCGTCGCGGCGCCAACCCAAGGCCAAATGGTGGCGCTGCAGCACCGAGCACAATGTCATAACCTTCTGCAGAGTCACGCCGCGGCGCAGTCCAGTGTGTTATATGTGGCGCTACAGTGCCGGACTCGACCCTTAGCCATTGCAAAGTGGCGCCGCAGCTCGACATAGAGAAGGAAGGGTGGCGCCGCAGAGCCAGCCCTAGGATTTACATAGTAAAGAAGGTTTACAAGTATGAAATGAATGGTAACTCATTAGTAATGAACTAAGGCCTGATTATAATATTGTTAAGACATGTTTAAACCTTAAGTATTATAAATTAAGGTTAACGTAAGTCAATTGTATGTGAACGCAAGAACAACGTAACGAAAAGCCGAAACCAATAATAACAAATCTAAGTCATAATTAGATTGAGAAAAAGGGTCAGATTCATTAGGAACCATGTATGTTCATTTATGACCTAATGTGTTATGTGATGTTATCATTTACTGTAGAGACTTAAAGACTTAATGTGAACATGTTATAACTGTAGCAGACGCTGAAGGCAAGTATTTTAACCCTTATTTCAGTTCGATCTGGACAAGCTTTGTGTTTCATGTATTCTTACGCATGAATTGATGTATGATTAAGTCAAAGCCAATTCTTTCGACTTGACTTAAGATTTTTGGATTTCTTATAATCTATCAAAGTATGGTCAATATTTTACCAAGTTATATTGTTGTGGTTTTCAAATGAAGACTGAGTATGCTAAAATGTTTTGTCGTCAAATGACATGCACGTGAGGTTGCCACAACTTAAACGTACATACGTTTAATGAATGTAGTGTTGATCAACATAGAGTACTATAGGCTGATCACCTAGACGTGCTCGTAAGAAATGTCGGACTTATGGACTTAGTGTTGGGATGTCCTTTTCAAATAAAGTATGAAATGCTCAAGGTCTTGGACCGAAATTAATGTTTTACTGAATATTGTTGTTGTAAAACATTTTGAAGGAAAAGAAGTTTTATTTTGAATTATCGATAGTACTTCATAACTATTGTTCAGTTATTAAAGATATATAATTCCTATGTTTGAAGCATGTTGTTTATTATAATTGTTGTACTTGTTGAGCTAGTCATGCTCATTCTTGCTTGAACCATATGAACACAGCTAATATCAAACGGACCGAAGGCTCCAGCAAGGATAAGGGCAAGACGAAGACGAACCCGTAGAATACTTATGTAATAGTATAGGGTGAATGCTTGTAATATATTTGATATTATGACAAGAACAATGTAATTGTTATAAAGAACCTGGGGAAATATTAATATTATTTTGAATATATAGAAGACATAATCGTTCTATTGAGGCTTTTCAATTGAATGTATGTGTGAATGGTAATCTTGTGTAGCACCATCCGCTCAGGGTTGGAAGATACCGGGATTTGGGGCGTCACAAAGACATACAAGAAGAAAATAATTATATAAAATGCATTAAATATAATAATTATATCATTCTAAAACTTCCCAGGTTCTAAAACCTTATAACCTTTTTCCCATTACAAATAATGATAATTACATTATTCCTTTCATCTTGATATAAAATATTCGAGTGAATATTCTTTTATTCGTTTTAACAGAGAATATTCGCACCAAGAGGATCATTGGTGGACTAAACAAGTTCATTAAAAATGAGTCTATAGTTTAATTTTACCATCTTTCTATGATTACAAGTCTTCACTTGATCTTATTGATGTTCATCACTCATACTCAATTATTGCTAATGAATGGCACTTCATTTGGTATATCTTCACACCAGATTCCGACTTGATCCCATCCAAACATACATCATCCTTAAATTCTTCTAACATCGTTCTAAAACCTTATAACCTTCATTAAAAAATGTTTTTATTCCTTTCATTTACAAGAGTAAATCCGCAAGTGTGAGCATTAAACTAATTTAAGCTTTCTACATTACAAGTCTTAGCTGATCTTTTTGCTTTCACAACACCGAATGACACTTCACATACTTCAACGGATCCTTTAACATTCCTTTTTTTTATTTAAAGCAAGTGTGAGCACTTTGCTCAAAGAAGTCATAACAGAAACAACAACTTCAAGGTTTAACATTCCTTTGGAACTTCGATAACGAACAAAGGTTGAATAATAATAGAATAATCTCGATTCCTATCATTTTAAAACATTAGTCACATTCACTTTGAAATACTTTCATTCTCTACTCTCTTTCATACACATTCTGTCTGGCTAGAATCAATAACACAAACTCAACAATAATGGTTCATATATAAACAAAACATTTTCATATTGAATAGTTCAATCATAAAATAGTTCATATCATAGAAACACCGAAGTGTTCACATTGTGGCACAAGGCCTCATACGTTCTACCACCTTGCACAAAAATCGCACATTCGCACATAGACAGAACTTCTCAAGTTCAACATCTGAGAAATTTAAGAAACTAGCATTCATTTAAAATATGAATGAAGTTAGGAAACTTTCCTTACGCACAGCTACAGCTTGCGCTTAACTGTTCATTCCAATTCCTATATAACACATAAGAAAATAACACATTCACCAATTAGTCATATATTTAACTTACACATTGGTTTACTTAACTTTACTTCTTAGGGTTCGCGTTCTTGCAATATAATTTTATGCGACTAACTTTTATTACCGGTTACGGCTTCATGACATACGGAGATGTCTTACTCAAAACGTTCATCATCTTAGATGATTCACATTCTTATCTTCTTCTTATAACTTCTCTAGGACTCAACACACATCGCTTCTCTGCTAGTAGTCCATATGGTACTCTGAGTGGTTTCCCACAAACAACCAACCAAACAAGTTCCGTCTCATCTACTGCCCATCACGATTGAGTTAGATCGGTTGCCAGTTTCGTATATACCTTCACTCTCTGAAGGAATTGTTTAGCCCTACTCCCATATGTCAACCATCAAAGGTTACGATTGTACCACAACCTAAACTTATCTTAACTTATACGAACTATTAACTATAATGTTCATTAAGTCAATTTCTTATTCCTTTTGGCTTTCTGACAACTAAATGCCATACCTCAGGATTCGTTCTTATTCGACTCACATTCGGCTTTCAATACTCTTATTACCATTCGTTACGGCTTTCTTGATAATTCATATCTTACTTACTACCTTCGTCAACGTCTACGTCATACAACCAGGGTATACTTAGAACGTTCGTCCAACGCGATTAAAATTTACGAGGATCATTTACGTATTCAACGTTCACGTTGCTCGTCTCTTAATCTCTCATTCAACCTTTACTCGAGGTTTTAATCGCTTTCGATCGTTATCCATCCCATGAACCCCATGTTCATTATTCTTTCTTAATGTCAAAGCCATACAGATCATTGTATGCTAAGACCGATCGTTCATCGCAGCAACATTGCGTTCACAACGTCTATACGCTTTACATTCATCTCGCATTACTATGACATAACATCGAAATGTTATTCATTACCCTCGTCACTCAACGTCTAAGGAATCACAATTATAGCAATCCCTCACGTTCGTTTATCGCGACTACGGTCCCTGGATATCGGTTCCGTAACCCGCGTTCACCTTCTTTTAATCTCGTTTAATCTTTCCGTTCAACCTTCATTAAAGGTTTAATACACTTGATTAAGTGTTACATTAGTTGAACTAAATGTTCATATTTCTTTCTTGCACATCCCCCAGTAATTGAGCAGTAAAAATCTCATTTCTGGGCATTGCCTGCCTGCTGGCCGCTGCCAGCGCCATGCCCTTCCCTCTTCCCTTTGTGCGTGCCAAGTTAGCGGTGGTGCCACTTGGCGCTAGCCTAATGTAATGCATTTCTTCATTCTTGGCGCTGAGCATGAAAAACTTAGAAAAATTTTCTAAGTCTTTTACAAGCTTGAGATGCTGACTTCGAAATCTCATATCTTATTCGTTATAACTCGGAACGAGGACGTTCCAAAGCCATTATCTTCCTTATCTTACGTACTTCAATTACCCATGGATAGAACTTTGTTCTAAATCCATTAACATTCCATTCAATTGGCTTAATCTTCGCTCTTCGTTCATTTTACGTTTTTAATGTTCTTCGTTCTTTCGTTCGTAATTCGGTCATTCGAACTCAGAATTCATTCGTTCTTGAGTCCATGACTCACGTTTTATATGTTCTCTTACATTCTTATGAAACCCTACACGTTCGGGTTCATTTACTAACTTTCTAATTCTCATTCTTCTTTTATAAAATTTTTGCCATAACTTCGTTATAACTAAGTTTTAATCCATTCTTCATGAATGTTTCTAACGTTCCTAACCAAGCAATAAGCAACTAACTTATACGAGATGGTTTTAAACTTGTCCATCAACAAAAATTATCCTACGATGGTTTTAAATTTGTCCATCAACAACGTTCTTCTTGTTCTTTGCGTGTTCTTCGTTCGTTCTTCATTTTTAATCGATATTTTGGATTACGATTTCACTTTTTCTTGGAATTTGATGTTATAGAACATCATTCCTTATTTATTTGACCTAATCAGTCATAAGATTCATTCGGATCGCTCAAAATCTTTACGAATCTTATACTTTCTTAAGAAATTTATAAAATAAACTTCTAATTTTTATTTCTTCATTTTCTTACGATTTCAACCATATGATTTCATTCTCAATATCTTTTACTCCTTATTCTCATTAAATTATGTTTTTAACATAAAAACTTAAAGAAAATTATATAGAAGTTATGTTTTCAGATTACCTTTCTTCTTTAATCTTCCTCTTCCTC
Organism: Panax ginseng; assembly: GCA_020205605.1. Taxonomy (NCBI): domain Eukaryota; kingdom Viridiplantae; phylum Streptophyta; class Magnoliopsida; order Apiales; family Araliaceae; genus Panax; species Panax ginseng. The sequence goes on from CM035134.1 coordinate 110,138,828, forward strand.
CGACAAACAAAGTTTGCTCACGAGGCAAGCTTTTCCTCTTCTTCTCCTTCTTCTTCCCATCCGAACTCTCTCTTCTCTCTCTCGAGTTATAGGATTTTCAAAATCCCATTTAAATGAGATTAAGCTTCCTATTTATAGATTTTTTCAAGGCTAGGGGCAAAATAGTCATTTCACCCTAAAATCACTATTCACACCTCCTTACTTATTCACCTTAAACTTAGCTTCTGAAACTTAGCTTCCTTAAGTTTTAGTGTTTCCGTCTTTCGGGTTTAATCCTACGGTTTTAAAAAGCTGCGATTCTCGGAATCCAAATATTTTTGGATATTTTGTCTTTCCTTTACCGAATAAATTTTACGTATTCTTCGGATTTCAGAAAAACTGAAAAACACTTTTTGTTGTCAAGCGTTTTCCTTCACGTTTTCTCCTAACATAACTAAACGAATGAAAAGTACACAACAGTACTTTTCATCATTTTTATTTCGTCCGATTTCTGCACGTTTTTTGAGAAAAACTTTTATCGACTTACTTAACTTTTCACGATATATTATCGTCAAATCTTTCAACGGAATGTCATTTTGACATACCGAACTCTCGAAAAGGCTTAGGTTATTCAAACCCTAACCCTTAGGTTTCGTCGGGTGAATAGTGCCTATTTCGTCTTTTTTTCAGAAAATATTTTGTTTCTGGAAAAATTTTATTTTCGTCTTGAAAATTCTTACTCGTTCAGTCTAGCTCGTAGCCAGAATCCTCCCGATTAATAATCATTCTAGGTTATAGAACGATTAATAAACACATAACGTAATATTATTAATAAAAATTCATTTTATTAATAACTAATTCTTTAAATCTTAATTTACGGACAATCCGGATTTTAGGGTTGTCACATCCTTCCCCTTATAAAAATTCCGTCCTCGAATTTCTTTAAACCACACCCATACACGGGTCATCACATTCACCCCTTCTTCACGAAATTTAGTCCTCGAAATTTTAGCTTACCTTTCTTCTCAACTTCTCTTCAAAGAAGTTCTTATCTTTCAAACATTCTCTCACCTTCACAACTTATCAAGAATTATGAAGTAGAATGAACAACGAGGAATATAAAATTCCTTTAAAACATTTCATACTTTTTTCTTTGAGGGTCAAATTGACCATGAACTCTTACTAGGTTTAACAGCATGACGCCATAAACCTTTCTTTCCACGGTCAATTTACAATCACCAAGAAGGTAAACTACCTCTTTCATACGTAGGCGATCAACCCATTGTATAACCCCATTCTGGGGTATGTTCACCTCAAACTTAATCATTTGATTCCGCACCAAAATAATTTGGTTTGGCACAACTTCTCAAAGAAAGCTCGATTTTCTTTTTAAACATAACATACCATTTGTCTAGCCGAATCAAATAGCATAGACCATACCAATAAATTGGATATCGACTTGAAATATTCGTCTAGTCAACTCAATTAACATCGACTACTTCTTTAAATTCTTTTGCAATACATCAAAATGTTTTATGACTTCATGATACCGTACTTTTCACAGTACGTTGAGGACTTCGTCAGTTTGTGACTTTGTCATTATACATCATACCATAGAGGGTTGTTGATCCTAAGATCACATCCAACACTAGGTTCAATTGCATTAATAACTCCATCCTTTTACCATCCTTGCATCGAATGCACGGATGATATAAAATTCATTTTGATATTTCAAATCAATTTCTGTCTAGCCAAAACTATTAGCATAGACATACCAAGAATAGTTCTTTCAAAATCCATTGGTTCTAAAAGTTGAACCAACTCTTTCCTTTTACAAAAATGCGCACACATAAGCACAATTTCAAGAAATTTTGAAATCTAGCATAGCTAGATGACTTGGAATATCCTATTCTCCATCTTCCTTCATTGTCTTACTTGCGACAATACTTAATCTTCTCTAGCACCTTCAATGCTAAGTCTACTAAAAATACTTACTTTCAGTCTAAACATTCCTATACCTTAGTATAGTTCATCAACTTACCACACTTTATGTGTTTAGGAACTTTCCACAACCATATGTGTTTAAGAACTTATCTTCATGCATATGTAATCCAAGAACAAATCAAGGACTATCCATATGCTTGGGGCTCGAAAACATAGCATATAACTATGAGTCACAAACTTTTCATAAGTATGAGTTTCAAGAACCCACACCTATCTTATCATTCTCTACCTATCAAGTATATACATGAGAAAAGATTCACCTTCTCGTCATATACATATTGATAGCACGACATACTATTCCAATGATTATCACTGTAATAACTAAGTAATCACAAACCCCCTCCCATTCGAAGGTTCGTACTACTCAGCTATCACATGAGTCCTCAATCGAAATCTTAGAACTTCTAACTTTCTCTTTACTTAATACGAATTTTCTTTAATTCGTATGCTATCCTTTACAACTCAATCTAAGTTCTTCTTCCCGTACTACTTCGTAGTACCATTCATTCATAACATTAGCTATAAATCATTCATCGTTTAACAGCTCATCTGTTACTACGATTTACTATGATCACGTGGTGATCTTCTTATCCTTCTTTTTATGATTATAGTCTTAGGTACTCATACCTAAGATTTATAACCTATCGACTCGATACCAACTTGTAGCGCCCAAAATCGGGTCTATCTTCACACGGGATTTAAATGCGTCACGATACATCATTCATCAAACATACATCATTATATCTTTGAAATATAATAACATACATTCTAAATTCCCGGTTCTAAAACCTTATAACCTTTCTCATTACAAATAATGATAATTACATTATTCCTTTCATCTTACAAGAGTGACTTTTATCCGCCACCAAGGATACATAACAATTCATTAAACTAGTCTATAGTTTAATTTTCATCTTTCTACATTACAAGTCTTCACTTGATCTTTTGCTCATTCACATTACGAATGGCACTTCATCTGATCTACCGTCGACTTGATCTTTATGGGATCCTTAAATTCTTCTAACATCGTTCGCTGAAAATGTTTTTTATTTAAAGCAAGTGTGAGCATTCAATTGCCTAGCAAGTTATAACAGTTGAACATACAACTTCAAGAGTTTAACATTCCTTTGGAAATTCGATAACTGAACAAAGGTTATGAAACAGCTTGAACAATAGGAATAATCTCGATTCCTATCATTTTAAAACATTAGTCACATTCACTTTGAAATACTTTCATTCTCTACTCTCTTTCATACACATTACATGCAGCTAGAATCAATAGCCAGACTTAACAATAATGGTTCATGTATAAATGAGAACATTCTCATATTGAACAGTTCAATCATAAAATAGTTCATATCATAGAAATACCGAAGTGTTCACATTGTGGCACAAGGCCTCATCGTTCTACCACCTTGTACAAATATCGCATATTAGTACATAGATAGAACTTCTCAAGTTCAACATCTGAGAAGTTTAAGAAACTAGCATTCATTTAAAATATGAATGAAGTTAGGAAACTTGCCTTCACATGCATTTCTGACTTCTTATTGAGAAGCTGCTCATTCAATCCTATAACACATAAGAAAATAACACATACACCAATTAGTCATATATATTTGACTTACACATTGGTTTACTTAACTTTACTTCTTAGGGTTCGCGTTCTTGCAATATAATTTTACGCGACTAACTTTCATTATTGGGTTTCTGGCTTCATGACATCTGGAGATGTCTTACTCAAAACGTTCATCATCTTTGATGATTTACATTCTTATCTTCTTCTTATAACTTCTCTAGGACTCGGCACACATCGCTTCTCTCTGCTGCTAGTAGTCCATATGGTACTCTGGTGGTTTCCCACAAACAACCAACAAACAAGTTCCGTCTCATCTACCTTTGCCATCACGTTGAGTTAGATCGGTTGCCAGTTTCGTATATACCTTCGCTCTCTGAAGGAATTGTTTAGCCCAACTCCCATATATCAACCATCAAAGGTTACGATTGTACCACAACCTAAACTTATCTTAACTTATACGAACTATTAACTATAATGTTACGTTAAGTCGATTTCTTATTCTTTTGGCTTTACGACAACTAAATGCCATACCTCAGGATTCGTTATTATTCGACTCACATTCGGCTTTTAATACTCTTATTACCGTTCGTTACGGCTTTCTTGATAATTCATATCTTACTTACTACCTTCGTCAACGTCTATGTCATACAACCAGGGTATACTTAGAACGTTCGTCCAACGCGATTAAAATTTACGAGGATCATTTACGTATTCAACGTTCACGTTGCTCGTCTCTTAATCTCTCATTCAACCTTTACTCGAGGTATTAATCGCTTTCGATCGTTATCCATGCCATGAACCCCATGTTCATTATTCTTTCTTAATGTCAAAGCCATACAGATCATTGTATGCTAAGACCGATCGTTCATCGCAGCAACATTGCGTTCCACGGCGTCTATCGCTTTACATTCATCTCGCATTACTATGACATAACATCGAAATGTTATTCATTACCCTCGTCACTCAATGTCTAAGGAATCACAATTATAGCAATCCCTCACGTTCGTTTATAGCGACTACGGTCCCGGGATATCGGTTAGTAACCGTTCGTTCACCTTCTTTTAATCTCGTTTAATCTTTTCGTTCAACCTTCATTAAAGGTTTAATACACTTGATTAAGTGTTACATTAGTTGAACTAAATGTTCATATTTCTTTCTTGTACATCCCCAAAATTGAAAGCGATAAAAATCTCATTTACGGGCATTGCCTACCTTGCCTGACTGTGGCCGCTTAAGCGTGTGCTTCCTTCTTTCCTTCATGCTGCGGCCACTACTTACTTAGCGATAGCTAATGGCTCGAGCTTCTTCGATGCTGCTTGCGACCCGGGTCCAAGGAATGACTTCATGCTGCGGCACCAAGCATGAAACCTAGAAAAATTTTCTAAGTCTTTTACAAGCTTGAGACGCTGACTTCGAAATCTCATATCTTATTCGTTATAACTCGGAATGAGAACGTTCCAAAGCCATTATTTTCCTTATCTTACGTACTTCAATTACCCATGGGCAGAACTTCATTCTGAATCCGTTAACATGCCATTCAATTGGCTTAATCTCCGCTCTTCGTTCATTTTACGTTTTTAACGTTCTTCGTTCGTTCGTCCGTAATTCGGTCATCCGAACTCGGAATTCGTTCGTTCTTGAGTCCATGACTCACGTTTTATATGTTCTCTTACATTCTTACGAAACCCTACACGTTCGGGTTCATTTACTAACTTTCTAATTCTCGTTCTTCTTTTACAAAATTTTCACCATAACTTCATTATAGCTAAGTTTTAATCCGTTCTTCATGAACGTTTCTAACGTTCCTAACCAAGCAATAAGCAACTAACTTATATGTGATGGTTTTAAACTTGTCAATCAACAACAATTATCCTACGATGGTTTTAAATTTGTCCATCAACAACGTTTTTCGTGTTCTTCGTGTGTTCTTCGTTCGTTCTTCATTTTTTAATCGATATTTTGGATTACGATTTCACTTTTTCTTGGAATTTGATGTTATAGAACATCATTCCTTACTTATTTGACCTAATCATTCATAAGATTCATTCGGATCGCTCAAAATCCTTACGAATCTTATACTTCCATAAGAAATTTATAAAATAAACTTCTAATTCTTATTTCTTCATTTTCTTACAATTTCAACCATATAATTTCATTCTTAATATCTGTTACTCCTTATTCTCATTAAACTATGTTTTTAACATAAAAACTTAAAGAAAATTATATAGAAGTTAGGTTTTCGGATTACCTTTCTTCTTTATTCTTCCTCCGTCGGACAAAGTTTGCACTCGGGCAAACTTTTCCTTCTTCTTCTCCTTCTCTTTCCCCATCCGAACTCTCTCTTTCTCTCTCAAGTTATAGGATTTTCAAAATCCCATTTAAATGAGATTAAGCTTCCTATTTATAGATTTTCAAGGCTAGGGGCAAAATAGTCATTTTGCCCCTAAAATCACTATTCACGAAACTTAGCTATTTAACAAAAGTTTCGTGGTTTCATGGTTTCCGTCTTTTTTGGTTTCGTCCGACAGGTTCAAAGCTGCGATTCTTGGAATCCAAATATTTTTGATATTTCGTCTTTCCTTTACTGATTAAATTTTACGTATTCTTGGTTTGAAAAAAGTGAAAAACACTTTTTTTTTTTTTGGTGTCAAGCGTTTTCCTTCACGTTTTCCCCTAACGTAGCTAAGCGAATAAAAAGTACATAATGATACTTTTCGTCATTTTTATTTCGTCCGAGATTTTTGCACATTTTTGAGAAAACTTTTTATCGACTTACTTAACTTTTCACGATATATTATCGTCAAATCTTTCAATGGAATGTCATTTTGACATCTAGAACTCTCAAAAAGGCTTAGGTTATTCAAACCCTAACCCTTAGGTTTTAAATCGGGTGAATAGTGCCTATTTACGAAAATATTTTTGCCCGAAAAATTTTATTTTAAATCTTGAAAATTCTTACTTTTTTATATTTTAGAATCCTCGCGATTAAAATCATTCTAGGTTATAGAGCGATTAATAAACACATAAGCATGTAATAATATTAATAAAAAATTCATTTTATTAATAACTAATTCTTTAAATCTTAATTTCGGGACAATCCGGATTTTCGGGTTGTCCGCGATGAATTGCGCATAGTATCGCACGTTATTTAATTCAATTATTGTCACATTATCATCTACATTTATTAAATCAATAATATTCATATTATTATTTGCAATATTAATAATGTCTAGAAAGTTCTGTCGATGAGAGGTTTGGTCATCTAATTGCGTGCCAATAGGGAAAAATCCTTATTGGAAAGCCTCCTCTTTCCTGGGAACGATCTGGTTGTTAAATATTGTGAGTTATAATATTAATGATGAATAATTGTTGAAGTATTAAGAATGTGTTTATTGAAGATAAGTGAATTACAAAAGTTAGAGGAGAATAATTCAAACTTGGAAAACTTTAGGGGTACTAAAGTGTAATAAGTTAAATCAATCTGGACCATTAGTGGTGATTTTAATAGTAAATCAATCTAGACCATTGATGATGGTTTTAATAGTAAATCAATCTGGACCATTGATGGTGGTTTTAAAAGTAAATCAATCTGGACCGTCGGTGATGGTTTTAAAAGTAAATGAATCTGGACCGTCGGTTGTGATTTTAATAGTAATCAATATGGACCGTTCATTCTAATAGTGAATCAATCTGGACTGTTCGCGAATTAGTTACTATTTAGTCCATTCTCATATAAATAAAAGCTTAATTCTTCTTTCATTCTCACCAATTCACTGAGATTCACAAGAGACACTATAGAGAGAGAAATTATAGAGAGCAAGAAGAAGAGTATTCTTGTGACGCCCCCAAAACAGGTATACATCACCCATCTTGAGTCGCCAAATACATGGTACATAAATCAATTACAAACTTAATTATACAACTGTCGGGTAATATACGACAAAACATAGCTGAGAGTTTAAGCAAGAATATTGCCTTCTAGACAATATCCACTCTCAATGGAGTCCTCATTACAATTATTATCACACTATTTCACAGAATAGTGAGGACTACTACAGCCACTTATCTTGGACCATCACTCCATTCACCGACTCGTCCGAGCTATATTCTCATTTCCTAAAGAGAACAATAAAAGAAAAGGGTGAGCTCAACTATCCCAGTAAGAAATATTCTGACTAAGATAATGCAGAATAAATTATCCTTAGCCTTCAACAGTATAACAACTGATAGAATACAATAGACAACAAGTTTTAGATCAACAACTACAGCGGAATAAGCAATCCATTAGAAGAGTCAAGTAGAGCATGATATCTACTACCTTCTATGATTTAAAAGTTTTTCATCAACTTTATCATTTGAGACTCATTAAATAAATAAACCACATCATCGAATCATCCTCACACTCTGGGCGAGGATATTCATGTAATCATCAATGGTCATGATTATACCGAATAATCCCTGGTCATAATCATACAAATCAACAGTCCATCAATGCACGTAAGCCAAAGATGACTTTCATCACAATATAAGCATGATGATGATGACAATGATATAAGCATAAATCAAACGAAATCAAATCAAACTAAATCAAGGATAAATATTAAAGACTATTCCGTCTATACTACCACCTGTGAATAGTACTTGAGAATAAGACTCTCATGAATAGTACTCTAAGATGAAAAGTACCCCAAATACCCGAGTGAATAATATTCGGGTGAATAGTAATTGGGTGAATAGTACTCCGGCATGAAAAGTGCCCCGAATACCCGAGTGAATAATATTTGAGTGAATAGTAACTGGGTGAATAGAAACCCATAAATAGTAACTCATGAATAGTATTCCATCATGAAAAGATCAATAATTATCAAGAAATCTCATAATAATATTTTCATGAAAAGATACTGGATGAAGCGCAAATATCAAGGATATTCTACTAATTTCATGGAGTATAGAAGCCAAAACTTCAACAAAATGAGTATAGAATTCAAAATCTGAAAAGAAATAATATTACTGACATACTACAGAGTATGGAAGAAAATATTATTTCAAGCGAATATTGAACAAAAATAACATCCCTTACAACTGTTGAACCAAAATAATATTCCAACGAATATTTAACAAAGATAATATTCCTACGAATATTGAACGAAGATAATATTCTTTATGAATATTAAACAAAAATAATATTCATACGAATATGAAAAATAATATCTCTTCAGAATATGAAATAAATAATACCCCTTACCTCAGAAGAAGACTGGATACTGGAGTAGTGAAGTAGCAGACTACTCTTTTTCTATCTCTCTATAGATTCTCTCTATATAGCTTCTCTCTCTATAATTGCTCTTGTGAGACTTATTGAATTGGTGAGAATGAAGGAAGAATGAGCTTCTATTTATAGAAAAATATATATAGTTTCAAGAATTACACGTTTTGGGGCTCGAAATATTACAGTATAATACCTTCATCTTTTCTTTCATTTTTAATTTAGTCCTGCAAATATTATCAAACTTGCACCACCTCCCCTAATAGTACATCATGTGAATCAATAGTTCTATACATGTGAAAATACGAATTACAGTATAGTACCTCCATCTATACCTCCATTTTTAACTTAGTCATGCAAGTATTATCAATCTTGCACCACCTCCCCTAATAGTACATGAATGTGAATTAATAGTACACACATGTGAACAAATAGTTATAAGCATGTGAATTAATAGTAATTAATTACTCATTTATCCGATTAATTACCCGATTGGTCAATATAACTTCCAGACATCAATTATTATCAAAATAAATGTCGATTTCCACTAACACTAATAATCCCAACATAATGGAACTATCAATTTCATCTTTAATCAACACGAACTTATTCATCATTAATATTATAACTCATAATATTTAACAACCAGGTCGTTCCCAGGAAAGAGGGGGCTTTCCGATAAGGATTTCTCCCTATTGGCGCGCAATTAGGTGACCAAACCTCTCCTTGACAGAACTTCTAGACATTGTCAATATTGCAAATAATAATATGAATAACTTTGTCGTCTCAATTATTGATTTAATAATATAACATATTATGCGATGATAATCTTTGTGATAATAATTGAATCAATAATATGAGAGATATGATGCGTGAATTCTTGTAGCAATAATTGAGTATAACTGAGTGACTTCTCACGTAACCATCAATAATCAATACTGTGTGCTACTATGCAACCACGCGTATTATTGTACTTTTACTATCGGGTAGTTCAGCAGTTTAATGGTAAAACTTTCGCCGTTATTTTTATAAAAGTAATTCTGTCGTTTTCTAACTACGACAATACTTCCGTTGTGGGGTCCACCAATGATTGTGTTGTCGTACGAATATTCCCTATTAAAATGAATATTCCCCGACCAATCAAATAATATATAACCACTTGCTTACTTTGAAAAATTTGTAAATATTACCCACAACTATAACATTATATCATATCCACACCACAATATTCAAAAATATATTTTGAGAGAAATTAATCTTTATTCATAAAAGTTGGGGTCTTACAACCTCCCCTTCTTATGAAATTTTGTCCTCGAAATTAGGGTACGTACTTGGTATATTGAAGAGGTGAGGATATCTTGACTTCATCTCAGATTCTAACTCCCAAGTCATTTCCTCCACATCGTGGTTTCTCCACAAAACTTTGACTTGAGGTATAACCTTGGAGCATAGAATATGATCCTTCTTATCCAAGATTTTAACAGGTAACTCTTCATACATTAAATCTTCCTCTATCTCGTCTGGTTCTAATTCAATAATGTGGTTTGGGTCGTCCACATATTTACGTAACATCGATACGTGAAAAACGTTATGAACACGCAACATACTTGGAGGTAAAACGAGTCTATAGGCCACAGTTCCTACTCGATTGAGGATTTCAAATAGGCCAATTAAATCGAGGGTTGAGATTTCTTCTCTTCATCGACTCTTGCTTCTAGAATAACGCCCTCTTGAACCTTCTTCTTCGCATTCATCAGCTCTGGCTGTGTAGCTTGAGCGATTTTAACTTCATCGATTAACGTTGATTCTACTCGTATTATTTGACATCATCACGTGGGTCCTTAGAGTTTTTAACTCTATCTTTATCATTGTAAGTTATATGAAATGGGTCTTTGTGTTAACAACGTTATAATCGTAAACGCATGCGATCTTCTACTCAATGCATCAGCTACCGCGCTCGTTTTTTCCATGATAATATTGAATGGTATGGTCGTAATCTTCAACAGCTCGAGCCAACGTCTTTGGCGCATTATACGTTTGTTTTGGTTGAAGAAATATTTAAGGGTTTTAGAAATGGGTTTTGTACTGGGGTCAATACAAAATTCGATTTCATGCTCTGGGGTAGGCCAGGAAGTTCTTCGGGAAGACGTTAGGAAATTTATTAACGATAGAAATATCATTTAAAAACTGTGACTCTCATCCAAGACTTGGATATCACATGAAATTAAGGTCACTCCTAACGAAGTTTCAACCGATAAGTCAAAGTTTAACTTCTCTGGGGTCAAATTTAAATGTTGAGCTCAAGCAAGAGAGACAAAATAATGGGTAGAACCGGTATCTAATAAGGTATAGACTTCGCAAAAATTTATAATTAACTAACCCGTGCTAACTTCGTTCGGGTTACTCACTTTTTGAAAAGTCACGAAAAATGCTCTTCCTGAAACCACCGACTTTGTTTTGTCCGTATCTGCCTTTGGTGCCACCATCCCAGCTGGACTTGATTTCGCTACAGGACAAAATCGAGCTATGCGACCGTCTTTTCCACAACTAAAACATACCTTGGAAGGCTGTGAACAGTTTGGACTTATGTGTCCCTCCTCTCCACATCTCTAGCATCTAACTGGCGGTCGTTCTCCTCCCCCAGAATTTGTTGCTGGTGTTGGTGTTGCTACCGACGTCTTCCCATCATCGTTAAATCTTCTCTTCTTGAATTTTCCACTTCTATTATCTTGGCCATGATTACCACCGAAGTGGTTACCATTATTGGCATGATAATTTCCCCCACGATAGTTATCATTGTTCCGATGGCCGTTACCACCGGTACAATTATTATCGTGTTGTTGGTTGTTGTCTTTTGGTTGTGCTGACTCATTATCGCGCTCCAATAACTGAGCCCTATTCACAACATCTGAATATAAACAAAGTTTGTGAGAAATGAGGTATTGACGTATATCGGGTTTCAAACCTCTTAGAAATATTCGCGTCATTCGCTCCTCATTATCGACCAAATGGGATGCAAACCGGGATAACTCCGCAAATTTAGCCTTGTATTGTGACACGATCATATTGTTTTGCTCCAACTTGATGAATTCCACCTCCTTCATGTGACGAATACTTTCGAAAAAGTACTTGTCATTGAATAACTCTTAGAACTTTTCCCAAGACATCTTGAGTGCGTCAGGCTGGGTACGCTTTACAGATTCCCACAAATAATATGGCTCTTAACGCAATATAAAGGTGGCAAAGGGAACCTTTTTCTCCTCTGAGCATTCCAAGACATCAAATATCCTGGTGATTTTCTTTATCCACATCTCCGCCTTAAGTTGTTCTGGCTTTCTGGCTTTCCCAAACTTCGACGGTCCCAACTCCTTGAACTGCTTAGCAGTGACCATCCGAGAGTTGCTAGTGTTTCCACATGCATTTTGAACAAGAGTCTCTCTCGCCTGATGTTGCATGAATTGCATATAGCCTCTCAACATCCCATCGTTCATCATTTGATCAGTGTTGTTGTTTACATGAGGATTATTGTCTTCCTGTTGCACATTATCCTGGGTATTGATCGTTGGTGACTCAACGATCTTATGTGCTTCATTGTTGATCTCAACATTTTTCAGATGCCATTTTCAAACACTGTCACAAAACAAGGGTTAATTGACATATCACATATTATTCCTATACTCTGACCGACCAATTAAATACCAAATAAACTTAGGTAGGTCATACTAGCGAAGGAATTCCCCATCTCTCCCCTCCTAGTTCTTGTCTCACATCTCGGCCGGGGATCATATCCCTAAGCTTTGATACTAATTGTGGCCTTTTCCAAAATAGGTATACATCACCCATCTTGAGTCGCCAAATACATGGTACATAAATCAAATACAAACTTAATTATACAACTGTCGGGTAATATACGACAAAACATAGCTGAGAGTTTAAACAAGAATATTGCCTTCTAGACAATATCCACTCTCAATGGAGTCCTCATTACAATTATTATCACACTATTTCACAGAATAGTGAGGACTACTACATCCACTTATCTTGGACCATCACCCCATTCCCCGACTCATCCCAGATATATTCTCATTTCCTAAAGAGAACAATGAAAGAAAAGGGTGAGCTCAACTAGCCCAGTAAGAAATATTATGACTAAGATAATGCAAAATAAATTATCCTTAGCCTTTAACAGTATAGCAACTGATAGAATACAATAGACAACATGTTTTAGATCAACAACTGCAGCGAAATAAGCAATCCATTAGAAGAGTCAAGTAGAGCATGATATCTACTACCTTCTATGATTTAAAAAGTTTTTCATCAACTTTATCGCTGAGACTCAGCTTAATAAATAAACCACATCATTGAATCATCCCTGCACTACGGGCCGAGGATATTCATGTAATCATCAATGGTCATGATTATACCGAATAATCCCTGGTCATAATCATACCAATATATGTCCATTAATGCACTACGGGCCAATAAAGACTTTTACCACATCATTTATAACATTACGGGTCATGATTATACCGAATGATCCCTGGTCATAATCATACAAATCAACAGTCCATCAATGCACGTAAGCCAAAGATGGCTTTCATCACAATATAAGCATGATGATGATGACAATGATATAAGCATAGATCAAACGAAATCAAATCAAACTAAATCAGGGATAAATATTAAAGACTTTAAATTTATCCAGAGTTTAAAAATATAGAAATTGTCAACATGATACTGCTTTGTAGAGTAAAATTCAAGAATAATATTCATGTACCAAAAATAATTTAGACAGAAAAGAAATATATTTTTCGGGTAAATAGTACCCCGTGAATAGTACCCAGTGAATAGTACTTCGAGAATAGTAATTCGATATGAAAAGTACCCCAAATACCCGAGTGAATAATATTCAGGTGAATAATAACCCATGAATAGTACTCCGGCATGAAAAGTGCCCCGAATACCCGAGTGAATAATATTTGAGTAAATAGTAACCTGGTGAATAGTAACCTATAAATAGTAACTCATGAATAGTATTCCGTCATAAAAAGATCAATAATTATCAAGAAAGCTCAGAATAATATTTCTATGAAAAGATACTAGATGAAGCACAAATATCAAGGATATTTTACTAATTTCATGGAGTATAGAAGCCAAAACTTCAACAAAATGAGTATAGAATTCAAAATCTGAAACGAAATAATATTACTTACATACTACAGAGTATGAAAGAAAATATTATTTCAAGCGAATATTGAACAAAAATAACATCCCTTACAACTGTTGAACGAAAATAATATTCCAAAACATATTTAACGAAGATAATATTCCTACGAATATTGAACGAAGATAATATTCTTTATGAATATTGAACGAAAATAATATTTATACGAATATGAAAAATAATATCTTTTCAGAATATGAAATAAATAATACCCCTTACCTCAGAAGAAGACTGGATACTGAGTAGTGAAGTAGCAAACTGCTCTTCTTCTATCTCTATAGATTCTCTTTGTATAGCTTCTCTCTCTATAATTGCTCTTGTGAGACTTAGTGAATTGGTGAGAATGAAGGAAGAATGAGCTTCTATTTATAGGAAAATATAGTTTCGATAATTGCACGTTTTGGGCCTCAAAATATTACAGTATAATACCTTCATCTTTTCCTTCATTTTTAATTTAGTCCTGTAAGTATTATCAATCTTGCACCACCTCCCCTAATAGTACATGAATGTGAATCAATAGTACACACATGTGAACAAATAGTTATAAGCATGTGAATTAATAACAATTAATTTCTCATTTATCTGATTAATTACCCGATTGGTCAATATAACTTCTAGACATCAATTATTATCAAAATAAATATCGATTTCTACTAACACTAATAATCCCAACACAATTGAACTATCAATTTTATCTTTAATTAACACGAACTTATTCATCATTAATATTATAACTCACAATATTTAACAACCAGGTAATTTCCAGGAAAGAGGGGGCTTTCTGATAAGGATTTCTCCCTATTAGCGCTAATTAGGTGACCAAACCTCTCTTGATGTAAACTTACAGACATTGTCAATATTGCAAATAATAATATGAATAACTTTGTCGTCTCAATTATTGATTTAATAATATAACATATTATGCAGATGATACTGTGACAATAATTGAATCAATAATATGAGAGATATGATACAGCAATTATTGTAGCAATAATTGAGTATAACTGAGTGACTTCTCACGTAACCATCAATAATCAATACAGTGAGCTACTATGCAACCACGCGTATTACTATACTTTTACTACCGGGTAGTTCAACAGTTTAACGGTAAAACATTCACTGTTATTTTTATAAAAGATAATTTTGTCGTTTTCTAACTACGACAATACTTCCGTTGTGGGGTCCACCAATGATTATGTCGTCGTACGAATATTCCCTGTTAAAACGAATATTCCCCGATTAATCGAATATTATATAACCACTTCCTTACTTTGCAAAATTTATAAATATTACCCACAACTATAATATTATATCATATCCACACCACAATATTCAAAAATATGTTTCGAGATAAATTAATCTTTATTCATAAAAGTTGGGGTCTTACAATTCTGCTACTTCACTTTTACAGTATCCAGCTTTCTACTAAGGTAAAGGGTATTATTTCTTTCGTATTCATAAGGAATACTATTTTTCGTATTCATCCTTTAGTATGTCGAAATAACTTTTCTCACGCTTGGATTACGTCTGTATGACGGTGAAAATCCATTCTTGATTTAGTATGTTATTTCTTTTCATATTCTTAAATCTAAACTTACTATGGTAAGTATTGCTTCTATAATCCTTGAAATTAGTGGAATATCCTTGAGTTTTGCCCTTCATCCAGTATTGTTTCATTGAAATATTGATCTAAACTTTCTTATTAAATATCAATATTTTCACCCGGGGTACTATTCACGGGTTACTATTCACCTGGTTACTATTCACTATAATTTTATTCACTCGGGTATTCGGGACACTTTTTATGCTGGGATACTATTCACGAGTTACTATTCACGGTTTACTAGTCACCTGATTACTATTCACTCAAATATTGTTCACTCAGGTATTTAGGACACTTTTCATGTTGAGGTACTATTCACGGAGTACTATTCCCGAAGTACTATTCACAGAGTACTATTCACGGGGTACTATTCAGCGAAAAATTTATTTCCTTTCTGTCCAAATTATTTTTGATACATGGATATTATTCTTGAATTTTACTCCACAAAGCAGTATCATTTTGAAAATTTGGACATTTTTGAATTCTGGATAAATTAAATTATAAATCTTTAAAAATTTATCATTTGCTTCCTTTTAATTGAATTCTTATATCATTGTCATCATCCTCATGCTTATATTGTGATGAAAGTCATCTTTGACTTACGTGCATAGATGGACTGTTGATTGGTATTATTATGTCCAGGGATAATTCGGTATAATCATGACCATTGATGATTACACGAATATTCTTGGCCCGTAGTGCAAGAATAATTTGTGGATGTGATACTAATGAATATCCTTGGCCCGTAGTGCAGGGATGATTCCATGATGTGATTTATTTATTAAGCTGAGTCCCAGCGATAAAGTTAATGATAAACTTTTGAAATCATAGAAGATAGTAGATATCATGCTCTACTTGACTCTTCTAATGGATTGCTTGTTGCACTGCAGTTAAACATGTTGTCTATTATATTCTATCAGTTTAACATTGTTGAAGGCTAATGATAACTTATTCTGCATTATCTTAGTCATAATATTTCTTACTGGGCTAGTTGAGCTCACCCTTTTACTTCCATTGTTTTCTTCAAGAAATGAGAACGTAGCCGGAGCTAGTCGGGGAATGGAGTGATGGCCCGAGATGGTGTTATAGTAGTCCTCACTATTCTATAAAATAGTGTGCCAATAAATGTAATGAAGACTCTATTTGAGTTTGGATATTGTCTACATGACAATATTCGTGTAAAAACTCTCAGCTCATGTTGTATAATTTAGTTTGTATTTGTATTCAGTACCATGTATTTGGTGACCCAAGATGGGTGATGTATACCTATTTTGGGAGCATCACAGAATGCAGTTAGATGTACAGGTTGTTAGTGAAGAATCGGTTAACCAAATAGAGGTTATACCGAACCCTATAGCAGAAGAGCCTGAAGTAGTTATCATTGAGTCTGGAGACTCAGAGGATCCTGATCTCATGTCCGTGTTTGACGGCATGATAGAAGAGGAAGTGGAGGTAGTGTCCTTCAACCCGGTAGCAATAGTAGCAGAGATGGCTTTTGGGGAGTCAATAATGTCATTATTTATGTCAGTGTTGGATAGAAATATCCATTACTATCAAGAGGTTAAGGAGCTAAAAGCAGAGCTTCAGGCTATTATAGAGGATAAGACGGACGTGGAGTCCATGTGGGAGCAGGAGCACGATGAAAGGGTTTTGGCTAAGGACAAGGTCTATGAGCTGAAACATGAGGTCTTTGAGCTCAAGGAGGAGCTAAAGACCAAAAAGAAAAAAATTGGGAGAATGTCCTATATTCATACGAGTTCTCATGCAGACTTCCAGCAGCAGGTAGCTGGTTACCCCATAGAGGCAGGGCAGATACGACATACTATCAGTCGTGATATTATTGTGGGTCTTGCCAAGGCTGATTTCTATAATGCCTTAAGGCAGATGTGATCTAGTAGTAGCTAGAGTAGTTTAGATATGTAAATATTTTGTATCTAGTAGTGACGTTCTTTAAACGTGTTTACGTTTAAGTTTTGGCAACCTTGCATGCCCATCGAATAATCGATGAAAATACATTTGTTTATTCAAACTCAGGCTTACCTTGAATCACATGCAAACAATTGGGCGTGGGATAAGCGTTAACAATTCTATATTGAAAGACTTGTAAATAAATCAATCAATCTTCAAGATTAGTCTAGCCGAGTCAAAACTGGCATCGACCCTTTCTTTAAAATCATTCATGCATCTTATAACATGAATCACAGAAAACTTGGCTAACACGAAGGTAAGACAAGCATTGAAGAAAAACTTGCCTTTAGCGTCTGCTATAGTATAATAACTTTTCCTTTCAATCTTTACGGTCTCTACAATACATAAGCACAAAACATGCCACATTAGGTCATGAATGAATATACATGATTCCTAATGAATCTTACCCTTCATCTCAATCTAATCATATATTAGATTTGTTACTATTGGTTCCGACTTGCCATTATGTTTTACATTATTCTTACCAACTTCTTTCTCTTCTATGTCTTACGTAGATTTATTTCATTAATCTAACTCGTTTCGAGTTAATCATCCTTCCTCACGGCTTACTAACATTCTTACGTTATTAATCAAAACTTGTTCATCGTTAGATAAGTACACTTTATTGCATACCGTTTACGTTTACGTATTACTTAACAACCTTTAGTTGTAACTCTTAACGTTATAGTTCTTATCACTATTGAATACGGTTCACGTTCTTTATACTTTACGTTCGTCGTTTAACTACTCATTAAACAACATTAAATTCTTAAAGTCATCACTATAATAGTGATTTAGGAAAGTTCTTATCATTATTCATTAAGTAATTACATAATCCATACTGGTATTGCAAACCATTGGATTCATAATCGACTTGGTCAACAAATTTCTACAGTCGGCTTATAACATTACGTTGCTCTCATTACGTTCATCTTCAATTTATTATTAACCTTTAATAATCATACATTAAGTGTCTAACAATGTCTTAACAATGTTATACTAACACCTTAGTTCATTACTAATGAGTTATCTTTCATTCTATACTTGAAAACATTCTTTTTTAGAAATTTCTTGGGACTAGCATCGCGGCGCCACCATTTACTCTGCATCTCGCACCGTGGCGCGAGTTAGCAGTATGCAGGGTTCCGGCCTCGCGCTGCGGCACGGGCTTTTAGGCTTGGAGTCACGCCGCGGCGCGGACTCTGTGCCTTAGACAGTTTGTGCAGTTTGAAATTTAGCGAACTTCCCGGACGCATAACTTCTTTGTTTTAAGTCCGAATTGGTCCGTTTAAAAGCCTACGGTTCACAAATTTCATACTCTACGCGTTCATGCAAGAATTTTATCTATTTGACTTTGTTTGCTAAAATTCACCTATTAGTTCATTTTTAACAAAATCGATAAATGTTCGTGAACGTTCAACGCTCGTTTCTTCATTCTAAGTCAGAATTCGGTCATTTTTGAGTCCGCAACTCTATAATGCCAAATATGACTTGTCTCCATTGAAAACCAATGTTTCCAAGCTCAAACACAAAATACGACTTCCATTCCATGAATTTCATGAATTCGACGATTAACGTCCAATCGTGTGAATTCTGGCATAACTTTGCAACTAACGATTTGATCATTGTTCTAAATGGATTCTAACCATCATATAAACATTTCAAGCTACTTATTACATTAACTTACTTCAAATTAGGTTATTGACTTATTCTTCCTAAGTTCATGGCTTATCAACTTATAACTACAATTTCTCATGCTTATGACTTATTATTGATTTAAGTCCTTTACTTAATGTTCTCATATCATATCCAACATACTAATATCTTGACATACATACTTCATTAACTTATTTACATGATAAGTTCTTACTTGTTCTTCATTAGTCCATAACTTATAAAAGTATAACTACTAATGATTTTACTTCACATGACTTAACATGGTCTAAATCCTTCTAACCATCATTCTTGCTTCTTATTATCAAACAACCTTATTATATCAACATAAACAAGTTCCTACAAGTTCTTCCTTGTTTCATAACTTATATGATTACGAATAGCTTATCCATGACTTATACGACTTAAGTCCATTGATTAATCATTCCTATCATTCCTTAGCAAACATGTTCTACCACTACCCACCTCTCTAACAATGGAAGAGAAAGAGATTCATGGTTAAAGTTCTTACCCTAGATAATCACTTGACTAAGCTTTGTTCTTCTTCTTGCTTCTTGAAAATCTCACAATAAAAGTTTAACTTACAAGTGCTTATTCTCTCTAACCAATAAGTTGCTCTCTAAGAGAAGTTGTTGGATGAAAATTTAACAAGGAATAATGAAATCCAAGATTGCTATTCATAGGACTTGCTAGGTTAGGGTATAATGGTCATTAATCCCCTCCACCTCCTTAATCACCTCCTTACTATTCCAAGCTTAAGCACTAAGTTAACTTGGCCTCCACACACTTTGCTTGACCACCACAACACTTGGCCTTTAAGTTAACTTGGTTGCCACACATAAGCACTTTACTTGCTCATCACACATAAGCATTTTGCTTAGCCTTTAAGTTACTTAACTTACTCTTTGCTTAACACTTAAATCTACTTGGTCATTACATAACTTATCCATTGCTTAGCCACCAAGTACTTTACTTGGCCACCACTTTGGGTCATCCATGGGTTGCCCCATGGGTATAAACCATCCAATAACCCATTGGTTCTTACTTTGGGCTTTTATCTTAACTAATCTTAACTTATACATTGGGCTTGCTTCTTACATCACTTTGGGCTTTAACATTATCTTGCATTGGGCTTACACATCTCTACACTTAGGCCTTAACAATTCTTATTGGACTTTACAATTTCTTACACAATTCTACAAATTCAATACATATGGCTTAAAGCCTTATAACGTATAATTTACGTATTAATCTCGTATTCTAACTCGTATACTATTTTATATACGACATTCCATCATTCATACATACTCGTATAATACCTCGTATTATACTTGTATCCATTACTTCGTACAATACCTACGTATTATACAATCATTTCTTTAATTCATTATACATATTACATTTTCTTCTCAGAACTCACTTTCCCTAATCGTTAGGTTTTAAGTCCGCAGGCAAAAAACTGTGTTTGCCATAACTGAAATATTATTGGATATTCCATCTCGTCTTAGAATTCTATCATTACATATTTCTCGGAAGTTCAAAAATAATTCCCGAGCAGAAATGCGTGAATAGTGTTTTTTGAAAAATTTCTCAAAAAGTTTTTTATTTTCATCTTGGAACTTCAAACACTTTAATTCTATCACGTAGCCAAAATACTACGACGTTCCGACATATCTAGGTCATAGAACGACCCTCAATTAGCTTACTCCATAAATAATCAATTAAATTTTCATTTAATCCACATAATAAAAATAAAAAATTTAATTCTCAAAAATCCGAAATTTATGAGGTGTTACAATAATAGAATATACGAAACTGCAAATGGATTTTCACCCGCCATGCGGTAATCCACGTAGACAGATCATTTCACAATTTAATAAAGAATGAATACGAAGGATCATTCACCATGAATGCGGTAATCCACATAGACAGGTTATTCCAATAGAATAATAAAGAATGGAATAACAGAAGAATTCACCATGCATACGATAGTCCGTGTAGACAGGTTATTCCAACAGAATAATAAAGAACGGAACCGGTCATCATGCGCGTAATCCGCATGCACGGGATATTCCAATAGAATAATAAAGAATGGAACCAGTCATGCGTAATCCGCTTTAAAAAGGATATTCCAACGTAATAATAAAGAATGAAATAACAACGAGAATTCACTGTGCATGCGATAGACCGATGCATAAAGTTATTCTAATGAATAATAAAGAATGGAATAATGTAAGAATTTCACCATGTATGTGGTACTTGCGATGTACAAAGTTATTCCAACATAATAATAAAGAATGGAATAACAACCCTTACGAGTATTGAAAGAAAATAACTCTCTTCATAAATACGAAAGAATAATACCCCTTACGAGTATTGAAAGAAAATAATTATCTTCATGAATACGAAAGAAATAATACCCCTTACCTTAGAAGAAACTGGATACTAGAATAGTGAGGTAGCAGACTTATCTTCTTCTTTCTCTCTATAATTTCTTTCTATAATAATTGCTCTATAGCTTTAGTGAATTGGTGAGAAATGAAGGAAGAATGAGCTTCTATTTATAGGAAAATATAGTTTCAATAATTGCACATTTTGGGGCTCGAAATATTACAGTATAATACCTTCCTCTTTTTCTTCATTTTTAATTTAGTCCTGCAAGTATTATCAAACATTCACCACCTCCCCTAATAGTAAATCATGTGAATCAATAGTAAATCATGTGACTCAATAGTTCTAAACATGTGAAAAAATTCATTACAATATAGTACCTTTATCTATACCTCCATTTTTAATTTAGTCATGCAAGTATTATCAATCTTGCACCAACTCCCCCAATAGTAAATCATGTGAATCATTAGTATACACATGTGAACACATAGTTATAAGCATGTGAATTACTAGCAATTAATTGCTCATTTATCTGCTTAATTACCCGATTGGTCAATATAACCTCCAGACATTAATTATTATCGAAATAAATGTCAATTTTAACTAACACTAATAATTCCAACACAATGGAACTATCAATTTCATCTTTAATCAACACGAATTTATTCATCATTAATATTATAATTCACAATATTTAACAACCAGGTCATTCCCAGGAAAGAGGGGACTTTCTGATAATGATTTCTCCTTATTGGTGCGCAATTAGGTGACCAAACCTCTCCTTGACAGAACTTCTAGACATTGTTAATATTGCAAATAATAATATGAATAACTTTGTCGTCTCAATTATTGATTTAATAATATAAAATATTATGCAAATGATACGGTGACAATAATTGAATCAATAATATGAGAGATATGATGCAGCAATTACTGTAGCAATAATTGAGTATAACTGAGTGACTTCTTATGTAAGCATCAATAATCAATACCGGTAATGCTACTATGCAACCACGCGACATTCGCATTTATTATACTACCGAGTAGTTCAATAGTTTAACGGTAAAACTTTTGCCGTTATTTTTATAAAAAGATAATTCTGTCGTTTTCTAAATACGACAATACTTCTGTTGTGGGGTCCACCAATGATTATGCCATCGTACGGATATTTCCCGATAAAAAGAATATTCCCCGACCAACTTGCATAATTTGCAAAGTTATAAATATTACCCATAACTATAACATTATATCAAATCCACACCATAATATTCAACAAAAATATTTTGAGAAATTTAAATCTTTATTCTTAAAATTTGGGGTCTCACAGGTACTATTCACCCGGAGTACTATTCATAACAAAAATTGATTTCTTTTCGGTCCAAATCATTTTGATATAATATTATTCTTGAATTTTACTCCATAAAGCAGTATCATGTTGATATTTTGGATATTATTGAATTCTAGATAAATTAAATTATAAATCTTTAAAATTTATCATTGCTTTCATTTAATTGAATTCTTATATCATTGTCATCATTCTCATGCTTATATTGTGATGAAAGTCATCTGTGGCTTACGTGCATAGATGGACTGTTGATTGGTATGATTATGACCAGGGATTATTTGGTATAATCATGAACGTAATGTTACAAATGATGTGGTAAAAGTCCTCATTAGCTCGTAGTGCATTGATGGACAGATGTTTGTATAATCATAACCATGTGTTCTCTTTGGCCAAGGGTGCAAAGATGAATTGTTATTTGGCATGATCATGACCATTGGTGAAAAAAACGAATATCCTTGGCCCGTAGTGTATAGATAATTCAGTGATGTTGATTATTTATTAAGCTGAGTCTCAGCGATAAAATTGATGGTAAACTTTTAAATCATAGAAGATAGTAGATATCATACTCTACTTGACTCTTCTAATGGATTGCTTGTTCTGCTGCAGTTGTTTATCTAAAACTTGTTGTCTATTGTATTCTATCAATTGTTATACTGTTGAAGGCTAAGGATAATTTATTCTGCATTATCTTAGTCATAATATTTCTTACTGGGCTAGTTGAGCTCACCCTTTTCTTTAATTATTCTATTAAGGAAATGAGAACGTAGCTGGGACTAGTCGGGGAACGGAGTGATGGTCCAGGATAAGTGGCTATAGTAGTCCTTACTATTCTATGAAATAGTGTGATAATAATTGTAATGAAGACTCCATGAGTGTGGATATTATCTAGAAGAAAATATTCGTGTTAAAACTCTCAGCTTATGTTTTGTTGTATTGTACACGACAGTTGTATTTGTATTCTGTACCAAGTATTTGGTGACCCAAGATGGGTGATGTATACCTATTTTGGGGGCATCACACTTAATGCCCTGATGATCTTTGCCCAACCCTTGTCCAATTTGATGACCCAATGATATCATCTCTTGAGTTACCAACATTACCTCGGCAGAAATCTTGGGTATCAGAGGTGGCGCTGATAAGTGGTATTTTTACCTACTTATTTAATACCAATTCACGTGAACTATGCCCATCTTAAGTACATTTTATTGTGTTTTAGTTGCATTTCATGATATTTTGCATTGCATTTACTTAAAACTCCTTTTGGTGAATAAGTGTAGGAATCGGCTTAATTTTGGTGGTATTAAAGGGCACGAGGCTAATGGATGCATGAAGGCGAGGCAAAAGAGGGGATTTGCCTGACATGAAGGTACTATGAAGCAAGGAGATCAAGCATGGAAGAAAACTAAGCATGAATGAAAAAGTCGCATGACGAATGAGACGAACCGAACGAACTTGCAGATTGCGCAGTCGCATGATCATGTGGCATATGAAAGCCTTGAGAGCGCATGCCATGCGAGGACTTCTACCGGACGGGGCATGCTTTACGCAAGTCTCGCCCCGCGAGAGAACATATCTTGGAGGAAGCCTTGCGCAGTATGTGCGATCTTTGAAGCTTGTGTATTTGTTTTATTTTAATTTTTAATTAAATGAGTTGTAATTGGTTTTTAAAAAATGATTCTGACTGGTGTCAGAAAGGAGTTTTGATACTTTTAGCGTATTATTTTCATATCGTAACTAGGGTTTACACTGTGGGGGAGATTCCAACGTAGAAAGAGGCCAAAATGTCTACTTCTCCAATTCTTCTTGGGATTATCTGTCATTGTCGTTCTTTATTATTATTTACTGGATTTTTATGAGGATTTAAATGTTATTATTGGTTCCAAATCTACAATTGGGTTTGATCATTCTATCTTTTATCTTTCAATTGTTTGCTTTGTAATCATGTTCAACGTTGATCCCATAATGGCTTTTGGTTCAGTCATGAACTAAACTCCATTATGGGATTCTAATGGATTTTAATATGTAGTTTGGTTGCATGCTTAATTGCTAGGGTTATTTTGCATATCATATGGAAATTCTGTCATGATTGTTTTACATATATGAATGCCTGATCACCATTTGTCTCAGTACTTGTATGGAATTGACAATGAACATACAAGTATGGATTGTAATCATGATAGCATGCGAATATGGGGTTGTATATGGCTTGCATATTTTGTGAACCAGATAGACATATACTATTTCATCGTATGAGCTAGAGTAAGGGCTTGTGCTTAAAATCAATATAATTGCAATTTCACATAGACATATAGTGATTTTGGTTGTATTGATGATTACATGGAGTCTATCATCTATGGATGCTATGTAAGTAGGTTATAGTGCATTGAAAAATGGTTATAACTCTATTCGTGCTCTTAGCTATTGTCCTATGATATGTGAACACTACTTCTTGCATGATAGTGGCGATTAGATGAAATATTAAATGAAGTTAGGGTCCCATTATTTCCAGATTATATTTATTCCATTAGTATACCTATTTTTAGTTGTTAGTTACAATTAGTTAAGTCAACAATTATATTCATTAGTCTAAGCATATAAATATAGTGAGTTAATTGATGCATAGTAGTTTAAATTTAACAACTTTCTCTGTGGGATCGATACTCTACTTACTCTGTATTACTTGTTGACACATGTATGCTTGCATGAGTTAGAGCTCTTTTATCAGAACTATAAAAGAGCAACAAGTTTTTGGCGCCGTTGCCGGGGAAAGGCATTGAATTTAAGTAATTATCATTAGTTTAAAGCTATATTGTATGACTTAGACAATTCTGATCGTTTCTCATTTCTATTTTTGTTGCGTTTTTCCTTTCAAAAACTTGTGGATTTTTATGCACACGCGATCATCCAACTCAGAACTAACACCAGTGCAGGATAACATAAACATAAGAGGTTGGAAAACGAGTGTGCGGAGAAATTTTCAAGTGCAGTTAGATAATACAACATCTAGAATGGTGGAAGAACCGAGACTTAAGCAAAGAGAAGAGCATCGGGCTCTAAGGGAGTATTCCATGCCAAACATAAACGGACTACAGTCGAGCATAGTCAGACCAGCGATAGCAGCCAATACCTTTGAAATCAAATCGGGCACTATTCAGATGGTGAAGAACTCGGTTCAGTTTGGGAGTGCTGCTACGGATGATCCGAATGAACACCTATTGAGCTTCATCGAGATTTGTGATACATTCAGATACAATGGTGTGACGGAGGATGCCATTAGACTACGGCTATTCCCATTTTCATTGAGGGATAAGGCTAGAAGTTGGCTACATTCTTTGCCGTCAGGGTCAATCACTACATGGGAGGACTTAGCACAGAAATTCGTAGCCAAGTTCTTTATGATGGCTAAGACTGATAAGGACAACTATATCTCAGTTTGAGCAACAACAAGGCGAGTCCTTATATGAGGCATGGGAAAGATATAAAGAGATGCTCAGAAAATGTTCGCATCACGGTATGCCAGATTGGATGGTGATCAACTCCTTCTACAATGGTTTGGGATGGCAGTCGAGACCGATTGTGGATGTAGTAGCAAGAGGGGCATTATGGGCAAAGAGCTATAATGAAGCCTATACGCTTATCAAGACTATGGATGTGAATGATTATCAGAATCCTACAGCTCGGATGCCACAGCCCAAGGTTGCAGGTGTGTTGGAGGTAGATCGATTACACGTTATAAAGCAAATGGCGACTATGGCTAAGAAGATAGATACTCTGGCAGAAAGCAAAGTGAAAATAGTTGCCTTCGTTTGTGAGATTTGTGCGGGGTCACACTCCACGGATCAATGTGTTATCAGCTCGGAGTCGGTGCAGTATGTGAGCAACTACAGGAAAGACCAGGGTCAATTTCAGAACACATACCACCCCAACAACCGAAATCATCCAAACTTTAGTTGGTCTAATAACTAAGGAAATTAACAAAATTAGTTTCAGCCGAACCAACAGTTTCAACCATAGTCATCTCAGCCACATTTTACACCAAAACCACTGTTCCCACCGGGATTCTCTCAACAACAACAATAACATCACACTCCAGCTGCACCACAGCTAGAAAAGAAATCAGAAATGGAGGAGATGATGTTGAAATACATGGCAAATACAGAAGTCATGATCAAAAGCCAAGCAGTGGCTATTAAGAATTTGAGACTCAAATGGGGCAAATGGCGAGTATGCTTAACAACAGGCCCCAGGGTTCATTGCCAAGTAACACCGAGACAAATCTAAGAAGAGACAGGAAGGAGCAGTGTCAAGCGATCACATTGAGATTAGGGAAAGATTTGACTGGTTCTACAAGTCACGCGCCCGCGCTTAATGGTACTAAGGAGGCCCAAGCCCAATGCATGGCGAAAGCGAAGCAGTGGCAAGAGGAGGAAAATCTGGAAAATTCTGATATTCAGCAGGAAGAGAAAGACAAGTTAGGTTCAGAAGAAAAAGTTAAGAGTCCAGAGCCACCAATTCACCCTCAAGTACCATATCCGCAGAGGTTAATTAAGCAGAAAGAAGACAAACAATTCAACAAGTTTCTGGAGGTATTCAAAAAGCTGCAAATTAATATACATTTCGCCAAAGCATTGGAACAAATGCCAAGCTATGCAAAGTTCATGAAGGGTATATTGTCAAGGAAGAGAAGATTAGATGAGTTTGAAACGGTAGCCTTGACCGAGGAATTCGGTCTTGATTTCTTGGTATGAACTACCTCAAAATTTGAAAGATCCAGAGCGACTTCACGATTTTGTGCACAATTGGGAAGATGAACTTTAGTAAGTGTTTATGTGATCTGGGGGCAAGTATAAATTTGATGACGTTGTCAGTATTTAACCAGTTAGGATTGCCGGCTCCAAGGCCGTCAAAAATTTCTCTACAGCTAGCTGATAGATCCATCACGTATCCACGGGGAATTGTTGAAGATGTGTTGGTTAAGGTGGACAAGTTTATTTTTCCGGCTGACTTCATCATTCTAGACTACGAAGAGGACAAAAGCATACCAATAATACTGGGAAGACCATTTTTAGCCACAGGCAGAGCTTCGATAGACGTACAAAAAGGGGAACTCACTAAGCGTGTATATGATCAGGAGGTCACCTTCAATGTCTTTAAGGCAATAAAGCTCCCAACGGATGAAGAAGAATGTTTCTTGGTTGACTTGGTGGATTCGAGCCTAAAGGATGAGATACAAAAATCGGGGAAGTATGGACCGTTGAGGTGTGTAACGGGTGCAAATTCAGAATTGAAGGTAGAGCCGTTAATGAAAGATGAAGTCATTAATTTCAAGGTGCGGTGAACAATAAGGAAGGCACCTCAATTCTTGATGTGATGTGAGATTCAGAGATAGTCAAGCTAATTGACTATAACTTAGCGCTGGATGGGAGGCAACCCATTATTTCTACCCCCATTGACTTTTTAGTTATTCATTTTGAATTAATTTAGTTAGTTATATCTAATTCAATTTTAATAGGATATTAGATTTTCATGCTTAAGTGTGTAGCAAGAATTGCTTTGAGAATATTTGCAAGATGATAGCATTATGAGGCCATTAATTCATATCTTAACAATGTGCATTAATGTCTATGCAGGAACCATCATTGGAAAGCATCACTGATAGGCAAAGTGGAGTTGAACTTGAGCAGTGCAGAGATATCGAACTCAAGGCCACAAGCATGCCTTATGAAGTACAAACTTCATGGCGTACGTGTGCAAGTCAATCGGCCAACAAACATTACTGCAAGTCTCGCTGCAGCGCACCACCACCACTTTCACTACACACTTTGCGGTGCGACCGACAGAGTTAAGACAGATCTGAACATTTTTAAAAAAGAGTTGTGGACCATTTGGACTCTCATTGGGGATAATAACAAACGCAAAAATCTCTCCTTCTCCATAACTCACGTCTCTATATCTCTTTCAGTTACAAATTTTAACCGTGATTTTCTCAATCACATCTCCACGATTCTCTCCACGTTCAAAGCTCAACCCACGCTCTCATCCACCTTATAAAGCTAGGGCTCCTAATTGGGTTGGCAGAAACAAGTTGGGAGGTTAGCACATCACAAATTCTCATTCATTCTCAGTAAGATCATCTATATTCTTGCTCAAATATCTATAAATGGGTCCAAAAAGAGCACTACCATCCTCATCCTCCTCTGGCAGTCACGAGGAGGACATTGTTGACCACACCAAGTTCTTGTGTCTGGAAGCCCAGCAGGAGTACTACCAGATCGTAGCAAAAACATTTATCAAGGAAAGAGGATTCAAACCAGAAGGCCAGGATGGACAGCTTTGTGCCATGATCCAGGAACGAAGCTGGGGTGGACTGACTGCATCTCCCACGCCCATTCCGATGAGCATAGTCCGAGAGTTTTACGCCAATGCCAAAGTCACCATGAACGATACCTCTATGGTTCGAGGTGTTGAGATAGACTCTGAGACCCTCATTATCGTCGAACCATTACGAGAATCACCGAGACACCACCATGAGGGGCTGCCAATTGGATCACAGGGGAACATCAGGAAACGGACTTGGAGCGTGTAATTGCAGAGTTGTGCATACCAGGCATGAAGTGGACTTACAAAGTTGGCACGACCCAGCCTCGCATATTCCCAACAGCCACACTGAATCGATACGCCAAGGTGTGGAACCTGTTTATTTGTGCCAAGTTATTGCCTTCATCGCATCAGCATGAGATAACGGCGGAAAGGGCCATAATTCTATGGGGCATAATTACTGGCGATTATATCGACGTGGGGTATTTGATTCATCAAAACATCGTGAAGTATCTGAAGGGAAGTACCACTAGGAGCATTCCACATGCATCAGTGGTAGCCATGTTATGTGCTCATCAGGGGTGCAATTGGGGCAATGAACAAATGCAATATCCAAGCCAGGACATCACCCATGCCACTATTGCAAAATTCGAGGACTGGGCAGGAGGCGAAGCACACCCGCGCGGACAAGGATTTATTCTCAAGCCCACATTTCCCGATCCATCCCAGTAGCCCCCTCAAACAGATGAGGCAGGCCTATCCACTCGAGCACACACCGTTCCTAGCGATCGACAACTCACGAAGGTTGGAGCACAAAGTCGATGCCATGTGTATGACAATTTTGGAGCGTTTGCCACGGACTCTCACGGGGCCTTGGCGAAGCCTTGTGACAAGGACAATGCTTTCGAGTGGCCTCAGTTTGGGACCGCAGTGCCATATCCACCACCAGATTCACCACCCGAGGAGGGTGGTCAAGCCGATCATTAGGGGAGTTTTCTGTACCCTTTACCTTCATTCAATGGGGGCATTGAATATTATAAGTTTGAGAGTATTGGGGTAGTAGTGTAGTTTCATTTAGTTTTTGCATGTTTAGTGTAATTTTGCATGTTAGTTTTTGCATGTTTAGTGTAATTTTGCATGTTATAAAATTTTGCTGAAAATTTTTAATTTTTAGTCATGATTGCATATCTCACAATGTTTAGCTCTATGGAAATTCTTGCCTAGCCAATGATGATAGTGAATTGTGAAGGATTCTATAGTATATTGGATAACATGAACGTAGTTATAATGTTCACACGATAAAATTCATGTTGCTATTTAAATGCTTTTGGTTTGCACAAACGTGTTCACAATCACTTGTAGGTTTAAGAAGTGTGTGTTGCATTGCTAGATAGAACGTGTAGTTTTAAAAAGAGAAATATGTGGAAAGTGATCTTAGACTGTATGAAACATGGGCATGCAAACTTTGGGAAAACATGGGTATGCTATGTATAAAAAAAAATCAAATAGCAATAACGTGGCTAGTCTTAATTAGGGCCCAGCTACTTGAGTAAAATGCATGGGGATTGTCTCTACACCTAGCGCCCTAAGGTCTTTCATGGTTTGGGAGTCATTAGTTGAAAGCTCGTTAAGGGGTAGCAGTGTGCCTAATGGATTGAGACATTGCACAGTCATGTGAAAAAAAAAAGAGAAAAAAAAAGAAGAAAAATATCAATAAACACCGCGGGAAAGTGCGAAAAACGCCCTCGTGAGTAAAAAAATAAAGCAATAATCCCATTGTTGAACTTTAGTTTGTGCTGATATATTGAAACGATCATGTGGCATGAGTATACATGAGTCTTAATTTAGACTATAATTTTTGTTTGGAGCAATGTAGCATATGTATTCTTTGCTTAAATCAAGTTTTGGTGAACACCACTTTTACACACTGATCTCTATATGATATGAATTATTTGAGTGTGATGATTTATGCCTATAGTTTGGTTTGAAATTGTATTCTTGGATCTGGAGCATTCTTGAGGTAATTTGAAATTTGGAATTACATTATTATGGTTGGGATGTGAGACTAGGTTGCATCATAGATTAGTTGCGTAGTATTGTAGTTCTATTTTCATTGTTCATTAGTGTGCATTGCTTGAGGCAAACAATGAGTTCAAGTTTGGGGGTATTTGATAAGTGGTATTTTTACTACTTATTGAATACCAATTCATCTGAACTATGCCCATCTCAAGTACATTTTATTGTGTTTTAGTTGCATTTCATGATATTTTACATTGCATTTACTTAAAACTCCTTTTGGTGAATAAGTGCAGGAACCGGCTTAATTTTGGTGGTATTAGAGGGCACGAGGCTAATGGATGCATGAAGGCGAGGCACAAGCGGGGATTTGCCTGACATGAAGGTACTATGAAGCAAGGAGATCAAGCATGAAAGAAAACTAAGCATGAATGAACAAGTCGTGGCATGACAGAATGCCGAACGAAACCGAAACTTGCGATCGCAGTCAATTGTGCATGTGCCGATAAAAGCCTTGAGAGCACGCCTTGCGAGGACTCCTACCGGACAGGGCATACTTTCTGCAAGTCTTGCGCCCGCGCGAGAAACATACTGAAGGAGCGTGCGGCCACGCACGATGCTGAAGCTATGTATTTGTTTTATTTTAATTTTTAATTAAATGAGTTGTAATTGGTTTTTAAAAAACGATTCTGACTGGTGTCAGAAAGGAGTTTTGATACTTTTAGCGTATTTTTTTCATATCGTAACTAGGGTTTACACTATGGGGGAGATTCCAACGTAGAAAGAGGCCAAAACATCTACTTCTCCAATTCTTCTTGGGATTTTCTGTCATTATGGTTCTTTATTATTGTTTACTGGATTTTTATGAGGATTTGAATGTTATTATTGGTTCCAAATCTGCAATTGGGTTTGATCGTTCTATCTTTCATCTTTCAATTGTTTACTTTGTAATCATGTTCAACGTTGATCCCATAATGGCTTTTGGTTCATTCATGAACTTAAACTCCATTATGGGATTCTAACGAATTTTAATATGTAGTTTGGTTGCATGCTTAATTGCTAGGGTTGTTTTGCATATCATATGGAAATTCTGTCATGATTGTTTTACATGTATGAATTCCTGATCACCATTCGTCTCAGTACTTTTATGGAATTACCAATGAACATGCAAGTATGGATTGTAATCATGATAGCATGCGAATATGGGGTTGTTGTATATGGCTTGCGTATTTTGTGAACCAGATAGACATATACTGTTTCACCATATGAGCTAGAGTAAGGGCTTGTGCTTAAAATCAATATAATTACAATTTCACATAGACATAGTGATTTTGGTTGTATTGATGATTACATGGAGTCTATCATCTGTGGATGTTATGTAAGTAAGTTATAGTGCATTGAAAAATGGTTATAACTCTATTCGTGCTCTTGGCTATTTTCCTATGATATGTGAACACTTCTTACATGATAGTGGCGATTAGGTGAAATATTAAATGAAGTTAGGGTCCCATTATTTCCAGATTATATTCATTCCATTAGTATACTTATTTTTAGTTGTTAGTTACAATTAGTTAAGTCAACAATTATATTCATTAGTCTAAGCATATAAATATAGTGAGTTAATTGATGCATAGTAGTTTAAATTTAACAACTTTCTCTATGGGATTGATACTCTACTTACTCTATATTACTTGTTGACACATGTATGTCAGATGAGTTAGAGCTCTTTATCAATTAAAAGAGGCAACAGCGCCGAATATGATAGTGAGTGATGAGTGTTGCTCACCTCTGAAACATCAAAACCGATCGGTTCAACTTCTCGCATTGAAGTCGATTCGTATGTCACCTTGTTCGTGACATTTCGACTTAGCATTAAAGGACTAAATATTGTTAATGATGTATTTGAGTTGATGAAGGGTAAGGGTTTGAATCCACGGTTTTCCCAAGAGCAAATTGTATCATGTGGCTATTTTGAGCACGTGAAAGGATGCGCAAAAAGTATGTGGACCAATCTCCATAGGCAGTTCAACCTCTCTGATAGCATTACGTCGAGATCCATCAAAAGCTTTAATAATCGTATGGCTACTTCTGATCCTCTTGAGATTGATGTTCAGCTTCTCCAAAGTGCCATAAGGATAGATATTTAAAGATAAACCTCCATCTATCAGAACTCCTCCCACCATGTAGCCAGAGGACAGAACCGCTATGTACAATGGCTTGCAATGACCAGTCCCTTTGGGAGGTATGTCGTCATCAGTGAAAGACATCACATTGTTGTTAAAAATATGATTAACCAAGTGCTGGAATTTTTTGACATCCACAGATTTTGGCAAATGGGCTTCTTCCAAAACCTTTAGCAAGACCTTCCTGTGATCTTCGGAAGAGAAAACCAAGTCCAGTATGGAAATTTGTTGTGGAGCTTCTCTCAAGCTTAAAACCACCTTGGCTTCATTATGGCCCATAGTACGGAGGAAATTTTCAATCTTCTCCATGGGAACTTTCCCCTTTGATCTGATGGTAGGCTTCATCACCCGTTGGGGAAGATATAGTGGATTCTCCTTCAACACTGCAGCAGTTATGTGGGATGTGGATCCTTCAGCCTCTCCATAATTCCATGGCACTTTTTTCAGGCTGACAACAGGATATTGTGGTCTGTATGGCAATGTAATTGGCTTTGGTGCAGCCACTTTTAAAGGATTGTCAACACCTTTAAATTGAATTGCTTGTATTATGGGTGGTCTGGAAGCCAAATCATCCTCAGCAGATATAACTGCTACGACTTCCTTCCATTTTGTAGGAAATGTGTCCCCACTCTTGAGTAACACAATGTCATTGTCTACCAACTTCAGGACACCGCTGTCAATTAAGTTCTGAATAAGATGGCGGAGTGCCCAGCATTCTTCAATTCTGTGTTTGCAAGAATAGGAGTGATACTGACATACTCTATTAGAATTGAACCATCTTGAACGGGGATTGATTGGAGGTAGCAGAGCTATGATTCTTCCTTCACTCATCAGCATCTAAAATATCTTCTCCATTGGTTGGCGCAGATAGGTAAATTCCCACTTGTTGGAAAAATCCCGACGGGCTTTGGCACTTGCTCTTTTTGCAATTTTATCCTCCATAGTTTCACTTTCTGGAGTCAATGGAGTAGTCATAACTAGAGAAAGGAGACTAGCATGCTCCTGGCTGACTAATTGGCATGTGACTTGGTGCTGATGGATCACCAGTTCTGCCAATTGATTAACTTTCTCACACAGAGCTTTCATTTTTCATTCCATCATAATCTGGAACTGTGCATAATCCCATTTATCAGCACCATCCTTGCTAACTTGGGAGGATTCACTACCATAATTGGAACTCTGTCCATTGCTCCAATTAATCATATTAACCTCTTCTTCTTTGTGTTGAGGAAGAGGGTTGTCTTGCACATAAGGTTGGTTGAGTTTGGTCACCACGATCTCACCGTTATCAATTAAATCCTGGATCATGCGTTTTAAGGCCTAGCAATCCTGCGTATCATATCCTGGAGCTCCAGCATGATAGGCACACTTTCGGGTAGCATTGAAACCCTTCCCATTTGCGTTAGTTGGTGGAAGAAGATGAGTAATTTTATTCTGAGTAGTCAAAAGATTGAGAATATTCTCGAGCAAATCCCCTAAGGGTGTGAACACTCGATTGCATTGAACTTCTCCATGTTTTGTCAATGAAGGATTTAAAGATTGTGCTTGAAAGGGGGATTAGTTTCTCCTCTGGATAGACATGTTCTGACTGCCTTTTTGCCCTTGTGGTATCAAGGAAACATCCTCCTCTTTCTTTTTATGGTCCCTCCTAGGTTTGTTTCCATAATTTCCAAACTGGATGTGCTCAGCAACAGCTTTCAGAGCGGCTAGGTCTTGAATCTTTCCTGACTTCAATCCTATCTCAGCCATCTCCCCATGTTTGATCATTTTAGAAAATGGTTTTCCAATGCCAGCTAAGACTCTCTCATAGAAGGGAGCTTCTTGTATGTCTATGAAGGTCATCACCATTTCAGACTCAGTCATAGAAGGAAGAACTTGAGCAGTAAGGTGCCTCCACCTTTGAGCATACTCTCGGAAAGACTCATTGGATTATTTCTTGACCTTGGTAATTTGGTATCGGTCAGGAGCCATCTGAGACTGAAAACTGTACTGATTGAGGAAGGCATGAGCCAACTCTTCCCAACTATGAATATTGGAATTATCTAATCTGGTGTACCACGATCGAGCTTCTCTAGTCAGACTTTTCTGGAACAGCTGCATTTTGAGCTTCTCATCCTCGACATAAGATCCGAGTTCTCCAATGAATACCTTCAAATGTGTGTAAGGATCTCCCAACCCATCATACTTTTCAAAGTCAGGATTTTTGAACTTCTCTAGATAATGAACACCAGGGAATATACAAACGTCAGCATATGAAACACTCCCATGTGCTCCAATCCCTTTAATAGACCGAATGGTCTCTTCCATTTGAAGGACTTTCTTCCTGATATCACCGGTGTCTGGATCTTCTCTAAGATGGGTAATTTCAGGGGTTTTGTTGGTTTTGTCCAACTGAGACTCAGGTGTTGGCATTTCTTTGTCCGGACCCTGAGTTTCTCCATGCGCAGAGGATTCTGTATGTATGGGTATTCGTGGACCCTGAGTAGACTAGTGTAGTTCTTTAAGCAGAACAGCCAAATCTGTAATTTGTTTACTTAATCCTTCAAACTCCTCATGAGAGACAGGAGTAGGATTAGACTGGTTAGATGAAGACATAATTGGTTATAGGCTTGTTGCCTTTTTGGACTTTGAACGGGTAACAGGCCCAATTGTTTCCCTACACAAAACTTATGTAGTGTAGTCATAGGGAATGTATAAATATTACATACTATATGATGTGTTCGTTTTAGGAGTATTATCCTACAAAACGGATGTTAGCTATTTGTAAGATAGCATGGCAAAAAAGGAATGCATGTACACATTTGCCTTTATACTTTCCATTACCTGGAATGAAATTACAAGTAATTGAATTTATAAGTAATTGAAATGGGAAAGTATGAAAAGACTTCCCTTTGCGTTTGGTTTATCAGAGGCTAACCTATCCTAGGTTACTCTCACAGTTTTTTGGCATGAAGGTTCGCAGATCATCGCAATTTACTCGACGGGAAATTAATCCGGTCTTTCAATTGGAGAGAATCTGGGTGGTGCCTTTCCTGAGCCTCATTGGAATTAGTCTCCCTACGAGTCCAATAATCAAACACCGACAGAATAGCCTCCTGGTGGAGGAACCACACAACATACATTCACAACGTGTCTCACCGTTATGGAAATGATGGCATATGCGAAGCACTTTAATATCACAAGTAGATATAGTGCAAAGCACTAAGTGCAGTAAGTAAATGCATTCGTACACATTTTAAATGTCAATGCAACATCCATAGACAACCAGATAACAGTTTGGAAAGTTTGTAATAGCGGCTTAAGCCCTCTTCTTTGGATGTCCCAAAGAGAGTCGCCACACAGTCGACGCCGGGATTTTCTTGTCCCTTTTACATTTCTTGTCTTTTGGTGTTCTCATGTTAGGTGAGATTTATTTGAAAAAATAAGTTGTGAAAAGGTACAACATGTATATGTCGATTTATTGACTTTGTAAGAGTAGCGGTTTATTTTTTTAAATGGTTGCACCAACTCAACCGAGAAAAGGTTTTCACATTGACCCAGTGATGTGACATTGTTTAACAGATCTATGAAACCGATATTCGTTAGGGTTCGGGGGCTTGATTATGCGAAGGGAAGGTGTTAGGCACCCCCGGATATTCGTGTTACCACGGTGACCGCCACTTTTCAATTAAACTATTATATGAATGTGTGTGTGTGTATGTGTGTGGGTCAATGTGTAGTTATCAGGAAGTAGTATTATGCCTCATTTGCACCTATATACAAAGGGTTTGAATTTTGTATAAAAGTTCAGTTTTAACAAGATATAGTAATGATTTTTTGTAAAAGAGGTTTTTCGAACCCTTATGCTCAATAGTAATTAAGGCCTTTGATACTTCCATTTTATTATATGTTCGGCTTGTTTGCTTTTATTTTTGAGATACGAAGCATCTTCGAGAAAATAATATACATAGCAATGCCAAATTCCTTATGGGGATGAGAGTCATCTAAGGAAATTCGAACACCGTAAATAATGTACAAGCTAATTACAGCCGAAAATGTCCACCACGGGAACCGAATCTAGATTCAGGAGACTGAATCTGTGATCACATGATTCTTAGTCTCACATGATGTAGCAGTTTATATGAAAGCTGTAAGCAGTTATATATATAAAAGCTGTAAATATATATATACAAACGATCGACCACCACGAAGCAACTCCATAGGGGATTGGAAATGTAAATATATAAAAGTTGTAAATATATATATAGAAACGATCAACCACCATGAAGTAAACTCCAGGTGGGACGAAATATAAAGAAAGCTGTAAATGGCCACGAAGTAAACTCTGTGCCCCGACAAAATGTAAATATATATATATATATATATATATATATATATATATATATATATATATATATATATATATATATATATATATATATATATATATATATATCGAATCCCATTTAACCTGATATTATATCCGTGCTCAATCAAATAGAGTTTGATGATAATATATATATAAGTATTTATATATATATATATAAGCAGCAAATGCTCCGAATGTAAATCCAAACTCATCGAACAGAGTTCGACAACAGTTTATATATAAGTATATATATATAAGCAATAAACGCTCCGGACGTGAGTCCAGGCTCAATCGAGGCATAACTCGAAAATGTTAGTATAAATATATATATATATATATATATATATATATATAAGTGTATATAAATATATATACAAAAGAAATAAAAGCCACACACCGAAGTCTGGGCATACGCACACAATACGACTATCAACGTGAATAACTGTGTGTGCAGAATGTGGAGAAAGGCTTTAAGAAATGTAAGAAGGCTTACAGTGGACTGCCAAAGAAGACTTCAATAGGTTTAAATGGATGAACACTCGGTTCCCATCGGGAAAATATAGCAAAATATAAGCTCACAATGGTTTGAAATGAGAAAGCACTCAGTTTATAGTGTGTATAAAGCAAATTGGACAGGGCTTCCTCGCCTTTTCTCTATGCAAAATGGCCACCCTAAGCCCTCTATTTATAAAGGGTGGAGCCAAAGGTGTACCTGCGGCTGCCCGGGGTGCCCCGGACTCCGCGGATCCTGCCGTCTCGAAGTACGTGCACACATGCCACGCGATGTCCGCTCGAACTTTTAGAACTTCAATCTGGGCATCCGATTGAGGTGTATAAGACCTTTTTTGGAATGCTATTGTCAAGAGTTACACAATGACATAGGATTAGAGGTTGTACAAAGTTAGGAAGATGGGACCATGCCTAAGTCTTCAGGCTTCAAATTCTATCCAGCGTGCTGTCTTGTGTAATAGTCACTCAGGATTGAAGCTCTAGTTCTTGTAGGACATTGCTGTGTAGAATGTATGTTGAAATGTTTTTGAGACGGCGTAATGTGGGATTGAGGTGGAAAAATGATAATTTTGCCCCTCATCGGGATTATCTCCAGTTTGGGCTGATGTAGCAGTCGATGCTCAGGGTTATCTCTAAGATTGGACTGCTGTGAGTGCAGAATGTCCTCAGGGTTATCTCTGAGGTATGTCTGACCTCCCGGGGTTGTCTCAGGGGTTTAAACTGAGTGCCTCGGGGTTATCTCCGATGTTAAAGCTGATTACAAGGGGTTGAAATGAGCATTTTTGGGGTTATCTCCAGAACTACAACTGCATCCCTCGGGGTTATCTCTGAGGTTAGAACTGAAACTCCCAGGGTTGTCTGCGGGACTGGTTATCTCGGGGTTATCTCCGAGATGGAAAACTGATGATTTTAGGGTTATCTCTGGAACTGGAAATGCACTCCTCGGGGTTGTCTCCGATGTTGGAACTGAAACTCCTGGGGTTTTCTCCGGGACTGGAACTGGGTATCTTGGGGTTATCTCTGAGATGATAAGATTGATGATTCCAGGGTTGTCTCCAGAATTGGAGTTACTTTGTCCTCCAGGGTTATCTTTAAAAGACGATTCTGCCCTCCTGTAATGTTAGTAACAGGAATGCAAAATTTCAAGTGTCTACAGGCGCCTTGTGGGAAGAATCTCATAATAGTAAATGGACCCGACCATCTAGATTTGAGCTTTCCAGGAAATAGTCTCAGTCTAGAATTAAATAATAGTACCGATTACCCCGGTTCGAACTTTTGCTTCAAGATTTTCTGGTCGTGCCATTTCTTGACCTTCTCTTTATACAACTTTGAATTATCATAGGCTTGTAGTCTGAATTCATCAAGTTCATTTAATTAAAGTAGCCTCTTTTCTTCTGCTGTTGTTTGGTCGAAGTTGAGCTTTTGAATTTCCCAGTAGGCTTTATGTTGTAACTCCACAGGTAGGTGACACGCTTTACCATAGACCAACTGATATGGAGACATCCCAATTGGTGTGTTGTATGCTGTCCTGTAAGCCCATAATGCGTCATCCAATTTTAGAGACCAGTCTTTTCTATTTGGGTTTACTACCTTCTCTAAAATTTTCTTCACCTCCCTGTTGGAGACCTCAGCTTGACCACTTGTTTGGGGGTGATATGTTGTTGCTACTCTATGATTGACACCGTATTTCGCCAAGAGCGCTGTGAATGCTTTATTGCAGAAGTGACTTCCCTCATCACTTATGATTGCTCTTGGTGTGCCAAACCGTGTGAAGATGTTCTTTTGTAGAAATTTTAGGACCACTTTGGCATCGTTTGTAGGGAGTGCCACAACTTCCACCCATTTTATTACATAATCCACCGCAAGAAGACTATATAAGTTATTGAATGAGGGAGGAAAAGGCCCCATAAAGTCCATTCCCCATACATCAAACACTTCTACTTCCATGATTGTGTTGAGTGGCATTTCATTCCTCCTTGAGATGTTGCCTATCCTTTGATATCTATCACAACTTTTCACGAACTGGTGAGCATCCTTAAATATAGTAGGCCAATAGAATCCTGCTTAAAGTATCTTGGTCACTGTCCTTTCACTCCCATAATGTCCCCCATATACAAATGAATGACACTCATGCAAAATATTCTTTACTTTGTTGTATGGCACGCATTGGCGAATCATTTTATCTGCATACTGTTTGAATAAATAAGGCTCGTCCCACATGTACCACTTGACATCATGTAGGAACTTCTTCTTTTGTTGACGTGTAAGATCAGGGGGAAGGATTTTTCTCACCAAGTAGTTAGCAAAGTCTGCATACCATGGAAATTCCGCGTTGACTCCAAACAGCTGCTCATCCGGAAATGACTCATTAATTAAACATCTATCTGCCCTATCTTTATCCCGATTTTCTAACCTTAAAAGATGATCTGAAACTTGATTCTCTATCCCCTTTCTATCTTTTATTTCCAAATTAAATTCCTATAGGAGGAGTATCCATCTGATAAGTTGTGGCTTAGCATCTTTCTTCGAGATTAGATACTGAATTGTTGAGTGATCCGTATAAACCACCACCTTTGTCCCAATCAAATATGCCCAAAATTTGTCAAAGGCATATACTACTGCAAGTAACTCCTTTTCTGTAGTTGTATAATTCATTTGTGTCTCCGTAAGTGTCTTACTTGCATAGTATATGTCGTGGAATATCTTCTCTCGGCGTTGACCCAAAACAGCCCCTACCGCATAGTCGCTCGCATCGCACATTAACTCAAAAGGCATGTTCCAATCTAGTGTGACAATAATTGGCGATGTAGTCAACTTTTTCTTTAATAACTCAAATGCTGACTTACAATCCTCATCAAACTTGAAAACTGCATCCTTCTCTAAGAGACTGCATAATGGTTTTGCAATCTTAGAGAAATCTTTAATGAATCTTCAGTAGAATCTTGCATGTCCCAGAAAACTGCGAATTCCCTTGACTGTAGTTGGTGGTAGAAGATTTTCAATTATTTCCAACTTTGCTCTATCAACCTCTAATCCCTTCGCAGAGACCTTATGCCCCAAAATTATTCCTTCTTCAACCATGAAGTGGCACTTTTCCCAGTTAAGCACCAAATTTGTCTCCGCGGATCGCATTAAAACCATCACCAAGTTCTCTAGACAAGCATCAAAATTATCTCCATAGACAGAGAAGTCGTCCATGAAGACTTCCACATTCTTTTCCACCATGTCCGAGAAGATGGCCATTGTGACGCCCCCAAAACAGGAATACATCACCCATCTTGAGTCGCCAAATACATGGTACATAAATTCAAATACAACTTAATTATACAACAGTCGTGTAAAATACGACAAAACATAATCTAAGAGTTTTAATAAAAATATTGTCATCTAGACAATATCCACACTCAATGGATCCCTCATTACATTTATTATCACACTATTTAACAGAATAGTGAGGACTACTAATGCTATCATCTGGATCGTCATTCCGTTCCCCAACTAGTCCCGGCTACGTTCTCATTTCCTGAAGAGAACAGTGAAAGAAAGGGTGAGCTCAACTAGCCCAGTAATAAATATTATGACTAATATAATGCATAATAAATTATCATTAGTCTTCAACAATGTTAAACTGATAAAATATAATAGACATCAAGTTTAAGCTGCATGCAATGAATAAGCAATCCATTAGAAGAGTCAAGTAGAGCATGATATCTACTATCTCTTCTATGATTTAAAATGTTTTCATCAATTTTTATCATTGAGACTCAAATTTTAATAAATAAACCACATCATCGAATCATTCCTGCACTACGGACCAAGGATATTCATTAAATCATCAATGGTCATGACTATACCGAATAATCCCTGGTCATAATCATACCAAAAATTATCCATCAATGCACTACAGGCCACTGAGGACTTTTACCACATCATTTATAACATTACAGGTCATGATTATACCGAATGATCCCTGGTCATAATCATACCAAGTCC
Organism: Panax ginseng; assembly: GCA_020205605.1. Classification (NCBI taxonomy): domain Eukaryota; kingdom Viridiplantae; phylum Streptophyta; class Magnoliopsida; order Apiales; family Araliaceae; genus Panax; species Panax ginseng. The sequence goes on from CM035134.1 coordinate 110,181,229, forward strand.
ATCTATGCACGTAAGCCAAAGATGACTTTCATCACAATATAAGCATGAGGATGATGATAATGATATAAGCATGAGGATGATGACAATGATATAAGCATTAATCAAATGAAAACAAGGATAAATATTAAAGACTTTAAAATTATCCAAATATTATCAATCACTTAATAAACACATCATCTAATATTATTAATATTATAACAATATTTTAATCACTTCTTAAACTTATAAACAATTTATTTCAATTGTTTACACTTTACCAAATAATGCATTTAATCATTCAAAAATACCATACTCATAAGATCTCATCACCGATGATCAAATCCCTCATCAAAAATCTGCATATACCCTATATAGGATTCCCAAGCCATAAAATCCTATTTTCCAATTTTGTTTCTTCACATAACATATTTAATTCATTTACTCATAACTAGTTCATTTTCATGAAAAATACCAAATCAGTCCCAAAAATATTTCTTTTCTGGAATTTAGCAGAATATAGTCTTATATTGAACATATATTTTTTTCAGAATTTTTAAAATTCATTACTATTTTTCATATGGCCAAAACTGCCGAATGTTTAGACATTTATCATAAATTTTACTTTTGTCCAAAAATTCCAAAATTTACAAGATATACTCCTTTTATATACATGTACTTCCAATAAAAATTTCACCAATTTTGGAGTTAACCACAAGGAGTTATAAGGGTTTACTTTTAAAATAGTCTTTTCTCATAAAATCCATAACTCTTAATCTATACATCCAAAAATCGCCATCTTTAGATACAATATAGAAAACTCATCAAATTATCATTTCAAATTTTTCCAGAATTTTTGAATGTCAGAAAAATTACAAAACTGCGAATGGATTTTCACCCGCCATGCGGTAATCCACGTAAACAGATCATTTCCACAATTTAATAAGGAATGAATACAAAGGATCATTCACCATGCATGCGGTAATCCACATAGACAGGTTATTCCAACAGAATAATAAAGAATGAAATAACAGAAGAATTCACCATGCATGCGATAAACCGCACAGACAGGTTATTCCAATAGAATAATAAAGAATGGAACCAGTCTAGCGTAATCCGTAATGCATGATGTGATATTCCAATGAATAATAATAAAGAATGGAACCCGAGTCTAGCGTAATCCGCATGCAGACGTGATATTCCAATGTAATAATAAAGAATGGAACCAGTCATGTAATACGCACGAGATGTGATATTCCAACAGTAATAATAAAGAATGGAACCAAAGTTATGCGTAATTACGCGCAGCATGGGATATTCCAACGTAATAATAAAGAATGGAATAATGAAGAATTTCACCGTGTATGCGGTGCCAGCATAAACGAGTTATTCCAACATAATAATAAGGAATGGAATAACGAAAGAATTTCACCATGTATGCACTACTTAGATATACAAAAGTTATTCTAACGTAATAATAAAGAATGGAATAACAACGAATTCACCAGGCGTGCGATAGATCAAGCAGATGAGTTATTCCAACGAATAATAAATAATGGAACTAGGTCATGCGTTATACGCATGCATGTGATATTCCAATGAATAATAAAAATGGAATAACAGAAGCTCTCTTCATGAATACGAAAGAAATAATACCCCTTACCTAAGAAGAAGACTGGATATTGGAATAGTGAGGTAGCAGACTTCTCTTCTTCTTTCTCTCTATAATTTCTCTCTATAATAATTGTTCTAAAGCTTTAGTGTATTGGTGAGAAATGAAGGAAGAATGAGCTTCTATTTATAGGAAAATATAGTTTCGATAATTGCACGTTTTGGGGCTCAAAATATTACAGTACAATACCTCAAACTTTTCTTTTATTTTTAATTTAGTCCTGCAAGTATTATCAAACTTGCACCACCTCCCCTAATAGTAAATAATGTGAATCAATAGTTTAATCATGTGAATCAATAGTTATAATCATGTGAAAATACGAATTATAGTATAATACCTCCATCTATACCTCCATTTTTAACTTAGTCATGCAAGTATTATCAATCTTGCACCAACTCCCCTAATAGTACAAGATTGTGATTCAATAGTACACACATGTGAACAAATAGTTATATAAGCATGTGAATTAGTAGCAATTAATTGCTCATTTATCCGATTAATTACCCGATTTATCAATATAACCCCTGTCGACGTCAGGATTTTTGAGTGTCCCTTTTCGTTACTTGTCATTTGGTGTTCTCATGTTAATGTGAGATTTGTTTGAAAAAACAAGTGAAAAAGGTCCGACATGTATAATGTCGACGATTGACTTTAAGAGTCGCCAGTTGGTGTTTTTAGTTGGTTGCACCAACGCAATCGAAAAGATTTGCACATTGACCCAGTGTTTTAACACTGCTAAACGGGTCTGTGAAACCGAGATTCATTAAGGGTTCGGGGGCTTGATTATGCGAAGGGAAGGTGTTAGGCACCCCCCGACATCCGTGTTACCACGGTGACCGCCACTCTTCAAAGAAACTGTTATATGAATGTGTGTGTGTGTGTGTGGATCAATGTACAATTATATGAAAGTAGTGCGAGGCCTCGTTCGCACCTATATACACAAGGTTTAAATTTTATATGAAAATTCAGTTTTAACAAAGATTTAGCAATTAAGTTTTGTAAAAGAGGTTTTTCAAACCTTATGCTCAATAGGAATTGAGACCTTTTCATACTTCCATTTTTATTATTAAATGTCCTAAACATTTTTGCTTTTATTTTTGAGATGCGAGGCATCCTCGAGAAAATAATATCTGAAGATCTTAGAACTCCTCACGAGCATGATAGCCATCCAAGGAAACTTCGGACATTTGTAAAATAATGTACAAGTACTTACGACGACGGAAATGTCCATCATGGGAACCGAATCTAGATTCAATGAAATCAACTCATGATCACATGATTCCTAGGCTCACAAGATACTGCAATTTGTATGGAAAGCGATGGCGATTATATATATATAAAAATCAGTAAATATATATATATATATATATATATGAACATTATCAACCACCACGAATTGAACTCCAGGCGGGACAAAATGTAAATAAAGCTGTAAAAGCGATCAACTGCCACGAAGTAAACTCCAAGCAGGACGTAATGTAAATAAAGTTGTAAATAGCCACGGAGGAAACTCCAGGCCTGACAGAAATGTAAATATATATATATGTACAAATATATATATATAAAAGCAGTAAACGCACTGGATGTGAATCCAGGCTCATCGAATATGTCCGACAGCAATTATATATATATATATATATATATATAAGCGAATAAATGCACCGGATGTAAAATCCAGGCTCATCAGATATGTCTGACAACAGTTATATATATAAGTATATATATATATAAGCAATTAAACGCTCCGGATATAAAATCCAGGCTCATCAGACAGAGTCTGACCATAGTTTATATATATAAGTATATATATATATATATACAAAAGCAAATAAACGCTCCAGACCGAAGTCTAGGCTCAATCGAGGCATAACTCGATAATGTTAGTCCATATATACAAAATATATATATATTAGTATATATATATATATATCTGATTGAAAATGAAAACCACTATGACGTAAGTCCTGGCAAAACACTCTCACGACTCTCAACGCGTACAACAAAGGTGTGATAATAGGAGAAAGAGGCTTTATGAAATGTAAGAAGGCTTACGTTAAGGCTGCCAAAGTAGACTTCTTTGACATTAAATGGATAAACACTCAGCTCCCGCCGGATAAAAAGTAGCTATATGTGAGCTAACTAGTGTTTAAAAAAGAGGAAACGCTCAAAAGATGTATATGCAGAGCTAAACGGACAGGGCTTCCTCGCCTTTTTCCTTCTCTCTCTCTTCTCAAATGGCTGACCCCCCCTCTATATTTATAGACGGATGGCCGCAGGTCAACCTGCGGCTGGTCATGGTGGGCCCGGGCTTTGCGGGTCCCATCGTCTCGTAGTACGTGCAGTCGTGCACTATAATGTCCAATCAAACTTGTAGAACTTCAATCTGAGCATCCAAACGAAGTATATCTGTACTTCTTCGGACCGTTTGTGTCGAGAGTTGCGTAATGACATGGATTAGAGGTTTTACGAAGTCAGGAAGAGGGATCCATGCCCATGGTCTTCAAGCTTCAAAGTCTATCCAAAGTACTGCCACACGCAATAGTCACTCGGGATTGTCAATCTTCGGCTCTTGTGGGACATTGTTGTATATATGTACGTATGAAGTGTTGAGACGACGTGCCATTTTTCGGACGAACAAGACGATGTGTGACTCCTTGCCGGGGTTATCGCCGGGTTGAGTTGAAAGTAGACGTTGCTCAGGGTTACAGCTGAGATTGTACCACTTGTTAGTATGCTACGATATCATCTTGTTGATGTGGTCAGATGACGTTGTGACTCCTCACCGGGGTTATCTCTGGTTTAAATGGAAAGCAGACGTTGCTCAGGGTTACATCTGAGATTGGACTGCTTGTTTGTGTGCCTCACTGTCATCTGTGTATGCTCTTGTTTGAGGTATGTGTGCTTTGACAGGATGTATATGTTTTGAAGCTAATCGCATGTGTTTTAAACAAGCATTTTCGGAGTTATCGTCGAAACTGTGATGGCATCTCTTGGGACTATCACCAAGGATGGGGTTGCTACTCCCAGTGTTGTCTTTGGGACTGGAATTGAACATCGCGGTGTGATCACCGAGATAGAACTATTATCTCCGGTGTTGTTGCCAGTCTTTTGATCTGTATATCTCGGAGTTATCTCCGAGATTGGAAATGACATTCTCGGTGTGTGTTCCGGGTTTGGAACTGAGCTTCCGGTAGTATCCGGAATGGAGCTGATGTTCCCGGTTTGTGTCCCAGGTTTGATGCTAAAATTCCGGTAGTATCCGGATTGGTTGTGAGCTATCTTTCAGGGTTATCTCCAAAAGACAAATCTACCGTCCTGCAATGTCAGTAATAGGAGTGCAGAAAATTTCGAGTGTCTACAGATGCCCCTCTTTATCATATTCATGTAATGCAAGGCATGGATAGGATAAAGAATCCTAGACACTTGAAATTCAAGCAAGATAAACATGATGTTATATGCAGCAACATGATGCAAATGTATGATGCATGATTGCCATGTAATCCTGTTGGGATGACAATCAGTGATAGCTTGGACATGCGATCCAAGTCTCCAAGGATGTTGACGTTGGGACTACCACCAAAGTCTTGAATCCTAGACACTGGCTTATACTCCATAGAGGTACCTCTTGTGTGGAAGAGATATGTGGGGATAAAACTATGCCTGTTTGAGGATGTGTATAACATGTTCCCTCATACTGTCGGAGTTACTGCCAACAGTTGGTTATTATCAGGGTCGCCTGATCTTTGCTGATGTGTGTATCACCGGATGAATCCCTCTTGGGCGTATAGTCAAGGCTGCTTGACCTTCATTGATGTATGTGTCAATGGTTGCATTGCGTAGTGTCGACCTTGATGAAGAAGGCTTCTTCAATGGGTTTACTCGTCATTGGTTGATATAACGTCAAGGCTGCTTGACCTTCATTGATGTGTGTACCAATGGTGGCATTGCGTGGTAACCCCCGTCGGGGATACGTGGATGCTTGGAATATGTGCATTGTGAACCCCATCGGGGACACGTAGATGATTAATAACTTCAGCGTTGTAACCCCCGCCGGGGAGGTTTGATACTTCGTGGTTTTTTGCGTTGTAACCCCCACCGGGGAGGTTTAGGATTGTATCCCTGTAAATGACGACATCGGACCTTTGTGGGGTATTGCCGAGAAAGGTTTGTGAAAGCTGAGCTCATTGGTATAGTATACCCTGCATTCGGGCGAATACCATTGAAGCGACGGGAGTTTAACTCTGACCGACAAGAAACCAGGATTTCAGGCTGTTCCGATCAATCGCGTAACATTTTTATTCCTGATTTGGCCTTTTCAGCTTGTGAGACCTCCTTTGTAACTCTAATTGGATCGAGCCGGAGGTGTGGGACCCTTGTAGGGGGGCAGCAGGTGACGCAGGTTGACCTGCAGCCAGCCGTAGTGCCTATGTATAGGCAGCTGGTTGCTTTCATAAGTCATGTTCAAGCTGCGCCGCAGAGGAAATCTGAGAGCTTCTCTGGAGATCTGTTGAGTTCGGGCAACTTTCTGCATATTCTGTCACCGTATGGCGTTCTTCAACATCCCCGGTAACACATGCATGTATTTTTTTCCAATTTCTGTTCGTTGGAAAATGACTTATCGTATGAAATGCATTTAGACACATAGTAGTGAATATGCATGCTGATATGACTTGATAAAAATATTCAACATAGAAAATGTTAGTATTAACTTATGCTGAACATAATGATGTGAAAAAATTTGACTTTTGAAGCAGTCAAATTGGCACCTTTTACTGTCATTTCTTATCCTATCTGAGGAAAAATGAGTAAAAGTAGAATAGCAAATAATCCTGGTAATTAGATTACACTTACAGATTTTCACTGTGATGTGATGAATGCATACAGGATGTATATGACTGTGTACAGGTGTGCTACTGAATGGCCACCTAGTCATGCCTATGTGCATGTGGATAGTCCCATTTACAAAGGGGCTATGGCAAAATTTTCCCAAAATGTAGGCATTAGATAATTATGCATTTTTAACTCTACAGTAGATGTATGTTAAAATAATGCATGCATGCATGTAATCATAGAATGCATTTTGAAAAAGACTCTAGGTACGAAATTACCACACCCTTTCTGAGGTGATTTGGAGACTTGCTGTCCAGATATTATGGATCCAGATCAGCCAAGTAGTTCCCGCAGGACCACTTCTGGTGTACGGAGGAGGGCTTTTGAAGAGCCTCAAATAGTCGTTTCTATAAGACAACCTAAATGTAAATGCAGCGAGGCAAGCGGTACGCGTCTATTCGGGTTGAGGTGCCAAATGTCGAGGATGAGGAGGAGGATATACCGTTCGAGGTTCCTACTCCTGCTGTACGTGTTCCCCGTAGGGAATTGCCAGGTATTCAAGTGGCGAACCCAGATCTTCTGGGTGACTTAAGAAGGCATCCTTTAGTATACCTGCACGCAAACGAGGTATGAAGTTAGATCTTTAATCTTCCTTATTTTCTATTGATGAGGAGTCAAGGAGTCTGATGTTGATCTGCATTTGATGTAGGTTCCCGACTTCACACAGCCTCGAGGGAATTGGTTTAGTATCCACTCTATGTATCAGGCCTTGTATGATACCTATAGAGCGATCGTCCATGGCTGGGGATTCGAGAGATTCTTCTCCATTCTACCCGTCATTGTCCCTCTGGTTTACCTCGTGGCACTTTATCGAGCAAATGGTTCCACCAGACTCAGTCATTTCATTTGTTGGACTGTGAGGTGATGATGACGCCGATGGATTGGCGGTTTATCACAGGTATGGATTTTGGAGGGGAGCCGGTGCCTTGTACGGTGGATATCACCCCTCTTCCGCCGATCCTTCCTTGTTGGGAGTTCCGTGAGGCACTCAAGGGCGGGGATCATTAGGGCAGTCCTTTGAGTGTAGATGCTATGAGCGGGCTGTTGAGTGAGCCTATACCCGATGATGTAAGAGTCAGGGATTGCATTCTTCGGCGATTGTTCCTGATGATCATTAGGGGTTGCTTCATAGCAGATAACTCTTCTACGGTGTATTTCGCTTTGATTAGTGCCACTCGACACGTGGACCGTATAAGAGAGTATGATTGGGGTTCCTACACCTTTTCCTACTTCCTCAGGGGAATACGCATGCGATCGCAGGGCTTGACCGAGGCATGGTTAGGATTCTACCCATTTCTGCTGGTGAGTGTTTCTCTTATCCTTTCCCATTTGTGGGTTAAGAGTGTTGACTGACAGCAGATGTTTGCCTTTGTGTTGGCAGTTTTGGGCCTATGAGAGGCTCCCTTATTTACGTCCTATGAGCGTGTTAGGTTTAGACACCTATCCATGAGGACGGAGATGGCATCATTCTATACTGGCGGAGGTCCCTGTTGCTGAGGGTTTCACTCATTGCCACCTGCAGCTGGAGCTATTGACAGCGGATGTCATCACATGGATTCCCTACTCTGGAGAGCATTTGGGAGTTGGATTTGAGGATGGGTACCCGACTGGAGTAGAGTATATTATATCCACCCGTAGGATTCCTCTCTTCACAGATGGAGGATGGGAGCTCTATTTAGGAGAGCGTGGTATTAGGTACACTACAGGAGAGATTCGTATGCCGATCTTGCCTCCTGTCAGGCGTTATTGGCCTGTTTCGCAGTCACCCGTCATTGACATCCCATTGTTGGGGATTGACGGTTTTACATTGTCAGAGGGCCCCTATTCACAAGAGATGTTCCAGCATTGGTGGATCCCTCGTACGATTGGAGCTCAGACCCATGCCACACAGTTTATGGGGGATATGGTTCTTAGATCCGTGATGATGACAGATTGGCTAGCCTGTGTCAGAGATCTGACTCATGTGACACAGATTGAGAGATTGACTCGGCAGCTGGACCGGTCACACCTTTTCATTCGGCATTTGGGCAGAGATCCTTCAGAGGTAGATAATTTTGATCCTTCCAAATCTGGAGCTGGTCCTTCGGATGACCCATTTGGTTTTTCCGGTGCAGATCCTCCTTTATATAGGCCTGACATCCCTGTAGATAGAGATCCAGTGACTCAGGAGGAGTTACATCAGGTGGATAGCATTGATGATGTGGACATTGACACTATTGACTTTTTTTGATGTATTTCTTGTTATCTCTTTTGATAGGCCTCTGTTAGCTACTGGATAGCTTCGCCCCATTCTCGCTATATCTTTTGATAGGCCTCTATTAGATGTTGGGTAGCTTCGCCCCATTTCCCTGTATTTTAGCTGTACACAGATGTATTAGATGATGATATACTTAAGAATGTATGCACAGTTTTCCATTCCCTATATCATATTGCCATCTATTGTATCATGTATGTTATTGTTATGCATATGTATGTATGTCCAGAGATACTCAACATTGACCCCTGGATGGTCTTATGACACGGCCCATACAGATGTCTTCTTCGACAGTTAGCCGTATTGATCATACCCCACCATCTGCGGTGGTAGATGGTATGCGATCATGGTATGATAGTATATCACCATCAAACATGGTGATCGTAGATGATTTGCTGCAGCATACTATGACTCTACTGATGTTTCAGGTTCCTCCAGGATTTATAGAGGGCATGCTAGAGCATTGGGTACCGGGTAGACAGGTATTCCGCTTTGGGACCCGAGAGTTGACTCCTACTTTGGAGGAGTACGCACGATTGACGATGCTGCCTCTGGACAGACCTTGCGTGCACATGGTAACGGGAGACATGAGTAGACAGTTCATGACTCTCACAGGATTGAGGCGCAGAGTAGTGTAGGATGAGATTACATCCGGCCATGTGATATCCCAGCGTTTCCTGATTGACAGGTTTGGCTCTGAGGACATCTATGCATGGCATTCCGGGGATTTCACCACACCAGAGGATCATTGGCGTTCAGCTAGAGTAGATGTACTGCTTCTATGCGTATTGTCATACGTCTACATGCCGCGGTACATGGATGAGCTAGATATCGATGTTATCATAGCAGTGAGAGCTCTCAGGGAAGGTCATACCATCATTCCGATGATTATCGCAGAGACCTTGAGGTCGGCTACATACTGCTGCACTTATCCGACAGGAGTATTCACAGGTAGCTCGGTTATGTTGTATGTGTGGTTCATGTCACACTTGAGACCGATTGGCACATTTAGACATCATGGATTTTGTTTCACCCATGATATAGCTATGTCGTACTCTTTCAACTGCATGGGTGTCACAGATCTTCGATCTTGGTCCGCTTTCTTGGCAGAGATCGGAGATCCTTTTGATATATTACCGTGTTCAGGGCTTAGCTCACCCTACAGCTTCATTACTTATGCTCCGGGCATGGATTATCTCCCTCTAGCTGGTTTGAGGGGCATGATTACCTACCACCCACTGGCCGTGATGAGTCAGTTTGACCAGTTTCAGGATTTCCATCCGTATGAGGGGCAAGTCGGTCACCTTAAGCGTCCACACCGCTTGTCGCCAGAGAGATGATCCAGGTTGTATGCATGTTGGGATCAGCGAGAGTCGGCTGAGTTTTCTATCAGTCATCCAGGTCGTTCTGCAGAGTATTCCGCATGGATGGAGACAGAGACTGCATTGGCTATGGCAGTATCCACAGTGCAGGAGACTGATTATGACGACGAGGAGCCTATAGAGGAGGCTGTCATTCCCACCGATGACTTGACTCTTTGAATGCGCCAAAGATTCATACTAGATTCTCCCACCACGAGTGCCATCACACTCAATATTCGGCCTGAAGATCTGGAGCAGAGCTTACATCTGATGACCTATGACAGAGATCAGGCTAGGGCCACGATGTTGATAGCTCTTGATGAGAGAGATACCGCTCTATTGGAGAGGGATGAGGCTAGATCAGCCAGGGATGCATTGATAGTGGAGCGGGATGCCGCCTTATCTGCTAGGGATGTGGCCATTACAGATAGTACTTCAGTGAGATCCCAGATGACGGTCAGTCTTACCGACATGAGTACCTACATTGATGAGCATTATGCCACCATGCAGTTAGCCTCTGATCTGCTAGCTTGTGTAGATACCCTTGGGCAGGAGCTTGCAGCATTACCTCCATCTTCAGAGAGGGATGCTATGTTAGATCTGATAGTCCGCATACACACAGATCTGTAGATAGCTTTATATTTTCCTGCACAGACTAGCTTAGCCATTTTTGTCATGTACAGCACATATGTATATATCAAACATTATTATGTATGGCAGGGAAATATATTTTGATTCACTCCCCTTTTAGTTGTGCCTTGATACTTGCTTGATATTTGCCTGTTTCTCCAAGGCCTTTGATCTTGATGCATTCTAAACCTATCCTTGACAGATGGACATTGAGACGTCGCAAGGTCTCTCAGAACGGATCATTGATTTCTAAAAATCCCTACCAACTTAGGTGTTTTGGGACTGGTATCTGTATGGAAAAGTGGAGAAGATGATAGTTTCTTCCTCTCTGAGATTTATCGCTCCACAGATGGTCGCCAGTTACTTCTATTTGTGAGAAGCCTAGTTAATTCCATCTCTTATGGGTTGGTATTGCTCTTTGAGGCACGATCGCAGCTTAGATGGTCATCGAATCTTCTATTTGTGAGAAGAGGTTGGATAATTCCATCCCTTTGATCTGAAACTGATGAAATGGGGTAAATTGAAGGTTGATCCCAATACCGTGTGATAAGTATGTTGTTCTGGTAGAGGTTAGACTGTACCATGAATGGCTGCCTACGTGTGACAGGTTATTCCAACATAATAATAAGGAATGGAATAACAGAAGAATTTCACCATGTATGCACTACTTCGCATATACAAGTTATTCCAACAGAATAATAAAGAATGAAATAACAATAGAATTCACCAGGCATGCGATAGACCGCACAGACAGGTTATTCCAATAGAATAATAAATAATGGAACCAGGTCATGCGTAATACGCACAGACAGGATATTCCAATAGAATAATAAAGAATGGAATAACAGAAGCTCTCTTCATGAATACGAAAGAAATAATACCCCTTATCTAAGAAGAAGACTGGATATTAGAATAGTGAGGTAGCAGACTTCTCTTCTTCTTTCGCTCTATAATTTCTCTCTATAATAATTGTTCTAAAGCTTTAGTGTTGGTGAGAAATGAAGGAAGAATGAGCTTCTATTTATAGGAAAATATAGTTTCAATAATTGCACGTTTTGGGGCTCGAAATATTACAGTACAATACCTCCAACTTTTCTTTCATTTTTAATTTAGTCCTGCAAGTATTATCAAACTTGCACCACCTCCCCTAATAGTAAATAATGTGAATCAATAGTTCAATCATGTGAATCAATAGTTATAATCATGTGAAAATACGAATTACAGTATAGTACCTCCATTTATACCTCCATTTTTAACTTAGTCATGCAAGTATTATCAATCTTGCACCAACTCCCCTAATAGTACAAGAATGTGATTCAATAGTACACACATGTGAACAAATAGTTATATAAGCATGTGAATTAGTAGCAATTAATTGCTCATTTATCTGATTAATTACCCGATTTATCAATATAACCCCTGTCGACGTCGGGATTTTTGAGTGTCCCTTTTCGTTACTTGTCTTTTGGTGTTCTCATGTTAACGTGAGATTTGTTTGAAAAAACAAGTGAAAAAGGTCCGACATGCATAATGTCGACGATTGACTTTAAGAGTCGCCAGTAAGGGTTCGGGGGCTTGATTATACGGAAGGAAGGTGTTAGGCACCCCCCGACATCCGTGTTACCACGGTGACCGCCACTCTTCAAAGAAACTGTTATATGAATGTGTGTGTGTGTGTGTGGATCAATGTGCAATTATATGAAAGTAGTGCGAGGCCTCGTTCGCACCTATATACACAAGGTTTGAATTTTATATGAAAAATCAGTTTTAACAAAGATTTAGCAATGAAGTTTTGTAAAAGAGGTTTTTCAAACCTTATGCTCAATAGGAATTGAGACCTTTTCATACTTCCATTTTATTATTAAATGTCCCATTGTTTGCTTTTATTTTTTTGAGATGCGAGGCATCCTCGAGAAAATAATATCTGAAAGATCTTAAACTCCTCACGCATGATAGCCATCCAAGGAAACTTCGACACTATAAAATAATGTACAAGCTACTTCTACCGAAAAAAATGTCCATCATGGGAACCGAATCTAGATTCATAAACTAAACTCGTGATCACATGATTCCTAGGCTCACAAGATAACGCAATTTGTATGGAAAGCGATGGCGATTATATATATATATATAAAAAAGTCAGAAATATATATATATGAACATTATCAACCGCCACGAAAGTGAACTCCAAAGCGGACAAAATGTAAATAAAGTCAGAAAGCGATCAATCGCCACGGTGAACTCCAGCAGACGTCATATAAATAAAAGTCAGAAATAGCCACGGAGGAAACTCCAGTTCGATGTAATGTAAATATATATATATATGTACAAATATATATATAAAAGCAGTAAACGAACTGGATGTGAATCCAGGCTCATCGGATATGTCCGACACCAATTATATATATATATATATATATATATATATATAAGTGAATAAATGCACCGGATGTAAAATACAGGCTCATCAGATATGTCTGACAACAGTTATATATATAAGTATATATATATATATATATATATATAAGCAATTAAACGCTCTGGATATAAAATCCAGGCTCATCAAACAGAGTTTAACCACAATTTATATATATACAAAAGCAAATAAATGCTCCAGACCGAAGTCTAAGCTCAATCGAGGCATAACTCGATAATGTTAGTCCATATATACAAAATATATATATATTAGTATATATATATATATATATACAGACAGAAATGAAAACCATGGACAGAAGTCCGGGCAAACACACTCACACGACTCTCAACGTGTACAACAGTGTGTGATAATAGGAGAAAGAGGCTTTATGAAATGTAAGAAGGCTTATAGTGGGCTGCTAAAGTAGACTTCTTTGACTTTAAATGGATAAACACTCAGCTCCCGCCGGATAAAAAGTAGCTATATGTGAGCTAACTAGTGTTTAAAAAAGAGGAAATGCTCAAAAGATGTATATGCAGAGCTAAACGGACAGGGCTTCCTCGCCTTTTTCCTTCTCTCTCTCTTCTCAAATGGCTGACCCCCCCCCCTCTATATTTATAGACGGATGGCCAGCAGTCAACCTTGGCTGGCCCATGATTGAACTCCGAGGTCGGTCGTGGGGGCTGGGCTTCATGGGTCCTGTTATCTCGTAGATGCGTGCAATCGTAATCGTAATGTCCAATCAAACTTGTAGAACTTCAATCTGAGCATCCAAACGAAGTATATCTGTACTTCTTTGGACCGCTTGTGTCGAGAGTTGCGTAATGACATGGATTAGAGGTTGTACGAAGTCAGGAAAAGGGATCTATGCCCATGGTCTTCAAGCTTCAAAGTCTATCCAAAGTACTGCCATACGCAATAGTAACTCAGGATTGTCAATCTTCGGCTCTTTTGGGACATTGTTGTATATATGTACGTATGAAGTGTTGAGACGATGTGCCATTTGTCGGACGAACAAGATGATGTGTGACTCCTTGTCGGGGTTATCGCCGGGTTGAGTTAAAAGTAGACGTTGCTCAGGGTTATAGCTGAGATTGGACCACTTGTTGGTATGCTACGATATCATCTTGTTGACGTGGTTAGATGACGTTGTGACTCTTCACCGGGGTTATCGCTGGTTTAAACGAAAAGCAGACGTTGCTCAGGGTTACATCTGAGATTGGACTGCTTGTTTGTGTGCCTCACTGTCATCTGTGTATGCTCCTGTTTGAGGTATGTGTGCTTTGACAGGATGTATGTGTTTTGAAGCTGATCGCATGTGTTTGAAACAAGCATTTCCGGAGTTATCGCCGGAACTGCGATGGCATCTCTTAGGACTATCACCAAGGATGGGGTTGCTACTCCCAGTGTTGTCTCTGGGACTGGAATTGAACATCACGGTGTGATAGCCGAGACAGAACTATTCTCTCCGATATTGTTGTCGGTCTTTTGATCTGCATATCTTGGGGTTATCTCCGAGATTAGAAATGACATTCCCGGTATGTGTTCTGGGTTTGGAACTGAGCTTTCGGTAGTATCCGGAATGGAGCTGATGTTCCCGGTTTGTGTCTCGGGTTTGATGCTGAACTTCCGGTAGTATCCGGATTGGTTGTGAGCTATCCTTCAGGGTTATCTCCAAAAGACAAATCTACCCTCCTGCAATGTCAGTAATAGGAGTGCAGAAAATTTCGAGTGTCTACAACCCCCAGACATCAATTATCATCGGAATAAATGTCAATTTCCACTAACACTAATAATCCCAACACAATGAAACTATCAAATTCATCTTTAATCAACACGAACTTATTCATCATTAATATTATAAGTCATAATATTTAACAACCAGGTGTTTCCCAGGAAAGAGGGGGCTTTTCGATAAGGATTTCTCCTTATTGGCGCGCAATTAGATGACCAAACCTCTCCTTAACAGAACTTCTAGACATTGTAAATATTGCAATTTAATAATATGAATAACTTTGTCGTCTCAATTATTGATTTAATAATATATCATACTATGCAGATGATACTGTGACAATAATCGAATCAATAATATGAGAGATATGATGCAGCAATTACTGTAGCAATAATTGAATATAACTGAGTGACTTCTCACGTAAGCATCAATAATCAATACCATGTGCTACTATGAAACCACGCGTATTGTTGTACTTTTACTACCGAGTAGTTCAACAGTTTTAACGGTAACACTTTCGCCGTTATTTTTATAAAAAGATAATTCTGTCATTTTCTAACTACGACAATATTTCTGTTGTGGGGTCCACCAATGATTGTGCCATCGTACGGATATTCCTGACAAAAAGAATATTCCCTGACCAATCAAATATTATATAACAACTTGCTTACTTTGCAAAATTTATAAATATTATCCACAACTATAACATTATATCAAATCCACACCATAATATTCAAAAAAAAAATATTTCGAGAAATTTAAATCTTTATTCATAAAATTTGGGGTCTCACAGCCATCATACACCGTTGGAAGGTTGTGGGTGCATTACACAAGCCAAAAGACATTCTCTTAAATGCAAAGGTGTCGTATGGGCACGTGAAAGTGGTCTTCTCTTGATCTTCAGGAGCAATGACTATTTGATTATATCCCGAATACCCATCCAATAAGCAGTAAAATTTGTGTTCTGCCAACCTGTCCAACATCTGATCAATGAAAGGTAGAGGAAGGTGGTCTTTGTTGGTTGCTTTATTCAACTTTCTGTAGTCCATGCAAACCCTCCAACCGGACACTGTCCTCGTAGGAATTAATTCATTGTCATCATTCTGTACTACGGTCATTCCTCCCTTTTTCGGCACACATTGAACTGGACTGACCCATGCACTGTCTGAAATTGGGTAGATAATGCCTGCATCCAATCACTTTAGAATTTCTTTCTTCACCACTCCTTTCATGATTGGATTCAGCCGTCTCTGTTGCTCCACTGTTGACTTTTCATCCTCTTCCATAAGAATTTTGTGCATGCAAAAGGATGGACTGATTCCCTTGATGTCTGCAATTGTCTATCCTATAGCAGATTTGTGTTCTCTAAGCACTCTCAGCAACTTATTTTCCTGCAATTCATTAAGCGCAGAAGAAATAATAACAGGTAAAGTATTAGAATTGCCTAAATATGCATACCTGAGATGTTTAGGGAGTGGCTTAAGCTCAAGTGTAGGTGGCTCCTCCAATGAAGGTTTCATTCTTACTGTGGCTTTTTCTTCCATGTGTAATGGCTCGAATGGTACCTTGAATCTACTAACTCGTGGCAAAAAATCCAGCATATGCAAATAATCTATAAACTCTGGACCATCCAATTCTTCATCTCCCAATAGTGTAGTTCTCAATGGATCATTAGTCAAGATTTTAACTATGTCTTCATTAACTATCCGATCAATAACATCCACCCAAAAACACTCTTCTTCATCCGTAGGGAACTTCATGGCTTTGAACACGTTGAACTTGACTTCCTGATCTTGGACCCTCATGGTTAGTTCACCTTTTTGCACGTCGATGAGTGTCCTACCCGTAGCCAAGAACGATCTCCCTAGGATGATTGGGATATTTCTATCTTCATAATCCAAAATTATAAAATCAGCTGGAAATATAAATTTTTCCACCTTGACCAGGATATCTTCCACAATTCCTCTTGGGTACGTTACTGATCTATCCGCCAACTATAGAGATATATTTGTCAGTTTCGGAGCTGGTAAACCCAATTCGGTGTATACTGATAATGGCATAAGGTTCACACTTGCCCCCAAGTCACACAAACACTTTTTAAATGCCATGTTCCCAATTGTATATAGAATGGTGAAACACCCTGGATCTTTCAACTTTGGTGGTAACCTTCTTTGTAGAACTACACTGCATTCCTCTGTCAATGCCACAGTTTCAAAATCTTCAAGCTTCTTTTTCCTTGACAAAATTTCCTTCATAAATTTAGCATAACTTAGCATTTGCTCTAGGGCTTCTGTGAAAGGGATGTTGATCTGAAGTTTCTTGAAAACTTCTAAAAACTTGCTAAATTGATTGTCTAACTTTTGTTTCTGAATTCTTTGCTGAAATGGTGGTGGAGGATACACAACCGACTCATTATCTGTCTTACCCTTATTCTCTTGCTTTTCTTCATCTTGTTTATCCTCAACCACTTTGTTTTCTCCTTCTTTGTCTTCATCATTCGCAGCCAAATTTTCTATCTTTCGCTCCTCAAGATGTTTTCCACTCCTTAACATAATCGCTTGACACTGCTCATGATTCCTCTTTGGATTTTTCTCCGTGTCACTGGGTAGAGTTCCTTGAGGCCTATTATTTAATGCAAAAGCCAGCTGTCCCATCTGATTTTCTAAGTTCTTGATGGCTACAGCTTGTAATTTCATAACTGCCTTGTTGCTCGTTATATACTTTGACAACAACTCCTCTAAATCTATTTTTCTCTCTTAATCTTTGTCAGTTCGTTGATTCGATTCAAACTCGGGGATAAGATGGTCGTGGAGCTTGCTGATGCTGATTATTACTCCACGCAAAATTTGGGTGATTCTTATTCCCCGGATTGTAGGCATTCTGGTACATGCTCTGTGGAATCCTGTTGTAGTTACCCATAAATTGTACTGATGCTGGGTTGATTGCACATTGTTCCATAGGATGTTCACCAGTGCACAATTAACAAATAACTGCAACTTGCTGAGTTTGTACACCCGACAAAGCATCCACCTTCTTTGATAGCGCTGAAATCGGTGCTGCGAATGTCGTCACCCCATCTACCTCTAACACTCCAGCTACCTTAGGTTGTGTCATTCTTGTCATGGGCCACTGGTAGTTGTTAGCCGCCATTGTCTCTATCAACTCGTACGCCTCCTCGTAACTCTTGGCCATAAATGCTCCACCCGAATCCGCATCTATACTAGTCCTGAGATTCCCATTCAGCCCATTGTAGAATATGTTCATCTGCAACCATTTAGGTAATCCGTGATGTGGGTACTTTCTGAGCAATTCCTTGTATCTCTCTCATGCCTCATACAATGATTCCCCATGTTGTTGTTCAAACATGGTAATCTCGTTCCTCATTTTTGTAGTTTTGGCTGGTGGGAAAAATTTGGCTAAAAATTTTTGACCGAGGTCTTCCCATGTAGTTATTGATCCTAGCGGTAGAGAGTGTAACCAACTCTTCGCCTTGTCCCATAGAGTGAATAGGAACAAGCAAAGCCTGGCTGCGTCATCTGATACCCCATTGTATCTGAAAGTGTCACATATCTCCAAAAAGCTGACTAGTTGTTCATTTGGATCATCATTTGCAAGTCCCCCAAATTGAACTGAGTTTTGTATCATCTGTATGGTCCCAGGCTTTATCTCAAACGTGTTTGCAGCAATCACCGGCCTAGTGATACTCGGCTAAAGCTTAGTAACCTTAGGAGTAGCAAAGTCCCTCAACGCTTTCTGGTCTTCGGCAGCCATTATTTCTTCTTCTTCTTTCTCAGAACTCTCGAAGTTTCCCCTTGTGTCTCTGATCCACTTACTTAGCCTTTGAAACCGTTTCTCGATATCGTCCTCAAAAGGAAGCAAGTCTGGGTTTTTTGACCGAGTTTGCATAAACCAACTTCAAGAACTTGAAATAGAAAGAACAAAACAAAAGAAAAAAATGTTTAAGTAAAACTGGACTAATTAAACTGATATTGCAAATTATTAAAATCTATACTATTCCCCGGCAACAACGCCAAAAACTTGTTGGGTAAAATCTAATTACGCACAACACCAAGTATACATGGTCAACAAGTAATATAATGATAAGAAAAGAATCGTTCCCATAGAGAATAGCAAGAAATTAATCCTAATAATTACCAATTTTGTATTAACCAGTTTTATTAAACAAATCAAAATCAAGGATGATAACTAATAAAACTAGAAACTAAAATTATCAATTAATCAACACAACTTAAAAATCCTAATTTCAAATAATTAATGGAGAATTAGGCTTTATAACTTCACTTTAAGTATCATTCTAATTATCACACCTTATTCCAATTTAATTCATTATCTCAGTTTATTAATCAAGAACATTTATGTAGATTTAGCCATTTCTCAATGCACTAAAACCATATCAACTTAAATCCACAAATTAGATAGAATTAAGCCAAACACCCTAAATAACTAATTCACTATATCTCTATTTGAATTATAATTAAGAAGGATATAATTCCAAGTTCTTAGAAGATTACATGCGATGCTAGGCATATCTTTATCCTAACATAAATCAAGATTCCAATCAATCACAGAACTCAAGAACACATGTTATTGTGACTAGGTCTAGACTCATACATCATCTCTCGAATCCATGTAACTCCACATAAAATTGGTGATCACGCAATTCATAAATTAATCACAAATCATAATAAATAAAGTGAATTAATAATTTATTAAACTTAAATCAAGGCATAATAATTGTCATACAACATTAAAGATCCATTGCAAGCCTAAAAAGTAATTTAGTTCATAACTAATGAATTAAATATTGAATAAATAAAAGAAATCATCATCCTGATTACACAAATTGAAATTAAAGAAGAATAGTAATACACCACCCTTCTCGCCTTTCAAATCTGCAATCTTCTTGAAATCATCTCTTTTCTTTGTTCCTCCAAGCTCTTGCTCTCCGTTATAGATCTCTAAATGTATGCTTAATTTTTGAATCTCTAGCACTTAGCATAAGTTAATTCACTTCAGCTCCATCACCACCAATTCTAATCCACTCAAACTCATCACAAAGGAATTCTAATGAAAATCAAACTCCTAATTCAACCCAACAAGTTTTTTTAAACATAGAATCCTCATTCACATAAAATAACCTCCTTGACACACTCCTAATATAACCTTAGTACATAAAGAAGTTAAATTTCCCAAGGCAACTCAACTTGCAAAGATCACAAAACAAAATGCACCTGCACTGTCAATCGACGCTACTTCACTACTGGTTTTGTATCTTCTTCAGTAAATACGCTTACCACGCTTATATGACCAAGAATCTTCCTCGCTTTCTGCGGCACACTTCGCTACCGCTTGTTTCTCATCATAATACTCGCTAATCATGCAGAATGTTTAGATTTGCTTGAACTTTCTTCCAATGCAAGCATTTTGATATGCTCACTTAATATCCTGCAACAAGAACAAAAACTCATCAAAAGCAACATGAAATATTCAAAAACTAACAATATAACAAGCTAAATGAAGATAAATCGAAGGTTAAAAACCTTCTCATCACCCATCATGAAAGGTTTTACGTGATGGTTTTGGCTATCACGCAAACGTTTATTACTTTTGTGATAATTAATATAATCACATAAACACGTAATCTATTGCGATTGTTAAAGTCATCACAAAAAACAAGACTAGGGATCAAAGGTAAGAATGTGAATATTTATTTACGTATAATTTTTTTTACTATATTAATTGTATCCAATGATACTTGTAGGATTCGAACCCTCCCCCCATTTGCAAACTAAATAACGAGTATTGCCACTACACCAAAGTCCAGATAATGATTATAATTTTAAAACAAAATATATAAGGAAACATATGTGAGTTGACTTACTAAACAAAATTACTTCCACATAAGATTTGGTGATTGCAATGGCAGTCACAAATACTCTATAATGATGGTAAAATTAGTTATCACTGAAAGTCATCATATATTTTATTCTTTTGTGATTGCTTGAAAATTTCAGCATAAAATACATTTTTTTTGTAATTGTAAATAAAAGTCGTCACAAAAAATAATCTATTTTAATGATTGTCATGGCCATCGTAAAATATTAGTGATAGCTTAAATGCAATCACGAAAAGGGTATATCTATAAGTAAAGACTTAGTGCGTCACAAAAAGAAAATTTATTTTACGTGAAAAATTTGGTGTGATTGACATGACCATCACAATTATAATACATTGATGGCAGGATTAGTCATCACTAAGAGTCGTCATATATACTATTATTTTGTGATTGCTTAAAAATTTCATTACAAATCAATCTCTTGTGATTATTTTTAAAAACTGTCATAAAATTATGTCACGTATTCTTGTTCTTCTAGTAGTGATGATGAGGCACGTGGGTGGAGTTGAAAGGTTGATTTGCCATACGGGCTTTGAAGGTTCTTAGGCTTGATTTGCTTCATTATTAATCATTAGGCAGCGTCTGGAGTATTCTTCCATTAAATATTTTATTTGAATGAAAGACTAGGGCCCAATGTTGGGCCACGAAATATCGGGTCCGGTTTGCATGGTGGGTTGCAGTCCACATGAGGTTTGAATCCATGTAGGATTCCTAATTATACTTGGTTTCTAAATCCAGGAGGAAGTGATGGGATTTGAACCAACTTCCTTATTTTTAGGGGATCTTATACAATCCTATTAGGGAATTATACCTAGTGAAGAACCCTAATCTAATTCCGGGAAAGGACTTTGAGTAGGTGGTGAGACCGCTATAAATACAAGGTTTTACACTGATTCTAAGGTACACACAACTCATTATTATCTTTCAGCACTAGAAGTTTTTGCCTCCATTGTTAAACCTTGTTCAGCATGTACTTATTTTCACACCGGAGCTATCCCCTGGCGGCACAAGCCGTCAAGCTTTTGGTGTGTTTATCGTTTCTGTGCTTGATTGGACGCGCTTTTGATGATTGAGGCGCATAGAACAATCTTAGCGTTAACATATATTATGCATAGAGAGAGAGGCTATAAGCGAAAAAAATGGTTGCTTGTGTTGGATTGCAAATTTTTTTAGAAAGATTCAAACTCCAAACAATTTTGATACCTTATCCATTTTGTGTTTTTTTTAAATCTTAACACTCATATAAATATAAGGAAACTAGTGGGAAATTTAGTGAAAAATTTCACTAATATATAAATTAAGCCCTAGTTTAGTGATAAAAATATCACTTCACCTCATTATTATTACATTTCTAATAAATGTTAGAAATATTTTTAACCTACAAAGGGTCAAATATAGTTTTACAAGAGGACTTTTATGTGCACAAATAGGTATGCACAAACGGAGAAAAAATTTAATGCACCATTTTCATCACCTAAACTATTGACAAAATTTATTAACTTTTTACATTATATTTCTCCTTTAATATCTCCCTTCTATGATACCTCAATTTTTTAATATCCCATAACTTATATAGTATCTTGGGTTTTAATTTGTGGTCATGCATATTAACACACTTATAAATGAATTCAATTAGAGTGAAGTTTTTCCACTAGTGATTAGTATGAAATTTTCTAATTTTTTGTTGCATTTACTCGAGTGAATGTTATATTTTTAACTCTAACAAATAATATATATTACGATGCATACTTTTTAATGCAACTGTAATTTACATAAATTTGTTGTAATACATAGTACAACTCAATATACATCTCTTTTTAATTAGAAAATAATATATCTTAGATTTTAGATATCGATTTTTCTGTTGTTAGTTACATGTAGAGAGTTGAATATTCGATTATGACCGAACTGAATTGTCTATTCGGTTATAACCGAATGCCAAATTTCTTACAATTTTATTATTCGAACAAGTATCCAAAATATTCACTAACCGAAACCTGAATAACTGAATTATATTATTCGGTATATAATTGAAATAAGAACCTATTTTTCTCAAACAAATATTTTTATTTCAAATTTTATACTAGAGTTTTCAAATAATATTTAACCACAATCCACAACCATAATAATTATTAAACTAGTTTAATATTTTTAAATTAACAATATATAAACATAATTCATAGGACAAAGTCTAATTAAAAATAATATTTTTTTTTAATTTCTAATTCGGTTAAACGATTACTTGAAAAGTCTAATTTTCATATCAAATATTAAAATATAAAAGTGTGATAACCAAATATATATGAAATAGTTCGTTTTAAAAATAAAAATAAAAATGATACAATTTGGTTATTCGAGATGTGGATAACTATGGTTGCAATACATAACGGATAAAATGCAAATGTGGCCCCTAAACTTTAGATATTTTTGGGTATTACTCCCTCCGTCCTTAATTATTTGACATTTTAGAGTTTTTTATTTGTCCCTAATTGTGAGATCCCGAATTTTATGAAATAAAAGTATTCAATTTTTCTATTTTGGTAAATAGTTAAATTGATAAAAGTTTAAAGTTAAGGGTCATATTTGAAATTTTTTCAAAGTAAGCAAGTTGTCATAAAATAATAGATAGTAAAAGAACAGTAATACGCGTGGTTGTATAGTAGCACACGGTATTGATTATTGATGCTTATTTGAGAAGTCACTCAGTTATACTCAATTATTGCTACAATAATTGCTGCATCATATCTCTCATATTATTGATTCAATTATTGTCACAGTATCATCTACATAATATGTTATATATTATTAAATCAATAATTGAGACGACAAAGTTATTCATATTATTATTTGCAATATTGACAATGTCTGGAAGTTCTGTCAAGGAAAGGTTTAGTCACTTAATTGTGCGCCAATAAGGAGAAATCCTTATCGGAAAGCCCTCTCTTTCTTGAGAACGACCTGGTTGTTAAATATTGTGAATTATAATATTAATGAATGTTATTAAAAATCAAATTTGAGTTCGGAGTTGAATTTGGAGACGCGGACGTGATATTTGAGTCCAGAACGATGAAATTAGTAGAAATAGACTATAAACACAAAATTTGTTGGGGTTGACTTTTTGTTCAAAAAAGTCAACAGTTGACTTTTTCGAAAAAAAGTCAAACTTTGAAATTTTAAAAATTAAATTTTTGAGAAAAATATTTCTAGTATCCAGTTTCTTTCTAAGGTAAGGGATATTATTATTATAGTAAGGGGTACTATTTCTTTCTTATTCATGAAGAGAGCTATTGTTATTCCATTCCTTATTATTCTGTTGGAATAACCTGTATACGCGGACTACCATATACATGGTGAAATTCTTCTGTTATTCCATTCTTTATTATTATGTTGAATAACTTTTGTCTATCTTAAGTACCGCATACATGGTGAAATTCTTCATTGTTCCATTCTTTATTATTATGTTGGAATAACTCATATCGTGCGATATCATCGCATGCCCGTGAATTCTGTTGTTATTCCATTCTTTATTATTCTGTTAGAATATCCTGTCTATGCGATTTACGCATGACATGGTTCCATTCTTTATTATTCTGTTGGAATAACCTGTCTGTGTAGTCTATCACATGCCTGGTGAATTCTGTTGTTATTCCATTCTTTATTATTCTATTGGAATATCATGTCTGTGTGGTTTACGTATAACCTAGTTCCATTCTTTATTATTCTGTTGGAATATCCTGTCTGTGCGTATTACGCATGACCTGGTTCCATTCTTTATTATTCTGTTGGAATATCGTATCTGTGCAAATTACGCATGACCTGGTTCCATTCTTTATTATTCTGTTGGGATATCATGTCTGTGCGGATTACGCTAGACCTGGTTCCATTCTTTATTATTCTGTTGGAATAACTTGTCTGTGCGGTCTATCGCATGTATGGTGAATTCTTCTATTATTCTATTCTTTATTATTCTGTTGTAATAACTTGTCTATGTGGATTACCGCATGCATGTTGAATGATCCTTTGTATTCATTCCTTATTAAATTGTAGAAATGACATGTCTACGTGGATTACCGCATGGCGGGTGAAAATCCATTTGCGCTTTATTATTTTTCGATCCTCAAAATTGGGAAAAATTTGAAATGATAATTTGATGAGTTTTCTATATTGTTTCAAAAGATGGCGATTTTTTGGATGTATAGATTAAGAGTTATGGATTTTATGGGAAAAGACTATTTTAAAAGTAAACCCTTATAACTCCTTGTGGTTAACTCCAAAATTGGTGAAATTTTTATTGGGAGTACATGTATATAATGTAATTATACCACAGAAATTTGGAATGTTTGGACAAAAGTACAATTTATGATAAATGTCTAAATATTCGCGCTTTTGGCCATATGAAAATAGTAAATGAATTTTAAACATTCCAAAAAAATATATGTTTAATATGGGACTATATTCTCGCTAAATCCTTAAAAGAATAATTTTTGAGACCGATTTGGTATTTTCATAAAAATGGTTTAGTTACGTACATATGAATTAAATATGTTATGTGAAGTTGGAAAATTGGTAAATAGGATTTTATGGCTTGAAAATCCTATATAAAGGTATATCTGATTTTTTTGATGAGGATTTGATCGTTGGTGATGAAATCTTATGAGTATGGCATTTTGAATGATTAAATGCATTATTTGGTAAAGTGTAAACAATTAAAATAAATTGTTTATAAGTTTAAGAAGTGATTAAAATATTGTTATAATATTAATAATATTAGATTATGAGTTTATTAAGTGATTGATAATATTTGGATAAATTTAAAGTCTTTAATATTTATCCTTGTTTTCGTTTGATTAATGCTTATATTATTGTCATCATTCTCACGCTTATATTGTGATGAAAGTCATCTTTGGCTTACGTGCATAGATGGACTGTTGATTATTGGTTTTATGATTTGTATATCTTTGGCTTACGTGCAAAGATGGATTGTTGATTATTGGTTTTACTGATTTGTATATCTTTGCTTACGTGCAAAGATGGATCATTGATTATTGATTTTATAGTTGTATATCTCCGCTTACGTGCAAAGATGAACTATTGATTGATGAGTATCTTTGGCTTATGTGCATAGATGAACTATTTATTGGTATGATTATGACCGAGGATCATTCTTGCATAATCATGACCCGTAATGTTATAGATGATGTGGTAAAAGTCCTCATTGGCCCGTAGTGCATTGATGGATGATTATTGGTATGATTATAACCAGAATTATTCTTGTATAATCATGACCATTGATGATTACATGAATATCCTTGGCCGTAGTACAGGGATGATTCGATGATGTGGATTATTTATTAAGCTGAGTCTCAACGATAAAATATTGATTATACATTTTTAATTCGTAAAAGATAGTAGATATCATGCTCTACTTGACTCTTTTAAATTAAAGTTGTATGTCTTTGGCATGTAGTGCAAAGATGAATTGTTAATGAATATCTTTGGTCATAGTACAAAGATGAATTTATTAGTATGATTATGGGCAGGAATTGTGATTTGGTATAACCATGATTTTTGATATTTCAGGTGAAGATAGGTGATGAAAATTATCTTCGTCCTGGGTGCGAAGAGGAATTTAGAACCACAATTATGATTATGAGTTATTCATATGATTGTGGACAGAAACTGTTGATTAATGTTACAGGGATAAAACATTGTTGGTGGACTTTTAACATGGAGAAGATAATAGACCTTATGGTCTATTTAACTCTTCTAATGGATTGCACGTCTTCACGAACTATGGTTGAAAAGTTTTATCATCTACCATATGTTCTAAATCTCCGATTTTTTACTGATGAAGGCTATTGATGATGTAAATTATCTTTAGTCATGATATTCTTTACTAGGCTAGTTGTGCTCACCCTTTTTGCTTCACAATTCCTTTCAGGTAATAAGAGTGTAGCTGGGTCGAGCCGGGGTAACAGGAGAATAGAATAGTGGTCTATAGCTGTTGAGGTTCTCCTTAAATAGTATAGAAATAATTTTATTGAGAACTTTAGATAAGTGTGTCGTATTATATACGTCATTTGATATTTAATTTTGGTGAACCGAATAGGGTAAGGTGAACCCAACTTTGGAAGGGTGTTTTGCCACTATCATACAAGATGTCTAATGACATACAACCTCGTGTTATCATAAGACAGGGTTGTGCACATCCACTTGTTGAGTATATCTACGAGCACTACCTATATGATCTTGGAGTTTGTTTGAAATAAAATTCTCAATTGGAGAAAACGGAGATAATTATATATCAAGAGAAGACTCACCATTGGAAAAAAGATGATAATAATCTTCTTGTTTTTCTTTGGGGACTATTGGGTCAACCAAGGATAATTCTGTGGACATATAATATCTATCATAACCTAGACGCATGGCCTCCCATGTACGAAGGTTTCCTTGAGTATTTTTCTAAAGATTTTAATTTCTAAAACAGTTATTGACTGTACTTTTGTAAGACCCCAACTTTTATGAATAAAGATGATTTTTCTATAAATATTATTTTTGAATATTATAGAATGAATTTGATATAATGTTATAGTTGTGGATAATATTTATAAATTTTACAAAGTACGCAAGTTGTTATATAATATTCGATTGGTCGAGGAATATTCATTTTAATAGGGAATATTCGTACAACGGCACAATCATTGGTGGACCCCACAATAGAATTATTGTCGGATTGAGAAAATAAAAAAATTATTTTATAAAAATAACGGCGAAAGTTTTATCGTTACAACTATTGAACTACTCGGTAGTAAAAGTATAGTAATACGCGTGGTTGCATAGTAGCACACACTTATTGATGCTTTACGTGAGAAGTCACCGATTTTGTTCATTTATTGCTACATAATTCTTGCGATAAGATCTCACGTTATTTGATTCAATTATTGTCGATATTTTATATATTATTAAATCAATAATTGAGATGACAGAGTTATTAATATTATTATTTACAATATTTACAATGTCTAGAAGTTCTGTCAAGGAGAGGTTTGGTCAGCTAATTGCGCGCCAATAGGGAGAAATCCTTATTGGAAAGCCCCCTCTTTCCTGGGAACGACCTGGTCGTTAAATATTGTGAGTTATAATAATAATGATAAATGTTAAAAATATTGGAGAAATTTTTATGAAGTATTTGATATAAATTTTGCTTATTTTATGGACCCCCATTTACCCATTTTTCAAAATAATCGATAGAAATTTTTAATATAATAATAGGTGGGGCCCACTGTGGGGCCCACATTTGAAAATGTAAATGGGAGATGGCTGATATGTTAGTCACGGGTAACATTATGGTGGGAGTAGTTGTATATATAATATATATATGTTTTATAATATATATATATATATATATATATATATATATATATATATATATATATATATGATAATGTAATATTGGGTGGGGTGGGATTCATGGTGGTACACGGGGGAGTACTATAGTGTATTATATATACAATATATATAGATAGGATTCACAAGATTTACCTGTTGATTCACGGGGGTAATGACCCATGAGTTTATATATATATAATATATAATATATTATTGCATAGTATCATTCCATTCTCCTATAAATAAAGCTCATTCCTTCATTATTTCTTAATTTAATTCATGAAACTCTAGAGAGAAACTATAGAGAGAAAGAAGAAAAGTATTTTGCTACTTCACTACTCCTATATCCAGTTTCTTCTAAGGTAAGGGTATTATTTCTTTTGTATTCATGAAGAGAACTTCATTATTCCATTCTTTATTATTATGTTGAATAACTCCTGCTGCTGTCAAGTACGCATACATGGTGAAATTCTTACATTATTCCATTCTTTACTATTATGTTGAATAACTCCGCTCATGCTAAGTACCGCATACATGGTGAAATTCTTCTCATTATTCCATTCTTTATTATTCCGTTGGAACATCCTCGTCTGTAAGGCTTACGCATGACCGGTTTCGTTATTTATTATTCTCGTCAATATCTTGTCTATGCGCTTACGTATAACTTTGATTCCATTATTTATTATTCGCTTGAATATCCTCGTCTGCGTGCAATTACGCATGACTGGTTCCATTATTTATTATTCTCGCTGGAATAACTCGTCTGCATGCGATCTATCGATGCCTGGTGATTTCTTTTGTTATTTCATTCTTTATTATACTCAGTTGGTTAAAGTTTTGACTTCTATACTCCATGAAATTAGTGGAATATTCTTGATATTTGCGCTTCATCCAGTATCTTTTCATGGAAATATTCTTCTGAGCATTCTTGAATTTTACTCTACAAAGAAGTATTATGTTGAACATTTTGGACGTTATTAGTTCCTGGATAAATTAATTCTTGAACTTGTTTTATTGAATTCTTATATCTGTCATCATCCTCATGTTTATATTATGTTGAAAAAGTCATCTGTGGCTCAGAGTGCATAGATGGACTTGGTATGATTATGACCGAGGATTATTCGGTATAATCATGACCGTAATGTTACAAATGATGTGGTAAAAGTCCTCATTGGCCTAGTAGTGCATTGATGGACGATTGTTGGCATGATCATGACCATTGATGAATAGATTTAATATCCTTGGCCCGTAGTGCATGGATAATTTATGGTTGTGATACTAATGAATATCCTCGGTCGTAGTGCGTGGGGATGATGTGGATTATTTAAATAAATGAGTCCCAAATGATAAAAGTGAAGAAAAACCTTTTAAATCATAAAAGATAGTAGATTTTATTCTCTACTTGACTCTTTAATGGATTGCTTGTTCATTACAGCTTAAACTTGATGTTTGTTATATTGTATCGCTTTTAACATTGTTGAAGGCTAACGATAATTTATTCTCGCATTATCTTAGTCATAATATTTCTTCTTGGGCTAGTTGAGCTCACCCTTTACTTTCATTGTTCTCTTCGGAAATGAGAACGTAGCGAGGACTAGTCGGGAGCGGAGTGACATTCCGAGATGATAGCATTAGTAGTCCTCACTATTCTATGAAATAGTGTGTTAATAATTGTATTGAGGACTTATTTTGAGTTTGAATAATTGCCTGAAAGACAATATTTGTATTAAAACTCACATTTCATGTCAGATATTTAGGATTGTATTTGTATTCTGCATACCATGTATTTGGTTACTCATAATAGGTGATGTATACCTATTTTGGGGCGCCATAGTTGGTATCAAAGCTTAGGATATGATCCTCGGTGAGAGATGAGATAAGAACTTGGAGGGAGAGACGGGAATTCCTTCGCTAGTATGACCTACCTAAGTTTATTTGGTATTTAATTGGTCATTGAGAGTATAAGGATAATATGTGATATGTTAATTAACCCTTGTTTTGTGGCGATTTGAAAATGACATCCGAGAATGTTGAGAACATCAATGGAGCACAGAGACCGCTGAGTCTCCACAAATCAATAATCGTGATAATGTGCATCAGGAAGGCGACAATCCTCATGAAAACAACAACACTGGACAAATGATGAACGATGGAATGTTCAGAGGCTTTATGCAATTCATGCAATAATAGGCAAGAGCGGTTCCTGTCCAAAATACAGGTGGAAACACTAGTAACTCTTGGACGGTCACCGCTAAGCAGTTCAAGGCATTGGGACCATCGGAGTATTTTGGAGAGCCAAACCCACTTAAGGCGAAGACATGGATAAAGCAGATCTGCAAGATATTTGATGTCTTGGGATGCTCCGAGGAGAAAAAGATTCCCTTTTCCACCTTCATGTTATGGAAAGCAGAGGCGATTCACCGGTGGAAATCAGAAAGCGTGCTCAACTCTGCAAAGATCAAGATGACTTGGGAGAAGTTCCAAGAATTGTTCAACGACAAGTACTTTCCCGAAAGTATTCATCACATGAAAGAGGTAGAATTCATCAAGCTGGAGCAAAACAACATGACCGTATCGCAGTACGAAGCCAAGTTTGCCGAGTTATCCCGGTTTGTGTCCCATTTGGTTGATAATGAGGAGAGAATGACGCGAATTTTCTAAAAGGTTTGAAACCCGAGATACGTCAATATCTTATCTCTTATAAACTGTGTTTGTATTCAGATGTTGTTAATAGGGCTCAATTATTGGAGCGTGTTACTGAGTTAACCCAACCAAAAGAAAGCAGCCGACAAAATGATAATACCAGTGAGAGCAGTTATCGAAGTGGTGATAACAAGCGTGGAGGGAATCAACAGACCAGAAATGGTAACCACTTCGGTGGTAATCGTAACAAAACAATAAGAATGGACATTTCAAGAAGAGGAGATTCAACAATGATGGAAAGACGTCAACATCCAAAGACCCGTTGTTAAGGAAGGAGAACGACCACCTATCATATGCTTCAAATGCGAGGGAGGGACACATCACCCAAATCACAAGAATGCCGGTCCAAAGCATGTTATAATTATGGAAGAGAAGGTCACCTAGCCCGATTTTGTCATTCACCAGAAGACAAGTTCAAATGGGATGGAGACACCAAAGGTCATTCCCTGCAAAAGTCAAAGCCGTGAATGCAGGGAGAGCGTTTGTCGTGACCTCCTGAGAAGCAAGGAACCCGAATGAGGTCATCACGGGTAAGCTTATCATAAACTCTAGCGAAGTCTATACCTTATTCGATACCGGTTCTACCCATTCTTTTATTTCTCCTACTTGCGCTCAACGTTTAAATTTGACTCCGGAGAAATTAAACTTTGACTTATCTATTGAAACTCTGTTGGGAGAAACCTTCATTACATCCACTGTTTATAAGTCTTGATTGGTTCAAATTGGTACCCTCACATTACCCGTCGATCTTATTTCATTGAAAATACTTGCATTTGATGTGATTCTAGGGATTGATTGGTTAACTACTCATCATGTAAAATTGATTATTTTTGTAAGGTTGTTAGCTTTCATATTCCTAACCAACCTATTATGCGGATTCAAGCAACCAAACCATTAAAATCAATCACTGTCATCTCAAGTCATAAAGCTATTCGTTTATTGAAAAATCGAAGTCAAGCTTTCTTAGCTCATGTCACGAATCAAAACAAAAATACGTCAGTTTTGAATGATATTTCTATTGTTAATAAATTTCCTGACATATTCCCTGAAGATCTTCCTGGCCTACCCCTAGAGCGTGAAATTGAATTTTGTATCGACCTTGAACCCGATACAAATTCCATTTCCAAAGCCCCATATCGAATGGCTCCTATTGAACTTTAGGAGTTAAAGACCCAACTGCAAGAATTATTAGACATTGGCTTTATTCGTCCTAGTACTTCTCCTTGGGGTGCTCCTGTTCTATTCGTAAAGAAGAAAGATGGGAGTATGCGACTTTGTATTAATTATCAGGAGTTGGACCATGTCACTGTCAAAAATAGATACCCATTGCCACGTATTGATGACCTGTTTGACCAGTTGCAAGGAGCCAAATTCTTTTCAAAGATTGATCTTCGTTCCGGATATCACCAATTGAAGATTAGAACCGATGACATTCCAAAGACGGCTTTTAGAACTCGGTACGGGCATTGTGAATTTCTAGTCATGTCTTTTGGATTGACTAATGCTCCTGCTGCCTTCATGGATATGATGAACCGAGTATTCAAGGAATATTTGGATCACTTTCTGGTTGTCTTTATTGATGACATCCTTATTTATTCCAAAAGCCGTGAAGATCATGAGCAACACTTGAGGCTGATACTCCAAAAGTTTCGTGAAAACAAGCTTTATGCCAAGTTAAAGAAATGCGAGTTCTGGCTTGAGGAAGTAGCATTCCTTGGGCACGTAGTATTAAGTCATGGAATATCTGTTAACCCAGCAAAGATTGAAGCAATTCAAAGCTGGGAACAACCTAAATTAGTGACCGAAGTACGTAGCTTTCTCGGTTTACCTGGTTATTATCGGAGATTCGTGGAAGGATTTTCTCGAATCGCTACTCCACTAACTCAGCTGACTCGAAAAGATACAAAATTTGGTTGGAGCGAGGAATGTGAGAAGATTTTTCAAGAACTCAAGAGGAGACTCATTTCGGCACCTGTTCTGACAATACCATCTGGCTCGGAGGGATTTCTCATCTACAGTGATGCTTTGAGCAAAGGGTTAGGATGTGTTCTCATGCAACATGGGAAAGTCATAGCCTATGCCTCTCGGCAACTCAAAGAATATGAGAGGAATTATCCTACTCATGATCTAGAGTTGGCAGCAGTCGTTTTTGCACTAAAGATTTGGAGGCATTACTTGTATGGGGAGAAAGTGGAGATCTTTATGGATCATAAAAGCCTCAAATATTTCTTCACTCAAAATAAACTCAACATGCGACAATGACGTTGGCTTGAACTGTTGAAAGATTATGATCATACCATCCAATACCACCCTGGAAAAGCGAACGTGGTAGCTGACGCATTAAGTAGAAGTTCATATGCGGGTACGAGTGCAATATTGTCAACGCAATGGCCCATTTTGTATGACTTACAAAGGATGGAGATAGAGTTAAAGACTACAGGGACCCATGTGATGATGTCGAATATACGAGTAGAACCGACTTTAATTGATAAAGTTAAAGCTGCTCAAGCTACAGACCTGGAGCTGATGCGTATGAGGAAGAAAGTGCAAGAAGGTGCTATGGCGGAAGCAAGAATCGATGAAGAAGGAATACTTGAGTCAACTCCGCACTTTCAGTTCCTAACGACCACGATTTAAAGTATAAAATCATGATGGAGGCGCATAACACACCATTTACAATCCATCACAGGAGTACCAAAATGTATCGTGATCTTCGCCATACATTTTGGTGGAAGCAATATGAGAGAGAGAGATACGCTTTATCTCAAGGTGTCTAACTTGTCAACGAGTCAAGTAGAGCATCAAGTACCAAAAGGTCCATTGTAACCACTTGAAATTCCGTAATGGAAGTGGGAGCACATTACCATGGATTTCAATTCTCGGTCTTCCCAAGGTTTCTCAAGGCATAGATGCAATTTGGGTCATTGTTGATAGATTGACCAAGTCTGCTCATTTTTTACCAATACGAGAAACTTATACACTTGAACGTTGCTCGTATATACATAAATGAGATTGTAAGACTGCATGGTATGTCAGTATCCATAGTTTCTGATCGAGACCCAACATTCACTTCACGATTTTGGGTTAGTTTGCAAAAAGATATGGGCACAGATTTATGATTTAGTTCGGCATATCATCATCAGACGGACAGACAATCAGAGAGGACTATTCAAACTCTTGAAGATTTTATTAAGACTCTGTGTCCTTGACTTCAAGAGAAGTTGGGATAAGTTCTTACCATTGGTGGAGTTTTCCTACAACAACAGTTATCAAGCAAGTATTGGCATGGCTCCATTTGAGGCGTTATATGGAAGAAAGTGTCGTTCTCCAGTATGCTGGGATGAGGTGGGTGAAGCAACGTTGTTGGGACCAGAGTTGGTATGTATGACTACGAAAAAGATTCAAACGATCCGGCAACATATAAAAATCTCACAAGATCAACAAAAGAGTTATGCTGATCTTCATCAAAAGGACGTGGAATTCGATATTGGAGATCATGTGTTGTTATGTGTTGCTCCATGGAAAGAAGTTACGAGATTTGAAAAGAGAGGAAAGCTCAATTCTCGATTCATTGGCCCATTTTTAATCCTCGATCGAGTAGGAACTGTGGCCTATAGACTCGTTTTACCGCCAAGTATGTCTCGTGTTCATAATGTTTTTCACATATCCATGTTACGTAAATATGTGGAAGACCCGAAACACATTATTGAGTTAGAACCGGACGAAATAACAGCAGATTTAACGTATGAAGAGGTTCCTGTTAAAATCTTGGATAAGAATGAGCATATTCTACGCTCCAAGGTTATACCTCAAGTCAAAGTTTTGTGGAGGAACCACGATGTTGAGGAAATGACCTGGGAGTTAGAATCAGAAGTGAAATCAAGGTATCCTTACCTCTTCGACATACCAGGTACGTACCCTAATTTCGAGGGCGAAATTTCATAAGAAGGGGAGGTTGTAAGACCTCAACTTTTATGAATAAAGGTGATTTTTCTATAAATATCATTTTTGAATATTATGGAATGAATTTGATATAATGTTATAGTTGTGGGTAATATTTATAAATTTTGCAAAGTCATGAAGTTGTTATATAATATTCGATTGGTCTGGGAATATTCGATAACTAAGACAATCATTGGTGGACCCTACAATGGAATTATTGTTTGATTGAGGAAACGACAAAATTATTTTATGAAAATAACTACGGAAGTTTTATCGTTAAAACATTGTTGAACTACTCATAGTAAAGTATACGAATGTCTGCGTGGTTGCATAGTAGCACACAGTATTAATGCTTACGTGAGAAGTCACTTCGGTTTTGTTCATTTATTGCTACAAATAATTGGCGATAAGATCTCACGTTATTTGATTCAATTATTGTCGATATTTTATATATTATTAAATCAATAATTGAGATGACAGAGTTATTAATATTATTATTTGTAATATTTACGATGTCTAGAAGTTCTATCAAGGAGAGGTTTGGTCACCTAATTACGCGCCAATAGGGAGAAATCCTTATTGGAAAGCCCCCCTTTCCTGGGAACGACCTGGTCGTTAAATACTGTGAGTTATAATAATGATGATAAATGTTGTTAAAAATATTGGAAATTTTTTTATGAAGTATTTGATATAAATTTTGCTTATTTTATGGACCCCCCATTAACCCATTTTTTCAAAATAATCGGTAGAAATTTTTAATATAATAATAGGTGGGGTCCACATTTGAAAATGTAAAATGGGAGATGGTTGATATGTTAGTCACGGGTAACATTATGGTGGGAGTAGTTATATATATAATATATATATGTTTTATAATATATATATATATATATATGATAATGTAATATTGGGTGGGGGTGGGATTCATGGTGGTACACGGGGGAGTACTATAGTGTATTATATACAATATATATATTATTGCATAGTATCATTCCATTCTCCTATAAATAGAAGCTCATTCCTTCATTATTTCTTACGAATTCACTGAAACTATAGAGAGAGAAACTATAGAGAGAAAGAAGAAAAGTATTCTGCTACTTCACTACTCCTATATCCAGTTTCTTCTAAGGTAAGGGGTATTATTTCTTTTGTATTCATAAAGAGAACTTCTGTTATTCCATTCTTTATTATTGTGTTGGAATAACCTATTTATGTGAAGTACCGCATACATGGTGAAATTCTTCTGTTATTCCATTCTTTACAATTATGTTGAAATAACCTGTCTATGCAAAGTACCGCATACATGGTGAAATTCTTACATTATTCCATTCTTTATTATTCTCATTGGAACATCCTATCTCAATGCTTTCACATGACACCCGGGTTCCATTATTTATTATTTTGTTAGAATAACTTGTCTCGTAAGGGCTCATCGCATGTCCGGTGATTTCTTTTGTTATTCCATTCTTTATTATACTCAATTTGGTTAAAGTTTTGACTTATACTCCATGAAATTAGTGGAATATCCTTGATATTTGCGCTTCATCCAAAGATATTTTCATGGAAATATTTTTACGAGCATTCTTGAATTTTACTTTACAAAGAAGTATCATGTTGACAATTTGGACGTTATTAGTTCTGGATAAATTAATTCTTGAACTTGTTTTATTGAATTCTTATATCATTGTCATCATCATCATGTTTATATTATGTTGAAAGTCATATGTGGCCTCAGAGTGCATAGATGGACTTGGTATGATTATGACTGTGGATTATTCTAAGTATAATCATGACCGTAATGTTATAAATGATGTGTTAAAAGTCCTCATTGGCTCGTAGTGCATTGATGGACAGTTGTTGGCATAATCATGACCATTGATGAATACACGAATATCCTTGGCCCGTAGTGCATGGATAATTTATGGTTGTGATACTAATGAATATCCTTAGTAGTAGTCAGTGGATGATGTGGATTATTTATTAAGTTGAGTCCCAAATATAAAAGTGATGAAAAACCTTTTAAATCATAAAAGATAGTAGATTTTATTCTCTACTTGACTCTTTTAATGGATTGTTTTTCATACCGCAGTTAAACTTGATGTTTGTTATATTGTATCAGTTTAACACTGTTGAAGGCTAACGATAATTTATTCTACATTATCTTAGTCATAATATTTCTTCTTGGGCTAGTTGAGCTCACCTTTTACTTTCATTGTTCTCTTGAAATGAGAACGTAGCGAGAGACTAGTCGGGGACCTGAGTGACTATCCGAGGATGATAGCATCAAGAGTCCTCACTATTCTATGAAATAGTGTGTTAATAAATGTATTGAGGACTTATTTTGAGTTTGAATACTGTCTAGAAGAAAATATTTGTATTAAAACTCACAGCTCATATTGTATATTTAAGATTGTATTTGGATTATATACCATGTATTTGGCGACTCAGAATAGGTGATGTATACCTATTTTGGGGGCGTCACAACTTTTATGTAAAGTACCATTGTAAGGTTGTGGTTGAGGCACCATGAGAGTTATATACATTTGTATTAAAACTCACAGTTTAACTATGGTCGTATTCTGCACGACAGTTCAACAGTTGTATAAATGAAGTTTGTAAATGTTTTTTATAGTGTGATATCTGACAACTCAGAATGGGTGATGTATACTTATTTTAGGGGTGTCACAAATGGTATCAGAGCTTAGGGATATGGTCGCTGGTAGAGATAAGAGTCTAGAACTAGGAGGGGAGAGACGAGTTATATACTTCGCTAGTGTATGACTTACCTAAGCTGAAATTGTTTACTTGAGAAGTTGACAAATTGTGATATGTCAATTAACCTTTGTTTTGAAGATATATTCTAGAATGATATCTGAAATACAGGAGATGAGCAATGGGAAAATCATGAAACAGAGGAAATAACCAGGAAGGTACAATCTGAAAAGAAAGCAAGGTATTCTCATCTCTTCGAACTACAAGGTACGTAAATTTCGAGGGCGAAATTTCATAAGTAGGGGAGATTGTGAGATCCCAAATTTTATGAAATAAAAATATTCAATTTTCTATTTTGGTAAATAGTTAAATTGATAAAAGTTTAAAGTTAAGGGTCATATTTGAAATTTTTTCAAAGTAAGCAAGTTGTCATAAAATTACCGGTAGTAAAAGAATAGTAATACGCATGGTTGCATAGTAGCACATGGTATTGATTATTGATGCTTATGTGAGAAGTCACTCAGTTATACTCAATTATTGCTATAATAATTGCTGCATCATATCTCTTATATTATTGATTCAATTATTGTCACAGTATCATCTGCATAATATGTTATATATTATTAAATCAATAATTGAGACTATTATTATTTACAATATTGACAATGTCTAGAAGTTCTGTCAAGTAGAGGTTTGGTCACCTAATTGTGCGCCAATAAGGAGAAATCCTTATCGGAAAGCCCTCTCTTTCTTGAGAACGACTTGGTTGTTAAATATTGTGAGTTATAATATTAATGAATGTTATTAAAAATAGAATTTTAGTTCGGAGTTGAATTTGGAGACGCGGACGTGATATTTGAGTTCGGAACGATGAAATTAGTAGAAATAGACTATAAACACAAAATTTGTTGGGGTTGACTTTTTGGTCAAAAAAGTCAACAGTTGACTTTTTCAAAAAAAGTCAAACTTTGAAATTTTAAAAATGAAATTTTTGAGAAAAATATTTCCATTGTGTTGGGATTGTTAGTGTTAGTGGAAATCGATATTTATTTCGATAATAATTGATGTTTGGAGGTTATATTGACTAATCGGGTAATTAATCGAATAAATGAGCAATTAATTGCTATTAATTCACATGATTATAACTATTTGTTCACATGTGTATACTATTGATTCACATTTATGTACTATTAGGGGAGGTCGTGCAAGATTGATAATACTTGCATGACTAAGTTAAACATAGAGGTATAGATGGAGATACTATACTGTAATTCGTATTTTCACATTATTATAACTATTAAGTCACATGAATGAACTATTAATTCACATGATTTACTATTATGGGAGGTGGTGCAAGTTTGATAATACCTGCAGGACTAAATTAAAAATGAAAGAAAAGTTGAAGGTATTGTACTGTAATATTTCGAGCCCCAAAACGTGCAATTATCGAAACTATATTTTCCTATAAATAGAAGCTCATTCTTCTTTCATTTTTCACCAATTCACAAAAGCTATAGAGCAATTATTATAGAGAGGAAGAAGAATAGAAGTCTGATACCTCTCTACTCCAGTATCCAGTTTCTTTCTAAGGTAAGGGATATTATTATTATAGTAAGGGGTATTATTTCTTTCAGATTCATGAAGAGAGCTATTGTTATTCCATTCCTTATTATTACATTGGAATAACTCAGATACGTGGACTACCGTATATACATGGTGAAATTCTTCATTATTCCATTCTTTATTATTATGTTGAATAACTTATCTATGCAATCTGCCGCATACATGGTGAAATTCTTATGTTATTCCATTCTTTATTATTCTATTGGAATAACTCTCGTCTGCAGGTGGTCTATCGCATGCTCGGTGAATTCTATTGTTATTCCATTCTTTATTATTACGCTTGGAATATCCTATCTGTGCGCGGTTTACACATGACCGGTTCCATTCTTTATTATTCTCGTTGGAATAACCTTTCTGCAAGGGCCTATCGCATGCCTCGGTGAATTTTGTTGTTATTCAATTCTTTATTATTCGTTGGAATATCATGTCTCATATGGTTACGCATGACCGGTTCCATTCTTTATTATTATGTTGGAATATCCTGTCTGTGCGGTTTACGCATGACCTGGTTCCATTCTTTATTATTCTATTGGAATATCCTGTCTGTGCAAATTATGCATGACCTGGTTGCATTCTTTATTATTTTGTTGGGATATCCTGTCTGTGAGGATTACGCTAGACATGGTTCCATTCTTTATTATTCTATTGGAATAACCTGTCTGTGCGGTCTATCGCATGCATGGTGAATTTTTTAATTATTCCATTCTTTATTATTCTGTTGGAATAACCTGTCTATGTGGATTATCGCATGCATGTTGAATGATCCTTTGTATTCATTCATTATCAAATTGTAGAAATGACCTGTCTACGTGGATGTATAGATTTGCAATTTCATAATTTTTCTGACCCTCAAAAATTCTGAAAAAATTTGAAATGATAATTTGATGAGTTTTCTATATTGTGTCCAAAGATGATGATTTTTGGATGTATAGATTAACAGTTATGGATTTTATGGAAAAATACTATTTTAAAAGTAAACCCTTATAACTCCTTGTGGTTAACTCCAAAATTGATGAAATTTTTATTGGGAGTACATGTATATATCAGGAGTATACCTGTAAATTTCGGAATTTGTAGACAAAAGTACAATTTATGATAAATGTCTAAATATTCGGCAGTTTTGGCCATATAAAAAATAGTAAATGAATTTTAAAAATTCTGAGAAAAATATATGTTCAATATGGGACTATATTCTACTAAATCACAAAAAAGAATAATTTTTGAGACTGATTTGGTATTTTTCATGAAAATGGTTTAGTTACAGACATATGAATTAAATATGTTATGTGAAGTTGAAAAATTGGTAAATAGGATTTTATGACTTGGAAATCCTATATAAGGTATATGCAGATTTTTGATGAGGGATTTGATCATTGGTGATGAAATCTTATGAGTATGGCATTTTTGAATGATTAAATGCATTATTTAGTAAAGTGTAAACAATTAAAATAAATTGTTTATAAGTTTAAAAAGTGATTAAAATATTATTATAATATTAATAATATTAAATTATGAGTTTATTAAGTGATTGATAATATTTGGATAAATTTAAAGTCTTTAATATTTATCGTTGTTTTCGTTTGATTAATGCTTATATCATTGTCATCATCTTCACGCTTATATTGTGATGAAAGTCATCTTTGGCTTATGTGCATAGATGGACTATTGATTATTAGTTTTACAGTTGTATATCTTTGGCTTACGTGCAAAGATGGACTGTTGATTATTGGTTTTACAGTTATATATCTTTGGCTTACATGTAAAGATGGACTGTTGATTATTGATTTTACAGTTGTAT
This sequence comes from Panax ginseng, assembly GCA_020205605.1. Classification (NCBI taxonomy): domain Eukaryota; kingdom Viridiplantae; phylum Streptophyta; class Magnoliopsida; order Apiales; family Araliaceae; genus Panax; species Panax ginseng. The sequence continues at coordinate 110,222,247 of CM035134.1, forward strand.
ATCTTTGGCTTACGTGCAAAGATGAACTATTGATTGATGAGTATCTTTGGCTTATGTGCATAGATGAACTGCTTATTGGTATGATTATGACTGTGGGATCATTCGGTATAATCATGACTCATAATGTTATAGATGATGTGGTAAAAGTCCTCATCGGCCCGTAGTGCATTGATGGGATGATTATTGTTATGATTATAACCAAGGATTATTCTAAGATAATCATGACCATTGATGATTACATGAATATCCTTAGCCGTAGTGCGAGGATGATTCGATGATGTGGATTATTTATTAAAATTTGAGTCTCAACGATAAAATATTGATTATACATTTTAATTAAGTAAAGAGATAGTAGATATCATGCTCTACTTGACTCTTCTAAATTACAGTTGTATGTCTTTGGCATGTAGTGCAAAGATGAATTGTTAATGAATATCTTTGGCCGTAGTGCAAAGATGAATTTATTAGTATGATTATGGGCAGGAATTGTGATTTGGTATAACCATGATTTTTGATATTTCAGGTGAAGATAGGTGATGAAAATTATCTTCGTCCTGGGTGCTAAGAGGAATTTAGAACCACAATTATGATTATGAGTTATTCATATAATTTTGGACAAGAACTGTTGATTGATGTTACAGGGATAAAACATTGTTGGTGGACTTTTAACATGGAGAAGATAATAGACCTTATGGTCTATTTAACTCTTCTAATGGATTGCTCGTTCCGCTGCAACTATGGTTGAAAAGTTTTATCATCTACCATATGTTCTAAATCTCTGATTTATTACTGATGAAGGCTATTGATGATGTAAATTATCTTTATTCATGATATTCTTTATCGGAAATTAGTTATGCTCACCCTTTTTGCTTCACAATTCCTTTCGGTAATAAGAGTGTAGTCGGGTTTGAGCGGGGTAACAGAAAATAGAATCATTGGTCTATAGTTTGCTGAGGTTCTCCTTAAATAGTATAGAAATAATTTTATTGAGAACTTTAGATAAGTGTGTTGTATTGTATACTTCATTTGATATTTAATTTTGGTGAACCGAATAGGGTGACGTGAAACCAACTTTGGAATGGTGTTTTGCCACTATCATACAAGATGTCTAATGACATACAACCTCCTCGTGTTATCATAAGACAGGGTTGTGCACATCCACTTGTGGAGTATATCTACAAGCACTACCTATATGATCTTGGAGTTTGTTTGAAATAAAATTCTCAATTGGAGAAAACGGAGATAACTATATGTCAAGAGAAGACTCACCATTGAGAAGACTCACCATTGATAGTAATCTTCTTGTTTTTTTTGGGACTATTGGGTCAACCAAGGATAATTCTGTGGACATATGATATCTATCATAACCTAGACGCATGGTCTCCCATGTACGAAGGTTTCCTTGAGTATTTTTCCAAAGATTTTAATTTCTAAAACAGTTATTGACTGTACTTTTATGTAAAGTACCATTGTAAGGTTGTGGTCGAGGCACCATGAGAGTTACATACATTTGTATTAAAACTCACGCTTAATCGTGGTCGATTCTCGCATTTACGCTTCAACAACAGATAAATGAAGTTTGTAAATGATTTTTATAGTGTGATATCTGGCGACTCAGAATGGGTAATGTATACCTATTTTGGGGGCGACACACTAATTATTTGACGTTTGTTTAAATCTAGGAGAATTAATGACAATTTTTCCAAAATTACCCCTCATTAAACTCTCTCTCCTTATCCCAACAAAACTCTCATTATCCCAACAAAAGATTTAAGGGTATTATAGACAATTGAGTACTGTGACACCCCGAAATCCAGGTATCTTCCAACCCGACAGATGGTGCTACACGGTACTCATGACTGTACATTCATTCTATTAAAACGACATCAAAATGTGTGTATCAACGATATTCTTATTACATTAATAATATTACATCTCGTTCCTAGGTTCTAAAACCATTACATTCTTTGTTCATCATTCTATAATATATATACAACTTACTAGTTTATTACAAGGTAAACTAATCATTCAGCTTCGTCTTGCCTCTATCCTTGTCAGATCCCTCAGTTCGTTTGGTCCTAGCTGCATTCATATGGTTCAAGCAAGTGTGAGCATAACAAGCTCAGCAAGTACAACAATTTCTTTTAAGCAACATGCTTGAAACATAGGAATCGTATATCTTCAATAACTGGATAATAGTTATGAAGTACTACCAATAGTTCAAAATAGCATTTCTTTTCCTTCAAAACGTTTTACAATAACAATATTCAGTAAAACATCAATTCGCTCAAGACCATAAGCGCCTATAATTCCTTTGAAAAGGACAACCCGACACTAAGTCCAGTAAGTCCCAGATAGCTTAGCTTCGAGCACTTCTGGGTGATCAGCCCATAGTACTCTATGTTGATCAACACTACATTCTTTAAACGTGTTTACGTTTAAGTTTTGGCAACCTCGCTTGCCCATCGAATAATCGATGAAAATACATTTGTTTATTAAAACTCAGGCTTACCTTGAATCCGTACCAAACAATTGGCGTAGGATAGGGTTAACAATTCTATATTGAAAGACTTGTAAATAAATCAATCAATCTTTAAGATTAGTCTAGCCGAGTCAAAACTGGCATCGACCCTTTCTTTAAAATCATTCATGCATCTTATAACATGAATCACAAAAAACTTGGCTAACACGAAGGTTAGACAAGCGTTTAAGAAAAACTTGCCTTCAGCGTCTGCTACAGTATAATAACTTTTCCTTTCAGTCTTTACGGTCTCTACAATATATAACCACATAACATACCACATTAGGTCATGAATGAATCTACATGATTCCTAATGAATCTTACCTTCATCTCAACCTAAATCCCGACTTAGATTGTTATTATTGGTTTTTACTTGCCATTATCTTTACATCATTCTTACCAACTTCTTTCTCTTCTATGTCTTACGTAGATTTACTTCATTAATCCAACTCGTTTTGAGTTAATCATCCTTCCTCGCGGCTTACTAACACCCTTACGTTATTAATCGAAACTCGATCATCATTTGTTAAGTACTCTTTATTGCATATCGTTTACGTTCACGTATTACTTAACAACTTTTAGTTGTAACTCTTAACATTATAGTCCTTAACATTATTGAATACGGTTCACGCTCCTTATACTTTTTTTACGTTCGTCACGCTTTAACTACTCATTAAACAACATTAAATTCCTAAAGTCATCACTATAATAGTGATTTAGGAAAGGTCTTATCATGTTCATTAAGTAATTACATAACCCATACTGGTATTGCAAACCATTGGATTCATAATCAACTTAGTCAACAAATTTCTATAGCTGGCTTAATACATTACGGTGTTCTCATTACGTTCATCTTCAATTGATTATTAACCTTAATCAACATGCATTAGTGTCTTACAAGTACCTTACAATGGTATGATTACATCTTAGTTCATTACTATCAAGTTCCCTTTCATTCTACACTTGAAAACATTCTTTATCACAAGACTTTGACCTGAAAGCCATGCGCCACCAATTACTCTCAGATTCATTGCATGCAGCATGAGTTAGCGAGATCTTAGAGGGTTTCGACCTCATGATTGCTGCCAGACTTTTAACTTGGACTTATTATTCTCTCTAACCAATAAGTTGCTTAACTTGAGAGGAGTTGGGAGAAATTTTATCAACCAACAAATGAAGTGAGGCTTCTCTATTTATAGGAAAACCAAAGTGAGGACATTTTTGTCCAAAGCCAATCCCACCTCCTTAATCACCTCCTTACTATTCCTAGCTTAAGCACTAAGTTAACTTGCTAGCTACATTAATTTCTTGTTCACCACAACACTTGGTCATCAAGTCTACTTGGTCATTAAGCCACTCCACCTCCTTACTATTCATTATCTAGCTTATTAAGTAAACTTGGCCACCACACTTAAGCACTTTACTTAGCTTTTAAGTTTGCTTGCTCATTACATAACTTATCTCTTGCTTAGCCACCAAGCATAAGCACTTTACTTGGCCACCACTTGACTTATCCATTGCTTAATCATTAAGTTTACTTGCTCATCACAACACTTGATCACCACACAAAGTTCTTGTCCATCAAGTCTACCCACATTAACATGGTTTGCTCCATGGATCCTCCTAACCCAATGGATTCTTACTTTGGGCTTCTCATTAATTTACATTAGACTTAACATTACAAATATTTGGACTTAAACATTAATTCGTATTGGGCTTTATTATTATCCCAATTGGACATTACAATTTCCTACACAATTCTACAAGTCCATTACATTTGGCTTAAAGCCTTAGACGATATAATTTACGTGATTAATCTCAGATTCTAACTCAGTATACTTATTCACATACGACATACCATCATTTATTCATATCAGATAACACCTCGTATTATACTCATTCATTATTTCGTAATAATACTTACATATAATACAATCATTTCTTTAATTCATTAATCGTGATTTAAATTCCTTCTAAATTCACTTTCCTAACCGTTAGGTTTTAAGTCCATGAGTAAAAAATCGCGTTTGCCATAATCGAAATATTATTGGATATTCCATCTTGTCTTAGAATTCTATCATTACGTATTTTTTCTAAGTTCAAAAATAATTCCCGAGCAAAATGCGTGAATAGTGTTTTTCAAAAAATTTCTCGAAAAGTTTTTATTTTCGTCTTGGAAATTCAAACACTTTAATTCTATCACGTAGCCAAAATACTACGACGTGTTCCAATATGTCTAGGTCATAAAACGACCTTCAATTAGCTTACTCACATAAATAATGAATTAAATTCATTTAATAAAAATAAAAATTTAATTCTCAAAAATCCAAATTTTCTGGGGCATTATAAGTACTATATTTAATGTTTTTCAATCATTATCTTAATTCTTGTGCCCACCTCTAAAACGTCAAATAATTAGGGACGAAGGGAGTAATTTGGATATTGAGCCTCCAAATGCCACACGTGCTCCTTAGAATTGAACCCAACATCCTTACGTTATTAATCAAAACTCGATCATCATTTGTTAAGTACTCTTTATTGCATATCGTTTACGTTCACGTATTACTTAACAACTTTTAGTTGTAACTCTTAACGTTATAGTCCTTAACATTATTGAATACGGTTCACGTTCCTTATACTTTACGTTCGTCGTTTAACTACTCATTAAACAACATTAAATTCCTAAAAGTCATCACTATAATAGTGATTTAGGAAAGGTCTTATCATGTTCATTAAGTAATTACATAACCCATACTGGTATTGCAAACCATTGGATTCATAATCAACTTAGTCAACAAATTTCTATAGCTGGCTTAACACATTACGTTGTTCTCATTACGTTCATCTTCAATTGATTATTAACCTTAATCAACATGCATTAGTGTCTTACAAGTACCTTATAATGGTATGATTACATCTTAGTTCATTACTATCAAGTTCCCTTTCATTTTACACTTGAAAACATTCTATACTATCAACACTTTGATCAGCCATGCGCATTTCACTAATTACTCAGATCTTCTTGCTTATGGCCGCTGAGTTAGCGATATCTGAGGTTCCAACCTCGCCCTGCGGCGCGGGCTTTTAGGCTTGGAGTCGCGCCGCGGCGCAGACTCTGTGCCTCAAACAGTTTGTGCAGTTTGAAATTTTAGCGAACTTCCCGGACGCATAACTTCTTCGTTTTAAGTCTGAATTGGTCCGTTCAAAAGCCTACGATTCATAAATTTTATACTCTATGCGTTCATGCAAGAATTTTATCTATTTGACTTTGTCTGCTAAAAATTCACCTATTAGTTCATTTTTAACGAAAACTATAAATGTTCGTGAACGTTCAACGCTCGTTTCTTCGTTCTAAGTCGGAATTCGGTCATTTTCAAGTCTACAACTCTATAATGCCAATATAACTTGTCTCCATTGAAAACCAATGTTTCCAAACTCAAACACAAAATACAACTTCCATTCCGAGAATTTCACGAATTCGACGATTAACGTCCAATCGTGTGAATTCCGGCATAACTTTGCTACTAACGATTTGATCATTGTTCTAAATGGATTCTAGCCATCATATAAACATTTCAAGCTACTTATTACATTAACTTACTTTAAATTAGGTTTTTGACTTATTCTTCATAAGTTCATGTCTTATCAACTTATAACCTTTATGATTTCATTTACTTATGACTTATTATTGATTTAAGTCCTTTACTCAATGTTCTCATATCATATCCAACATACTAATATCTTGACATACATACTTCATTAACTTATTGACATGATAAGTTATTACTTGTTAGTTATTAGTCTATAACTTATAAAAGTATAACTACTTATGATTTTACATCACATGACTTATCATAGCTTAAATCTTTTAACCATCATCCTTGCTTCTTACTATCATACAATCTTATTAAAGTAAACATATGAGAAGTTCATCTAAGTTTCTCATGAGTTCACAACTTAATTAAGTTTGAATTACTTATTCATGACTTATACGGCTTATTAAGACTTAAGCTCTTTGATTACTCATTCCTTAGCATACATGTTCTACCACTACTAATCTCCCTACCAATGGAAGAGAAAGAGTTTAATGGTTTAAGTTCTTACCCTTGAATATCACTTGACTAAGCTTTAATCTCCTTCTTGCTTCTTGAAAATCTCCTAATGGAAGTTTGACTTATAAGTGCTTATTCTCTATAACCAATAAGTTGCTTAACTTGAGAGGAGTTGGGAGAAATTTTATGACCCAACAAATGAAGTGAGGCTTCTCTATTTATAGGAAAACCAAAGTGAGGGCATTTTTGTCCAAAGCCAATCCCACCTCCTTAATCACCTCCTTACTATTCCTAGCTTAAGCACTAAGTTAACTTGCTAGCCACATTAATTTCTTGTTCACCACAACACTTGGTCATCAAGTCTACTTGGTCATTAAGCCACTCCACCTCCTTACTATTCATTATCTAGCTTATTAAGTAAACTTGGCCACCACACTTAAGCACTTTACTTAGCTTTTAAGTTTGCTTGCTCATTACATAACTTATCTCTTGCTTAGCCACCAAGCATAAGCACTTTACTTGGCCACCACTTGACTTATCCATTGCTTAATCAATAAGTTTACTTGCTCATCACAACACTTGATCACCACACAAAGTTCTTGCCCATCAAGTCTACCCACATTAACATGGTTTGCTCCATGGATCCTCCTAACCCAATGGATTCTTACTTTAGGCTTCTCATTAATTTACATTAGACTTAACATTACAAATATTTGGGCTTTAACATTAATTCGTATTGGGCTTTATTATTATCCTAATTGGACATTACAATTTCCTACACAATTCTACAAGTCTATTACATTTGGCTTAAAGCCTTAGAACGTATAATTTACGTATTAATCTCGTATTCTAACTCGTATACTTATTCACATACGACATACCATCATTCATTCATACTCGTATAACACCTCGTATTATACTCGTATTCATTATTTCGTACAATACTTACATATAATACAATCATTTCTTTAATTCATTAATCGCATTTAAATTCCTTCTCGGAATTCACTTCCCTAACCGTTAGATTTTAAGTCCACAGGCGAAAAACTGTGTTTCCCATAACTGAAATATTATTGGATATTCCATCTTGTCTTAGAATTCTATCATTACGTATTTCCCGGAAGTTCAAAAATAATTCCCGAGCAGAAATGCGTGAATAGTGTTTTTCGAAAAATTTCTCGGAAAATTTTTATTTTCTTCTTGGAAATTCAAACACTTTAATTCTATCACGTAGCCAAAATACTACGACGTTCCAATATGTCTAGGTCATAAAACGACCTTCAATTAGCTTACTCGCATAAATAATGAATTAAATTCATTTAATAAAAATAAAAATTTAATTCTCAAAAATCCAAATTTTCTGGGGCGTTACACTCTTCCCCCCTTATAAGGATTATGTCCCCAGAATCACGCTAATAATACATACACCATTTGAGGAAATATTTTTTCATCATTTTAAATTTCAAATTCCCACAATGCTTCTTCGACATTGTGGTTCTTTCATCTCACCTTCAACGAAGGTATTATCTTATTCTTCATGACTTATCACTTCCTATCAATAATCTGAATTGGAAGTTTAAATACTTATTGACACATTACGTTATCTTCCTCTGATTAATTCTTCTTTTAACTTTAAAATTATTTGAAACTCAAATTCCTCCTTCAAACAACTTGATCTTCTCTTCATCCTACATCCTCTTCTTCATCCGCTTGCATTCCTCATTACCTAGTTATACTTAATTAATGCGTCCCATTATCGTAGATTGAGTCTACGTTGTGGATAACATTTCTACCACTTCATTCTGTAATTTAACTTCTAACTTCATTCTTGCCATTTCCGTTATTAACTCATTCTGAGTTGTTAACATCGATAGCTTTTCCTTACCCTTCCTACTTAACGCGTCGGCTTCTACATTAATTTTCCCGGATTGATATAACATATCAACGTCATAATCTATCATCCATTCTAATTACTTTCTCTACCTCATATTCAACTCCTTTTGTGTGGAGATATATTTCAAACTCTTAGAATCCGTGTATATCTCACACTTCTCCCCGAATAAATACTATCTTCAGATTTTTAATTCAAAAATTACAGCTGCCAATTTTAGATCATGAATAGGATAAACCTCCTTATAATCCTTTAACTGGCGTGATGCATACACAATGACTTTGTCATACTACATGAGCATGCAATCTCGTCATCTATGCGAAACATCGAGATACAATACAAAATTCCTCGTATTATCTGATAGAGACAATACAGGTACCTCACTTAACTTCCCTTTTTAGTTCCTAAAAACTATTTTCTCACTTCTCATTCCCAACATACTTCTTAATAACAACTTTGTCTATCACTTTAAGCTACTATTCACACGTAGTGAATTCCGTATCCAACTTCTCTCTCCGTAGTGTTTCTCACACTATCTCCAAATGTTCAACGTGATCTTCTGACGTCATAAATTAGACTAGAATATCACCAATGATCATTGCTACACCCTCATCCAAATATTATTTGAACACCTGTGACGCTAATGGTACTTTCAAACATAGCACCTCACAAGGGGTACCTATCAATTTGCCACCAACTTGCTCGGTAGCCCTCTACAAAAGCCAAATTTCCATACACTAGTCAACCTAAACGACATAACCGGAGACTCATAATAACCATAATGAGTTCTCGAACGCCGCCTTAGGTACATTCTCCTTCTTCCTTACTTTCAACCGACTATACCCCTCTGACGCAACTCTATCTTTAGAAAAATTCTTTTGCCTTCTTCAACCGATCAAATAAATCATCGATCCCGGCCATTGGTATTTATTCTTAACCGCTTAACTTACTCCTATTACGATAGTCGATACATAATCGTAACGACTCATCCTCTTCATTAACATCCTCCTAACTTGCGTCATAGCTAGACAACAAGAGCGTCGCGATATTCTATTACCGTAAATTACTACCTTGGATTTTGAAAACCGAAGATTCATACTTTTATTCTAACAATTTATTAAAGTTCTATGGTTAATCAACCCATTCATACTGAGAATTACTTCAAATTCTCTTAATTTATCAGTACTTATCTACCGATACTTGCTTACATTCCTTATTCGTGAAGCCATTTCCACGAATATAATTAACGAAAGTTATTTCCCCATTCTCTACCGTAATGTTTAAAGATACTTAAAATCCCTTTCAGACAGACTCCTAGATGAGTCTTTCCACATGTCTTACACACTTTGATCTTACGCTTAGGATCCCCTTGTCCCACTCTAATATTCCCGGAGTAAAAATTCTTTCTTTTTGGCTTATTGCCACTGGCATTCTCTACCTTGGTTCCTCCCTTTCCCCTTGCTCTTATTCTCCCTCTCTTTGTGATATTGAGTCAACGCCTCACTACCATCCTCGGTTATAATCACCTTTTCCAAAATGGTCCCACAGGAAACACTCTGGAACACAGAAATCCTACTATAGAGCCAGGGTTTCAGGCCCTGCTCAAACCTACGAGCCTTCCTCTCCTCAGTGTCCACTTGGTGCGGAGCAAACCTTGCCAATTCATTGAACCTGGCTGCATACTGGGGAACCGTCATGTCCCCTAGTTTAAGTTCTAAGAACTAAATCTCCATCCTCCCTTATATGCTTGTAGGGAAATAATTCTCGAAGAAAACCTTCTTGAATTGTTCCCATGTTACCGCATCTGTTCTAGCCCCACCTTAGTGAGCCTCCTACAAAAAGTTGGCTTCCCCTTTCATTATGTAAGTCGCAAAAGAAATCTTTTACACCTCACCTACGTTTGTAATAACAAATGCCTTCTTTATTTCCTTTACCCATGTCTGGGCTTCTAATGGGTTCGTTGTTCCTTTGAACTTCGGTGGACCTATGCTTTTAAATTCTTTAAAGGTAGTCGTTCTGGCTACCCTAGGTTTCGTAGGTACTCTACCCCTGGTTTAGTTAAATGCAGCCGTTAATAAATTAACGAACTCTTGCATAGGGTTGTTTTGACCCCCTTAATTTTTCCTTACGTGATTCCGCTTCCTAATTACATTGTCTTCTCCTTGATTAAATCAATAGCATTCCATCATTATCTACTAATTAATTCTTTATTAACCGTCACATAACAACTCATATCATCACAAAGCACATTAAATAAAATATTCATTATATTCATATGCTTCTTCATAGTCAAAACTATTTACAATTTGCTTTCATAGCCAAAGGCTATTACATTTCGATCCCACAATTGAACTTTTCAAAAGTTAGGATTTAAAAAGACTACCTTATTATTTAAAAGAGGGTTTTACGTCACTACACATATATTTATAACTCTAGCTTTCTAATAATGCATAACAACGTCTTCGTGTTTCTCATTCGCAATCTTCGCTACAATATCCCGACTAATAGTATGTCGAGTCTGTCCCGACTCTATGGAATAACAAGCAACTCTAAGCTTGAAATCTTTATGAGCACTCTCATGGATGTAAGACATCCGTGCTATCTTCCAGTCCTTCTCCCCTAATTCTTTACAAAGTTCTACCACCTCGTTCATATAATCCCTAGCCTTATTTATCATGAGCATCTTCTCATCATGCTCAGACTCAAAATCTGCTTCTGCAGACTACTTCGCTTCATAAAGAGCACTAATCTCTTCATTCTGATTTTGCACAAATGTACTAAGTTGTACATTCCTGTCAAGCACTGCCAGATACAATGATCTCATTGCATCTGGAGGCATTGACTCTAGTGTAGGTACCATCGTATTAACCGAGGTTACCTCAATTTCCTCCTCCTCATAGTCCATCATATTAAGATATGACGCTATATCCATATCTCCCTCGGAGTAGTCTTCCTCAGAAAAGTACTCCACTATCTCCGACTCCTCTAAAATCACTAATGGTACCTCACCACCCAAGATAGGTACACTGTGCTCTACTGTTTCACAACTTCTTCGCTCATCGCATGTATATCTCTATACATCAAGCTATCGATCGACATCCTTCACTAACACATAACATGTTGATTAGTACATACACACAATAGTATAAGCACAAATTACATTTACTTTATTTAGGGTTACTTTCCATCTTTTAAATCTTTAGATCGAAGTTTCCTCAATACCTTACTAACTCATTCGTCAGAAGTAAAGCTTGAGTTTACTTCCTTCTTGACTTTTCTTCCTTAACGAGGATATTAGCCTGAGGTTCTTCCCCTTAAGTTTTATAACCTAATGCTTTGATACCAACCTATGACGCCCCAAATCCGGGTATCTTTCAACCCGACAGATGGTGCTGCACTACGGTACTTCGTGATTGTACATTCATTCTATTGAAACGACATCAAAATGTGTGTATCAACGATATTCTTATTACATTAATAATATTACATCCCGTTCCTAGGTTCTAAAACCATTACATTCTTTGTTCATCATTCTATAATATATATACAACTTACTAGTTTATTACAAGGTAAACTAATCATTCAGCTTCGTCTTGCCTCTATCCTTGTCAGATCCCTCAGTTCGTTTGGTCCTAGCTGCATTCATATGGTTCAAGCAAGAGTGAGCATAACAAGCTCAGCAAGTACAACAATTTCTTTTAAGCAACATGCTTGAAACATAGGAATCTTATATCTTCAATAACTGGATAATAGTTATGAAGTACTACCAATAGTTCAAAATAGCATTTCTTTTCCTTCAAAACGTTTTACAATAACAATATTCAGTAAAACATCAATTCTGGCTCAAGACCATAAGCAGTTCATAATTCCTTTGAAAAGGACAACCCGACACTAAGTCCGTAAGTCCGGCATAGCTTACGAGCACTTCTGGGTGATCAGCCCATAGTACTCTATGTTGATCAACACTACATTCTTTAAACGTGTTTACGTTTAAGTTTTGGCAACCTCGCTTGCCCATCAAATAATCGATGAAAATACATTTGTTTATTTAAACTCAGGCTTACCTTGAATCCGTACCAAACAATTGGCGTAGGATAGGGTTAACAATTCTATATTGAAAGACTTGTAAATAAATCAATCAATCTTTAAGATTAGTCTAAATTTTGAGTCAAAACTGGCATCGACCCTTTCTTTAAAATCATTCATGCATCTTATAACATGAATCACAAAAAACTTGGCTAACACGAAGGTTAGACAAGCGTTTAAGAAAAACTTGCCTTCAGCGTCTGCTACAGTATAATAACTTTTCCTTTCAGTCTTTACGGTCTCTACAATATATAACCACATAACATACCACATTAGGTCATGAATGAATCTACATGATTCCTAATGAATCTTACCCTTCATCTCAACCTAAATCCTGACTTAGATTGTTATTATTGGTTTCGGCTTGCCATTATCTTTACATCATTCTTACCAACTTCTTTCTCTTCTATGTCTTACGTAGATTTACTTCATTAATCCAACTCGTTTTGAGTTAATCATCCTTCCTCGCGGCTTACTAACACCCTTACGTTATTAATCGAAACTCGATCATCATTTGTTAAGTACTCTTTATTGCATATCGTTTATGTTCACGTATTACTTAACAACTTTTAGTTGTAACTCTTAACATTATAGTCCTTAACATTATTGAATACGGTTCACGTTCCTTATACTTTTACGTTAAATGCTTAACTACTCATTAAACAACATTAAATTCCTAAAGTCATCACTATAATAGTGATTTAGGAAAGGTCTTATCATGTTCATTAAGTAATTACATAACCCATCTTCGTATTGCAAACCATTGGATTCATAATCAACTTAGTCAACAAATTTCTATAAATTTGGCTTAATACATTACTTGTTCTCATTACGTTCATCTTCAATTGATTATTAACCTTAATCAACATGCATTAGTGTCTTACAAGTACCTTACAATGGTATGATTACATCTTAGTTCATTACTATCAAGTTCCCTTTCATTCTACACTTGAAAACATTCTTTCTTCATCAACACTCTTGGACCGAGTGCCACATGCCACCAATTACTTCACTCAGCATTTTCTTGCTGCAAATGAGTTAGCGATATCTTAGGTTTCGGCCTCATGCAAAGACACAGGCTTTAGGCTTGGACTGCTTATTCTCTCTAACCAATAAGTTGCTTAACTTGAGAGGAGTTGGGAGAAATTTTATCAACCAACAAATGAAGTGAGGCTTCTCTATTTATAGGAAAACCAAAGTGAGGACATTTTTGTCCAAAGCCAATCCCACCTCCTTAATCACCTCCTTACTATTCCTAGCTTAAGCACTAAGTTAACTTGCTAGCTACATTAATTTCTTGTTCACCACAACACTTGGTCATCAAGTCTACTTGGTCATTAAGCCACTCCACCTCCTTACTATTCATTATCTAGCTTATTAAGTAAACTTGGCCACCACACTTAAGCACTTTACTTAGCTTTTAAGTTTGCTTGCTCATTACATAACTTATCTCTTGCTTAGCCACCAAGCATAAGCACTTTACTTGGCCACCACTTGACTTATCCATTGCTTAATCATTAAGTTTACTTGCTCATCACAACACTTGATCACCACACAAAGTTCTTGTCCATCAAGTCTACCCACATTAACATGGTTTGCTCCATGGATCCTTCTAACCCAATGGATTCTTACTTTGGGCTTCTCATTAATTTACATTAGACTTAACATACAAATATTTGGACTTAAACATTAATTCGTATTGGCCTTTATTATTATCCCAATTGGACATTACAATTTCCTACACAATTCTACAAGTCCATTACATTTGTCTTAAAGCCTTAGAACGTATAATTTACGTATTAATCTCGTATTCTAACTCGTATACTTATTCACATACGACATACCATCATTTATTCATACTCGTATAACACCTCGTATTATACTCGTATTCATTATTTCGTACAATACTTACATATAATACAATCATTTCTTTAATTCATTAATCGCATTTAAATTCCTTCTCGGAATTCACTTTCCCTAACCGTTAGGTTTTAAGTCCGCAGGCAAAAAACTGCGTTTGCCATAACTGAAATATTATTGGATATTCCATCTTGTCTTAGAATTCTATCATTACGTATTTTTCGGAAGTTCAAAAATAATTTCCGAGCAAAAATGCGTGAATAGTGTTTTTCAAAAAAATTCTCGAAAAGTTTTTATTTTCGTCTTGGAAATTCAAACACTTTAATTCTATCACGTAGCCAAAATACTACGACGTGTTCCAATATGTCTAGGTCATAAAACGACCTTCAATTAGCTTACTCACATAAATAATGAATTAAATTCATTTAATAAAAATAAAAATTTAATTCTCAAAAATCCAAATTTTCTGGGGCATTATAAGTACTATATTTAATGTTTTTCAATCATTATCTTAATTCTTGTGCCCACCTCTAAAACGTCAAATAATTAGGGACGAATGGAGTAATTTGGATATTGAGCCTCCAAATGCCACACGTGCTCCTCAGAATTGAACCCAACTTGGGTTACCCAAGACCTCCCATTTGAAATTTTGATCAAAAGACCACTCAAGCACCACATATCAACTGTTTTGTACTAATTCAATTTATTATTATTATTATTATTATTATTATTATTAATTAGAAAAACTAATAATAATAATGACATTTAAACAAATTACAAATTATATTTAAACAAATTACAAAGTTACAATTAGAAAAACTAATAAAATTATTTACACAAATTAAAAAATTACACTTAGGTGAGCCACATTAATAATTGAAAACTCATTTATAATTGACAAACACATAATAACTAATGTTTAAAAATAAATATTATTTGTATAAAACTTAAAATTAAAATTTAGAAAATGATTAATATTTTTGCAAAATTAGTAAAATTTCATCTAAGGCATATATTTACAATAAATAATTACATAAAAAATAAAAATAAAACTATTATTAAAAATACAAGACATTAATTAAATTAAAAGAACAAAAGACTAATTCAAAAATACAAAACACCTTTAAAAAATCAAAAAAAACAACCATTGAATGACGGGTTGGATTAGGTCTCCGGAAACACACAATATTGCATCAAATACTAGATAAAAATAATAAAGATAAAAATAATAAGGAAAGCTGTTAAGAATATCTGGACCATCTCAACCCAGTTAGATTAGATATTTATTTATACTATTGCCAATGGAGATGGGTCTCGAACTGGGAAAAGTTGATTTCATAATCAGATCCAATCTCTTTAAACCAGAATTCAAACATAAACTCCTCTACTGACATAACAGTGAAGGATCCTTGAGCCAAAGTCACCAGACTGAACATAAAAGGCCAGCAAAATAATTTCGAGAAAGTTCACGTTAGAACTAGCGAAGCTTATGAATAGAATTATGGAAGGAGAGAATAAGTGGGTCGCAAGAAGGAGAGGTTAAGATGGCTGCCGATGTGTGGATGGACAGGGTTGCGCTTTATTTTGAGAGAATTAATGCCCTAATTAGGTGAGGGTTCTTGTTAATTGGAAATTTGGGGAAGAATGAATAAATTAATTTTTATTTTATGAGTTTGATTTGGGGGAAGATGACTTAAATCTGGCTACAAGACTATTATGGGGAAAAGAAAAGAAAATTTTGAAAAGGAAAGGAAAATGGGAATTTATGAAATGATTGGATAAGAGAAAAGAAGAGGGTTATTCCGCAATGATTGGATGTGAGAGAAAAAAATTAAGTTTTTTTGTTTATTACGAGTTTAAATAATTTTATTAGTATTTTTAAGTAATTTTTAATTTATTTAAATAATGTTATTAGTTTTTTAAGTATAATGATTTAATTTGTAATAATATTTATATTTGTTTTTAATTTGTGTAAATAATTTTTATTAATTTTTTTAATTGTAACTTTGCAATTTGTTTAATTGTCATTATTTTCTTATACTATTTTAGCATATTTTATTATAATATATTTTATTTTATTTTTTAATTTTATAAATTTAATTGATCTTAAGATTAAAGTTTTCTCATTTTTTTTTATTGGAGAAATTGATTGCTTAAGTATAAAACTGATTTGTTGGGTAAACAAAACAATCAAGCATTTGTTGATGGGATGGTCTTTTGACTAACATTTTAAATAAGCAAAAAGTCTACTAGGATAGAAATATGGACAGAAATATTAGACAGAAATATATTTAATTTTTATTTATTTATATTTTGATTTTTAATAGAGATAAAATATACATAAATGAAAGTTAAATACTAGCATGTAAGCGGTGACTAGTGAGCAATATGTGAGTGGTTTTTACGTGCAATAGTACTTAATTGAATACGTAAAGTCTTATAATTGCATTGTCGTCTTTTTCCACCGTGTCATCCATTGCTTCGTCCGCCAATTTGCGCTTCTGACAAAATTATACGCGTATGCACCAGAGTATATGTGTACGGCGCCAAGTTCTCAATTATCAGTGAAAAATGGTGAGTCTTTCTCTCTCTTCCAGTAACAAAACAATCCCATTTTCAAGTTCAACAAAAAAGGTATCTAAATATTTCTGTTTCTCTTTCGGATTTTGCAGGGGAGTAGAAGTAGTGAGGAATCCGAGAAGAAGCTAATAAAGCTCTACTCTCATTTCTTGAGTTCTTGCTCTTGGCGGGTTCGTATAGCTCTCCGCTTGAAAGGTCTATTCCTATTCATCTCTTTTCTCTTTTCAACTCAGTGATTTTTCATGGGAATTGGAAATATTCATAGAAAAAAAATTGGGCGGAGATGAAGAATTGAGGAAGTTTAGTGGGAGTGAAATTGAGGAGAGAGAGAGAGAGAGAGAATTATTTTTTGTAATTTCGTTTCATTCAATTTATGATACAACCCAAATCTTATAATTTTGAAGAAGATAGTTGATAGCTTTAATTTGTTTTGAGTACCCAATTGCTTCAAGTACTATATTATTAGTTAGAATGTATGAACCGCCGATTTTGTGAATTATTTCTTGGGTGGTAAACAGGGCTTGATTATGAGTACATAGCAGTTAATTTGCTCAAAGGGGAGCAATTTACTCCTGGTGAGAATTCCTTTTCTTTGTTTGTTGTATGGAACACTGGAAATCAGTATACTTGCTAATTGTATCGATTATGTAAGATGGCAGGGAACTACAAAACCTAGACTGCGGATTGTGTAGAGTTTTAGTCAATTGAGTATGACAAGGTAAATGTGGAAAGTTAGGTCGATACTTTTAGAACATGGTAGCTGTTACCCAAACGAAGGCCTCAGAGTTTTGAATACTTTCTGGCCAATATTGTGTCCATTCAGGATGTAACATCTCATCACATTTTACCCAGCTATTCATGTATGTGCCTGCATCTCATGACCACATGTTTATATTCAACATTCAGCAAGGGCAAATATCAAACTCCACTAACTATAGCTGATTTTCTTCATTCATGCCTTAAAAAAGGAAATCTAGTCAAAAGGAATCTTTAGGATGTCACAGTTATATATCCTGAATGGCCTCATTCACTCAGAAGAATGAACAACCACATTCTAGACCATATAACCTGAACAGTCACTAATAAGAAGGGACTGCGAAGTTGAGTGATGAAAAAGAACATGGTTTTACATTATGTGACATATACACCAACTTATGAAATATGCATCTAAGCTTTAGTAAATGAGAAATGGACAATTAAGAATTCCGAAGGATATCAGTTACTTGTTTTTAAGCTTCTATGACAGCATGCTTTCTTTCATTTTCATTTTCTTTTCTTATTATTTATTTATTTATTTAATTTTTTATTTTTATTTTATTTTATTTTATTTTTTTTTTTTTTTTTTTTGGGGGGCTTGCATCTTATGAATTGGCTAAAATCACCCGAGTTTCCAAGGTATTGAAATTCAAAACACTTGGATGCCTCAGAATTGTGTCAATATGAGAATTTTGACAGCATACTGACCATAATGTTTGGAAGTAACTGCAAGCCTCTTAATTCTTTCATACGGAAGATCTTGTTAAATTACCTCCTTAATTTCAAGAAAGATTAAAGTTCTAATTCACACTTAAACTTCAATATCATAGTCCCTGATGTTTGACTCAAAAGTAGCATAGAAGTTGTATTAGCTACCTGTGCTGCGGAATGCACTGGCAATTTTATAGTACTTGTCATGGGCGTTGCACCACTCAACGTATCTTAACTTTCTTCAATGCTCTTTACTGTTTATTATACCTTTAAGTTCCGATTGTTTGTATCTTTGCATAAACATATTTCATTTGGCCTGACCCCTATTATATGTGGAGTATCTTTCATTGGGTTTGTGAGGTGTTGAAGGAAGGAAGGATCCTAAGATGCTTTGGAAATCTAAGATCTAGACTGTTTTTTGGTATCCAGACTGAGCGTAATGCTCAACTTTTTTAGAGATAGCTAGTTATCTTTTGCTTTGCTATCTCATTTTTGCTTCTGTATGTGCCTCTGCCATGCTCGACTTTATGGATCTTTGTAGAGATTGGAGATCTGCCTCTTTTGAGTGCTATCTTTTTTTATTTCTATTTGTTAAAGGGCGTTTAGACTCTTTATTACTTAATGCCTGTATTCTCTGTTTTCATCTAATTTCTTCTTTGATAAAAAAAATGTATTTTATCACTTATCAATAGTGAATAAATAAATAAAAGGTAATTCATACCACAATGTCATTCTTAACTTTTTAACTCTGATGCGCTTTCTCGTTTCTCCACATGAATTGGTTCATACCAACTTTTTTTTTATCCTGTTTTAATTATTTTACGTAAATAGGATTTTGTGGACTATGATTGTTGTGACTCATATTATTTTGTGTTTATGATAGATAAGTTTTTACATCTTTAAGAAATGGACAAATTGCAAACATAGCGGACCGAGACCAGTCCCTTTTTTGTGATGCCCCAACCAGCCTTTCTGTTTCAATTTGACTTCTTCTACCACATGCCTTGCTTGTACCACAACTTCAAAAATCTCAAACCACTCAATTTTCTGGTTTGGGTCTTATCTACTAAAATCTAAACTTTAAATAAATTGTTTCTTTTGCATATCCGAAATATGTACAACATAAGTCATTGGTTATGCAGTATAAATTTAATTTGTTCCTTATATTATACTCCCTCCGTTCCTCAAGTTTGATTTCATTATCATACCCTACTATTGTACTAATAATTTAGAGGTACAAGTGAACAAAAATATTTTCTTAATATTCGCGAATTTTGTAAATGAGACTCTTTTTGTGGCACGGATAAAATATTATATATTTTTTTAAAAATCTCTCCCACTTAGCTTTGTGAGATTAATCTTTAACCACATAGAAAATAGGCCAACTTTTGGGTACCAACTCCAGATGCGTAGAGCTCAGACTTGTGAGTAATTACTTTTGCAAAAATGTCCTTTTTGATATTCTTCTACATTTGGAGTATAGAGTTCTTAAAGGTAAATCCGATTGGTATGGTGCCTGCTCTGGTGGATGGTGACATAGTACTTGCCGACTCTTTTGCCATCTTAATGGTGTGTCCTAGCATTAATTTTCCATCTTCAGTCTACGATTCATATGCTATTCCTATGATCATTCATATCCCTAGTTTTTCCATATTGTTTCCGAATAGTGTTTTTTACGTGCAGTATTTGGAAGAGAAGTATCCTCAATATCCATTGTTGCCTTATGATCTCCAGAAAAGAGCAATAAATTATCAGGTAAATGCATTTGCTTTCATATTGCCTTCATTATTAGTGCTCAATTACATACCAGAATGAAAACTCCAATAAAATTAAACAAGCTAAGTAGGGCTAGTTTTTGTTGTTTTGAAAATAATTTCTGCTGAGAAATCTGACAAGGGTATTTATTTTTATATCTGGACTTTTGATGACTAAATAATGGATAGTTAAAGTGGATACTTAATGATGTGTATGGTTGTGGTTGGTTGGGCGTACCCATGTATGATGGATCATCAACCATAGCCTTTTGTATGTTTAGCATTACTCAGACCATTATTATAAAATGTCTGTCAAACCAAAATCTTCAACTAAGCGTCTAAAAGCAAGTTATATTACTTTATTATTCACTTAAGATATTCTCTATTCCTTAAAATTGTTACCTACTTTGCGAATTACAGAGAATACTCCCATAGAACACTATTTAATTAAATGGATAAAATTATAAATTACGAGCATTCAGAAGAACTTCATCTCTTGGACAACCAATACCTCCAAAGTTGTCATCAGGAGTGCACATCATGTGGACCTCGCTTTGGAATCCAACATCTCATGCGATACATGTGAGTACCTCCAGATACATTTGAAAAGAGTGTTGTACAATCACAATGTTAAGGTCACTATGCATAGATGTTCTATGAACCAAGTTCCTCATTATCTTGACTGACCAGGTTTTACCTAGAAAACACCTGTCAAGAAAAAACTTCACCATAGCCAAAAACATGTAAAATATGCGGCGAGTGAAATAAGACATCTTGAGTACTTGTGATGTTACACGCTATCTCATACCATGCTTATGATCCAAATAGTGTTTCCTAAAATATGAGATAGGTGATCACCAATGCGTGACCCTTAGACTTCTCCTACTTTTAAATCATGATGAATGGCCGCTTACTAAAGATAACTTCTAGTTAGTATCTGCTTAACTATCTGACCCTTTTTCTTTCTTTTTTTTCTGTTAACAAAAAAGGAACCAAAATTAATATTAAAAAAGGGGAAAGAAAAAGAGAAAACAAAGAAAGCTAATTGTGACACAGAAAACGCCGAGCTAAAATAAAACCTCTAACAGAAGAAAATTAGTATCTACTAAACATAGATGGGCTATTGTTTTGCCATATAAAATAGAAGGCATTACATTTCAAAAATATAAAGACCAATGGTATTTGAAAGCATAAGTTTAAATTTCAAAAATATGTATTGCTTTCTACCTTTCTTGAATATATATTTTTTCTAGGTTATTAATAGCATGGCTGTTGGTTCATATTTTATCAATACAGAGAGAAATTTAAAGAGAGTAAGGAATAGAGGGATTAAAAATGCCACTAATTCCATGTTCATACCCATGTACCCAAGTGGTGAAAATGTTAACAGAATAACAGGATCCTCTTACATGCTTTACAATAAAATTTGAGAGGTAAATTTTAGTTGTTTCATCCGGATATGAGAATATTGAACAGACTTTACTATGAAGTGATATAGTAATATTTATATCGAATCAAGTATAAATTCCTTAACTAAGTTATATATCTTCCACTTTGCTCTGTTCTGATTCCTTACATTCATCATGCTATATGATTTTATTTAATTTGTAGGCTGCAAATATTGTTTCCTCAAGCATACAACCTCTACAGAATCCACGCATACAGGCGAGTACAAAATAACCCTTCCATTTCTGGATTGAAATGATTACTCATGTTACAATGCACAATGGTTTAAATTTTCTCTTCTGTTCTTCTTTCTGCAGATGTATATCGGGGAAAAAACTAGTCCTGATGAGATGCTTCCTTGGGTTCAACATCATATTGGAAAAGGCTTTGCAGGTAAGCTTTGACCTAATTGTCCTTCTCTCCGGTGACCAGAAAAAGTAATCTGATATGAGAAAAGAGGTGATAGAAAAAGCACACTTCATAAAATTTAAATGTGAATTTTTATTCCAATTATAATGTACCGCATGAAAGTTAGGAGTAGAGTTTAGTGCATCGGTCTTGTTGAAGTTGCCGTGTGCAAGGCTAGCAGTCACAAATTAAGGAGCTTGTCTTTCTCGTAAGACTAGCAGTCACAAATTGAGAAGCTTGCCTCTCCCTTGCACTATATAAAAGGAACCAATAAGCTACAAGTTTAGAACACACCAGAAAAAAAGAAGCAAAGCCTCTTAGAGCAGCTCAGTAAGAGCACAGAGAGTATGAGGGTGTAGAGAGAAAATAAACAGTGAGTTTATTTCTTAGTTAAGAGTTTGTATTTTTTCATATTATTTTCATAGTGGATTTCTGTGATTTCTCTCCGTGATTTTTTTCAGTTGGGTTTTCCATGTAAAAATTTTGTTATTATTTTTTATTTCGTACAGTAGTGTGTTTGTATTTATCTTAGTATATTTATGTGAAGGCGAAAGAACCTTTTTTTAGCTAATATGTAATATTGATCTCCTTTATGCTCATGTACTTTTATGGTAGTCAAAAAACAATATCCCAAATCATCAAATAACCAACCATCCAAAAAAATAGAAGAAGCTTTTATTGAAAATTAAACCTCACTTAGCAGACATGCTGATTTGAATAAATTTATGAATATAATATTTAGAATTTATATGATTAATACTACTTATTCAACAAAATCAATTGATTGATACGAGTTGATTTTTTGTTATGATAAATTGATGATTAAACCTCTTTCTGCAATATCCAGGCACAACTTTTCCAGTTTATTTGCCATACAATAATAGAACTTCTAGTATTCACCTACCTGTTCAACATATTTGAGGGAAGCTGCAAAAACTAAGAATATATATCAGATTGAAATACATACCTTTGCTATTAAAAGATTGGTTGTAACATGGACGTTCGATGGGGTTACTGATCTTTTTACATTATTTTTCCACCCGGTACCTCACAAGGCATCATAGTGGAACCCTTGCCTATCTTATACCCAATTTGGACTGGCTCAGTCTTGCCTTGATCTCTATTCTTTAAGTTCACCATTTAGGTAACCTTTGATATTTAACGGATAGCCTATAGGTTCTACACACGGAAGGAGGCAGGGGAAAGTGTGAACCACTTGTTGCTTCAATATGGTTTTGGTAGGTGATTGTGGAGATCTCTTTGGTTTGTTTTTATGAATTTGATTTTGTTTGAGTTGTGCTTCTGGGGAAATGGATATAGCATAAGGAAAGTAGGAAACCCTACGAGGCAGTAAAATTGGTGGGTGTCTGATGGTGTCAAATATCCATTCTATGAAAGTTAAGAGCTTGATGATGTATTTTTGGGGTTATATTCCACATGTATGTTTTACCATTTCTGGACCGGCAATTGTTTCTTGCCTTTGACAGTTGGGTGGCTCTTATGGGGATATTGTTGTAATAGCCGAAATTTTTTTGTACATAAAGTAATGGAAAATAAGAATTTTATTTTTTAATAAAGTTAAAATTATAGTCTCGAAATGTAGATTATAATTTGTTATTTTCCAAAGGCACTAATAGATCTAGAAGGGGGAATAGATCTTTTAAAAATTCTGTTAATTAATAATATGTTACCAAATATTTATTAAACTTATTGATTAAGCACAGCGAAATATGTTTTTTGGAAAACCCCTTGAAGGTTTAAAATAAATATTAGTTCTGAATATTTGCAGGATAAATATGATAAGCAAACAAATAAATGATAAGAACAGTAAATAAACAACAAATACAATTTTAAGTGGTTCGGAGACTGAACAACTCCTAATCCACTCTTCTACTCCTCAAGTAGGAAATTCACTAAGAATTTAGTCACACAAACAAGGACACTCCGCCTTCTTTAAGCCTCACAGACTTGGATATTTAGTCACAGAGACAAGGACACAAAGAACTCTTCAATCCTAACAGACTTGGATGTTTAGTCACTAAGACTAGGACTCTCGTCCCTCTGATGATATGATGATTGATTCTTGTTGAAAAGTGCTGCTAAGATGGCATTAAGTTTTTCTTCTCAAGTACATAGCAGCGCGAACTGTATATTTAGGATTGTTGAGTTTGTTCTTTTTCTTTAGTAGAGTTAATACTTTTTGATCAGTGTTCGTCTCTAATTTAGTTTGAATCCTTGTTGTCTTTTATAATATGATGTAAATCTTTCCGTTGCTAGATGCCCGTATATGCATTTAATGTTCAGATATTTTAGGATCCTTGATGTGGATGTTTTAAACCTAGGTGACAGTTCCTTTTGAGCTTGCCTGTCACATCTGCTTTCTCACCTAACATCCTTGACGTGTCACTATCACCAACTAGCTGGTAGAAACATATTCTAATATTCGATTTCAAAAACCAAGGATGTTTGGTGAATACATCGGGACTTTCAATTTTAAACGCTCCAATTACATTCATTAAAAAAACCTATTACATTCATACATTCATTCAATTGAAAGCCTCAAAAGAACGAATATCTCTTCTATATTATTAAAATAATATTTACATTGTCCCAAGTTCTAAATCCATTACAAAAGTTTTTTGTCATAATATCAATAACATTACAACATTAAACCTATTCTATTACATGTACGACAACGATCGCACTTAGCTTTTCCTTTATCCTTATTTGATCCTTCGGGACGTTCAGTCTTAGCTGCATTCATATGGTTCAAGCAAGAGTGAGCATAACTAGCTCAGCAAGTATGACAATTTCAATAACAACATGCTGGACACATAAGAATCGTATATCTTCAATAACTAAACAATAGTTATGAAGTACTATTGATGATTCAAAATAGCACTTCATCTTTCTTTCAAAATGTTTTACAATAACAACATTCAGTAAAACATTCACTCCGGTCAGAGACCTTGAGCATATCATTCTTCTTTGAAAAGGACAACCCGAAACTAAGTCCGTAAGCCCGGTATTACTTACGAGCACTTCTAGGTGATCAGCCTATTGTACTCTATGTTGATCAACACTACATTTCTAACATCATTAGGTTATAGATTGACAACCATCTTGATATCACATAAAATATAATTCTATTATTATTTAATTCAATAAAATTATTTTACAATAAAATCCGAATTTCTCGGTCGTTACATGACTACTCTACGATCATGTCCTTCTCAACGAGCTTTGCTTGACTGGGTCTGGGAGATTCACTTGTCCATTTTAAGAACTGAAGTAGCTTTACGATTTGAAGTGAATTTTACGATAGCTCCAAGTAGTTCTGTGATCCACTTGATGTATTGCGATCTTGAGCTTACTCTGCGATCCTTCTTTCAAAATAGCAGAGTATCTTTACAAATATTCAAAAACCTATCAACTATACATCAAGACAACTTCTTCAAGATCAACCTAACATTATTTGATCTTTCTAATCT
The DNA here is from genome assembly GCA_020205605.1 of Panax ginseng. NCBI lineage: Eukaryota > Viridiplantae > Streptophyta > Magnoliopsida > Apiales > Araliaceae > Panax > Panax ginseng. Next base: position 110,247,803 of record CM035134.1, read on the forward strand.
AAGGCCTTATATATTTGGTAAATCTTTATAAGGACTGTACAAATCATACTGGTACAAATATACATTAAGCTTATTCATAATCAAATTTAAATATGCAAATTCTAACTTAATTTATTAAGGAAAGTTAAAAGATCATTGTATGGAAATAAGTAAAAATGTAATGTATTTGTATGTGTATATAAAATATATACAGACTAAGTAAGTCATTTAAGAAAGGCAAGCCCAAAATAAATAAATAAATAAATAATAAAAAAAAATAATTAATTAGTTAAACTTTTGAATTTGAAAAGTCAAACTTTGAAAGTAATTAAGGTAACAATTTAAAAAGGGGGACAAAAAGGTTTCCATCATGTGGACCAAGTGGGCTAAAGATAGAACTGGGAGTAAGTCGGCTAAATAAAGAAGTGGGATAAGGATCAATATTTTTTATTCATATTAGAAGGTTCAAGAATTTGGAGGAACTTACCGAGTCATATATATATATACAGTAAAACCACCTCTATTTAGGAATAGACTTGGGACCAAACTATTTGTATTCTAATTGAGAGGTTATTACTAAATAGAGGTATTAATACAAAATATTTTCTGAACACCCAAAAATATCCACCTTAACAAAAATATAGATTTTATAGATTTTATAACAAAAATTAAAGAAAACATAAATTATTTAGATTTTCAAATTAGGAAAATGTAGTCTTTTATAGGAAATATAGTCTTTTATACGAAAATGTGGTCTTTTATAGGAAATGTAGTCTTTTATAGGAAAATGTAGTCTTTTATGGGAAATGTAGTCTTTTATTGAAAAATATAGTTTTTTATAAGAAATGTATTCTTTTATAGAAAATGTAGTCTTTTAAAATTAATATTGTCTCTCTCTCATATATATATATGAAATTATTACTATATAGAGGTATAATTTCTTAATACGGGACTTAAAAAGTATATAATATATTACAATTTAGAGGTTATTCTTATTTATAACTAGCCCAAATTGGGACCAAATTTTTTTATAATATTATAGAGGTTATTCTTATATAGAGTATTCTTAAATAGGGGTTTTACTGCATAATTAGTTACGCCTACTTTATGAGGGAGAGAAGTGAGAAGTTTGAGAAAAAGCTATTTGAGTAGCTAAGTTATATGTATATGTATACACACCTACTGTGATTATCATGTAAAAAGAAAAAGAGAGAAGTAGAGGCGTGAGAGGGAACAGAAAAGGAGAAGGAAGCCACGGCTGGAGCATATAGAGAGAGGAGAGAGCTGATCAGATGCAAGGAGAGAAAGAGAAGAAGAAAGGAAACCATGGCCAAGAAAGAAAGGAAGCAAGGAAGAAGGTAAACTCAAAACCCTTGTTTAATACCTTGGTATTTATATATGGATTCATGTTTTATGAGACTTATGGAGAGTAGATCATGCTTAATCTTGTTGTGATGGTTTAAACATGGATTAACAAGAAATTTAAGGGAAGAAAATTTCGCCGGAAATTTTTTGTTTAACGTCGATTTGTGGGTTGTTTAAAAAATTAAAAACATGGTTAGACTCCTGAGATATAGTAGAACTCGCCGAAAAACTTTTTGGACCACCGAAGAAGAGAGGGCCTGGAGGTTCGCCAACAGCGAACTTTTCAAGCAAAGACTGTTTGGGCTATTTCCAACCAGATTTTGAAGAAATTTTGTATTAGAAAGTTGTAGAGAATTAAATTTCATGTGGAATGGATATAGAATTCATAATTTTCTGATAAGAGGATTAATTATTATGAATTTTTGAAGTTTTAGCACTTTGAAAAATTATAATTAAATTATCAGAAAATTGTTTTGAGCTGAAATATTTTTACAATAATATGATAATATTATTTAAGAATTACTGGAAATTTTTGGTGAATTATTGAAGAGCATAAGTATTTATAGTATTTTTAAGCCATTTAAAGTTAATTTAAACAATAGTGGGAATTCATTGAAAATTCTATGAATGGAAGAAAATTATGAAACTTGGTGGAAAATCTTATAATAATATAAGATGAATATTAGTGGTGTTTTGAGGACATAAAAGTATGTTGAGTTATTATTTTGAAGCTATTAAATGATAGTTTTTATAAATGAAAATAATTGCAAAAATCATCGGATAATCCGAAAAATGTGAAAATTAGTTAAAAAGTCTAAAAAATATTCTAAAGGCTTTAAAAGTGTTAGTAAGCTCATGAGATGTTGGGACGTTATGGATCGTGTGTTGACTGGCTAATGAATGTAAACAGTTAAGTAACAAAGAAGTTACGATAAAAATTAAAACAACGTTTGTTAAAAATTAAAACGAGCTTTATAATTCGTTTTTGAAATCAAATTTTGTGGAATGATATATTTTGACGTAAAAAAATAAAATATTTTGACATGAAGAAGGTATTGTCTCAGATTTTAAGATTTTTTGGACGTAACTCCGAATATTAGAGATTATTGAAAAGTTAACAAGAATGTTAAAATATAATTATGAGAAGTAAATTAATAAAAGTGAATATAATTATGAAGGAGTTATATTGTCGACGGAAAATATTTTATAATGTTGTAGATAGTCTCAGAATCGAGTAAGGGAGAAAGAAATATTGGATGTGAATAATGTAGATGATGAACTATAGACCGAAGCAAGTTTCCCTCACTTCGAGCAAGTTCCCTAACTTGTGCAAATTAATTATTGTGTGCAAGTTTCCTGATTCGTGAAAGTTCTTAAATTTATTTAAATCCTTAATTGTGCAAAATTCCTGAATGATGTTAGTTCTTTAGCTTATGTGCAAATTCATTATTTTATTGAGAAAGTACCTTTGCTTACACTAGTTTCCGGGAATTCTGCGATTTATGTGAAATTTTTGACTTGGCTATGATTGCAAGTTTCGAAAGATTTGTGAAGTTCTAGAACTCGTGTTATTATGGAAGTTCTTGGGCCCATTTTGTTACTATGGTGAGCTCGTTTTTGGGCCCATGGCATTATGGTGAGCTAAAGAAACTCATTTTATTGGGGCAACTTCTGTGAACAGAACAATATTTTTGAATTTGCAAGTTCTTAACATTCATGAACTTATGTGAATTAAAAAGTATGCCAATTATTTCGGTTATTCTATTAAATAAGACTGAGGATGAACAAACCTATAACATAGGGGAATAATTATGGAGAGTTTTTCGGTATGTGTGACTATTAAACATTATGGAGAGTTTTTCAGTTAATGTGACTGTTAAACATTATGCAGAGTTTGTAATTTTATAACTGTTAAACATTATGGAGAGTTTTGTTTTGTTTCAGTCTGTGTGACTGTTAAACAACGTGGAGATTTCATGGTCATAACGACCCCTCAGTAATAATCTAAAGATAAAGATTCTAAAATTTAAGTTCTAATACTTCTTATTAACTCTTTGTTGTAGCACATTTATGAAGTTTCAAAAGAACTCTTGGTTATTTATGACCATTCAAGTAACTAAAGCTGATAATTATTTCTTTAAATTCCAAATATTGAATTATTGATTCATGTTTATTCATTGAGTTGTTTCATTTCAGTTTTATACTTGTTGAGCATATTTGATGCTCACTCTTGCAAAACATTAACGTGTTGCAGGTAGAAAAGAATAAGACCAAAAAGGGTCAGATTTAATTTATAGAATGGAAGTTTAAAAATCTTGTAAAGGTCACGGGTTGGTATCAACGATCAGGTAAGAAGAGTAAGATGTAAGTTGCGATCTAGGGACGATGTATGTAATAAAATATCTAAATAGACTAGTTAAATCAATAAGAATTATTGGTAGATATTGTGGAAGATGTGTATCGTAATGCACCGAATCTGCTCTGTAGCAAGTACGGGGATTTGGGGGCGTTACAATTGGTCACCTGTAGATACGTAGGATAGCATTGTAAGCTTTTTTGTAGACTTGTGTGCCTTCCCTTTTCTGTTAAACAGTGTGCTTAATTAATCATGCTCATAGAAAGAGATGGCCACTGATGGAAGATCAATTTAATCACACAATGCAATATTCTTGAAATAAACTCAATTGTCCTTAAATGATATCCTTAACCTAAATAGTGTACAAATAGTGAATTAGACGTATAGGATTGCTTAAAGCAGCATTTTTACTCTCTAACTGTTCAAACCACTTCTGCATAGTTGCTACTTGCTACAGACCACTTAATTGGTATAGTGACCAAGTAATTGCTATATATTACCTTTCTTAAGTCCATACATAGTCTTATCTGGACTTGTCAAACCATAACATAGATGATTCATTCAGCCTATATATTTGCAATTTTTATTTTAGATCTTTATCATTTCTGCCACTGGAATGAGATGTATAGCAAGCTATACGAGAATATCTCTGAAAGTAATGAATTAAAAGTTACTCAAGTGTAGAAGGTAAAAGATTGGCAAAACTAATCGTTTACCCATTATACTTGGCACCTTTTACGTATTACACCACTAAATTTTTAATTTGTTAGATTACCCCATTAAACTAAGAGTAAAATACAGTGATACCCTCTCTAGATAATCATAATAACATTCACTTCTCCTTTAGTTTTTTAAGTAACAGTTAGTACCCCTGCAAATTTTTAAAGTTGACTAAATAGATAAAGTTACATATTTACCCTTGTATGTTATCAAATTTTAATTCCTGAATAATATATATATATATATATATATATATATATATATATATGTGTGTGTGTGTGTGTGTGTGTGTGTGTGTTTGTTTAATTATTCTTTTTTAATACAATACATTTTAATTATAGTTTTATTTGTAATTAAGACTATCTCATTCAAATTGTTGGTAACTTATAAAAAAACAAATTTAATTTAATTAATACATATTTTTGTGCAAGGTTGAATAAAATAAAATATAATAATATTTATTACTATATCTATCATGTAAAAAGATTTTTGTTTTAATATATTTTTTCTATTTTTGAGCAACAACATTTATCATTTTAACTAGGGGTGTTCACCGGTAAAAAACCGGACCGAAGCAGTCCAAATACCGAAAGTTCCCAAAATAGGGTACCGGTACTGGTTGAATCGGTATACCAAACCGATTAGCCAGTTCGGTACCAATTTTTACCTTGTTAGAACTGGCCCCAATTTTAAACCAAAATTCAGCCCAATTTTAAACTCAGTCCAATTTTAAACAAAAACCGGCCCAAGAAAGAGAAACCCAAGACTTGTTTTTGAGCCAAAATTCGGCTAAAGGCCCATGACTTGTACCAGGCCCAACCTTTTCTTCAGGCTAAAATTCGGCCCAATAAAAGAATATAAGACTTGGAAGTCTTTTTATAAGAAAAACTTCCTTAAGACTTTTACAAAATAACCAATGTGGGACTTGGCTATTAAGATCTCAAGAAAAAATTCACTTGATAGTCTTTTAAGAAAGAAAACTTCCTTAGACTTTTATAAAATAACCCATATGGGACTTTGCTATGAAAATCTCACTTGGTATTAGTCTTTTTAGAAGGAAAACTTTCTTAGACTTTTATAAAATAACCAATGTGGGACTTGCCTATTAAGATCTCACTTGGTAGTATTTTTATAAGGAAAACTTCCTTAGACTTTTAAAAAATAACCAATGTGGGACTTGACTATTAAGGTATCACTTGTAGTTTTTTATAGAAAAATTTCCTTAAGACTTTATAAATTAACCAATTATTAAGGTCTTCCTTAAATTTTTTTTAATCAATGTGGACTTGCAAACAACTATTTATTTTAACTTTGGAATAGATCTTTCCCAACTTATTGATAGATAATTTAAGTTTATTATAGAACTTGTAAACCACCAACTACTAATGTTTCCCTTACCAATGTGGGATTATAAGGAAAACTTCCTTTTATAAGTTAACCAATGTGGGACTTGACTATTAAGATTTCACTTGGTAGTTTTTTTATAGAAAAACTTCTTTAGTTTCTAAGTGAATCAATGTGGGACTTGGCTATTAAAGTTTCACTTGGAATTCCTTAGACTTTTATAAGTATGTGGGACTTGCTATTAAGATTGTACTTGGAAGTCTTTTTATAAGAAAAACTTCTTAGACTTTTATAAGTGAACCAATGTGGGACCTTGCTATTAAGGTTTAACTTTGAAATCTTTTTACAAGGAAAACTTACTTAGACTTTTATAAGTGAACCAATGTTAAGGAAAACTTAATTAGACTTTTATAAGTGAACCAATGTGGGACTATTAATGTTTAACTTGAAAGTCTTTTTATAAGAAAAACTTACTTAGACTTTTATAAGTGAACCAATGTGGGACTTGACTATTAAGGTTTTACTTGGAAGTTTTTTTATAAGGAAAACTTCCTTAGACTTTTAGAAGTGAACCAATGCGGGACTTGACCTTCACTTGGTTCTCTTGTCTTACCAACATCCCACATTGTCTAATTTGTGTTCTATTGTCTTACCTCTATTTTATAAATAGGAGAGACCTCCAATTCAAACTTCATTAAGTCCTAAGTACTCTCTTCTTGTGTTATTTAAGTCAATTTTACAAGGGTAAGTGAAGAATTTTATAAATAGAGTAAACTTTAAGCCAATTCTACAAGGCCAAGTCAAAATTTTAATTAAAAAAGAATTTGGACCGGTTTTGTCATTTATGCTATTTATTGCACAAGTCCATAATTTAATTAAATCAAGTTAAGTAAAAATTATACTATACAAATTTATTTTTAGTGGATATATTAAACATTATAATTTGAAGGGTGTATTAGACATTCTATTAAGAAAAAATTGGATATTAGTTGGTCCACTACATTAGGGGTAGTGAATGTTACATATTGTAGACTAGAGGGGTACTAATTGTTACTTTAAGAGGGGTGGTGAATGTTATTATGATTATCTACAGGGGGTATCAGTGTATTTTACTGTTAAACTAATTAAAATAGTGAAATTGGACCATTCCGTTATAAAAATTGGATGGATGTTAAATTACTTCAGTTTTTCCTACGTGGCAACAAAGAAATAAAGCTAAAAGGAAAAATATATACTGATGTGAAAATTCCTTCATGACTGTAAAAAAATAACAAAAAATTAAAGAAATGACATGGAAAATATAAGGCAACACGAAAAAAAGACTTATCTTTTTATTTTTATTTTCTTCTTCATGCCTGGAAATGGTAAAAAAAATAAAAAATTCTTTAAAATCCTCAATTCACTGCCACTACCAACAGAACTCCACCGCCAGCCTTAGCCACACAAACAAATCTCTATTACCATCCAAAACATTACAACTCCACGGTCACCCGTAACCAACTCAAAATTCACAACTCTTTTGCCACCGCCACCCCTATTTGCAGTTCCAATCAACCAACCCTAGCATCATATATCTCTATCACCATTCAAAACCTCTCAATAGTTTCAATTGTTGGCACCATCTTCTCGCACCATCTTCTCTTTTTTTCCCCTTTTTTCATCGGAGATGTAGTTTTGTGCAACCTCCACAACCCCAGATTTGAGTAATGTTACTAGAAAATAAAAATTAAAGGGAAAAAGGAAAACAAAAATCCGCACCTATCATTTTCTTGTTCTCTCTCCTCTGCAACAATGGTGAAACTACCCAATCATTTCATCTTTCTCTAATAGTTTTAGGTTTGTAATTTTAAGATGATGAATCAGGACTTTAGATGAAGAAAATGACGAGTTCATTTGGATGGATGAGTTGTAATGAGAGAAAATTTAAAGTTAGGGTTTTGATTTGGGATTTTTCCCCAAAAGAAATAAAAGAGGATGGGGAGAAGTATGAAGAAAAAGCACGCTGAAGGAAAGTATGTTTGGTTTGATAGGGAGTATATTTATTTGATTAAGATTTGTTTTAAATTTGATATATCTTGATAAATAAATTTGATTTAATGAATGAAAAAATGTTTTAATTATATTAGTTTTTGTTTTGTTTTATTACGCTTTTGCCATTTTTAAGACATTAAAATGCTAAAAATGAGTCAAAAAAATAAATTTTTTTGTGTTGCCTTTTATTTTCCATGTTCTTTAATTTTTATTTTTACACAGCCACAAAGGAATTTCTTTAATTTTTATTTTTACACAGCACAAAGGAATTTCCACATTAGTATATATATCCTTTTAGCTTTGTTTCTTTGCTGCCACGTAGGAAAAAACTGAAGCAATTTTTTGTCCATCCAATTTTTGTAAACGAATGGTCCAATTTTACTATTTTAATTAGTTTAATAACAAATTAAAAGAAGTTTAGTGGTATAATAAATAAAAGGTGTCAACGGGGAAATGATTAGTTTTGCTGTAAAAGATTTAACAATCTTCTTTAAATGTGAAAATCATCTTACGAAAATCTAGCTGATACTAATATTTGTTACTTTATGATATTAATGAATAATGATGTCAATCCAAGCATATCAATCTTGTCTGATTTACCACAAACTGTTGCAGCTCTTGAGAAGTTATTGAACAACTATGCTGGAAAATATGCCACTGGAGATGAAGTTTCCCTGGTTTGTTTCTTCTTTTCATTACATATTTACGCATGCTTAAAATTTAAACAGTTGTTTGCAGATACTATAAATAGGTTGGGTTATGTAATCTGTATGCATCTCACCAGATCCAAATATAATCCAGCTATTAATGTTGGACTGTGACAGATACTAAAATATCTTATTGAAATTTGTGTTCGATTAAGAGCGTCAAAATTTAACAAGAAACTGGATACAGACAAGGCATATTAACATTTTATTATCTATATTAGTTTAATATATTTTAAAATAAACCCAAGTAAGATACTGTATATTTAGACTTTCTGGCTTAACTAATCTGATATACTATAATAGTTGAGGATCTTTAATATCATTCTAAAAGGAGAGGATGAAAATTTAATATATTTAATTGGGTACCATTTACAAAACTATAATTTTTAGGCTTGCTTATTTGCTAGCTTCATTGACGGTGTAAAAGTGTTCATTTGTGCAATCGATTCATGCCACAAGGTGTACACATTTAACTTTTTGGCTTAACATCCAGGCTGATTTGTTTCTGGCACCTCAAATCCATGCAGCAACCAAAAGGTTTAAAGTTGACATGGTAGGTCCTCATGGCATCTCTTTTCTGGGAATTTATATATTATTTTTCCAGATTGTTGCCTACTATGTTTTGACATTTTTTATTGCCTATAATTTATTATCTATGTTCTAGAATTTCCTTGATCCTAAAAGAGGGAAGATATCTGATGTTCTAGTCAATGATATGAATTTTATCTGTTGAGTACATTTTATTCTTGCTGTTAATGGGGATTGGTTGTAGTAGTGTACAAGATGATAACTGTGGTACTTGGTCCTTTTCTTTTAAAGGGAAATAATAATTTGATTATTGTGTAACATGTTAGAAATTTACAATTATGGTACAAAGTACTCCAAAATTTGAAAATGTATTACTCTACCTTCCTGGGTTTGCTAGGTACACTTGAAGAAAAATACATGACATTATCGAAATTGTGTCTTTTGAGAATATTCTAGTCGTAGCTTGCCTTCTCTCTCTCTCTCTCTCTCTCTCTCTCTCTCTCTCTCCATATGTATATATATATATATATATATATATATATATATATGAGTCCGGTTCCTATCCGGACTCCCGCATTTTCTTAAAATGCGGACCTTTTTTTTTTTTTTTTTAAAACAACTAAAAAAAATAAATAAATTATGGAACTGAATTTTACATAATAGTGTTTTAGGCGTGATTTGAATACCTATACCAAAAATGTATACCGCGATGCATCGCATATGCATATGTTTTGTTATATGTATCCAAATCACACCAAAAACTTCAGATATTATATGTATTATGTAAAAAAAAGCAAAAAAAAAAAAAAAAAGTCCGCAAATGCGGGAGTCCGGATAGGATCCGGACTCTATATATATATATATATATATGTATGTAATACTCCTTTCTTGAAACTATACCCAACTTGCTGTCTTTATTACCCAATACTGAAAACTTGTTCTATGCAACATTGTGCGCAGCTTCTTTCTTCATCAACAACTTGCAATTTTTGTTTCGGTTATCTTGGTTTATTGATCTTGTTACTGCTTCTTTATTTGGTTTGTTGATGTAAATATAGCCTTTACCTGGAAGGCAATCCTATGCTATTTTTACTCTCTATCGGACAGTGGATCAAATCAAACTATAAAACTAGCATCAACATTTCTTACCACAACACACTTACAGTATCGCTAAATACACTGTTATGATCCTACTGTTGCTCAGTCTTACTTAGTATTAGATACTTTCAATTTTTAGAAATTTGAAATTGATAATCGTTTACTATGCTAATGGGTCCTTCAATATGTCATTGAATCTCTTGTTTAGGATTTTTATATTTCCTTGTGTGGAGGTGTTTTATGATGTGCTTCGGAGAATCCAACCTAATAGTAATTAGTGTAAATGTAATTATTTAATAAGATATATTATTATAAACACTCAGAAGTAAAGATCATAAAATAAATAGCAATAACAAGCTTGATTTTCCTCATCGACCCAAAAAAAAGAGAGCATGATCTTCCTCAATTGAGTTCAGAAATTGGACTTGCCTCTGAATTTTTATTGCTGTTTCAGTTTTTAAGTATATTTTATATGCTGGTGTTCTAATTTTTAATTTTTTTGGGGAAGGTATTTGATAATATTGTCGGTGCATGAAAGTGTTGCTGTCTAACCTATCAACCGTATATTTTTGTTCATATTAATGGTTTGTAGTAGTCGTAAAAGATGATAAATGTGGGTTTCATTAGTCTTTAATTTTTCTTTAATGAAATCTAATTATTGTGTTTAGAAAGAGTGGAAACTGCTTTATAGTATGAGAATATATTATCATACCTTTCTGATTCTGCAAGGTTACACTGTCACAATCTTTCACACACTAAAGTTTACACTTCGTGCCAGGTGGTTTTCTTGGTTATACCTTATGATGTTTCCAGGTTTATTTCCAATGTCAGTAAAAAAAGTCTTTCAAGCAAATGAATTTTGACAGCCGAGTACGATCAATAGAGGAAAAGAGAGAGAGAATGAGAGAACAAACCTAAGAGAGAGAGAATGAGAGAACGAACCTGGCTTGGTAGTGATATTTTTCAAAAAATCCAATCTTATCCCCTTGAAAGGCTCTCACCCTATTCTGACTTGACCTAAAAACTAAGGCTGAACTCTTGCAAAGACGTCCATTCGACCATAGCGTGATGGTACGAACTACAACTATTATATATTTCATTTATGTGGTCAAGGAAATAAAAACCTTAAACAATATTTCAGAGACTATTCTAAGAATATTGGCGTACAGTTTAATATGCTGTTCTCTCTCAAAGAGCAGTGGTTTACGAATTCTCTGATTGGTCTTTCCATATATGTAGTGTATTGTATTCTAATGCGTCTCTCCATCTGCATGTACTGTATAAATTAGATGAGCTCATACTTTTAAGGTTTCTATGCTCAATGGTTTATGTAGACCGAGTACCCTCTCCTATTGAGGTTGAACAAGGCATACGAAGAGCTACCAGCTTTCCAGGATGCTATTCCGGAAAAACAGCCGGATGCTCCAGTTGAGGGTATTTGATCGAGGTAAAAGCAATTACTCCCACTAGTTCACAAAAAGAGTCTCATTTGCAATATTTGTAAATATTAAGGATATATTTTTGTTCCATGTTATCCTAAAAAATAACAAGTTAGTTAAGTAATGGCACGTGGCATGATAATGAAATTATGATGATAAACTTGAGGACCTTGTGTCATTCTATACTACTATGATAAACAGAGGACTCTTTTTAGTGAAACAAAAAAAAATTGCACTCTTTTTGTGGAACAGAGAGAGTATCTACCTATCTTTTTTCATTTCTATTTGATCATGCATGTTTATGGGGATAGCCACCACCTAATTTCCATGAGTAAGATGCTAATAATCAATGAACACAGCCATACTACTCCCTCTGTCCCAAAAAAAATGTTTAAAGTACACTTCTAATTAGGTTCTCATTTTAACCACAATGGATCCCACGTAAGTACACTAATATTTTTTTATTTTTCTTAAAAAGAGTAGACCCTACATAATTTCTTCTGAGAGTAAAATAGACTTTATGAGATAATTTTATTTCTTTTGTACTTCGGTCATCTTTTATGGGATGGAGGGAGTATTATGTCAACGAGTGCAGGGCAACAGGCCTGGCTACAGGCCCACGGCTTTATTAGATGCCACCAACATTCATTTCATTTTTGTAAATTACCATTTAGTATCCGTCTCATAACTCCAATAAGAAGACTTTACTCTTTGTTTGTCTTCAGACTCTATTCAAATCTTTCTATTCTTTGACTTTTAATATAGATCTAATAGTTTGTACAAGTTATGCCTGCGTGGACTCTTTGATGTGTATACTGAATAATCTTCCTTTCTGTTATTTCTTGGTTGAAACATTGCAGAATAGAGTTGTGCCAGATATTTTCCAAGTAGCACATATTTGGTGCAGACACAGAGATGGATATTACAATCATGGAACTATGATTATGAAATAAGTATAATAAAATGAAAAAGTACTTAAGGTTACTTCTTGTAACCTACTCGAATAAAAATTTGTTTTTTGAGAACTACTCATATATGAATTTTATTGCTCAGCTGTGCAACAATTTAGGTAAAGGGACATGTTAGTATTTTACTGGTGTACAAATTCTATAGAAATTAATATTGTTTACAGTATATTTAAATTTTTCCAGTCTGCGAGTACATGATGATTCAAATTGTTACTTTTCATATTTGGGACTCGTGATTCTTCATCATATATGGGACTAGGAAAATAAAATACATGTCAGATAAATATTTAACGAAGTTGGATTGCAATCAACATTTTGTTTACTCTACTTTTGGAGTTTTTGGAGCTTTTAGTGCGTTTGGAGCATTTGAAAGTGCAAACGCACTTTAAAATCTTGTTAAATACTAGAATTATGCTGACGTGAAGAAGGCTTGCTAGATCATACTATGTGATTACATTACGGGGGAGCTAACACACAATTAGATTTGCATTACGTGGAGTGAAGTGGAAAGTGATTTCCCCATACTCAAATGGTAAACGATGTAAAATCAACTTAAGGATATGCGAGTGAAGTCTGTTTCGAACATGTTATAAATGAGTCTTTTAGAATGAGGCTTACAATAATGCCATAAGATAGACTAAATTAAAGTGAGACCTATCTTAATTATTATATATTTTATGTATGCACATCGCAATCATAATTCGGTTAAAAAATTTAGCAAAGCAAAATTTATGGGACTAATTAGATCCTTATATGGTGAACTATTTCTCTAAGGGTGTGTTTGGTTACCACTTGTCAACGTTACAACGATAATGTTTAAAGCATTTGGATGTCCAGATGCAACAAAGTAATTTTAGTGTGTTGTATTTAAGTTCTGAACATTGCGTTTCTTAGTTAAATTAATTGTATTTAAAATAAATTATTTGTAAACAAATAAAATTCTCGAGTGCATGAATTTTGACCTTCGAATGTACCAAACACTCCATAAGAAACCAAATGGACAAGTACTAAATCGACTAACAGTCCAATCTTGAATGACGAAACACGTCATTTTTTAAAAATTAGAATATAGTACAGTTCCATACTCTAAACTCGCAAACAAACGTAGTCTAAGGGGAAAAAAATGTGGGAAAACATTTACTGCGGAATTGACTCTCAACTTTCTTCGTTTATAAAATTTCTCAAATTTTGTAATGGATACTGAACAAGAAAAAATAAAATGGCAGTAACTACCACTTTCTTCCAAGAGACATGATCCCTCTCGTATGTTCAAATGAGTCATTTCGCGCAATGATATGCTGTTAAATCCCAATAAATTTTGAGCATATCAAATAATTCATGATTCACATTGCTTGGTGTCATGAGGGCTAAAACTGTTAGTCAAATGTCCTCACCCATGTAGCCTTCCATTTTTATCTCCGTCCGGTCCTTTGATTTTGGTCATCACTTTTTCCTTCTCTCTCAATTTTTTTGGCTATAAAAGGGCAGGCAAATTGAAGGGAAAGAACACACCAAAAATTCACACTCCCATCCGAGAGATGAAAAGAGAAAGGAGAGAGAGAGAGAAGTTTTTCCTAAAGCTTACGAAATAGAGAGAGAAAGATAGTTCAAATAAATAGAGATTTTATTTGGGTTCCATCACATAGTTATTGTGGTGAAGTAATTTGAGTTTGAACTCAAATTAATATATCTTTGTATTCGGGATAAATCAACTTTTGGTACCTGAACTGGGACACGACTTACAATTTGTTACCCGAAGTGAAAAAAGTTACAAACTGATGATTGTACTCGAAAAATGTTACACTCCGTTAAACATTAGGGACATGACTTACAATTTGATACCTGAAAGTACTGGTGATTGTACTCAAAAAATGTTGAAATCTGGTGCTTGTACTTTCCAATTTTTAAATAATCGTTAAGATTGATCCAACGGGAGAGAAAAACATACAGAAAGAGAAGCGAAGTCGACGCGAAGAAGATCCTCGATGTTTTGTTCCATCTTTCCTTGCCTCCCACATTCACACCATTGCTCCACAGTGACACCGACTTGGGAACTCTGGTGTAATCCATTCATTTTTATTGCATGAACTACAATCTTCTTCCCCGATTTCATTTACGATTCCACTCCAAGACGAGCTCATCCTTTCAATTAAACACTGAAAACCTTTTAATAAATATATGGGAACCAGTAATCAATGGAGAATCGAGACAAGAATAATGAGAGAAGAAGAAGAAGGATGAAGAAGAGAACCCTAATTTTTAAACAGAAATAAATATGAAACCCTACTTTGTTTAATGGAGTGTAATATTTTTTGAGTACAATCACCATTTGTAACTTTTTCACTTCGGTACCAAATTGTAAGTCGTGTTCCTAATGTTTAATCTGAGTGTAACATTTTTCAAGTCTGATCACCAGGTTTGTAACTTTTTTCACTTGGTACCAAATTGTAAGTCGTGTCCCAAAGACAAAACCAAAAAAGTTGATTTATCCCTTTGTATTCTCTCAAAATTATAATGGATTTTTCGGAGATCGTCCCGTGGTTTTTACCTCTTAGTTTTAGAGGGGTTTCCACGTAAAATCTTGGTGTCTTGTGGTTGGATATTTTCTTCTCATTATTTCCTGCAGTGACTATTATTTTGGTAGAACTGCAAATTTAATCTGTTTGACATGTGTTTATATTTTATCAATTTAATTTATCAAAGACAACAATATTTAGGAGGTGATTTTTTTCCAACAAGTGGTATCAGAGCTAAGGTTATTTGTTAGGTTATTTTTTGATAAATTTTATGGAGGAATCAGTCGGAGCCATGATTAAATTGACCTCTTCAAAATTTTCGATCTGGAAGCCCAGAATGGAGGATATCCTTTACTGCAAGGATTTGTATGATCCGTTGGAGCTCGAGAAAAAGAAGCCAACGGATAAATTTGAGGTTGATTGAAATAAAATGAATAGGAAGACTATTGGTCACATCTGACAGTGGATTGATCAAAGTGTTTTCTACCATGTTTCGTAGGAGACGGATGCTCATACTTTATGGATAACACTAGAGTTTATGTATACGAAGAAAAATGCACAAAATAAAATTTTTGTCATTCGGAAAATTATGAATCTAAAGTACAAAGATGGGAGCAGTATGTCGGAGCATATGAGTGAGTTCCAAGGTTTGGTGAACCAGTTGTCCACCATGAAGTTGAATCTTGATGATGAGATTAATTCAAGCTATTTTACTTCTCAGTTCGTTGCCAAACAGCTGGAGACTTTGGTGGTGTCTCTAAGCAATTCAGCTCTAGAAAGAAAAATAACTATGTAGATGGTCAATGACAATCTTCATAATGAAGAGACAAGGCGAAAGGAATAACGTGTAAATTTTGAGACACATGTTCTTGTTACAGAGAACAGGGGCAGAAGAAATTTTAGGGGATCTCACAAAGGAGATATAAATCGCAGTAAAAGCAAAAATTACAGGAGCAAGTCAAAGATCAAACAAGGTGAAACGTATCGATGCTTCCATTATAATAAGGAAGGTCATTACAAAAGAAATTGCAGAATCTGGTTAGATAAGCAGAAAAATGGTGAGCAGGGAAATGTTAAGGAGAAGAACACTGCAGCCACAGTCACCGAAGATGTTGTGATTCTTTCATTTGGGGAAGAAGAATGCTTGCATTTTGATGATCAGAAAGTTGATTGGGTGGTTGATACTGATGCCTCGTATCATACTACACCCAAGAGAGAATTTTTCACAACTTACAAAGCTGGAGACTTTGGGTACGTGAGAATGAGAAATAATGATCAGTCCAAGATTACTTGAATTGGTGATGTTTGCATTCAGACAGGTGTTGGTTGCACTTTTACCTTGAGGGATGTTAGACACGTTCCTGATTTACGTCTCAACTTGATTTCTGGCATGGCCTTGGACAGAGAAGGCTATAAGAATCACTTTGGCAGCGGAAAGTGGAAACTTACCAAGGGCTCTATGGTGATTGCAAGAGGTGCTGCTTGTTGTTCGTTGTACAAGACTCATGTGAATGTGTGTTCTAGTGAATTGAATGTAGTTGAGGATGACTCTTCGCCAAACGTATGGCATAAGAGGCTTGGCCACATGAGTGAGAAAGAGTTGTAGTTATTAACAAAAAAGTCACTCATTCTTTTTGCTAAAGGTACTGTTTTAAGCCCTTGTGATTATTGTTTGTTTGGGAAACATCATAGAGTTTCTTTTAGTAGCTCAGCTAAAAAAAAATCAGAGTGACTAGAGAGTATATTCTGATGTATGTGGACCCATTGAGGTTGAGTCTTTGGGTGGAAATTGGTATTTTGTTACCTTTATTGATGATGCTTCGTGGAAGGTGTGGGTATTTTTGTTGAGAACAAAAGACCAGGTATTCCAGCATTTTTAGAGTTTTCATGCTATGGTTGAAAGGGAGGCTGGAAAATCATTGAAGTGTTTTCGTAGCGACAATGGAGGGGAATACACTTCAAAGGAGTTTGCTGAATATTATAGTAAACATGACATTCAACATGAGCAGACTGTTCCTAGTACCCCACAACATAATGGTGTGGCTAAGAGAATGAACTGCACTATTATTGAGAGAGTGAGATGCATGTTGAGAATGACTAAACTGTTAGAAATGGGTTTGGAAAATAAATATTAGAGCAATGGTTTTGGAAAATAAATATTAGAGCATTTTGAGGCTCAATTTAATGTGGGACCCACACTCTTAAAATGTCGGGTCCATGCACCAATGCATTTTCCTCCGCGAGGAGTATAACGTGGTATACTTATTTGTTCAAATCCATTAAGTATTAAATGAGAAAATTGACTCCAAAGTCACCTACTTGAAATGTTGTATTTAGACTTGCCATAAACACCTTGTCCCACATAGAAATTTTGAGGAAAAGGTGAAGAATTTATATATGGGATGTTTGCACAATGGGAAGGGCCCCAAGGGGCACCCCACTTTTGTGGAGGGGAGAGGACCTAGCCAAGGCTTGGTTCGAACCCTGCCTTGCAGCATGCCACCGCCCACCCACCTGCGGGCAAGGCCAGTCCGAGGCGGTAGTGGGGCTTGTGGAAAAATTTGTTTAATTTATTATCATGGATACTACGTCATTTTGACGAATGAATGTCATGCCAATAATCAGACGAATGGATGCTATGCCAACCTATAAATAGCCTAACCCGGGCAGTGATCATTCATTCCCGTTTTGCAGCATTCCTTCATTCATCTCATTCATCATTATATTCATCATTATAGTAAGTTCAAGTATAGAACATATAAATTGTGTTAGAAGAATTCTTAATTTTGAAGTGCTACTAATTTTCGAAGAATTCTTAATTTGCTTCAAGAAGACTTTGTGAATTCAAAGAACTCGGATTTATTTATCTTTATTTTCCAAATTCTGTTTTTTCAAGTAAGTACAATAAACTTTCTAAATCTGATTTGCTTACTAAATTTAAGTAACTTTGTTATTATATATTAAATATTTACTATGTTTACAATTATAACAATCTTGAAGCAAATTTATCTTTTCTGTAATTATAGTTTTAGTTAATATCTGTAACGCCCCGAAATCCGGTCTATCTTCACACCCGAATTCCGTACGTCACTATCCCATCTTCTTCCAAACATACATCATTATATACTGAAATATAACGACATATATTCTAAATTCCTAGGTTCTAAAACCATATAACTCCTTTCATTACAAATAATGATAATTACATTATCTTTTACAACTTATACGAGTGACTTTCATCCGCCACTAAGGATACATAACAGTTCATTAAACTAATCTAAAGTTCATTTAACTTATTTTATATTACAAGTCTTCACTTGATCTTCTCGCTCATTCCCATTCTGGATGGCACTCTATCTGGATACCGTCAGCTTAATCTTTACAGGATCCTTAAATTCGTCTAACATCGTTCGCTGAAAATGTTTTTCATTTAAAGCAAGTGCGAGCATTTAATTGCCCAGCAAGTCATAATAATTGAACAAACATCTTCAAGAATTCAAAAATTCTTTTAAGACTTCAATAACCGAACAAATGTTATAAAGCAGCTTGAATAGTAGGAATAATCTCGATTCCTATCATTTTGAAGCAATACTCACTTTCATTTTAAAATACTTTCATTCTTCTACCTTTTTCATACACATTCTGTCTGGCTAGAATCATTAGCACAGACTTAACAATAACGGATCATGTATGAACAGAGCATTCTCTTATTGAACAGTTAAATCACAGAACAGTTCATCTCATAGAAATACCGAAGTGTTCACATTGTGGCACAAGGCCTCATACGTTCTACCACCTTGTACAAATATCACACATTAGCACATAGACGGAACTTCTCAAGTTCAACATATGAAAAGTTTAAGAAACTAGCATTCATTTGAAATATGAATGAAGTTAGGAAACTTGCCTTACGTACAGCTACAGCTTACGCTGAACTGCTTATTCCAGTTCCTATGTAACACATAAGAAAACACCACATACACCAATTAGTCATATATATTTGACTTATGCATTAGTTTTCTTAACTTTACTTCTTAGGGTTCGCTTTCTTGCAACCTAAGTTGACGCGACCACTTTCATTATCATTCTACGGCTTCATGACATACGGAGATGTTTTACATAAACGTTTATCATCTTTGATAATTAACATTCTTATCTTCTTCTTATAACTTCTCTAGGACTCAGCACACATCGCTTCTCTGCTAGTAGTCCATATAGTACTCTGAGTGGTTTCCCACAAACAACCAACAAACAAGTTCCCGTCTCGTCTACACCCGCCCATAATAAATGAGTTAGATCGGTTGCCAGTTTTGTATATACCTTCGCTCTATGAAGGAATTGTTTAGCCCAGCTCCCATATGTCAACCATCAAAGGTTACGATTGTACCACAACCTAACTTATCATAACTTATCCAAACCATTAAACTATAATATTCGTTAAGTCAATTTCTTATTCCTTTTTAGTTTTCTAATAACTAAATGCCATACCTCAGGATTCATTCTTATTCGACTCACATTCGACTTTCATTAATCTTATTACCGTTCGTTACTGCTTTCTCGATAATTCATATCTTACTAATACTTTTGTTATCCATTGTAGGAACTCCATGTTCATTACTCGTTCCTAGTGTCAAAGCCACACCGTTCGTTGTATGCTAAGACCAATCGTTCATCGCAACAATGTTGCATTTGTAGCGTCTATACTCTTCATACTTATCTCTCACTATCATGACATAACATCGAAATGTTATTCATTATCCTCGTCACTCAACGTCTAAGGAATCACAACCATAGCAATCCCTAACGTTCGTTCATTGCGACTACGGTCCCCGGACATCGGTTACGTAACCCGCGTTCACATTCTTTGTCTTTTAATCTTTTCGTTTAACCTGTATTAAAGGTTTAAATTACTTGCTTCAGTGTTTCATTAGTTGAACATTATGTTCTTTATCTTCCTGTATGTTTCCCCCAAGAGTTGAGCACTTAAAAGCTCTTCTCTGGCTTTTTCCTTACATCAACATCATGCGCTACCACTCTCTTCTTTATCTCTCTCTTCATGCCATGTTGAGAGTTCTGATGGCCGGCTCCACAGTGCATTGTGCAGCCACCTTTCAAGGCATGGTCATGCCAGCCATGTGCGTGCAAGCCCTAACCCTAGAAAATTTCTCTAAGTATTAAATTCAATTTGAGACGCTTACTTCCCGCTTCCATAACTTATTTGTTATAACTCGGAACGAGGTCATTCCAAAGCCATTCTCTTCCTTATCTTACGTACTTCAATACCCCTCAGACAGAACTTTGTTCTAAATCCGTTAACGTGTCATTTGATTGGTTTGATCTTCACCCTTCATTCGTTTTATGTTTTTAATGCTCTTCGTTCGTTCGTCCGTAATTTGGGCATCTGAACTCGGAATTCGTTCATTCTTGAGTCCACGACTCACGTTTTCTATGTTCTCTTACATTCTTATGAAACCCTACATGTTCGGGTTCATTTACTAACTTTCTAATTCTCGTTTGTCTTTTACAAAATTTTCGCCATAACTTCGTTATAGCTAAGTTTTAATCCGTTCTTCATGAACGTTTCTACTGTTCCTAACCAAGCAATATGCATCTAACTTATACGCGATGGTTTTAAACTTGTCCATCAACAACAAATATCATACGATGGCTTTAAATTTGTCCATCAACAATGTTCTTCGTGTTCTTCACGTGTTCTTCGTTCGTTCTTCATTTTAATCGATATTTTGGATTACGATTTCACTTTTTATTGGAATTTGATGTTATAGAACATCATTCCTTACTTATTTCACCTACTTATTCATATAATCCACTCGGATCGATCTAATTCATTACGAATCTTATACTTTCTTATGAAATTTATAAACTAAACTTCAAATTCTTATTTCTTCATTTTCTTACGATTTCAACCATACGAATTCATTTCAAACTTCTTTTACTCCTTATTCTTATTAAGCTAAGTTTTGAACATAAAAACTTAGAAAAAGTTAACTTAGGAGTTAGGTTTTAATACCTTTCCTCTTTATTTTTGTTCTGCTAGACAAAACCGGCGATTCGCAAGCTTTTCTATTTCACGAGCACTTTCGATCCGATCAATCATGCTCATGCTCTTCCTTCTCCCTTTTCATCCGACCCTCTCTCTCTCTCTCTAGATGTAGGATTTTCAAAATCCCATTTAAATGAATTAAGCTTACTATTTATAGATTTTCAAGGGTAGGGGTATTTTAGTCATTTTGCCCCCCAACCTCCTTACTATTCCCACCTCCTTACTATTCATGACTTAGGTGTTAAGTTAACTTAGCCCTTAAGTCTACTTAGCCTTTAAGTTTTGTGGTTCCGTCTTTCGGGTTTTCGTCCGACAGTTTTAAAAACTGCGATTCTCGGAATCCAAATATTTTTGGATATTTCGTCTTTCCTTTACCGATTAACTTTTACGTATTCTTCGAATTTTTAAAAAACTAAAAAACACTTTTCGGTGTTAAGCGTTTTCCTTCACGTTTTATCCTAACGTAGTTAAACGAGTGAAAAGTACACATCAGTCCTTTTCGTCATTTTTATTTTGTTCGATTTCTGCACGTTTTTTGAGAAAAACTTTTATCAGCTTACTTAACTTTTCACGACATATTATCGTCAAATCTTTCGACGGAATGTCATTTCGACATAGCGAACTCTCGAAAAGGTTTAGGTTATTCAAACCCTAACCCTTAGGTTTCGTCGGGTGACTAGTGCCTATTTCGTCTTTTTCCCCAGAAATATTTTGTTCCCGGAAAATTTTTATTTTTGTCTTGTAAATTATTACTCGTTCAGTCTAGCTCGTAGCCAGAATCCTCCCGACTTATAATCATCCTAGGTTCTAGAACGATTAATAAACACATAGCACATAATATTATTAATAAAAATTCATTTTATTAATAACTAATTCTTTAAACTTAAATTCTGGAAAAATCCGAATTTCCGGGTCGTTACAATATCATTTTGTAATTTGTATCTCTTTTTAAAAGAAAAATTATAGTTTATTTATTTGAATAGAAAATCATTCTATAAACCAAATTTCTATAAAAACAGAATTTGTTGTTTGAATTTCTGGAAATTTGATTGATTTTCAATACACATTATTCTGTTAATTTTCTTATTTTATACAACAGAAATTTTTTTCTGTTTGTTTATGTTTTTTCCTTCTTTGTACATTTCTTAAATAACTCTATGTTTATATAACAGAAATGACATCTACTAGCACCATCCCTGCTGTGAGTATGTCTCATGGAGAAAAGCCTAACAAGTTCAATGGAACTGATTTCAAGCATTAGCAACAAAAGATGCTCTTCTATCTCACAACTTTGAATTGGCAAGGTTTCTTCAAGAGAAATGTCCTACTCTTGTTGAAGGAGAAACTGACAAGGAAAAAGTGGTTGCAGTCAAAGCATGGAAACATGCTAATTTTCTTTGAAGAAATTATGTATTGAATGGATTGGACAATACACTTTATAATGTGTATTGTAAAATTCAAACTGCAAAGGGACTTTGGGAATCTTTAGACAAGAAATATAAAACTGAACATGCTGGCATGAAGAAATTCATAGTCGGTAGATTTCTTGACTATAAGATGGTAGATTCTAAAGCCATCACCCAAGTTCAAGAATTACAATAATACTATATGGCATTCATTTTGAAGGAATGACACTAAGTGATTCATTCCAAGTTGCTACAGTGATTGAGAAACTTCCACCATCATGGAAAGGCTTCAAGAATTATATTAAGCATAAACGCAAAGAGATGAATCTTGAAGAACTGATTGTGCGACTTAGGATTGAAGAGGAAAATCGAGGATCTGAGAAGAAGAATGGGAAAATTTTTATTGAAGCAAAGGTTAATGTGGTAGAACAAGGGCCAAATAATAACAACAAAAGGAAGCGCGAAGGCGAAGGTACTTTCAAAGCCAAGAAAAAATTCAAAGGCAAGTGCTTCAAATGTGGCAAGCAAGGACATAAATCAAATGAATGTCGCAAGCCAAAGAACTTCAAGAAAGAACAAAAGGCTCAAGCAAATGTGACAGAACTGGAAAAACTTTCTGAAGATGTTTCAGACATTAATCTCTCCGCGGTTGTATCCGAATGTAACTTGGTAAGAAACACCAAAGAATGGTGGGTGGACACTGGCGCTACTCGCCACATTTGCTCCAACAAATGGATGTTCTCTACCTACAAACCAGTGGAAAATGACGAGCAACTCTTTATGAGAAACTCCTCAAGTTCAAAGGTTCAAGGACGTGGAAAGATTGTGCTGAAAATGACATATGGAAAAGAACTGACTCTCGATGATGTGTATCATATGCCGGATATCCTCAAAAATCTACTTTCTGGGTCACTGCTTAGCAAGAATGGCTTCAAGTTGGTGTTTGTGTCTGATAAATTTGTACTTACCAAAAATGATATGTTTGTAGGAAAGGGCTATATGTCCAATGGACTATTTCAGATGAATGTAATGACTGTTGTACCAAAGTCTATTGATAATAATAAAATTAATTCTTCTGCTTACTTTATAGAATCTTCAAATATATAGCATGCTAGATTAGGACATGTTAATTATGATACAATGCGTAGATTAATTAATTTAGAGTTCTTGCCTAAAATTGATATTAATCAAAAGCATAAATGTAAAATTTGTGTGGAATCTAAAATGACAAGATTACCTTTTCATTCCGTTGAAAGGAAAACTGAACCTCTAGATTTAATTCACACTGATATATGTGATTTAAAGTTTGAGCAAACAAGAGGTGGGAAAAAATATTTTATTACTTTTGTTGATGATTGCACAAGATATTGTTATGTATATTTGCTGAGAAGCAAAGATGAGGATATAGAAATGTTTCAACATTATAAAAATGAAGTTGAGAATCAACTTAACAAAAAGATTAAAGCTATAAGAAGCGATAGAGGTGGTGAATATGAATCACCATTTGAAGAGTTATGCTCTACTCATGGTATCATTCACCAAACTATCGCTCCTTATTCACCTCAATCTAATGTTATTGTTGAATGCAAGAACCGAACATTGAAAGAAATGTTGAATGCTATGTTAACTAGTTCTGGAGAACCCCAAAATTTATGGGGGGAAGCTTTTGCTTTCTACCAATTATATTCTTAACAAAGTGCCTCATAAGAAAACTCACAAAATACCTTATGAATTATGGATAGGTCATAGACCTTGCTATAAATACTTAATAGTGTGGGGTGTCTAGCAAAAGTGATGATTCCTAAACCTAAAAAGGTTAAGATAGGACCAAAAACCATTGACTGTGTATTCGTTGGTTATGCAAATAACAGTAGTGCTTATCGCTTTCTTGTTCATAAATCTAAAATTTCTGATATTCATGTTAATACTTTTATTGAATCAAAAGATGCATTGTTATTTGAGAATGTGTTTCCATATAACAGGAATAAAGAGAAATTCACACAAAAGACCTTTGGAGGCTACTAGTGATAATTCTAAAAATATAGACAAAGAGTCTGTAGTGGATGAACCTAGACGTAGCAAAAGAGCAAGGACTTCAAAGTCTTTTGGCCCAAATTTTCTAACAAATTTGTTAGAAAACAATCCTCAAACGTACAAGGAAGCAATATCCTCTCCAGATGCTTCTCATAGGAAAGAAGCGATTAATAGTGAAATTGAATCCATTATGCAAAATCATACATGGGAATTGGTGGACCTTCCACCTGGTTCTAAACCCTTAGGGTATAAATGGATCTTCAAAAAGAAGATGAAAGTTGATGGTTCAATTGATAAATATAAAGCAAGGCTTGTTGTTAAAGGCTATAGACAAAGGGAATGATTGGATTATTTTGACACTTATTCACCAGTTACAAGAATCACATCTATCTGTATGCTAATAGCAATAACATCATTAAATAGACTTGAAAATCATCAAATGGATGTAAAAACTGCATTCTTAAATGGCGAATTAGATGAAGAAATATATATGGAACAACATGAAGGTTTCATTGCTCCTGGAGAAGAAAGGAAGGTATGCAAACTTGTTAAATCCTTGTATGGACTGAAACAAGCACCAAAACAATGACATGAGAAATTTGATAATGTTATGTTATCAAATGGATTTAAAATCAATGAGTGTGACAAATGTGTTTATGTCAAAAGCACTCAAAAAGAATATGCCATTGTTTGTCTTTATGTGGATAATATGTTAATCATGGGTAGCAACAATGAAGTTATCAACTCTACCAAACGTATGTTGGCAAATAGATTTAATATGAAAGACTTGGGGGTTGCTGATATAATATTAGGAATGAAGATTTCTAGAACATCTGATGGAATTATATTATCTCAAACTCATTACATTGAAAAAATACTTGAAAATTTTAATAAGTATAATATAATTCTAAATAAGACCCCAGTTGATATATATCTTCATCTAGCCAAAATGAAGGTGATAGCATATCTCAATTAAAATATTCTCATGTAATAGGCAGTTTAATGTATGTCATGAACTGTACTAGACCAGATATAACTTATTCAGTAAGTAAGCTAAGTCGGTATACGAGTAATCCAGGTAAAGATCATTGTAAAGCTATTTTGAGAGTTTTGGGATATTTAAAACATACTCAAAATTATGGATTGCACCAAATAAGATATCCAGTAGTATTAGAAGGATTTAGTGATGCTAATTAGATATCTGATAATAAAGACTCGAAATCCACAAGTGGATATGTCTTTACCCTTGGAGGTCCAGCGGTATCTTGGAAATCCTCAAAATAAACGTGTATTGCGAGGTCTATAATGGAGTCAAAATTCATTGCTTTAGACAGAGCTGGAGAAGAAGCAGAGTGGCTTTATAATTTCTTAGAGGATATTCCAAATTGGTCAAGACCTGTGCCAGCCATATGTATACACTGTGATAGCCAATCAGCAATTAGAAGAGCACAGAGTCATTTATATAACGACAAATCACGCCATATACGACAAAGACATAATATTATTAGACAATTGCTCTCAAATGGAATTATCTCAATTGACTATGTAAAGTCAAAAGATAATATTGCGGATCCGCTTACGAAAGGTTTAATAAGAGAGCAAGTGGAAAGTTCATCGAAGGGAATGGGTTTAAAGCTTATTGTTTAAATAAGAGTCATCATAGTGGCAATCCAACCTAGTTGACTGGAGATCCCAAGATCTAGGTTCAATGGGCAAACCAAACTATGTAGTACTCAGTAAATCACTGAGGAGATATTTACTCCTAACCATTCCTATGATGAGACAGTGCACATCTGCCGCGAGAATCAGGATAAGTTGCGCTTTTAATGACTTTTATATATTGAAATACGTTCAAGTGGGGTATTATAGGATACTCTTGATAGAAGTCACCTATATAAGTAAGAAGGGGGCCACTTCTGTGAGAATTTTAAAGGTTGAATTCTCTAGTATACTCATGAAACCAAGAGGTGTTTCAAGGCCAAAATGAACACAAACGTGAGAACCAACTATGTCTGAAGAGATATTTTGTGAATTTTATTATCTTGGTTTACACGAAAAGTTGACAGTTCAAAGACATCAAGCCTACTTATTAGCCAAGTAAATCTGATAGACTTTACTAGGGCAAGTTCAAAGCCACTAGGCTACTTAACCTGATAAAGTATCTTTTCTTATGTACTAGAACTAGTGTCTGCATATTCATTATTTTTGTTTTTGTTTTATGTTGTAAAGACAATTTTACATTCATGTGGGGGATTATTGGAAATGGGTTTGGAAAATAAATATTAGAGCATTTTGAGGCTCAATTTAATGTGGGACCCATACTTCAAAAATATCGGGTCCATGCACCAATGCGTTCTCTTCCTCGAGGAGTATAACATGGTATACTTATTTGTTCCAATCCATTAAGTATTGAATGAGAAAATTGACTCCAAAGTCACCTACTTGAAATGTTGTATTCAAACTTGCCATAAACACCTTGTCCCATATAGAAAGTTTAAGGGAAAGGTGAAGAATTTATATATGGGATGTTTTCACAATGGGAAGGGCCCCAAGCGGCACCCAACTTTTGTGGAGGGGAGAGGACTTAGCTAAGGCTTGGTTCAACCACATCGTCTGTATGCCATATACGACCGGAGGTTACAGCGGGTAGGGCTCGGGGACAAAATTTGTTTAATTTATTCTCACGGATACTACGTCGTTTTGACGAATGAATTCCATGCGAATAGTTGCGCGTCCCATCTGATCAAACGAATGGATGCCATGCCAACTTATAAATAGCCTAACTGGGGCAACGATCATTTATTCATTCATTCCTATTTTGCAGCATTCCTTCATTCATCTCATTCATCATTATATTCATCATTATAGTAAGTTCAAGTACAGACATAGAAATTGTGTTCGAAGAATTCTTAATTTTGATGTGCTACTAATTTTCGAAGAATTCTTAATTTGCTTCAAGGAGAATTTGTGAATTCAAAGGACTCAATTTTATTTATCTTTATTTTCCAGATTCTATTTTTTCAAGTAAGTACAATAAACTTTCTAAATCTGATTTGCTTACTAAATTTAAGTAGCTTTGTTATTATATATTAAATATTTACTATGTCTACAGTTATAACATAAATTGCCTAAGTCATTCTGGGGTGAAGTTGTTCGTACTACTTGTTACCTGATTAATAAATGTCCATCAACACCGTTGAATTTTCAGATTCCAAAAAAGATTTGGAGTGGTAAGGATTTTTCTTATTCTTATTTGAGGGTATTTAGGTGCAAGACTTTTGCATATATTCCCAAGGAACAAAGATCGAAACTTGATGACAAATCTATGCCATGCGTGTTTGTTGGCTATGGAGATGCAGAGTTTGGTTACCAGTTATGGGATCCAGTACAGATGAAATTATTCAGGAGCAGAGATGTGGTGTTTCATGAGCACTAGAATTATGACCATTTTGAAAATGTTACACAACCCATAGATAATAGAGTTCCAGACCTCAGCGGAGATCCCTCTCCAGTACAGAATGCCATAGTTGGAAAAGGAGGTCAGGATGAAGATATGACTAATACAGTTTTTCACGATGGTGATTGGTCAGATGCAGAGAGTGTTGATCAGGGGGAGCAACCTGATATTGAAGAACTTTAACTAAGAAGATCCATGAGAACATGTGCCATCAGTTAGATATCCTTCATCTGAATATCTTTTAGTTGCTGAGGAGGGGGAGCCAGAGGATTTTCAAGAAGTCAAGACTCATAAGGAAAAGAACATTTGGCTGAGAGCTATGCAGGATGAGATAGATTATTTGCATAAGAATCACACCTATGAGTTGACTACACTTTTGAAGGGCAGGAAAGAATTGAAGAACAAATGAGTGTTTAAGCTTAAGAAGGATGGTGAAAAACTAGTGAAGTACAAGGCTCGGTTAGTCATCAAGTGTTTTGCTCAAAAGAAAGGTATTGACTTCGATGAGATTTTTTCTCTAGTTGTGAAGATAACTTCTATTCGAGTAGTGTTGGGATTAGTAGCTAGTATGTATCTTGAGCTCGAGCAGTTGGATTTGAAGACTGCTTTTCTTCATGGTGATTTAAAGGAAGAAATCTACATGGAGCAGCCAAAGGGATTTGAAGTTAAAGAGAACGAGCACTTGGTTTGCAAGTTGAAAAAAAGTTTGTACGGTCTGAAACAAGCCCTAAGGTAGTGGTACATAAAATTTGATTCATTTATGGTGGATCAAGGTTATAATAGAACAATTTCAGATCACTGTGTGTATGTCAAGAAGTTCTCGGATGGTAACTTCATAATTCTGTTGTTATATGTAGATGATATGTTGATAGTTGGGCAGGATGCCGATATGATTCGCAGGCACAAGGGTGAGTTGTTTAAGTCCTTTGATACGAAGGATTTAGGTCCGACTAAACAGATTTTGGGTACAAAAATTGTTCGTGACAGGAAAGCCAAGAGGTTGTGGTTGTCATAAAAGAAGTATGTTGAACGGGTACTTGCAAGGTTCAACATGAGTGATGATAAACTAGTTAGCACACCACTGACTAGTCATATTAAGTTGACAAAGTGCATATGTCCTTCTGCTAAGGAAGGGAAAGAAGATATGGCAACAATTCCCTACTCCTTTGCTGTAGGGAGTCCCTTATGTATGCAATGGTTTGTACGCGGCTAGATATTGCTCATGCAGTTGGCGTTGTGAGCACGTATTTGTCAAATCCTGGTAGAGAATGTAATACTCGAGAATTTCCACGTATTATTAAATGAATATATTAATGGAAATAATATTTATGTGAATATAAGTGTTATTTTTTTGTGAGTCGATTCGTATTAGAAATGTGATTGACAATGAGAATTATGAAATGCCTTGTGTGGCATAATGTGAAACGAGGAAATTCACTAAGTGAGTTAAAAAGGGAATTGGGAATATTAATCATGTATGACCATACAATTTCACATAAGTAATCAATACGCTCTTAGACTTGTAATATCACTCTTGTGGACATTAATTCATGTCGAGTAAAACAGGTTTGGTGATGAAAGTTGACACTGGCTTGAAGCTAAATCAGTCTTGCACTTTGTCGGGTATAGCGCAATTTCTTCCGTCCAATGATACCTAAATCCTTGACTATGCCGGAGAGATCGGTTGGAGAAAATTTAGTTTTTTTCTTTGACAATGAAATGGGACACTTATGTATTAGCCGTGACATTAATAAAACTATACGATAGTAGTAGATTGCAATTAAATGAGATACCTAGTAGTACAATGATATCATATGAAGATGTAATGTATAAATGATTAATTATCTATGTATTCTGGAATCTGAGAAAGGAAGTCAATGTTTTAAATAAAAATTAATATTAAATAAAGTTATAATATGGATATGTGAGTAGTAAAGATAATTATGAAACTACCCGGGCAATAATATATAACTGCGTTATTTTATTGCATGTATTTAATGTACATGGATTATATGATGTGAGTATATATTTAATCCCTAAATCCTAATATGTTAACAATTGTACCTTAATATTACATTATGGAAATTAAAAGGACCAAACCAATCTTTACATGACCAAATATTGAGATTTTTCTCTCTTGTCCCAAATTTAGTGTCACCAAGTACAATGAACAGTAACATGAAATAAGAACACGTATTTTTCCAAAAGGCTAAATCATAGGTGATCATTGGCTAGCTAAGTGGCTGGTAAGGAGTTGTTAAACTACTCTTCATTAACCTATGTATCCTTCCATTGTACCATGGACTCCAAGATTGTGTAATGCTAATGTCTAGTCCATGCCTCTTCTATAAATACAAGCTTAGTTTTAGTTTTTGTGTTGCTTGAAACTTATCTGGTAATTCTAAGTGTAGAGTATTAGTTGCTGAGCTATTTTAGAAGCATACTTAGAGTGTAGGAAGTCCAATTCAAGCTCAAGAAGGTATAAGTTCTAACTATGCTATTAAAATGAGTCTTATTTGATTATTGAAATTTCTTGAATTTATTTGTGAATTGATATGAATAAACATGTTATAAGGTGTTTAGGAAGTTTACTTACATGTATGAGTACTTTAATAATGGTTTGGAACATGCTAGAATCATTAAAAATCAAGTTGGTAGTTACTCTACAAAAACAGTATATTACTACTTACGAACTCGACACAGGCGCAGTTGCCTACTGTTGTACTAAGGTACAATGCAATGCTACTGTACATACCTTAGAACCAGTTGATGGATTCTGTCATGTTAGGTTGTTGCTAATATGGTATTATGACTTGTATATACATAAGAAATAGGTATGATAGGTGTTATAAAGTTTCCTTATGTAGTATGAAATGTCCAACATTATTTGGTAGAAGATCTTTAACAAGGACTTTGAGTTTTGAAAACAAACTTTGTTAAAATTCGTGTTCTACAGATTTTGAACTTAGTGGTCTATACACATGAATGATATTATACATAAATAAACATTCTATAGCGTACATAGTTCCTTTGTTCGTAATCAAACTAGTTATACTGTGTGTGAAGGAAGTTTTTTTTTTGAAAACTTGGTAGAATAGAACTAAGGTGCATGAAGGCTATTTGATATATATTCTGATCTTACGAGTATGATAACATAACTTGACTACATATGATTAGAACCTTAAAGTTGTCTTATATGTGTTAGATTGCATAGTTCAAGTCTAAAATGGTTTCAAAAGCAAACTTGAACATATTTTCAAAATCTAGTTGCATCACATGGATATCTAGATGATAAAGGGATAAGATGACATGTTATGTCTATAGATGTGATTGATATGTATTGAACATGTTGAACCTACTAATAATGTGACGCCCCCAAAACAGGTATACATCTCCCATCTTGGGTCGCCAAATATCACACTACATAAATCAATACAAACTTAATTATACAATTGTCATGCAAAATACGACAAAACATAGCTGAGTTTAAACAAGAATATTGCCTTCTAGACAATATCCACTCTCAATGAAGTCCTCATTATAATTATTATCACACTATTTTATAAAAATAGTGAGGACTGCAATGGCCACCATCTCGGACCATCACTCCGTTTCCCAGACTAAATCCCGAATATATTCTCATTTCACAAGAGAACAAAGAAAGAAAAGGGTGATCTCAACTAGCCTAGTAAGAAATATTATGACTAAGATAATGCAGAATAAATTATCCTTAGCCTTCAACAGTATAACAACTGATAGAATACAATAAACATCAAGTTTAACTACAGCGAAATAAGCAATCCATTAGAAGAGTCCAGTAGAACATAATGTCTACTATCTCCTCTAGATTAAAAGTCTATCTTTAATATTTCATTCTTGTAATACTCATCAACAGTTCTTTGTTATACCCAAGACAAAAAGAACTCTCATCACCTGTCTTCACCTGAACCACCAAAGATTATAGTTAAATCCACAATTTATATTTATAATCATGTAAATCAACAGTTTCTCCTTGCCACAAAGGCTTAATAGAACGTTTACTCAATATCCTTACCTCGAAGGCTAATGATATTCAAATGTAATAACAATGATCATACCAATCAATTGTCTACCTTTGCACTACGGGCCAACGATATTTAACTATAAAACCAATTGTCATGATCATACCAATCAATTACCTGTCAGTGCACTACAACCAAAGACATTCAACGGTTAACTTATGGTCATGATCCTGCCAATCACATCATCGAATTATCCCTGCACTACGGCAAAGGATATTCGTTAATATCACTAGTGGTCATGATCATGTCATACACCTGTCCATCTTTGCACTACGGGCCAAGGAGGACTTTTACCACATCATTTGTAACATTACGGGTCATGATTATACCGAAAGATCCTTGGTCATATAATACCAATCAACAGTCCATCTATGCACGTAAGCCAAAGATGACTTTCATCACAATATAAGTATGAGGATGATGACAATGATATAAGCATTAATCAAACGAAATCAAGGATAAATTTTAAAGACTTTAAATTTATCTAGAGTTTAAAAATATCCAAATTGTCAACATGATACTGATTTGTGGAGTAAAATTCAAGAATAATATTCATGTATCAAAAATAATTAGGATAGAAAAGAAATATATTTTTTTTGGTGAATAGTACCCCGTGAATAGTACCATGTGAATAGTACTTCGGGAATAGTACCTCGTGAATAGTACCCCAACATGAAAAGTGTCCCAAATACCCAAGTGAATAATATTAGAGTAAATAGTAACCCGTGAATAGTAACTCATGAATAGTACTCTGACACGAAAAGTGCCCCGAATACCCGAGTGAATAATACTAGAGTGAATAGTATCTGGGTGAATAGTAACCCATGAATAGTAACTCGTAAATAGTACCCCGGCACAAAAAGTGCCCTGAATACTCGAGTGAATAATACTAGAGTGAATAGTAACCCCAACACAAAAAGGTAAAAATTTCACAATAAAATTCGTATCAATATTCCGGCATAATGATATTGAAAGAAATAATATCATTTACGAAGAAATAATACCCCTTACGACTGTTGAACGAAAATAATATTCCTACGAATATTGAACGAAGATGATATTTCTTACGAATATTGAACGAATATAATATTCATACAAATACGAAAAAAATAACATCTCTTGAATATGAAATAAATAATACCCCTTACATTTGTTGAGCGAAAATAATATTCCTACGAATATTGAACGAATATGATATTCCTTACGAATATTGAACGAATATAATATTCATACAAATACGAAAAATAACATCTCTTCAGAATATGAAAGAAATAATACCCCTTACGAATACGAAAGAAATTATACCCCTTACCACAATAATAATATCCCTTACGAATATTGAATGAAAATAATATTCCTTACGAATATTAAACGAAAATAATATTCCTTACGAATATTAAATGAAAACAATGAATATTGAACGATAATAATATTCATATGAATATGAAAAATAATATCTCTTCAGAATATAAAAAAATAATAACCCTTACCTCAGAAGAAGACTGGATACTGGAGTAGTGAAGTAGCGGACTACTCTTCTTCTTTCTCTCTATAATTGTTCTTGTGAGACTTAGTGAATTGGTGAGAAATGAAGGAAGAATGAGCTTCTATTTATAGGAAAATATAGTTTCAATAATTGCACATTTTGGGCTCAAAATATTACAATATAATACCTTCCTTTTTTTCTTCATTTTTTTAATTTAGTCATGCAAGTATTATCAAACTTGCACCACCTCCCCTAATAGTAAATCATGTGAATCAATAGTAAATCATGTGACTCAATATTTCTAAACATGTGAAAAAATTAATTATATTATAGTACCTTCAATTATACCTCCATTTTTAATTTAGTCATGCAAGTATTATCAATCTTGCACCAACTCCCCTAATAGTAAATCATGTGAATCAATAGTACACATATGTGAACACATAGTTATAAGCATATGAATTAATAACAATTAATTGCTTATTTATCCGGTGAATTACCCGATTGATCAATATAACTTCCAGACATCAATTATCATCAAAATAAATGTCAATTTCCACTAACACTAATAATTCCCACACAATGGAATTATCAATTTCATCTTTAATCAACATGAACTTATTCATCATTAATATTATAACTCACAATATTTAACAACCAGGTCGTTCCCAGAAAAGAGGGGGCTTTCCGATAAGGATTCTTCCTTATTGGCGCACAATTAGATGATCAAACCTCTCCTTGACAGAACTTCTAGACATTGTCAATATTGCAAATAATAATATGAATAACTTTGTCGTTTCAATTATTGATTTAATAATATAACATATTATGGAGATGATACCATGACAATAATTGAATCAATAATACGAGAGATATGATGCAACAATTACTGTAGCAATAATTGAGTATAACTGAGTGACTTCTTACGTAAGCATCAATAATCAATACCGTGCGCTACTATTCAACCACGCGTATTATTGTACTTTTATCACCGATTATTTTGTGACAACTTACTTACTTTGAAAATTTTTCACATATCACCCTTAACTTTAACCTTTTATCAATTTAACCATTT
The DNA here is from genome assembly GCA_020205605.1 of Panax ginseng. NCBI lineage: Eukaryota > Viridiplantae > Streptophyta > Magnoliopsida > Apiales > Araliaceae > Panax > Panax ginseng. The sequence goes on from CM035134.1 coordinate 110,282,437, forward strand.
ACTAAATAGAATAATTATAAGAAAATTGAATACTTTCATTTCATAAAATTTGGGGTCTCACAATCTCCCTCCTTATGAAATTTAAGCTACGTAAAATTCACGTGCACAATAGTTCGAAGAGATGAGAATACCTTGCTTTCTTTTCAGATTGTACCTTCTCGGTTATTTCCTCTCTATCATGATTTTCCTATTTTTCATCTCCTGTATTTCAGATATTATTCTATAATATAGTTTCAAAATAAGGGTTAATTGACATGCCACATATTATCTCTATATTCTGATCGATCAATTAAATAACAAATAGACTTAGGTAGGTCATACTAGCGAAGGAATTACCCGTCTCTCCCTTCCTAGTTCTAGCCTCACATCTTAGCCAGGGATCATATCCCTAAGCTTTGATACCAATTGTGACGCCCCCAAAACAGGTATTCATCACCCATCTTGGGTCGCCAAATATCACACTACATAAATCAAATACAAACTTAATTATACAATTGTCGTGCAAAATACGACAAAACATAGCTGAGAGTTTAAACACGAATATTGCCTTCTAGGCAATATCCACTCTCAATGAAGTCCTCATTACAATTAGTATCACACTATTTTATAAAAATAGTGAGGACTGTTATAGCCACCATCTCGGACCATCACTCCGTTCCCCGACTCGTCCCAGCTATATTCTCATTTCCTAAAGAGAACAGTGAAAGAAAAGGGTGAACTCAACTAGTCCAGTAAGAAATATTATGACTAAGATAATGTAGAATAAATTATCCTTAGCCTTCAACGGTATAACAACTGATAGAATACAATAAACATTAAGTTTAACTGCAGCAGAATAAGCAATCTATTAGAAGAGCCCAATAGAACATAATGTCTACTATCTCCTCTAGATTAAAAGTCCATATTTAATATTTCATTCTTCTAATACTCATCAATAGTTCTTTGTTATACCCAAGACAAAAAGAACTCTCATCACCTGTCTTCACCTGAACCACCAAAGATTATAGTTAAATCCACAATTCATATTTATAATCATGTAAATCAACAGTTTCTCCTTGCCACAAAGGATTAATAGAATGTTTACTCAATATCCTTACCCCAAAGGCTAAAGATATTCAAATGTAATAACAATGATCATACCAATTAGTTGTCTACCTTTGCACTACGGGCCAAAGATATTCAACTATAAAACCAATGGCCATGATCATACCAATCAATTGCCTGTCAGTACACTACAGCCAAAGACATTCAACGGTTAACAAATGGTCATGATCCTGCCAACCACATCATCGAATTATCCCTGCACTACTATAAGACCCCAACTTTTTATAAATAAAATTGAATTTTACTCTAATTATTATTTTGAAATAATAAGGTGTTAATTGAATATAATGTTTTGGTTATGGGTGAAATGTGCAAATTTTGCAAAATAAGGAAGTGGTTATAAAATATTCATTGTTGTTGAGGAATATTCGTTTGGTCGTGGAGCATTCTTTTTGTCGGGAATATCCGTACGATGGCGCAGCCGTTTGTGGGACCCATAAAGGAAAACGGTTGGATGGAAAAAAATGACAAAGTATGAGTTTTTATAAAAAAACGACGTAATTGTTACCGTTAACACTGTTGGATTACTTGGTGGTTAAAATACGATGTCTGGCGTGGTTGCATGAAGAAGCACGGTATTGCACGATATTGTTGAATTATTGATTCTTACGTGAAGGCACTACTCAATAATTGTTACGATGAATTCTTTGCTTCAATATTTTATTTTATTGATTCAATAATTGTTGCGTTGATAGTTTATATAATTGTTGTTTCAATAATGGTCATTGCACAGTATTTCCCATTATCAGATCAATAATTCATATTATTTGAATAATATTATTAGATAGCATTATTGGCAATGTCTAGAAAGTTCTGTCTAAGGAGAGGTTTGGTCACCTAATTGCGTGCCAGTAAGGAGAAATCCTTATTGGAAAGCCCCCTCTTTCCTGGGAACGGCATGGTTGTCATTATTGTAATTTGTAATATTATTTATGAATAATTATTTATTGATTTATATGATAAGGAAATATTTATTTTTGTGGCTATTAATGTTGAGGTGTTTTATCAGTATTTTTTTCGGAATGGAGGTATTAAAAATCAAATCAGTGTTCTTGAGATATATTGCGTGAGTTATAATTTTTAATTCGACCGTTGGATCGTTGTGATTTTTAGATATGTTATACATATATAAGTTGAGTATATGTCCACAAATTTTGAACCGTTAAAAATAAATGTATGATTTGTTATGAATTTTAAGAGGTGACTGATTCGAAAATTATGTTATAAATGATTTTTGGTGGAAAATTCTAGAATTGAGTGGGCCCCACTTTTGGTTGGTGAGAAATGTGCTCAAATTTTATTTCAAATGTGGTGGGTGGAAATAGTAGCAGATAAAGCCATCAGGTAGCAGGTCAAGTCTGCTTCGGCGTGCTAACATTTTCCTATAAATAGGTGCTTAGGTTAGAATTGAAAATCACACCAGAAACATAAGCTTTCTCTCTTTCTCTCTCTATATTATCGAGCGTATTTTGTGAGTATTTAGATACTTTGAGAGTTGCTATTCAGTACAAGTTTCATTCAGCATCACATCCGACCTTTCATTCCGAAGTACTGTTTCTTTGAGGTAAGGGATGTTATTTTCTTCTTAAATGATATTATTTTCTTTAATATCATTATGCTGAGATATTGTTATGAATTTTATTATGAAATTTCTACCTTTTTGTGTCGGGGTTACTATTCACATATACGACACTATTCATGTATACGACATTATTCATAAATACGACACTATTCACCGAAAAATGAAATTTTCTCTTTTTCATCCCAGATGTCTTTTATGGTTACTATCTTTGATTGTATCCATGTTTTGATCTTTATTTTTGAATTCTACTTCAAAATTGGTTATTATGGAGTATTATTGAATTTGGATAAACTGAAATACGAATCCCTAATATTTGTCCTTTTGTCTCACTGGATTCGTTCTCTAAAATGTTTTTCATCATCCTCAGTCCTTAATGGTGATACTTGATGAATATCTTTGGCCTGTAGTGCAAAGATGAAGATTACCTGATGAATATCTTTGGCCCGTAGTGCAAAGATGAGCAGTGTTGAGATGAACATGACTAACTCGGGTGATACAAATGAATATCTTTGGCCCGTAGTGCAAAGATGAATATTTGATTCAAGATGTATATTGATTGATGTTACAGGGATAAAATATTGATGATGGACTTTTAAATTCATAGATGATAGTAGATTTCATTCTCTACTTAACTCTTCTAATGGATTGTTATTTCCGCTGCATTTGTTGATCTAAAACTTGTTGTCTATTATATTCTATCAGATTTTTCCCCGTTGAAGACTAATGATAATTTTTTGTATATTATCTTAGTCATAATATTCTTTACTGGGCTAGTTGAGCTCACCCTTTCCCTTTTTGTTTTATTTTTCTTCTCAAGAGGTGAGAACATAGCAGGATCTAGTCGGGGTATGAAGTGATGGTTCTAGAAAGATGTTTTAGCAGTCCTCACTATTTTTAAAAAATAGTGTATGAATAATTGTAATGAGGACTTATTTGAGTGCATATATTGTTTAGAAGACAATATTTGTATTTAAACTCACAGTATGTGTTGTCGTATTTTGCACGACAATTGTATTATTGAAGTTGTAGCTTTCTTTCTGTACCATGTATTTGTTGACTCAGAATGGGTATTGTATACCTATTTTGGGGGCGTCACAGTTGGTATCAAAGCTTAGGAATATGATCCATGGCTGAGATGTGAGACTAGAACTAGGAGGGGAGAGACGGGTAAATCCTTCGCTAGTGTGTACTACCTAAGCTTAGTGATGGTCAGCCATAATATAGGGATATTATGTGATATGTTAATTTGTTTAATTAACCCTTGTTTTATGACAGTTTTGAAAAATGTCAGCTGAGAACGTTAACAATGGAGTGAATGAGACCGTGGAGACACCTCTAATCACGAACCAAGATAATGTGATGTCAGGTGAAGAAGGAATTAGAGATATTATTGTGGTGAGGGAAGAATTAATAGTTGCACCCGAGCTAGTCGCAGAGGTAGCAGCTGAGAGTGAGGAAGAAGAGGAACCTGAGGAGAATTTATTAGAGGTATTTTATGATCAAAACGTAGAATTGCAAAATCGTATTCATGAGTTAGAAGAGCAGGCTAAAGAACGGCAAGCGGTCGTGGAGCAAAAGGATGTAACGATTCAAGCTTGTGTTACCCGATATGTGATGCTTGAACAGAAGCATTCTTTGGCAGAGTATAATATGATAAAGCTAGAATCTGAGCTGAAAGAAGAAACAACTGAACGCGTGAGAATGAGTGATCCATGGGTAAAAGCCGCACGACGCGTTGATATTATGGAAAGAGATGTCCGATCTAAGAAGGCTAAAATAGATGATATGTATTTCTCTTTTTGGACAGCAATTGAGAGAACCTAACATCGAGTTTTGAATTACCCTGTACATTGTGGTCAACCCCAATTCGATATGGATCGAAGATTAATGATTCAGATCATGAAACAGTAGTACGATGAAGCAGTTGAGGGTGGAATATGCCCTATAGAGAAAGATAATTCTAGCAGTAATGATGACACCAAAGGCTTTCCCAGACAAGTCAAAATCGGTGGTTCAAGTGAAAGCGCCTTTCGTAAAAGTGAGGAACCAAACGTAGTTATCACGGGTTAGTTAATCATAATTTTTTGCGAAGTATATACCCTATTAGGTACCGGTTCTACCCATTCTTTTATCTCTCCTACTTGTGCTCAACGTTTAAACTTGACTCCGGAGAAATCTGAATTTGACTTATCTGTGGAAACTCCGTTAGGAGAAACTTTTATCATATCCACTGTTTATAAATCTTGTTTAATCCAAGTGGGCACAATCACATTACCTGTTGATCTTATCTCTTTAAAGATACTTGCTTTTGATGTGATTTTAGGAATTGATTGGTTAACCACTCATCATGCCAAAATTGATTATTTTCGTAAGGTTGTTATTTTTTATATTCCTAACCAACCTGTTATGCGAATTCAAGCAACCAAACCATTGAAGTCAAACACTTTTATATCAAGCCATAAAGCCATTTATTTATTGAAAAACGGATGTCAAGCTTTCTTAGTCCATTTCATGGATTTAAACAAAAATACGCGATTTGAATGATATTTACATTTGTTAGTGAATTTCTGACGTATTTCTGAAAAATTTCCTGGCATACCCCCAAAGCGTGATATTGAATTTTGTATCGACTTTGAACCTGGTACAAAACCCATTTCTAAAATCTCTTATCGAATGGCTCCTATTGAACTTCAGGAGTTAAAAACCCAACTACAAGAGTTGGTACTCAAGCCTCTATCTGGTAACTTCCTTTATGGAATGCACCAAAGCCAGACTCTCCGTAGGGGACGCTATATTTGTTTGGTGGTAAAACGATAGGTGCTATTGTGATGTGCAATCCAAGATTGGGATATGAGTCAAAATTGAGAGCAACTTAAGTCAGTAATCGAAATACGTAGCTTTCTAGGTTTAGCTGGTTACTATCGAAGATTCGTGGAAGGATTTTCTCAAATCGCTACTCCATTAACTTAGCTGACTCGAAAAGATACAAAATTCGTATGGAGCGAGGAATGCGAGAAGATTTTCCAAGAGCTCAAGAGGCAACTCATTTGGGCACATGTTCTGACCATACCATATTGGAAAAGTGAACGTGGTAGCTGACGCATTGAGTAGAAGATCGTACACGAGTACGAGTGCGATATTGTTGAACACAAAGACCTATCTTGTATAATTTACAAATGATAGAGATAGAGTTAAAGACTCTAGGGACCCACGTGATGACATATGAGTAGAATCGACTTTAATTGATAAAGTTAAAGCCGCTCAAGCTATACACTGGAACTGATGAATATAAAGAAGAAGGTGCAAGAAGGCGCTATTCTAGAAGTAAGAGTCGATGAAGAGAAGAAAGCTCAAACCTTTGATATATTTGAAATCCTCGATCAAGTAGGAACTGTGGCCTATAGACTCGCCTTAACGCTAAGTATGTCGCGTGTTCATAACGTTTTTCATGTATCGATGTTACGTAAATATGTGGACGACCCAAACCACATTATTGCGTTAGAACCAGATGAGATAGCCGAAGATTTAATGTATGAGGAGGTACATGTCAAGATCTTGGATAGGAAAGAGCATGCCCTACACACAAAGGTTATATCATAAGTTAAGGTTTTGTGGAGGAACCATGCTATTGAAGAAATGACCTGGGAGTTAGAATCGAAAATGAAAACGAGGTATTCTCACCTTTTCGAAACACCAGGTACGTACGTCAATTTCGAGGATGAAATTTCATAAGGAGGGGAGGTTGTAAGACCCCTGCTTTTTATAAATAAATTTGAATTTTCCTCTAATTATTATTTTGAAATAATAAGGTGTTAATTTGATATAATGTTTTGGTTATGGGTGAAATGTGCAAATTTTACAAAATAAGCAAGTGGTTATAAAATATTTATTGTTGTCGGGGAATATTCGTTTGGTCGTGGGATATTCTTTTTATCGAAAATATCCGTACGACGGCGCATCCATTTGTGGGCCCCATAACGGAAAACGGTTGGATGAAGGAAAATGAAAAAGTATGAGTTTTTATAAATAATGGCGTAATTGTTACCGTTAACACTGTTGGATTACCTGGTGGTTAAAATATCTGATGTCTGCGTGGTTGCACTGATGAAGACACCAGATTGCACAATATTGTTGAATTATTGATTCTTACGTAAGAAGGCACTACTTAATAATTGTTACAATAGTTACTGTTCAATATTTTATTTTATTGATTCAATAATTACTGCGTTGATAGTTTATATTATTGTTGTTTCAATAATTGTCATTGCACAGTATTTTCCATTATCAGATCAATAATTCATATTATTTGAATAGTATTATTAGATAGCATTATTGGCAATGTCTAGAAAGTTCTGTCTAAGGAGAGGTTTGGTCACCTAATTGCGTGCCAGTAAGGAGAAATCCTTATTGGAAAGCCCCCTCTTTCCTGGGAACGGCATGGTTGTCATTATTGTAATTTGTAATATTATTTATGAATAATTATTTATTGATTTATATGATAAGGAAATATTTATTTTTGTGGCTATTAATGTTGAGGTGTTTTATCAGTATTTTTGTCGGAATGGAGGTATTAAAAATCAAATCAGTGTTCTTGAGATATATTGCGTGAGTTATAATTTTTAATTCGACCGTTGGATCGTTGTGATTTTTAGATATGTTATACATATATAAGTTGAGTATATGTCCACAAATTTTGAACCGTTAAAAATAAATGTATGATTTGTTATGAATTTTAAGAGGTGACTGATTCAGAAATTATGTTATAAATGATTTTTGGTGGAAAATTCTAGAATTGAGTGGGCCTCACTTTTTGTTGGTGAGAAATGTGCTCAAATTTTATTTCAAATGTGGTGGGTGGAAATAGTAGCAGATAAAGCCATCAGGTAGCAGGTCAAGTCTGCTTCGGCGTGCTAACATTTTCCTATAAATAGGTGCTTAGGTTAGAATTGAAAATCACACCAGAAATGTAAGCTTTCTCTCTTTCTCTCTCTATATTATCGAGCGTATTTTGTGAGTATTTAGATACTTTGAGAGTTGTTATTCAGTACAAGTTTCATTCAGCATCACATCCGACCTTTCATTCCGAAGTACTGTTTCTTTGAGGTAAGGGATGTTATTTTCTTCTTAAATGATATTATTTTCTTTAATATCATTATGCTGAGATATTATTATGAATTTTATTGTGGAATTTCTACCTTTTTGTGTCGGGATTACTATTCACATATACGGCACTATTCACGTATACGACACTATTCATAAATACGGCACTATTCACCAAAAAATAAAATTTTCTCTTTTTCGTCCTAGATGTCTTTTATGGTTACTATATTTGATTATATCCATGTTTTGATCTTTATTTTTGAATTCTACTTCAAAATTGGTTATTATGGAGTATTATTGAATTTGAATAAACCGAAATACGAATCCCTAATATTTGTCCTTCTGTCTCACTAGATTCGTTCTCTAAAATATTTTTCATCATCCTCAGTCCTTAATGTTGATATTTGATGAATATCTTTGGCCTGTAGTGCAAAGATGAATGATTACCTGATGAATATCTTTGGTCCGTAGTGCAAAGATGAACAGGTGTTGAGATGAACATGACCAACTGGTGATACAAATGAATATCTTTAGCCCGTAGTGCAAAGATGAATATTTGATTCAAGATGTATATTGATTGATGTTATAGGGATAAAATATTAATGATGGACTTTTAAATTCATAGATGTTAGTAGATTTCATTCTCTACTTAACTCTTCTAATGAATTGTTGTTTCCGCTGCATTTGTTGATCTAAAACTTGTTATCTATTATATTCTATCAGATTTTTCCCTGTTGAAGACTAATGATAATTTGTTGTATATTATCTTAGTCATAATATTCTTTACTGGGCTAGTTGAGATCACCCTTTTCCTTTTTGTTCTATTTTTCTTCTCAGGAGGTGAGAACATAGCAGGATCTAGTCGGGGTATGGAGTGATGGTTCTAGAAAGATGTTTTAGCAGTCTTCACTATTTCTAAAAAATAGTGTATGAATAATTGTAATGAGGACTTATTTGAGTGTGGATATTGTCTAGAAGACAATATTTGTATTTAAACTCACAATATATGTTGTCGTATTTTGCACGACAATTGTATTATTGAAGTTGGAGTTTTCTTTCTGTTCTATGTATTTGGCGACTCAGAATGGGTGTTGTATACCTATTTTGGGGGCGTCACAACTACGGCCAAGGATATTCGTTAGTATCACCAGTGGTCATGATCATGTCATACACCTGTCCATCTTTGAACTTTTACCACATCATTTGTAACATTATGGGTCATGATTATACCGAATGATCCCTGGTCATAATCATACCAATCAACAGTCCATCTATGCACGTAAGCCAAAGATGACTTTCATCACAATATAAATATGAGGATGATGACAATGATATAAGCATTAATCAAAAGAAATCAAGGATAAATTTTAAAGACTTTAAATTTATCCAGAGTTTAAAAATATCCAAATTGTCAACATGATACTGCTTTGTGGAGTAAAATTCAAGAATAATATTCATGTATCAAAAATAATTTGGATAGAAAAGAAATATATTTTTCGGGTGAATAGTACCCCATGAATAGTACTATGTGAATAGTACTTCGGGAATAGTACCTCATGAATAGTATCCCGACATAAAAAGTGTCCCAAATACCCAAGTGAATAATACTTGAGTGAATAGTAACCCATGAATAGTAAATCATGAATAGTACTCCGGCATGAAAAGTGCCCCGGATACTCGAGTGAATAGTAACTGGGTGAATAGTAACTCGTAAATAGTACTCCGGCACGAAAAGTGCCTTGAATACTCGAGTGAATAATACTAGAGTGAATAGTAACCCTGACACAAAAAGGTAAAAATTTCACAATAAAATTCGTATCAATATTCCGGCATAATGATATTGAAAGAAATAATATCATTTACGAAGAAATAATACCCCTTACGACTGTTGAACGAAAATAATATTCCTACGAATATTGAACGAAGATGATATTTCTTATGAATATTGAACGAATATAATATTCATACAAATACGAAAAATAACATCTCTTCAGAATATGAAATAAATAATACCCCTTACGACTGTTGAACGAAAAATAATATTCCTACGAATATTGAACGAATATGATATTCCTTACGAATATTGAACGAATATAATATTCATACAAATACGAAAAATAACATCTCTTCAGAATATGAAAGAAATAATACCCCTTACGAATACGAAAGAAATAATACCCCTTACCACAATAATAATATCCCTTACGAATATTGAATGAAAATAATATTCCTTACGAATATTAAACGAAAATAATATTCCTTACGAATATTAAATGAAAACAATGAATATTGAACGATAATAATATTCATATGAATATAAAAAATAATATCTCTTCAGAATATAAAAAAATAATAACCCTTACCTCAGAAGAAGACTGGATACTGGAGTAGTGAAGTAGCAGACTACTCTTCTTCTTTCTCTCTATAATTTCTCTCTCTATAATTGCTCTTGTGAGACTTAGTGAATTGGTGAGAAATGAAGAAAGAATGAGCTTCTATTTATAGGAAAATATAGTTTCAATAATTGCACATTTTGGGGCTCAAAATATTACAGTATAATACCTTCCTCTTTTTTTTCATTTTAAATTTAGTTTTGCAAGTATTATCAAACTTGCACCACCTCCCCTAATAGTAAATCATGTGACTCAATAGTTCTAAACATGTGAAAAAATTAATTATAGTATAGTACCTTCAACTATACCTCCATTTTTAATTTAGTCATGCAAGTATTATCAATCTTGCACCAACTCCCCTAATAGTAAATCATATGAATCAATAGTACACACATGTGAACACATAGTTATAAGCATGTAAATTAATAGCAATCAATTGCTCATTTATCCGGTGAATTACCCGATTGATCAATATAACTTCCAGACATCAATTATCATCAAAATAAATGTCGATTTCCACTAACACTAATAATTTCCACATAATGGAATTATGAATTTCATCTTTAATCAACACGAACTTATTCATCATTAATATTATAACTCATAATATTTAACAACCAGGTCGTTCCCAAGAAAGAGGGGGCTTTCTGATAAGGATTTCTCCTTATTGGCGCGCAATTAGGTGACCAAACCTCTCCTTGACAGAACTTCTAGACATTGTCAATATTGCAAATAATAATATGAATAACTTTGTCGTCTAAATTATTGATTTAATAATATAACATATTATGTAGATGATACCGTGACAATAATTGAATCGATAATATGAGAGATATGATGCAACAATTACTGTAGCAATAATTGAGTATAACTGAGTGACTTCTTACGTAAGCATCAATAATCAATACTGTGTGCTACTATGAAACCACGCGTATTACTGTACTTTTATCACCGATTATTTTGTGACAACTTACTTACTTTGAAAATTTTTCACATATCACCCTTAACTTTAACCTTTTATCAATTTAACCATTTACTAAATAGAATAATTATAAGAAAATTGAATACTTTCATTTCATAAAATTTGGGGTCTCACAAGTAAGCTTTGAATGTGAATATTGTCAAGATACCTTGAGGGTTGGAATATGATAATTATGATCATGTTTGATGATACTCTTAGACTCACTCATGTAGCATAAACGTATATACCCCATGCTTGTATATCATATTTCAAGTAAAGCATAAACGAAGCATATTTTCAACCAAAGCAATGCTAATTTCACATATGTGTTATAATTACTCGCACACATGCCTAATATGAGTTTTATAACTATCTTGTATGTTTAGAGAGCAAGCATGATAGACTTTGTGGTTTTATGACCTCGAATGGCCTTAAATTGTTGAAATAATCAATTTGGAATTTTATTATGAAAGAGGGAACCTAGATTGACTTGTGAAGCATAACCAGACCTTTAGCATGACAAACCATAGTAGTTATAAACGTTGTGTTCAAGCTTTTGAGAGACCACAAGGCAAAGAAATGAGTTTTGGCTTGGCAGAGATTCGCCAGCAATTGTATCTTGCCCCCAAGGCTTAGCCATGGCGCAAGTGAACCGGTCTGGAATCTGAGATAATGAAATCTTATCTTTGGACAGCTAACTTGTGTAAAACATATATTACTAAAAGTAGTTTAAAACCTACTGATACATGTATATAAGTGATGCTTAGATGATATGATGGTGGTTGCCTCGTAATAGGAAGTTCCATGGGTAAAAAGGACTTAACCTTGGGTATTCTTAATTTACTTATTAAATGACTAGGTATTTGATTCATGATGAATTTATAATCTGATTTGTACCACATGTGCATACTTGAATCGTGTCAAACTTGATTAATAAATGTGTTAGCTAATGAGCATCTTGTACTTATAATACGCTATACTAGGATTCGAAAGTGTTGATTTATTAACATGAATAAACTACGCTTAAGGCAAGTTCCTGAATCCTTACTCTTTTACTTGAGCAAGTATCTGAACCCTACTCTTATTGTGCAAGTATCTTTGCATTACTTTATTCAACGAATACCGTAAGCAGAGTATCTAAACCTTATCTCTTTGAATGCAAGTTATTCTACGTATTCGTTCAATTGAACAAGTATGTTTAAACTCTTATGAAAACTATTATTCATGTTGAACTTGGTATTGTTCTTATATATTGTGAAAGAGTCGATGCCATTTGATTTGGCTAGACTATATGCATGTTTATAAAACTGTCCTAACAAATTGATTGGTAAAATCTTAAAAACTGAGTTGAACAACCCTTTTGGTAAGGGGAGTGTATGTTGTTGTAAACCCCAACACATGAATGGATATTATTGTGGTGTTATGCATAACTTGGAGTATTGTAGACTAATCATCTATAGTACTTGATTCTTTTAGGTTATCAGTTTAATATTGGTAATTCTAGTAGATGTTCGATAGTCCTTAATGACTGTTCAATATAAATTGTTTATCCAGTTGGATACGTTGATAGTCATTGAATTCATATATATTTGTCGATTTATGTTGAGTTATCGTTCTTAATCTAAGAATTATTGATACCCATTATTCACGATATTAATCTGAAACTCTGAACTATCTTAAAGATGATACTTCTATATTTCAAACTCGTGTTATGAAACTCTTTACCCTTGCTGTATATTACTTGCTGGGCAATTTGTGCTCATCCTTGCTTATTTAAAACCTTTCAGTTAAGGCGGAACAAGGAAGTGTATCTGGGAAGGACAAGGGCAAGGGCAAGGGCAAGGCTACCGACTAGCTTATCCCTTTTATGTTTAAGACTATTATGTTGTTTTAGAACTGTTTCCAAACTATGTTAAGATTAAGTAGGATTATGTAATAAGTCTTTATTTGATATTATTATGTAATCTATTAAGTACTGTAGGTTGCGAGACTTGGGGGAATAATTATAATAAATTATTGTATATTATTCTAAAATTAGATTTTTCGTTGTGAATGTGTTATTTTAGTTTTACCATGAGAACGTGATGAACCAAATTCGAGTGACCAAGTGGAGGTCCGAATTTGGGGGCATCACAGGTTGGTATCAAAGCCGTTGTTATAAACCTTAGGAGCGAGTGTCCTTAGATTATAACTCAGGAGAACTTAGAAGTTAGGAAGGAGATAAAATTCATGTAAAGTTTTCCTAGATAATGACTTAGTGTGATATGAAATGTAACTTCATTCTATACAATGAACTTATGTTTATTTAACATTCTAATGAAGTTGTTGTTTGTGTTGTCTTATATTGGTGATTGTAGGATGACTGACATGGAGGACCTAGCCGAGTAGTAGTGGAGGAGCCGCGTGATATCCACGTAGTCTATGAGGCACCATTGATAGCGGAGCCTATTTCAGTAGTGGCCCCTATTGCTGACAATGATGAGGAGGAGGAGATAGAGCCATTACCCAAAGATTCTGACCCTGAGGAGGAGCTCGAGCCTATGGAGGACTCCAACGAGGCTACCTTTGAGGATTAGATGTTGGGGGAGTATGTGGAGCAGATTTTAGAATTAGGATGTATAGTAGAGGAACTTGAGGCTGAGGCTAAGGAGAGGGATTCTGCGTTCTAGAAGTTGAAGGACGAGGACCATCAGAGGAAATTGGCGATGCGGGAAATGGAGGTGGAAATTTCTCACCGTAAGGAAGTAGGGATCCAAATGGGAACTTTATTTCAACGAGCGGTGGCTAGGAACGTTGAGTGTAATATCCCAAAATCCGGTCTATTTTCACATCCGAATTCCGTACGTCATGATCCCATCTTCATCCTAACATACATCATTATATAGCTAAATATAACAACATACATCCTCAAATCCCAGGTTCTAAAACCTTAAAACCTCTTTCATTACAAATAATGATAATTACATTATTCTTTACATCTTGCACAAGTGACTTTTATCCGCCACCAAGGATACATAATCATTCATTAAACTATTCTATAGTTTAATTCTATCATTCTATATTAAAAGTCTTCGTTTGATCTTCACGCTCATTCATCTAATGAATGACACTTCTTCTAGATACCGATCAGCTTGATCTTTACGGGATCCTTAAGTTCTTTCTAACATCGTTCGCTAATTTTTTATTTATTTAAAGCAAGTGTGAGCATTCAATTGCTCAGCAAGTCAAAGTAGTTGAACAAACAACTTCAGGAATTTAAACATTCTTTTAAGACCTCAATAACCGAACAAAGGTTATAAAGCAGCTTGAATAATAGGAATAATCTCGATTCCTATCATTTTAAAACATTAATCACATTCACTTTGAAATACTTTTATTCTCTACTTTCTTTCATACACATTCTGTCTGGCTAGAATCAATAGCACAGACTTAACAATAACGGTTCATGTATAAACAGAACATGCTCATATTGAACAGTTCAATCACAGAACAGTTCATATCATAGAAACACCGAAGTGTTCAAATTGTGGCACAAGGCCTCATACATACTAACACCTTGTACAAATATCACACATTCGCACATAGACAGAACTTCTCAAGTTCAACATCTGAGAAGTCTTAGAAACTATCATTCATTTAAAATATGAATGAAGTTAGGAAACTTGCCTTACGCACAGCTACAGCTTATAGTTTACGCTAAACTGCTCATTCCAATTCCTATGTAGCACATAAGGAAATAACACATACACCAATTAGTCATATATTTGACTTTACACATTGGTTTACTTAACTTTATTTCTTAAGGTTCACGTTCTTATAAACTAAGTTTACGCGACCAACTTCCTTTACCGGTTAACAGCTTTATGATATACGGAGATGTCTTACTTAATACGTTCATCATCTTTGATTATTTACATTCTTATCTTCTTCTTATAACTCTCCTAGGACTCAGCACACATCGTGTCTCTGTTAGTAGTCCATATGGTACTCTGAGTGGTTTCCCACAAACAACCAACAAACAAGTTTCCGTCTCATCTACACTGCCCATAACAGTGAGTTAGATCGGTTGCCAGTTTTGTATATACCTTCGCTCTCTGAAGGAATTGTTTAGCCCAGCTCCCATATGTCAACCATCAAAGGTTACGATTGTACTAGAACCTAAATTCATCTTAACTTACCCGAACTATTAAACTATAATGTTCGTTAAGTCAATTTCTTATTCCTTATGGCTTTCTGACAGATAAATGTTATACCTCAGGATTTATTCTTTATCGTCCAAGTTATACAGTCTTTTGTATTCTCAGAATGATCATTCAATATTCATTCTACGCATTTATAGCGTTAACCATTTTACATTACCTTATTCTTATCTTAAAACGTCCAATTCATTCGACTCGAAACGTCATCCAAGTTATAAGCATTAACCCGGCTTCTTTTACGTTATACGTACTTGTCTTTAATTCAGATTCTTCACTGTTCACAAGTTTAATCATTGATCTTTATTACCTTACGGTCAAACCATAAACGGGGTGTAGGTTCTACCTGTTTAGTATTCGTGTACACTTAACCTTTAACTCGGTTCAAGTGTTCAACGCTTACATTTCATTCTAACATTCTCATCTGACTCACATTCGGTTTTCATTAATCTTATTACCGTTCGCTACGGCTTTCTTGATAATTCATATCTTACTTACTACTTCCGTCAACGTCTAAGTCATACAACTAATGTATACTTAGAACGTTCGCTCGACGTGAATACGATTCACGAAGATCGTTTACGTATTCAACATTTACGTTACTTGCCTCTTAATTCTATTCAACCTTCATCCAAGGTTTTAATCACTTTCATTCATTACTCGTCACCTGAACCCCATGTTCATTATTCTTTCTTAATGTCGAAGCCATACGATTCGTTGTATGCTAAGATCGATCGCTCATCGCAACAACGTTGCATTCACAGTGTCTGAATGCTTTACATTCATCTCTCATCACCATGTCATAACATCAAATTGTTATACATTACGCTCGTCAATCAACGTCTAGGGAATCACCATTATAGCAATCCCTCACATTCATTTATCGCGATTACGGTCCCCGGATATTGGTTTCGTAACCTGCGTCTACATTCTTTGTCTTTTAATCTCAATTAAATTTTTTGTTCAATATTCATCAAAGGCTTAATACACTTGATTAAGTGTTACATTAGTTGAACTATATGTTCATATTTTTTTCTTGCACATCCCCAATAATTGAAAGCGGAAAAATCTCATTTCTGGCATTGCCTTCACCGAAATATGCGCTACCGCCCTTCCTTTCCTTTGTAATCGCAAAGCACCATTTAGCGATGAGTCGATGGCCCGAGCTCGCTTCTTTGCCCCCCCCCCAAGGTGCGACTCACTCATGCAGCTGCGGCAAGCATGAAACCTAGAAAAATTTTCTAAGTCTTTTACAAGCTTGAGATGCTGACTTCAAAATCTCATATCTTATTCGTTATAACTCAGAACGAGGATGTTCCAAAGCCATTATCTTCCTTATCTTACATACTTCAATTACCCACGGATAGAACTTCATTCTGAATCCGTTAACATGCCATTCAATTGGCTTAATCTTCACTCTTCGTTCATTTTACGTTATTAATGTTCTTCGTTTGTTCGTCCGTAATTCGGTCATCCGAACTCAAAACTCGTTCGTTCTTGAGTCGAGGACTCATGTTTTATACATTCTCTTACATTCTTATGAAACCCTACATGTTCGGGTTCATTTACTAACTTTCTAATTCTTGTTCTTCTTTAACGAAATTTTCACCATAACTTCGTAATAGCTCAGTTTTAATCCGTTCTTCATGAACGTTTCTAACGTTCCTGTTGATTATATCATTTTCTAACCTAATGTTTTGATGATGACTTGTTCATTGGTACTAAAGTCTTCATTGTGAATTTCAGGAAATTGTTTCAAGAATTGTTTGATGGATTATTCAAGAGGAATGAAGACGTTTTGAGTCCTAAGAAAAATATGTAAGGTCATTGCAAATATTTGATTTTTCAATACAAGGCTCTAGGACATTTTATGTGGGCATTAAAATGTGAATTAATTATGCATGTCTAATATATGGTATTGCTATTTGAGAAAACTGATTTAATTAGCATGCATGCAAAAAAGTTTTGTCCGAATTAATTGAGTCTTACATATGTTGATTTAATTAGAATGGACCAGTTATTCCAAGGAAAGATGGCGGTACTCCAAAGACTTTGCTAGAAATGGATTCAACTGAAACCTTCATGGTCTCTTATGACTCAAGGGTGATGAATACTCTACTAAGCGGCATGGTGCAGTCTGACATTGACAAAGTATCCTCATGCAACACAGCTAAGGAAATTTGGGATACTCTAGTGGTGAGTCATGAAGGAACATCAAAAGTTCGAGAAGTTAAACTAAGCATGCTTATGCATGACTATGAGATGTTCAAACTTAAGAAAGATGAAACTATAAAGATGGCTCAAGCAAGGTTCCTTATTCTTCTAAACTCTTTAAAGCTACTGGACAAATCTATTCCACAAAGTGAGATTAATCGTAAGTTACTTCGGGCTATGCCCAAGAGGTTTGCATCTAAAATTACTACTCTTCAAGATTCCTCTACTATATCTACTATGGATACACTAACCCTTTTTGGTGAACTTGAGGAATATGAACATCAGTTAAAGAGGTATGATGATGAGGAGGAAACTCCTCGTAGAAAGGTTCTAGCTCTTAATGCAGGAAATGAAGAAGAGCTTGATGATGATTCCGATGAAGAGATAGCTATGATGTCAAGGAGACTCAAAGGACTTCTACAAAGGAAGAATAAATGAAAGAATATCTTCAACTCAAATAAAGGCAAAGGAAAGCAAACTGAAGAGACGTGTTTTGAATGTGGACGATCAGGGCACTTCAAGAAGGACTGTTTTCAACTTAAGCATAAAGGAAAAATAGGCTTCAAGGATAATAAGAGAAACAAGGCACTGGTCACTTGGAGTGATGAAGAAGAATCTGAGGTTGAGGTCGATGCCAAGGATGAGATAGCTCAAGTATGCTTTATGGGAATAGAAGGTGAATCAAACGAGGTATCTGATTTTGATTTTAATTCCTTGAAACAAGAAAATGCTAAGTTAAAAGAAAAGAATGCATATTTGAAAGACTTAGTAAACACATTAATGGGTGAAGTGGACTCTTTAATAGATGAAAAGAAAGATATTGAAAAGGAATCTATATGTAAAGAAGAAAAGGTTTTGATTGCTAAAAATGATTTTCTTGAGAATTATAACAAAGTTCTTTTTAACAAAGTAACTTACTTGAATAATGAGGTTGAAAAATTGACAAGTGAACTGAAAGTGCGAGATGTATGTATTGATGCTTTTGGTAATGAATCCCAGTCTAAACCCATTCATGCTAATGAACTTCAAAAGGAAGTAGATTCATTAAAAATATCTCTTGCTAGATTCGTTCAAGGAGAAGAAAATCTAACTGTCATGTTAGGAAAACAAAGGCCTAGTATTGATAGATAAGGAATAGGTTATAATCCCACTCATAGAACCGGTAATGTGAATATGCTTAAATCCAAGTCTCATTTCAAATTGAATTACTGTTCTCCTTTCACAACATGCAAAAACTGTGGTATTAAAGGTCACTTGGACATAAATTGCTTTAAGAAAAATAAGATTAAAAAGGTATGGGTTAAAAAGGTTTATTTACTTGCAACTAAAACTAAAGGAGCCAAAAAGATGTGGGTACCAAAAGGATAAATTAATTTCTCTTGACAGGTATGCCTCAAGGCGAAGGTTCCATCTCAAAAGTGGATTCTTGATAGTGGATGCTCTTGTCACATGACTGGTGACAAATCTAAGTTCGTAGAACTAAAAATCAAGAAGAAAAATGGAACGGTCACATTCGGAGATAATCGAACCTGTGAGATTGTTGGAAAAGGTAAAATAGTAAATGGTAAGGTAAATATTGATAATGTACATCTTATTGATGGACTTGAATTTAATCTTATTAGTATCAGTCAATTAATGGGGTCACCGAGTCAGTTTTGATAAAGAAAAATGCACTATTTCTCATGGTACTAACAATGTTACTCTAGTTGCACAAAGAGAAGGAAATATATATACTATTGATTTTGAGCAACAGGATGAAGAATTATGTCTTGCATCTGTACAAGATGAGGCCAATTTGTGGCACAAAAGGATGGGACATGTTCACATGGATTTAATCAAGAAATTGTCCTCTAAAAACCTCGTCAAAGGATTGCCAAAGATAAAGTTCGAAAAGAAAGGAGTATATGTTCCTTGCCAACTTGGAAAATAAGTAAGAACATCATTAAGTGCAAAGAATATGGTATCAACTTCTTCACCTTTACAAGTACTTCATCTTGATTTATTTGGCCCAGAAAGGCATACTAGTATTAATGGTAAATTTTATGCATTTGTAATAGTTGATGATTTTTCTAGATATACATTGGTATTATTTTTAAGAACCAAAGATGAAGAATTTAAAGAGTTTGAGAAATTGATAAGAAATTTAGAGACTAAGTATAGTCTCAAACTTATAAAAATACGAAGTGATCATGGTACCAAATTTCAAAAAGACTTTATTATATTTTGTGATCAAAAAGGTATAAGCCATGAGTTTTCAGCTCCTAGAACTCCTCAACAAAATGGAGTAGTGGAAAGAAAGAATAGAACACTTCAAGAAACAGCGAGAACACTTTTACAAGAAAGCAAACTTCCAAAGAAATTTTGGGTCGAAGCTATTAATACTTCATGTTATGTGTTAAATAGAGTTCTTATTCGTCCTATTATTTTGAAAACACCTTATGAGCTCTTGAATAATAAAATTCCTAATATAAGTTATTTCAAAGTATTTGGGTCTAAATGTTATATATTAAATACTAGTGATAACTTAGGAAAATTTGATGCTAAATCCTATGAAGGTATTTTCATTGGTTATTCACATAATAGCAAGGCATATCGTGTATTTAACAGTTACAAGTTATGTGTTGAAGAATCAATTCATATAACTTTCAATGAGACTAACATTGATCTTCCAAAAGAAAGATAAGAGGATGCAGGAAATTTGGAGAATTTCACAAATTCAGTAAACCGAAGAGAACCATTCCGCAGACCGAATGGACAAACTCAACAGGCTGGATTGAACGGTCCACATGAAAATGAACAAGAGGCAATACAAGATCTGGAAGAATATTTTCCTCAACAAGAAGAAGTAATACACGATGTTCAAATGCCAAAGACAACAAAGTATCTCAAGGATCATCCACCGGAAAACATCATTGGAGATATAAACAAAGGAGTTACTACACGAAGAAACCTACAAAATCAATGTACGTTCTCTGCATTCTTATCACAAATTGAGCCAAAGAATGCTAAAGAAGCTATACTTGATGAAAATTGGCTAATGGAAATGCAAGAGGAACTTTAAAAATTTGAACGATGTCAAGTTTGGGAATTAATGCCTCCTCCTAAAGATAGTTCTGTCATTGGAACAAAATGGGTGTTTAAAAATAAACTTGATGAGCATGGAACAATCACTCGCAACAAAGCAAGGCTAGTGGCTCAAGGTTACAATCAACAAGAAGGGATTGACTACGAAGAAACTTATGCTCCAGTTGCGAGACTAGAGTCTATTCGAATCTTGTTAGCATTCGCTTGTTACAAGAAATTCAAGCTTTATCAAATGGATGTAAAGAGTGTGTTTCTTAATGAATACATCAATGAAGAAGTCTATGTCAAACAGCCTCCTGGATTCGAACATGAGAAATATCCAAATCATGTTTTTAAGCTAAAGAAGCTCTCTATGGTCTCAAACAAGCTCCAAGGGCTTGGTACGAGAGGTTGAGTAAATATCTTATTTCAAGTGGTTTTACTAGAGATAAAATAGATTCTACCTTATTTATTAAACATGAAAAACAAGAAATAATCATTGTTCAAATATATGTAGATGATATAATATTTGGTGCTACTAATAATTTTCTTTGTGAGTGGTTTTCAAAGTGTATGCATAAGGAGTTCGATATTAGCTTAATAGGAGAACCAAATTACTTTTTGGGACTTCAAATCAAGCAAACAAAGGAAGGGATCTATATTCATCAAACCAAGTACACAAAAGAGCTACTTAAAAGATTTGGTTTTGAAGGAACCAACCCTAAGGCTACACCAATGAGTACATCAATAAAGCTCACATCAGATGATAAAGGTATAGATGTAGAGGTAACTAAATATCGAGGTATGATTGGTTCTTTACTATACCTAACTGCATCTAGACCTGATATAATGTATAGTGTATGTCTTTGTGCTCGATTTCAAGCAAAACCCAAAGAATCCCACTTACAAGCGGTTAAGAGGATTTTTAAATATTTAAGTGGTACTATAAATTTAGGGTTATTTTATCCTATATGTAATCATTTTAATCTAATGGGTTATTCAGATGCTGACTATGCAGGATTTCAAATTGATAGAAAAAGTACAAGTGGTGCTTGTACATTTTTGAGACATAGTCTTGTTTCGTGGCATAGTAAAAAGCAAACATCAGTTGCTTTATCAACTACTGAGGGTGAATATTTAGCTGCAAGGAGTTGTTGTTCTCAAATATTATGGATGAAACAAACTTTGTGTGATTTTGATATAATATGCAATAATGTGCCTATATATTGTGATAATTCTAGTGCTATTGACATATCAAAGAATCCTGTTTTGCATTCACGTACAAAACATATAGAGGTAAGACACCATTTTTTAAGGGATAATGTTTCAAGAGGGTTAGTTAAATTGGTTTTTATTCCTACAGAAAAATAATTAGCTGATATTTTTACTAAACCCTTGAGTGAGGAAAGGTTTTGTTTGCTACGAAGAGAACTTGGAATATGCATGGTATAATTACAATTAATTACATGCAGTTTACATCTTATATAGAATTATTTATTTTTTGCATGATATCTAATAAAATATATCTGTTAGACATTCCTTTTCTGTTTAAATAATATTCTAGATACACGGGTCTATTAAAAATCAATGTTTATCATCGGATATCAATTAAGTGGGAAAAGTAAAGACTTCTACCTTGAAACTTGGAACAGCAGCCGAACAGTTTTTCAAAATTGAAAAGATGCACGTCTTTCGGTGACAAACTCTTGATTAATTTCTATTTTCGTGTATCTTTATATCTTCAGCTCTCTTCGTTACTCAGATCTTACACCTCCATTATTTACCTAAAACCTTTTGTTTCACTTTCACAAATCTATAACACCATGAAAACCAGGGCTAGTAATCGATCTTCTGGGAAATCAAACGAAGAAGGATCTTCATTGAAGAACCTTACGGGAACAAAGATGAAATCCAAGCGAGTGCATA
This sequence comes from Panax ginseng, assembly GCA_020205605.1. Taxonomy (NCBI): domain Eukaryota; kingdom Viridiplantae; phylum Streptophyta; class Magnoliopsida; order Apiales; family Araliaceae; genus Panax; species Panax ginseng. The sequence continues at coordinate 110,304,976 of CM035134.1, forward strand.
AGAAATCTTCTGTGCATGTGTTGTCTGATGCCACAATATTATCTAACGACTCGGATTCTAGTTTTTCTTTCTTAAAGGCTTCTGAAACAGAACCATCTCATCAGGGCAAGTTGAAGCAGTCAGTGGATGAAGAACAATTTTTTTCACAGCCAGAGTCTCCTTCAAATCTGGTAAATCCATTTTCATCTTCCTTTGATATGCAAGAAAATTTCTTCAGAGGGTCTAGTTTTGAAACTCATTTTAAAAATTCAATTGCTACAAAGCAATTTGTGTATGAAAAATCTCTGGATCTATTTTATCTCAAACACTCTGTTCTGGAAAAACTATTCACTGATTGCAAAATTTTCCCTATGCTGCTTCCTCCTACTATTGCTTATCCTCGGTTAGTCCAACAATTTTACACTAATCTTGAATGCAATGGGGATTGTTTTACAACATTTGTTAAGGGAAAATCATTATTTTTCACTAGTATTGATTTTGGTAGCATTCTTGGTATTTCTTTTACTGGACCTTGTTCTTTTACTCTTAAAGGTGCTGCTAATATCCCTTTTCATCCATTGGAACAACTTCATATTGTTATGAATGATTATTCTCTTACAACTCTGTTTCTTCCAAAAACTATGAATATGTGTCCTACTACCTGTGTGTTACATAAATTAGTTAGGTATAATTTGTTTCCACGACTTGGTGGTGGAGAAGATTTTACCTATCAAGATTTAGTGGTTGTAGCTACGATTCTTAAGGGAAAACCTTTCAATTTTTCTCAAATGATGTTGTCTCATATGCAAAGTTGCATTCGTCAAACCAAGAAGTGTCTTCCTTATAGCATGTTTTTAACAAAACTCTTCCAACATTTCAAAATATCTTTTGATGATGAAATTTTTGTCACAAATCATGAACTTATTGATACTGATAATCTGACAAAATCTCATATTACTTTTCATGCTGGTGATTTTGTTCGTCTTCTCCCTGATCCTCCTCCAATTTCTCTTACTCCCGACTCATCTTCATCCTTTTTGCCAAATTCTCATGGGTCTGACATTATGAATGTTTTAAATGAGATTCTGCAAAATCAAAATTCTGTGAAAGCTGATTTGGTCGAAATAAGAAATCGACTTGTGATTCTTGAGAAAGGGAAACTACCGATGGACGGTCCAGAAATTAATAAACTGTATCATCGTGTTGAAGATGAATTTATTGATCTTCAGGCGGGTTTTGAGATTCAGATAATGGCTATGGTTGAAGCACTTCAAAGGAAATTTAATAGGAACACATGTTAGTTAAGTCAAGAGGTAAAGTTTATTAGTTATCAACTCGGGGAGCTTGCAGATTTTATGGCGACCAGGTTCAATGATGTGGGACAAAGGTTTCATGTTCCTACAATGTATTCTCCAATCCCAGAATGGCCGATGAATAATTGGATGGCTGAATACAAGGGTGATTTTCTGGATATGAAACTTCCTCCTGCAACCTTTATCCCTCGACCACCTCGATTTATTAATGATTATACTTTGGAAGAGCGTCTTCATCGCCTTCGTCATCGTCCTTATTTCACTACCCGTGCTGAACAGAGGGCTAATCTCGAGGACATTGACTGATTTTGATCCTATCTTTCCTTTTTGCCTGATGACAAAGGGGGAGAATTTCATATTCTGTTGTTAATTTTTCAAAGACTATGGTTTCACTTGGTTTTTGGTAGGCATGTTTGCCTGGATGATTAAGACTGATGGTGGTTTCATTTGTTTGCTGCATATTAAGACTGATGTTGGTTTGCTGCATATCAAGACTGATTATGATCTGTGTTGAATTACATTATTATTTGATATGATACTAACATATGCAGGTCGTACAAATTTTTTTCTGAAATACGTAATATGCAAGTTATATGCATGAATTTAGGGGGAGTTTTCATTTATGTTGTCATCATCAAAAAGGGGGAGAATGTTGATTATATCATGTTCTAACCTAATGTTTTGATGATGATTTGTTCATTGGTACTAAAGTCTTCATTGTGAATTTTAGGAAATTGTTTCAAGAATTGTTTGATGGATTATTCAAGAAGAATGAAGACGTTTTGAGTCCTAAGAAAAATATGTAAGGTCATTGCAAATATTTGATTTTTCAATACAAGGCTCTAGGATATTTTATGTGTGCATTAAAATGTGAATTAATTATGCATGTCTAATATATGGTATTGCTATGTGAGAAAACAGATTTAATTAGCATGCATGCGAAAAAGTTTTGTCCTAATTAATTGAGTCTTACACATGTTGGTAACTTTGAGAATTTGTTTTTTCCAACTAAGGTGTGATCATTATCTATTAGAAGTTTAATTGCACATATCTCGGTAAAAGGCATTATATATGGCGGTAAGGTTTCACTTAACACATGCCTTGGAAATATAAAGTCATGATTATCCTTGAGAGTTGGAAATTGTTATCATGATATCTTTTGTTACAACTGGCGGCAGACTTTATTGTTCTGAAAATTAAAAAGTCTAGAAGTATTTTATCTGACTTGGTCTCTTTGTGGATAACTGATTGAAGAGCCCAATATATGTTTGTAACTATCTAAGATATTTGTTTTTGCTTTCAACGGTTGTATTGTTGGGACGGTTCTTATCAGTAGTAACGTAAACAAAGTTTGATAACTAAAACAAATATTTGTCAACGGTAATATTTTGGGCTATATAAGAAGAACTGACACTACAAAAAAAAGCGACTCATTCGCTGATGGCGGTCTGGTTGCCGCCGACCTTCTTTCTCATCGCCAATGATGTCATTAGCGCGGCAACCTTCTATCCGTCGCCCTCCCGTCAGTCGTATGGGTGGTCGCCCCTTCTCCTGTCGCTCGCCATCATCTAAGAAGAGTGTCATTACTTACGGCCATGCATTTAATACAATACACGTCGATAATATTTTTCCCAAAAAATAAAAAAAATAGTCATTCTTCTTGGCAGCATGCCTTCGCTTAATGACCCTTCTCTCCCGTCGCCAATGAGTTTTTAATAAAAAAAAAATTTTAAAATTGCAAAATACCCCTGTTCATTTACATATACATAATTATGCCTATTATAAACTAAAGAAAAATTATAAAGAATTCTTTACGAACGCATATCAATAACAATAATAGATTTTGCTATATCAACCATCAAATATGTAAACAACGTAATGACTTATAGATAAAAGTCGTACAATGTAAATACAAAATGTAATCTAAACTCTAGTCTCAGATAACTCAAAAGTCAGATAAATATACATATATGAAAGTCAAAATATAAACATAATGGGTACTAAAACCCAAGATCAGGAATGTCGGTATCACCATCGCCGCCGGTCCCATCGCCGGTCCCACCGCTGGTCCCACCTATGGACCCACCGCCGGTCTGACTGTCGGTCCCACCCTCAATAGTCTCATCAGCATTAGCACGGCGGTCATCACCATCTCCACCACGGGAATCACCTGTGCCACAGCCTCCATCAGCCGAAGTCTCATCAACAAGACCCTACAATTAATATTAAAATATTAATAACGAATTCGAAAATAAAGCATATTTAAATTAGTTTTGTTTGTGTTCGTCAAGTGTTGAGTTTTGCAAACTAGACGATAACTCAGATTTCGTACGTCGGAATCGAGTCCCGTAAGTTCTAACGCGTGTCTAATACCTACGCAGTGCTATGTATGTTTTTGCGTGGCATTCGGACGCCCGATGCGAGTTTTGGGCTATTTTTCGGCTTTTTGCCCAAGTGTTGGCAAGTTTTGCAAACTGGACGATAACTCGGATTTCGTATATCAAAATCGAGTCCCGTAGGTTCTAACACGTGTCTAATACCTACGTGGTGCTATGTATGTTTGCGTGGCATTCGGACGTCCAATGCGGGTTTTTAGCTGTTTTTCGGCTTTTTGCCTAAGTGTTGGCGAGTTTTGTAAATTGGACGATAACTCGGATTCCGTATGTCGGAATCGAGTCCCGTAAGTTCTAACACGTGTTTAATATCTACGCGGTGCTATGTGTGTGTTTACGTGGCATTCGGACGTCCGATGCGGGTTTAGGGCTGTTTTTCGGCTTTTGGCCTATGTGTTGGCAAGTTTTGCAAACTGGACGATAACTCGGATTCTGTACGTCGAAATCGAGTGCCGTAAGTTCTAATGCGTATCTAATACCTACGCGGTGCTATGTGTGTGTTTGCGTGGCATTCGAACGTCCGATGCGAGTTTTTGGGTGTTTTTTCGCTTTTTGCCTAAGTTGTGTTGGCGAAGTTTTGCAAAATCGGACGATAACTCGGATTCCGTATGTCGGAATCGAGTCCCGTAAGTTCTAACACGTGTCTAATACCTACGCAGTGCTATGTGTGTGTTTGTGTGGCATTCGGATGTCCGATGCGGGTTTAGGGCTATTTTTCGGCTTTTTGCCTAAGGGTTGGCGAGTTTTGCAAACTGGATGATAACTCAGATTACGTATGTCGTAATTGAGTCCCGTAAGTTCTAACGTGTGTCTAATACCTACGCGGTGCTATATGTGTGTTTGCGTGGCATTCGGACGTTCGATGCGGGTTTAGGGCTGTTTTTCGGCTTTTTGCCTAAGTGTTGGCGAGTTTTGCAAACTGGACGATAACTCGGATTTCGTATGTCGAAATCGAGTCCCGTAAGTTCTAACACGTGTCTAATACCTACGCGGTGCTATGTGTGTGTTTGCGTGGTATTCGGACGTCCGATGCGAGTTTTGGGGTGTTTTTCGGCTTTTTGCCTAAGTGTTGACGAGTTTTGCAAACTAGACGATAACTCAGATTTCGTATGTCGGAATCGAGTCCTGTAAGTTCTAACGCGTATCTAATACCTACGCGGTGCTATGTGTGTTTTTGCGTGGCATTCGGACGTCCGATGCGAGTTTTGGGCTATTTTTCGACTTTTTGCCTAAGTGTTGGCAAATTTTGCAAACTGGACGATAACTCGGATTCTGTATGTCAGAATCGAGTCCCGTAAGTTCTAACACGTGTCTAAAACCTACGTGGTACTATGTGTGTATTTGCGTGGCATTCGAACGTCCGATGCGAGTTTTGGGCTATTTTTTGACTTTTTGCCAAAGTGTTGGCAAGTTTTGCAAACTGGACGATAACTCAGATTCCGTATGTCAGAATCGAGTTCCGTAAGTTCTAACACGTTTTTAATACCTACGTGGTGCTATGTGTGTGTTTGCGTGGCATTCGGATGTCCAATGTGGGTTTTTGGCTGGTTTTTTCGCTTTTTGCCTAAGTGTTGGCGAGTTTTGTAAACTGGACGATAACTCGGATTCCGTATGTCGGAATCGAGTCCCGTAAGTTCTAACGCGTGTTTAATACCTACGCGGTGCTATGTGTGTGTTTGCGTGGCATTCGGACGTCCGATGCGGGTTTAGGGCTGTTTTTCGGCTTTTTGCCTAAGTGTTGGCGAGTTTTGCAAACTGGACGATAACTCAGATTCCGTATGTCGGAATCGAGTCCCGTAAGTTCTAACACGTGTCTAATACCTACGCGGTGCTATATGTGTGTTTGCGTGGCATTCGGACGTCCGATGCGGGTTTTGGGCTGTTTTTCGGCTTTTTGCCTAAGTGTTGGCGAGTTTTGCAAACTGGACAATAACTCGGATTCCGTATGTCGGAATAGAGTCCCGTAAGTTCTAACGCGTGTTTAATACCTACGTGGTGCTATGTGTGTTTTTGCGTGGCGTTCAGACGTCCGATGCGGGTTTTGGGCTATTTTTTTTCTTTTTGCCTAAGTGTTGGCGAGTTTTGTAAACTGGACGATAACTCGGATTCCATATGTTGGAATCGAGTACCGTAAATTCTAACGTGTTTTTAATACCTACGCGGTGCTATGTGTGTGTTTGCGTGGCATTCGGACGTCCGATGCGGGTTTAGGGCTATTTTTCGGCTTTTTGCCTAAGTGTTGGCGACTTTTGCAAACTGGACGATAACTCGGATTCCGTATGTTAGAATCGAGTCCCGTAAGTTCTAAAACGTGTCTAATACTTACGCGGTGCTATGTGTGTGTTTGCGTGGCATTCGGACGTTCGGTGCGGTTTTGGGCTATTTTTTGGCTTTTTACCTAAGTGTTGGCGAGTTTTGCAAACTGGACGATAACTCGGATTTCGTATGTCGGAATCGAGTCCCGTAAGTTCTAACACGTGTCTAATACCTACGCGGTGCTATGTGTTTGTTTGCATGGCATTCGGACGTCCGATGCGGGCTTAGGGCTATTTTTCGGCTTTTTGCCTAAGTGTTGACGAGTTTTGCAAACTGGACGATAACTCGGATTCCGTATGTCGGAATTGAGTCCCATAAGTTCTAACGCGTGTCTAATACCTACGCGGTGCTATGTGTGTGTTTGAGTGGCATTCGGACGTCCGATGCGAGTTTTGGGCTGTTTTTCGCTTTTTGCCTAAGTGTTGGCGAGTTTTGCAAACTGGACGATAACTCAAATTCCGTATATCGGAATCGAGTCCCGTAAGTTCTAACGCGTGTCTAATACCTACGCGGTACTATGTGTGTGTTTGCGTGGCATTCGGACATCCGATGCGGGTTTTGGGCTATTTTTTGGCTTTTTGCCTAAGTGTTGGCGAGTTTTGCAAACTGGACGATAACTCGGATTCCGTATGTCGAAATCGAGTCCCGTAAGTTCTAACACGTGTTTAATACCTACGCGGTGCTATGTGTGTGTTTGACGTGGCATTCGGACGTCCGATGCGGGTTTAGGGCTATTTTTTGGCTTTTTGCCTAAGTGTTAGCGAGTTTTGCAAACTGGACGATAACTCAGATTCCGTATGTCGGAATCGAGTCCCGTAAGTTCTAACACGTGTTTAATACCTACGCGGTGCTATATGTGTGTTTGCGTGGCATTTGGACGTCCGATGCGGGTTTGGGGCTATTTTTCGCTTTTTGCCTAAGTGTTGGCAAGTTTTGCAAATTGGACGATAACTCGGATTCCGTATGTCGGAATCGAGTCCCGTAAGTTCTAACACGTGTTTAATACCTACGCGGTGCTATGTGTGTGTTTGTGTGGCATTTGGACGTCCGATGCGGTTTTGGGCTATTTTTTGGCTTTTTGCCTAAGTGTTGGCGAGTTTTGCAAACTGGACGATAACTCGATTCCATATGTCGGAATCGAGTCCCGTAAGTTCTAACACGTTTTTAATACCTACGCGGTGCTATGTGTGTGTTTGCGTGGCATTCGGACGTCCGATGCGGGTTTAGGGCTATTTTTCGGCTTTTTGCCTAAGTGTTGGCGAGTTTTGCAAACTGGACGATAACTCGATTCCGTATGTCAGAATCGAGTCCCGTAAGTTCTAACACGTGGTTCAATACCTACGCGGTGCTATGTGTGTGTTTGCGTGGCATTCGGACGTCCGATGCGGGTTTTGGGCTATTTTTCGCTTTTTGCCTAAGTGTTGGCGAGTTTTGCAAACTGGACGATAACTCGGATTCCGTATGTCGGAATCGAGTCCCGTAAGTTCTAACACGTGTTTAATACCTACGCGGTGCTATGTGTGTGTTTGCATGGCATTCGACGTCCGATGCGGGTTTTGGGCTATTTTTCGGCTTTTTGCCTAAGTGTTGGCGAGTTTTGCAAACTGGACGATAACTCGATTCCGTATGTCGAATCGAGTCCCGTAAGTTCTAACACGTGTTTAATACCTACGCGGTGCTATGTGTGTGTTTGCGTGGCATTCAGACGTCCGATGCGATTTGGTTTTGGTCGATTTTTCGCTTTTTTGCCTAAGTGTTGGCGAGTTTTGCAAACTGGACGATAACTCGGATTCCGTATGTCGGAATCGAGTCCCGTAAGTTCTAACACGTGTTTAATACCTACGCGGTACTATGTGTGTGTTTGCGTGGCATTCGGACGTCCGATGCGGGTTTTGGGCTATTTTTTTGCTTTTTGCCTAAGTGTTGGCGAGTTTTGCAAACTGGACGATAACTCGGATTCCGTATGTCGAATCGAGTCCCGTAAGTTCTAACACGTGTTTAATACCTACGCGGTGCTATGTGTGTGTTTGCGCGGCATTCGGACGTCCGATGCGCGGGTTTTGGGCTATTTTTTCTTTTTTGCCTGTTGTCATGGCGAGTTTTGTAAATCGACGATAACTCGGATTCCGTATGTCGAATCGAGTCCCCCGTAAGTTCTAACACGCGGTTCAATACCTACGCGGTGCTATGTGTGTGTTTTGCGCGGCATTCGACGTCCGATGCGCGTTTTAGGGCTATTTTTCGCTTTTTGCCTAAGTGTCGGGCGAAGTTTTGTAAATCGGACGATAACTCGATTCCGTATGTCGAAATCGAGTCCCGTAAGTTCTAACGCGTGTTTCAATACCTACGCGGTGCTATGTGTGTGTTTATGGGCATTCGGACGTCCGATGCGGTTTTAGGCTGCTTTTTTTACTTTTTGCCTAAATGTTGGCGAAGTTTTGCAACCGGACGATAACTCGATTCAGTATGTCGAATCGAGTCCCGTAAGTTCTAACACGTGTTCAATACCTACGCGGTGCTATGTGTGTGTTTTTGCGTGGCATTCGGACGTCCGATGCGGGTTTGGGGTTATTTTTTGGCTTTTTTGCTAAGTGTTGGCGAGTTTTTTGCAACCGGATTTATAACTCGGATTCCGTATGTCGGAATCGAGTCCCGTAAGTTCTAACACGTGTTCAATACCTACGCGGTGCTATGTGTGTGTTTATGGCATTCGACGTCCGATGCGGGTTTTGCTATTTTTTTTTTTTTTTGCCTAAGTTGTCATGAAGTTTTGTAAAATCGGACGATAAGTCGAATTCCATATGTCGGAATCGAGTCCCGTAAGTTCTAACACGTGTTTAATACCTACGCGGTGCTATGTGTGTGTTTGCGTGGCATTCTGACGTCCGATGCGGGTTTTGGGCTATTTTTCGGCTTTTTGCCTAAGTGTTGGCGAGTTTTGCAAACTGGACGATAACTCGATTCCGTATGTCGGAATCGAGTCCCGTAAGTTCTAACACGTGTTTAATACCTACGCGCATGCTATGTGTGTGTTTTGCGCGGCATTCGGACGTCCGATGCGGGTTTTGGGCTTTTTCGCTTTTTGCCTAAGTTGTTCATGAAGTTTTGCAAACCGGACGATAACTCGGATTCCGATGTCGTAATCGAGTCCCGTAAGTTCTAACACGTGTTCAATACCTACGCTGTGCTATGTGTGTGTTTGCGTGGCATCTTGACGTCCGATGCGGGTTTTGGGCTATTTTTCGCTTTTTGCCTAAAGTGTTGGCGAAGTTTTGTAAACTAGACGATAACTCGGATTCCATATGTCGAATCGAGTCCCGTAAGTTCTAACACGTGTCTAATACCTACGCGGTGCTATGTGTGTGTTTAGCGTGGCATTCGGACGGCCGATGCGGTTTTAGGGCTATTTTTCAGCTTTTTGCCTAAGTGTTGGCGAGTTTTGCAAACTGGACGATAACTCGGATTCCGTATGTCGGAATCGAGTCCCGTAAGTTCTAACACGTGTTTAATACCTACGCGGTGCTATGTGTGTGTTTGCGTGGCATTCGGACGTCCGATGCGGGTTTTTGGCTATTTTTCGCTTTTTTTTGCCTAAGTTGTTGGCGAAGTTTTGCAAATCGGACGATAACTCGATTTCCGATGTCGAATCGAGTCCCGTAAGTTCTAACACGTGTTCAATACCTACGCGGCTATGTGTGTGTTTGTTTGGCATTCGGACGTCCGATGCGGTTTTTGGGCTATTTTTTCGCTTTTTGCCTAAGTGTTGGCGAAGTTTTGCAACCGACGATAACTCGATTCCGTATGTCGAATCGAGTCCCGTAAGTTCTAACACGTGTTCAATACCTACGCTGTGCTATGTGTGTGTTTGCGCGGCATTCTGGACGTCCGATGCGGTTTTGGGCTATTTTTTTTCTTTTTGCCTAAGTGTGTCATGAAGTTTTGCAAACCGGACGATAACTCGATTCCGTATGTCGTCAATCGAGTCCCGTAAGTTCTAACACGTGTTCAATACCACGCGCTGCAAGCTATGTGTGTGTTTACGCGGGTATTCGGACGTCCGATGCGGTTTTGGGCTATTTTTTCGCTTTTTGCCTAAGTTTTTCATGTAGTTTTGTTTTGCAAATCGACGATAACTCGATTCCGTATGTCGTAAATCGAGTCCCGTAAGTTCTAACACGTGTTCAATACCTACGCGGTGCTATGTGTGTGTTTGCGGCGGCATTCTGGACGTCCATGCGGGTTTTGGGCTATTTTTTTTCTGCTTTTTTACCTAAGTGTTGGCGAAGTTTTGCAAACTGGACGATAACTCGGATTCCGTATGTCAAAATCGAGTCCCGTAAGTTCTAACACGTGTTTAATACCTACGCGGTGCTATGTGTGTGTTTGCGTGGCATTCGGACGTCCGATGCGGGTTTTGGGCTATTTTTCGGCTTTTTGCCTAAGTGTTGGCGAAGTTTTGCAAAATCGACGATAACTCGATTCCGTATGTCGAATCGAGTCCCGTAAGTTCTAACACGTGTTCAATACCTACGCCGGTGTGCTATGTGTGTTTTTGGCATTCGGACGACGTCCGATGCGGTTTTTTAATGCTATTTTTCGCTTTTTTGCCTAAGTGTTGGCGTAGTTTTGCAAAATCGGACGATAACTCGATTCCGTGATGTCGAATCGAGTCCCGTAAGTTCTAACACGTGTTCAATACCTACGCGGTGCTATGTGTGTGTTTGCGCATGGCATCTTGGACGTCCGATGCGGGTTTTGGGCTATTTTTCGCTTTTTGCCTAAGTGTTGTTGCGAAGTTTTGCAAACCGGACGATAACTCGATTCCGTATGTCTCAATCGAGTCCCGTAAGTTCTAACACGTGTTCAATACCTACGCGGTGCTATGTGTGTGTGTTTTTGCGGGCATTTCGGACGTCCGATGCGGTTTTGGGTCTTTTTTTTTCTTTTTGCCTAAGTGTCATGCGTAGTTTTGCAAATCGGACGATAACTCGATTCCGTATGTGTCGGAATCGAGTCCCGTAAGTTCTAACACGTGTTCAATACCTACGCGGTGCTATGTGTGTGTTTGCAGTGGCATTCGACGTCCGATGCGTTTTTTGGGCTATTTTTTTCGCTTTTTGCCTAAGTTGTTGGCGAAGTTTTGCAAATCGGACGATAACTCGATTCCGTATGTCGAAATCGAGTCCCGTAAGTTCTAACACGGTTCAATACCTACGCGGTGCTATGTGTGTGTGTTTGCGTGGCATTCTGGACGTCCGATGCGGGTTTTGGGGCTTTTTTCGCTTTTTGCCTAAGTGTTGTCGTTAAGTTTTGCAACCGGACGATAACTCGGATTCCGTATGTCGAATCGAGTCCCGTAAGTTCTAACACGTGTTTAATACCTACGCTGCGCGCTATGTGTGTGTGTTTATGCGGGCATTCTTGGACGTCCGATGCGGTTTTGGGTTGTTTTTTCGCTTTTTGCCTAAGTGTCATGGCGAAGTTTTGCAAATCGGACGATAACTCGATTCCGTATGTCGGAATCGAGTCCCGTAAGTTCTAACACGTGTTCAATACCCACGCCGGTGCTATGTGTGTGTTTCATGCGGCATTCTGGACGTCCGGCGCGGTTTTGGGCTATTTTTTGCTTTTTTGCCTGTGTGTTGGCGAAGTTTTGCAAATCGACGATAACTCGATTCCGTATGTCGTAAATCGAGTCCCGTAAGTTCTAACACGTGTTCAATACCTACGCGGTGCTATGTGTGTGTTTGCGCGGCATTCTTGACGTCCGATGCGGTTTTGGGGCTATTTTTCGCTTTTTGCCTAAGTGTCATGAAGTTTTGCAAATCGGACGATAACTCGATTCCGTATGTCGAATCGAGTCCCGTAAGTTCTAACACGTGTTCAATACCTACGCGGTGCTATGTGTGTGTTTATGCGGCATTCGGACGTCCGATGCGGTTTTGGGCTATTTTTTCGCTTTTTGCCTAAGTTGTTGGCGAAGTTTTGCAAACCGGACGATAACTCGATTCCGTATGTCGGAATCGAGTCCCGTAAGTTCTAACACGTGTTCAATACCTACGCGGTGCTATGTGTGTTTTGCGGGCATTCGACGTCCGGCGCGGGTTTTTGGGCTATTTTTTGCTTTTTTTGCCTAAGTGTTGGGCGAAGTTTTTTGCAAATCGACGATAACTCGATTCCGTATGTCGAATCGAGTCCCGTAAGTTCTAACACGTGTTCAATACCTACGCGGTGCTATGTGTGTGTTTAGGGCATTCTGACGTCCGATGCGTTTTTTGGCTTTTTTTTTTGCTTTTTCGCCTAAGTTGTTGGCGCGTAAGTTTTGCAACCGGACGATAACTCGGATTCCGTGATGTCGGAATCGAGTCCCGTAAGTTCTAACACGTGTTCAATACCTACGCTGTGCTATGTGTGTGTTTGCGGTGTATTCGGATTCGTCCCGATGCGGGTTTTGGGCTATTTTTCGGCTTTTTGCCTAAGTGTTGGCGAGTTTTGCAAACTGGACGATAACTCGGATTCCGTATGTCGGAATCGAGTCCCGTAAGTTCTAACACGTGTTTAATACCTACGCGGTGCTATGTGTGTGTTTGCGGGCATTCGGACGTCCGATGCGGGTTTTGGGCTATTTTTTGGTTTTTTGCCTAAGTGTTGGCGAGTTTTGCAAATTGGACGATAACTCAGATTTCGTACGTCAGAATCGAGTCCCGTAAGTTCTAACACGTGTCTAATACCTACGCGGTGCTATGTGTGTGTTTTGCGTGGCATTCGGACGTCCGATGCGCGGTTTTGGGCTATTTTTTTTTTTGCTTTTTGCCTAAGTGTTGGCGAAGTTTTGCAAACCGGACGATAACTCGATTCCGTATGTCGAATCGAGTCCCGTAAGTTCTAACACGTGTTCAATACCTACGCGTGCTATGTGTGTGTTTGCGCGGGCATTCGGACGTCCGATGCGGTTTTGGGCTATTTTTTTCTTTTTTGCCTAAGTGTTGGCGAAGTTTTGCAACCGGACGATAACTCGATTTCGTATGTCGGAATCGAGTCCCGTAAGTTCTAACACGTGTTCAATACCTACGCGGTGCTATGTGTGTGTTGCGCGGCATTCTGGACGTCCGGCGCGGTTTTTGGGCTATTTTTTTCGCTTTTTGCCTAAGTGTCATGTAGTTTTGCAAACCGACGATAACTCGATTCCGTATGTCGAATCGAGTCCCGTAAGTTCTAACACGTGTTCAATACCTACGCGGCTATGCTATGTGTGTTTGCGCGGCATTCTTGACGTCCGATGCGGGTTTTTGGTCGCTTTTTTGCTTTTTTGCCTAAGTTGTCATGGCGAGTTTTGCAAACCGGACGATAACTCGGATTCCGTATGTCGAATCGAGTCCCGTAAGTTCTAACACGCGTTCAATACCTACGCGGTGCTATGTGTGTGTTGCGCGGCATTCGACGTCCGATGCGGTTTTGGGCTATTTTTTGGCTTTTTGCCTAAGTGTTGGCGAGTTTTGCAAATCGGACGATAACTCGATTCCGTATGTCGAATCGAGTCCCGTAAGTTCTAACACGTGGTTCAATACCTACGCGGCTATGTGTGTGTTTGCGGGCATCTTGACGTCCGATGCGCGAGTTTTTGGGCTATTTTTTCGCTTTTTTTGCCTGTTGTTGGGCGAAGTTTTGCAAACCGATTTATAACTCGATTTCCGTATGTCGAATCGAGTCCCGTAAGTTCTAACACGCAGTTCAATACCTACGCGGTGCTATGTGTGTGTTTGCGGCGGGCATTCTGACGTCCGATGCGGTTTTTTTGGCTATTTTTCGCTTTTTGCCTAAGTGTCATGAAGTTTTGCAAATCGACGATAACTCGGATTCCGATGTCTAATCGAGTCCCGTAAGTTCTAACACGTGTTCAATACCTACGCGTGCTATGTGTGTGTTTATGCGGCATTCGACGTCGTCCGATGCGGTTTTGGGCTTTTTTTTTCGCTTTTGCCTTTGTTGTTGGCGAAGTTTTGCAAATCGGACGATAACTCGATTCCGTATGTCTCAATCGAGTCCCGTAAGTTCTAACACGCGGTTCAATACCTACGCGGTGCTATGTGTGTGTTTGCGCGGCATTCGACGTCCGATGCGGGTTTTGGGCTATTTTTTTTGCTTTTTGCCTAAGTGTTGGCGAAGTTTTGCAAATCGGACGATAACTCGATTCCGTATGTCGAATCGAGTCCCGTAAGTTCTAACACGTGTTCAATACCTACGCGGTGCTATGTGTGTGTTTGCGCGGCATTCTTGACGTCCGATGCGGGTTTTGGGCTATTTTTTCGCTTTTTTGCCTAAGTGTTGTCATGGCGAAGTTTTGCAACCGGACGATAACTCGATTCCGTGATGTCGGAATCGAGTCCCGTAAGTTCTAACACGCGTTCAATACCTACGCGCGGTGCTATGTGTGTGTTTGCGGCATTCTGACGTCCGATGCGGTTTTGGGCTATTTTTTTTTGCTTTTTGCCTAAGTTTTCATGTAGTTTTGCAAACCGGACGATAACTCGATTTCCGTATGTCGAATCGAGTCCCGTAAGTTCTAACACGTGTTTAATACCTACGCGGTGCTATGTGTGTGTTTTGCGCGGCATTCTGGACGTCCGATGCGGGTTTTGGGCTTTTTTTTTCTTTTTGCCTAAGTTGTTGGCGAAGTTTTGCAAATCGGACGATAACTCGATTCCGTATGTCGAATCGAGTCCCGTAAGTTCTAACACGCGTTTAATAATACCTACGCTGCTATGTGTGTGTGTTGCGCGGGTATTCTTGACGTCCGATGCGGGTTTTGGGCTATTTTTGCTTTTTTGCCTAAGTGTTATGAAGTTTTGCAAACCGGACGATAACTCGGATTCCGTGATGTCGAATCGAGTCCCGTAAGTTCTAACACGTGTTCAATACCTACGCTGCGCTATGTGTGTTTTTGCGCGGCATTCTGGACGTCCGATGCGGGTTTTGGGCTATTTTTTTCTTTTTGCCCTAAGTGTGTCATGAAGTTTTGCAACCGGACGATAACTCGATTCCGTATGTCGAATCGAGTCCCGTAAGTTCTAACACGCGTTCAATACCTACGCGGTGCTATGTGTGTGTTTGCGCGCGGCATTCTTGACGTCCGATGCGGGTTTTGGGCTATTTTTTTTTTTTTGCCTAAGTTGTTGGCGAAGTTTTGCAAATCGGACGATAACTCGGATTCCGTATGTCGAATCGAGTCCCGTAAGTTCTAACACGTGTTCAATACCTACGCTGCTATGTGTGTGTTTTTTGGCATTCGACGTCCGATGCGGTTTTTAATGCTATTTTTTTTTTTGCCTAAGTGTTGGCGAAGTTTTGCAAACCGACGATAACTCGATTCCGTATGTCGAATCGAGTCCCGTAAAGTTCTAACACGCAGTTCAATACCTACGCGGTGCTATGTGTGTGTTTGCGGGCATTCTGACGTCCGATGCGGGTTTTGGGCTATTTTTTGCTTTTTGCCTAAGTGTTGGCGAAGTTTTGCAAACCGGACGATAACTCTGGATTCCGTATGTCTTAATCGAGTCCCGTAAGTTCTAACACGCGTTCAATACCTACGCGGTGCTATGTGTGTGTTTGCGGGCGGCATTCGGACGTCCGATGCGGGTTTTGGGGCTTTTTTTCGCTTTTTTTGCCTAAGTTGTTGGCGAAGTTTTGCAAACCGGACGATAACTCGATTCCGTATGTCGAATCGAGTCCCGTAAAGTTCTAACACGCGTACCTTCAATACCTACGCGGTGCTATGTGTGTGTTTTCGCATGGCATTCTTGACGTCCGATGCGGTTTTTGGGCTATTTTTTCGCTTTTTTGCCTAAGTGTTGGCGTAGTTTTGCAAATCGGACGATAACTCGATTCCGTATGTCGAATCGAGTCCCGTAAGTTCTAACACGGTTTCAATACCTACGCCGGTGCTATATGTGTGTTTTTGCGGGTATTCGGACGTCCGATGCGGGTTTTGGGCTATTTTTCGCTTTTTGCCTAAGTTGTCATGGAAGTTTTGCAAATCGGACGATAACTCGATTCCGTAGATGTCGAATCGAGTCCCGTAAGTTCTAACACGTGTTCAATACCTACGCGCATGCTATGTGTGTGTTTGCGGCATTCTGACGTCCGATGCGCGTTTTTGGGCTATTTTTCGCTTTTTTGCCTAAGTGTTGTCATGAAGTTTTGCAAATCCGGACGATAACTCGGATTCCGTATGTCGGAATCGAGTCCCGTAAGTTCTAACACGTGTTCAATACCTACGCGCTGCTATATGTGTGTGTTTGCGGCATTCTTCGACGTCCGATGCGGTTTTGGGCTATTTTTTCGCTTTTTGCCTAAGTGTTGGCGAAGTTTTGCAAATCGACGATAACTCGGATTCCGTATGTCGAATCGAGTCCCGTAAGTTCTAACACGTGTTCAATACCTACGCGTGCTATGTGTGTGTTTTTGCGGCATTCGGACGTCCGATGCGGGTTTTAGCTATTTTTTTTTTTTTGCCTAAGTTGTTGGCGAAGTTTTGCAAATCGACGATAACTCGATTCCGTATGTCGAAATCGAGTCCCGTAAGTTCTAACACGTGTTCAATACCTACGCGTGCTATGTGTGTGTTTGCGGGGCATTCGACGTCCGATGCGGGTTTTGGGCTATTTTTTTTTTTTGCTAAGTGTTGGCGCGAAGTTTTGCAACCGGACGATAACTCGATTCCGTATGTCTGAATCGAGTCCCGTAAGTTCTAACACACGTGTTTCAATACCTACGCGGTGCTATGTGTGTGTTTGCGCGGCATTCTTGACGTCCGATGCGGGTTTTTGGCTGCTTTTTTTTCTTTTTTGCCTAAGTTGTCATGAAGTTTTGCAAACCGGACGATAACTCGATTTCGTATGTCGAATCGAGTCCCGTAAGTTCTAACACGTGTTCAATACCTACGCGCGTGCTATGTGTGTGTTTGCGCGGCATTCTGACGTCCGATGCGGGTTTTGGGCTATTTTTTGCTTTTTTCCCTGTTGTACCAACGGGCGAAGTTTTGCAAATCGGACGATAACTCGATTTCCGTATGTCGAATCGAGTCCCGTAAGTTCTAACACGTGTTCAATACCTACGCTGTGCTATGTGTGTGTTTTGCGGGCATTCTGACGTCCGATGCGGGTTTTGGGCTATTTTTTTCGCTTTTTTGCCTAAGTTGTCATGTAGTTTTGCAACCGGACGATAACTCGGATTCCGTATGTCGTAATCGAGTCCCGTAAGTTCTAAACACGTGTTCAATACCTACGCGGTGCTATGTGTGTGTTTGCGCGGCATTCTTGACGTCCGATGCGGTTTTGGGCTATTTTTTCGCTTTTTGCCTAAGTTGTTTGGCGTAGTTTTGCAAATCGGACGATAACTCGGATTCCGTATGTCGAATCGAGTCCCGTAAGTTCTAACACGCGTTTAATACCTACGCGCGGTGCTATGTGTGTGTTTGCGCGGCATTCTGACGTCCGATGCGGTTTTTGGGCTATTTTTCGCTTTTTGCCTAAGTGTTGGCGAAGTTTTTGCAAATCGGACGATAACTCGATTTCGTATGTCGTAATCGAGTCCCGTAAGTTCTAACACGTGTTCAATACCTACGCGGTGCTATGTGTGTGTTTTGCGGCATTCGGACGTCCGATGCGGGTTTTTGGGCTATTTTTTCGCTTTTTGCCTAAAGTTGTCGGTAGTTTTGCAAATCGACGATAACTCGATTCCGTATGTCGAATCGAGTCCCGTAAGTTCTAACACGCAGTTCAATACCTACGCGTGCTATGTGTGTGTGTTTGCGGGCATCTCGGACGTCCGATGCGGTTTTGGGCTATTTTTCGCTTTTGCCTAAGTGTTGGCGAAGTTTTGCAAATCGGACGATAACTCGATTCCGTGATGTCGTAATCGAGTCCCGTAAGTTCTAACACGTGTTCAATACCTACGCGGTGCTATGTGTGTGTGTTTGCGTGGCATTCTGACGTCCGATGCGTTTTTGGGCTATTTTTTTTTGCTTTTTTGCCTAAGTTGGCGTAGTTTTGCAAACCGGACGATAACTCGATTCCGTATGCTCGAATCGAGTCCCGTAAGTTCTAACACGTGTTCAATACCTACGCGTGCTATGTGTGTGTGTTTGTTTGCATTCTCGACGTCCGATGGGTTTTGGGCTATTTTTCGCTTTTTTGCCTAAGTGTTGGCGAAGTTTTGCAAATCGGACGATAACTCGGATTCCGTATGTCGAATCGAGTCCCGTAAGTTCTAACACGTGTTCAATACCTACGCGGTGCTATGTGTGTGTTTGCGGGGGCATTCGACGTCCGATGCGGGTTTTTGGGCTATTTTTTCTTTTTTTTATGCCTAAGTGTTGGACGAGTTTTTTGGGCAATCGACGATAACTCGATTCCGTATGTCGAATCGAGTCCCGTAAGTTCTAACACGCGTTCAATACCTACGCGCAAGCTGCTATGTGTGTTTTTGCGGCATTCTGACGTCCGATGCGGGTTTTGGGCTATTTTTCGCTTTTTGCCTAAGTTGTTGGCGAAGTTTTGCAACCGGACGATAACTCGGATTCCGTATGTCAATCGAGTCCCGTAAGTTCTAACACGTGTTCAATACCTACGCGCATGCTATGTGTGTTTTGCGGGCATTCGGACGTCCGATGCGGTTTTGGGCTATTTTTTTTTTTTGCCTAAAGTTGTTGGCGAAGTTTTGCAAATCGACGATAACTCGATTCCGTATGCGGAATCGAGTCCCGTAAGTTCTAACACGTGTTCAATACCTACGCGGCGCTATGCGTGTGTGTGTGTTCGCGGCATTCTTTCGACGTCCGATGCGGGTTTTGGGCTATTTTTTTTTTTTTTGCCTGTCGGCGAAGTTTTGCAAACCGGACGATAACTCGATTCCGTATGTCGTAATCGAGTCCCGTAAGTTCTAACATCGCGGTTCAATACCCACGCGGTGCTATGTGTGTGTTCGGCGGCATTCTGGACGTCCGATGCGGTTTTGGGCTATTTTTTCGCTTTTTGCCTAAGTTGTCATGAAGTTTTGCAAACCGGACGATAACTCGATTCCGTATGTCGGAATCGAGTCCCGTAAGTTCTAACACGCGTTCAATACCTACGCGGTGCTATGTGTGTGTTTGCGCGGCATCTCGGACGTCCGATGCGGGTTTTGGGGCTATTTTTTTGCTTTTTGCCTAAGTGTTGGCGGCGAAGTTTTGCAAACCGGACGATAACTCGATTCCGGGATGTCGAATCGAGTCCCGTAAGTTCTAACACGTGTTCAATACCTACGCGGTGCTATGTGTGTGTTTGCGGGCATCTGGACGTCCGATGCGGTTTTTGGCTATTTTTCGCTTTTTGCCTAAGTTGTCAAGTCGTTGTTTTGCAAACCGGACGATAACTCGATTCCGAGATGTCGGATCGAGTCCCGTAAGTTCTAACATCGCGTTTAATACCTACGCGGTGCTATGTGTGTTTTTGCGGGCATCTCGACGTCCGATCAGTCGGTTTTTGGGTTATTTTTGCTTTTTTTAAGTTGTTGTTGAGTTTTGCAAATCGGACGATAACTCGATTCCGTATGTCGAATCGAGTCCCGTAAGTTCTAACACGTGTTCAATACCCACGCGGCTATGTGTGTGTGTTCATGCGGGCATCTCGGACGTCCGATGCGGTTTTTGGGCTATTTTTTTGCCTTTTTTGCCTAAGTTGTCATGAAGTTTTTTTGCAACCGACGATAACTCGATTCAGATGTCGGAATCGAGTCCCGTAAGTTCTAACACGTGTTCAATACCTACGCGGTGCTATGTGTGTTTTGCGTGGCATTCTGACGTCCGATGCGGGTTTTGGGCTATTATTTTTCGCTTTTTGCCTAAGTTGTCATGCGTAGTTTTGCAACCGACGATAACTCTGATTCCGTATGTCGAATCGAGTCCCGTAAGTTCTAACACGTGTTCAATACCTACGCGGTGCTATGTGTGTTTGTTTTTACGCGCGGCATTCTGGACGTCCGATGCGGTTTTGGCTCGATTTTTTTTTTTTTTTTGCCTAAGTTTGTCATGTCGAGTTTTGCAACCGGACGATAACTCGATTCCGTATGTCCGTAATCGAGTCCCGTAAGTTCTAACACGCGGTTCAATACCTACGCTGTGCTATGTGTGTGTTTGCGTGGTATCTTGACGTCCGATGCGCGGTTTTGGCTATTTTTTCGCTTTTTGCCTAAGTTGTCATGAAGTTTTGCAACCGGACGATAACTCGATTCCGTATGTCGAATCGAGTCCCGTAAGTTCTAACACGTGTTCAATACCTACGCGGTGCTATGTGTGTTTTCGCGGCATCTTGGACGTCCGATGCGGGTTTTGGGGTATTTTTTTGCTTTTTTGCCTAAGTGTCATGAAGTTTTGCAAAATCGACGATAACTCGATTCCGTATGTCGGAATCGAGTCCCGTAAGTTCTAACACGTGTTCAATACCTACGCGCGTGCTATGTGTGTGTGTTTGCGGGCATTCTTGACGTCCGATGCGGTTTTGGGCTATTTTTTTGGCTTTTTGCCTAAGTTGTCATGTAGTTTTGCAAATCGGACGATAACTCGATTCCGTATGTCGTAATCGAGTCCCGTAAGTTCTAACACGCGTTCAATACCTACGCGGGTGCTATGTGTGTGTTTTGCGTGGCATTCGACGTCCGATGCGGGTTTTGGGCTATTTTTTTCGCTTTTTGCCTAAGTGTTTGCGTAGTTTTGCAACCGGACGATAACTCGATTCCGTATGTCGAAATCGAGTCCCGTAAGTTCTAACACGTGTTCAATACCTACGCTGTGCTATGTGTGTGTTTGCGCGGCATTCTTGACGTCGTCGATGCGCGGTTTTTTTGGGCTTTTTTTTGCTTTTTTGCCGTTGTCATGAAGTTTTGCAAATCGGACGATAACTCGATTCCGTGATGTCAATCGAGTCCCGTAAGTTCTAACACGCGTTTCAATACCTACGCGGTTTTATGTGTGTGTTTTGCGGGCATTCTGACGTCCGGCGCGGTTTTGGGCTATTTTTTTATGCTTTTTTTGCCTAAGTTTTTTCGTCATCGAAGTTTTGCAAATCGGACGATAACTCGGATTCCGTATGTCTAAATCGAGTCCCGTAAGTTCTAACACGCGGTTCAATACCTACGCGTGCTATGTGTGTGTGTTTCATGCGGCATTCGGACGTCCGATGCGGGTTTTGGGTCTATTTTTTTGCTTTTTTTGCCTAAGTTGTTGGCGAAGTTTTGCAAATCGGACGATAACTCGATTCCGTATGTCGAATCGAGTCCCGTAAGTTCTAACGCGTGTTCAATACCTACGCGGTGCTATGTGTGTGTTTGCGCGGCATTCTGACGTCCGATGCGGTTTTTGGGCTATTTTTCGCTTTTTTGCCCAAGTCATGATTGAGTTTTGCAAATCGACGATAACTCGATTCCGTATGTCGGAATCGAGTCCCGTAAGTTCTAACACGTGTTCAATACCTACGCTTTTGCTGCTGTGTGTGTGTTTCGCGGGCATTCGGACGTCCGATGCGGGTTTTGGGTCGGCTTTTTCGCTTTTTTGCCTAAGTTGTTTTGCCTGTGAAGTTTTGCAACCGGACGATAACTCGATTCCGTATGCTCAATCGAGTCCCGTAAGTTCTAACACGCATGTTCAATACCTACGCACGGTGCTATGTGTGTGTGTTTCATGCGGCATTCTGACGTCCGGCGCGGGTTTTGGGCTATTTTTTTTTTTCTGCTTTTTGCCTTGTTCATGTAGTTTTGCAACCGGACGATAACTCGATTCCGTATGTCTCAATCGAGTCCCGTAAGTTCTAACACGTGTTCAATACCTACGCGGTGCTATGTGTGTGTTTGCGCGGGCATTCGACGTCCGTCGCGGGTTTTTTTTCGCTTTTTTTTTCTTTTTTGCCTAAGTTGTTGGCGAAGTTTTGCAAATCGGACGATAACTCGATTCCGTATGTCGAATCGAGTCCCGTAAGTTCTAACACGTTTCAATACCCACGCGTGCTATGTGTGTGTTTTTAACGCGGCATCTTGACGTCGTCGATGCGGTTTTTGGGGCTTTTTTCGCCCTTTTTGTTAAGTTGTTATGAAGTTTTGCAAACCGGACGATAACTCGATTCCGTATGTCGGATCGAGTCCCGTAAGTTCTAACACGTGTTCAATACCTACGCGGTGCTATGTGTGTTTCATGCGGCATTCTTGACGTCCGATGCGTCCGATGCGGTTTTTTTTTTTTTTTTTGCCTTTTGCCTAACACGTGTTGGCGAAGTTTTGCAACCGGACGATAACTCGGATTCCGTATGTCGAATCGAGTCCCGTAAGTTCTAACACGCGTTCAATACCTACGCGGTGCTATGTGTGTGTTTATGCGGCATTCTTGACGTCCGATGCGGGTTTTGGGGCTATTTTTTTGCTTTTTGCCTAAGTTGTTGGCGAAGTTTTGCAACCGGACGATAACTCGATTCCAGATGTCGAATCGAGTCCCGTAAGTTCTTACACGTGTCAAATACCTACGCGGTGCTATGTGTGTGTTTGCGTGGCATTCGGACGTCCGATGCGGGTTTTGGGGCTATTTTTTTTTTTTTTGCCTGTTGTTGTCGAGTTTTTGCAACCGGACGATAACTCGATTCCGTATGTCGTAATCGAGTCCCGTAAGTTCTAACACGTGTTCAATACCTACGCGGTGCTATGTGTGTTTTGCGGGCATTCGGACGTCCGATGCGGTTTTGGGGTCTATTTTTTCGCTTTTTGCCTAAGTGTTGTCATGTTTTTTGCAAATCGACGATAACTCGATTCCGTATGTCGAATCGAGTCCCGTAAGTTCTAACACGTGTTCAATACCCACGCGGTGCTATGTGTGTTTTATGCGGGGCATCTCGACGTCCCCGATGCGGTTTTTTGGGCTATTTTTCGCTTTTTGCCTAAAGTCATGAAGTTTTGCAAATCGACGATAACTCGATTCCGTATGTCGGAATCGAGTCCCGTAAGTTCTAACACGTGTTCAATACCTACGCGGTGCTATGTGTGTGTGTTTGCGCGGCATTCTTGACGTCCGATGCGGGTTTTGGGCTTTTTTTCGCTTTTTGCCTGTTGTTGGCGAAGTTTTGCAAATCCGGACGATAACTCGGATTCCGTATGTCGTCAATCGAGTCCCGTAAGTTCTAACACGCGTTTCAATACCTACGCTGGCATATGTGTGTGTTTGCGGGTATTCTGGACGTCCGATGCGCGGTTTTGGGCTATTTTTCGCTTTTTTGCCTAAGTTGTTGGCGAGTTTTGCAAACCGGACGATAACTCGGATTTCGATGTCGTAATCGAGTCCCGTAAGTTCTAACACGTGTTCAATACCCACGCTGTGCTATGTGTGTGTGTTGCGCGGCATTCTGACGTCCGATGCGGGTTTTGGGCTATATTTTTGCTTTTTTTGCCTAAGTGTTGGCGAAGTTTTGCAACCGGACGATAACTCGGATTCCGTATGTCGAATCGAGTCCCGTAAGTTCTAACACGTTTTAATACCTACCTACGCGAGCTATGTGTGTTTCGCGCGGGCATCTTGGACGTCCGATGCGGGTTTTGGGTCGCTTTTTCGCTTTTTTGCCTGTTGTTGGCGTAGTTTTTGCAAATCGACGATAACTCGATTCCGTATGTCGAAATCGAGTCCCGTAAGTTCTAACACGCAGTTCAATACCCACGCGTATATGTGTGTTTTTGCGGCATCTTGACGTCCGATGCGGTTTTTGGCTATTTTTTCGCTTTTTGCCTAAGTGTCATGAAGTTTTTTGCAACCGATTTATAACTCGGATTCCGATGTCGGAATCGAGTCCCGTAAGTTCTAACACGGTTCAATACCTACGCGCGGTGCTATGTGTGTGTTTCGCGTGGCATTCTTGACGTCCGATGCGGTTTTTTTGGCGATTTTTTCGCTTTTTGCCTGGTTGTAATGAAGTTTTTTGCAAACCGGATTTATAACTCGATTTCGTGATGCTCAAATCGAGTCCCGTAAGTTCTAACACGTGTTCAATACCACACGCGGTGCTATGTGTGTGTTTCGCGGCATCTCGGACGTCCGGCGCGGGTTTTGGGCTATTTTTCTTTTTTTGCCTAAGTGTTGGCGTAGTTTTGCAACCGGACGATAACTCGATTCCGTATGTCGTAATCGAGTCCCGTAAGTTCTAACGCGTGTTTAATACCTACGCGGTGCTATGTGTGTGTTATGCGGGCATCTTGGACGTCCGGCGGTTTTTTGGGCTATTTTTCGCTTTTTTGCCTAGTTTTGTTGGCGAAGTTTTGCAAATCGACGATAACTCGGATTCCGTATGTCTAATCGAGTCCCGTAAGTTCTAACACGCGGTCTAATACCTACGCGCTGCTATGTGTGTGTTTCAAACCGGGCATTCTTGACGTCCGATCGCGTAAGTTTTGGGTACCTACGCGGCTTTTTTCGCTTTTTATCTGCCAAAGTTGTTGGCATGAAGTTTTGCAAAGTTTTGCAAATCGACGATAACTCGATTCCGTATGTCGAATCGAGTCCCGTAAGTTCTAACACGTGTTTAATACCCACGCGCTGCTATGTGTGTGTTTGCGTGGCATTCGGACGTCCGGCGCGGTTTTTGGGCTATTTTTCGCTTTTTTGCCTAAGTGTTGTGAAGTTTTTGCAAATCGACGATAACTCGATTCCGTATGTCGAATCGAGTCCCGTAAGTTCTAACGCGTGTTCAATACCTACGCGCGGCTATGTGTGTGTTTGCGGGCATTTGACGTCCGATGCGGGGTTTTGGGCTATTTTTCGCTTTTTGCCTAAGTGTCATGAAGTTTTGCAAATCGGACGATAACTCGATTCCGTGATGTCGTAATCGAGTCCCGTAAGTTCTAACACGCATTCAATACCTACGCGGCGCATGTGTGTGTTTTATGCGGCATTCTGATCGTCCGATGCGGTTTTGGGCTATTTTTCGCTTTTTGCCTAAGTGTTGGCGAAGTTTTTTAAATCGATTTATAACTCGATTCCAGATGCTCGGAATCGAGTCCCGTAAGTTCTAACGCGCGTTCAATACCTACGCGGTGCTATGTGTGTGTTTATGCGGGCATTCGGACGTCCGATGCGGTTTTGGGCTATTTTTCGCTTTTTGCCTAAGTTGTGGCGAGTTTTTTGCAAATCGGACGATAACTCTGATTCGTATGTCGTAATCGAGTCCCGTAAGTTCTAACACGTGTTCAATACCTACGCGGTGCTATGTGTGTGTTTTTGCGGCATTCTGGACGTCCGATGCGGTTTTGGGCTATTTTTTGGCTTTTTTGCCTAAGTGTTGGAAGTTTTTTGTAAACCGGACGATAACTCGGATTCCGATGTCGAATCGAGTCCCGTAAGTTCTAACACGCGTTCAATACCTACGCGTGCTATGTGTGTGTTTGCGGGGCATCTCGGACGTCCGATGCGGGTTTTGGGCTTTTTTCGCTTTTTGCCTAAGTGTCATGCGAAGTTTTGCAAACCGGACGATAACTCGATTCCGTATGATGCGTCGAATCGAGTCCCGTAAGTTCTAACACGCTGTTCAATACCTACGCTGGTGCTATGTGTGTGTTTGCGGGCATTCTGGACGTCCGATGCGGTTTTGGGGCTATTTTTTTTTTTTTTGCCTAAGTCGGGCGAAGTTTTGCAAACCGGACGATAACTCGATTCCGTATGTCGTAATCGAGTCCCGTAAGTTCTAACACGCGTTCAATACCTACGGTGCTATGTGTGTGTGTTTTCGCGGGTATCTTGGACGTCCGATGCGGGTTTTTGGGCTATTTTTTGGCTTTTTTGCCTAAAAGTGTTGTCATGAGTTTTTGCAACCGGACGATAACTCGGATTCCGTATGTCGTAATCGAGTCCCGTAAGTTCTAACGCGGTTCAATACCTACGCGGTGCTATGTGTGTGTTTGCGCAGGCATTCTTGACGTCCGATGCGGGTTTTGGGCTATTTTTCGCTTTTTTGCCTAAGTGTTCATGCGTAGTTTTGCAAATCGGACGATAACTCGATTCCGTATGTCGGAATCGAGTCCCGTAAGTTCTAACACGCAGTTTAATACCTACGCGGCTATGTGTGTGTTTGCGTGGCATTCTGACGTCCGATGCGGGTTTAGGGCTATTTTTTCTTTTTTGCCCAAGTGTCACGAAGTTTTGCAACCGGACGATAACTCGATTCCGTATGTCGAATCGAGTCCCGTAAGTTCTAACACGGTTCAATACCTACGCTGTGCTATGTGTGTTTTTGCGGGTATCTTGGACGTCCGATGCGGGTTTTGGGGCTATTTTTCGCTTTTTGCCTGTTGTCAAGAAGTTTTGCAAATCGGACGATAACTCGATTCCGTATGTCGGAATCGAGTCCCGTAAGTTCTAACACGTGTTCAATACCTACGCGTGCTATGTGTGTGTGTTTGCGCGGCATTCGACGTCCGATGCGTTTTTTTGGGCTATGCTTTTTACTTTTTGCCTAAGTGTCATGGCGTAGTTTTGCAACCGGACGATAACTCGATTCCGTATGTCGTAATCGAGTCCCGTAAGTTCTAACACGTGGTTAATACCCACGCGGTGCTATGTGTGTTTTTGCGCGCATTCTGACGTCCGATGCGGGTTTTGGGCTATTTTTCGCTTTTTGCCTAAGTGTTGGCGAAGTTTTGCAAATCGGACGATAACTCGGATTCCGTATGTCGTAATCGAGTCCCGTAAGTTCTAACACGTTTCAATACCTACGCGTGCTATGTGTGTTTTTGCGGGTATTCGGACGTCCGATGCGCGTTTTTTGGGCTATTTTTTTTTTTCTTTTTGCCTAAGTTGTTGCGTAGTTTTGCAAATCGGACGATAACTCGATTCCGTGATGTCGAATCGAGTCCCGTAAGTTCTAACGCGTGTTCAATACCTACGCGTGCTATGTGTGTTTGTGGCATTCGGACGTCCGACGCGGGTTTTGGGCTATTTTTCGCTTTTTGCCTAAGTTGTTGGCGTAGTTTTGCAAACCGACGATAACTCTGATTCCGTATGTCGTAATCGAGTCCCGTAAGTTCTAACACGTGTTCAATACCTACGCTGTGCTATGTGTGTGTTTATGCGGGCATTCTTGACGTCCGATGCGGTTTTGGGCTATTTTTTCGCTTTTTGCCTAAGTTGTTGGCGAAGTTTTGCAAACCGGACGATAACTCTGGATTCCGTATGTCGTGAATCGAGTCCCGTAAGTTCTAACGCGGTTCAATACCTACGCGGCATATGTGTGTGTTTTTGCGCGGCATTCGGACGTCCGATGCGGTTTTGGGCTATTTTTCGGCTTTTGCCTAAGTGTTGTTGCGAAGTTTTGCAAATCCGGACGATAACTCGATTCGTATGTCTCAATCGAGTCCCGTAAGTTCTAACGCGCAGTCAATACCCACGCTGCTGCTATGTGTGTGTTTGCGCGGCATTCTTGACGTCCGATGCGGTTTTTTGGGGTATTTTTTGGCTTTTTGCCTAAGTGTTGGCGAAGTTTTGCAACCGGACGATAACTCGGATTCCGTATGTCGAATCGAGTCCCGTAAGTTCTAACACGGTGTTAATACCTACGCGGTGCTATGTGTGTTTGCGGGCATTCGGACGTCCGATGCGGTTTTGGGCTATTTTTCGGCTTTTTGCCTAAGTGTTGTTGGCGAAGTTTTGCAAATCGGATTTATAACTCGATTCCGTGATGTCGTAATCGAGTCCCGTAAGTTCTAACACGGTTCAATACCCACGCGGCTATGTGTGTGTTTGCGGGCATTCGGACGTCCGGCGCGGTTTTGGAGTCCCGTTTTCAACACGGTTTTTGCTTGCCTGTTGTGTTGGCGTTTTGTTTTGCAACCGGACGATAACTCGAATTCGTATGTCGGAATCGAGTCCCGTAAGTTCTAACACGCGGTTAATACCTACGCTGTGCTATGTGTGTGTTTGCGCGGCATTCGGACGTCCGATGCGTTTTGGGCTATTTTTCTTTTTTGCCTAAGTGTTGGCGAAGTTTTACAAATCGATTTATAACTCGATTTCGTATGATGTCGGAATCGAGTCCCGTAAGTTCTAACACGGTTCAATACCCACGCGCATATGTGTGTGTTTGCGTGGCATCTTGACGTCCGATGCGGGTTTTGGGCTATTTTTGGCTTTTTGCCTATAGTTTTCACGAAGTTTTGCAACCGGACGATAACTCGATTCCGTATGTCGGAATCGAGTCCCGTAAGTTCTAACACGTGTTCAATACCTACGCTACGCTATGCTATGTGTGTGTTTGCGGCATTCTTGGACGTCCGATGCGGGTTTTTGGATCTAATTGCTTTTTCGCTTTTTGCTCTGGATTCAGATGTGTTGAATCAAGTGAGTTTTGCAACCGGACGATAACTCGATTTCGTATGCGTCTTTTGAATCGAGTCCCGTAAGTTCTAACGCGGTTCAATACCTACGCGTGCTATGTGTGTTTCTGCGCGGGCATTCGACGCACGTCCGATGCGAAGTTTTGGGCTTTTTTTTTTTTGCCTAAGTGCAGTTGGCGAAGTTTTGGTAACCGACGATAACTCGATTCCGTATGATCGAATCGAGTCCCGTAAGTTCTAACGCGTGTTCAATACCTACGCGCGTGCTATGTGTGTGTCATGTGGGCATCTCGGACGTCCGATGCGCGTTTTGGGGTATTTTTTTTTTTTTTTGCCTTGGCGTTTGTCATGAAGTTTTGCAAATCGGACGATAACTCGATTCCGTATGTCGGAATCGAGTCCCGTAAGTTCTAACACGCGTGTCAATACCTACGCGGTGCTATGTGTGTGTGTTTGCGTGCATCTTGACGTCCGATTCGGTTTTGGGTCGTTTTTCGCTTTTTTGCCTGTTGTTGGCGAAGTTTTGCAAATCGACGATAACTCGGATTTCAGAGTGTCGTAAATCGAAAATCCCGTAAGTTCTAACACGTGTTCAAATACCTACGCTATGCTATGTGTGTGTTTGCGCGGCATCTGGGACGTCCGATGCGGGTTTTGGTCTGTTTTTCGCTTTTTGCAAGTTGTTGGCGAAGTTTTGCAACCGGACGATAACTCGATTCCGTATGCTCGAATCGAGTCCCGTAAGTTCTAACACGTGTCAATACCTACGCGCGTGCTATGTGTGTGTTTGCGTGGCATTCGGACGCCGATGCGTCCGGTTTTTTAGGCTATTTTTCGCTTTTGCTTTTTGTAGTTTAAGAATCGCGAAGTTTTGATACGTTAAATCGGACGATAACTCTGATTCCGTGATGTCGGAATCGAGTCCCGTAAGTTCTAACGTGTTCAATACCCACGCGGTGCTATGTGTGTTTCATGGCGGGTATTACCTGACGTCCGATGCGGGTTTTTTCTATTTTTTTTTCGCTTTTTTGCCTAAGTTGTTGGCGAGTTTTGCAAACGGACGATAACTCGATTTCCGTATGTCGTAATCGAGTCCCGTAAGTTCTAACACGCGTTCAATACCCACGCGCGGTGCTATGTGTGTTTGCGCGGGCATCTTGACGTCCGATGCGGGTTTTGGACTATTTTTTCGCTTTTTGCCTAAGTTGTCATGCGAAGTTTTGCAAATCGACGATAACTCGGATTCCGTGATGTCGTAAATCGAGTCCCGTAAGTTCTAACACGTTTCAATACCTACGCCGGTGCTATGTGTGTTTTTGCGTGGCATTCTGGACGTCCGATGCGCGTTTTTCGGCTTTTTTGCCTTTTGCCAAGGTCATTGGTAGTTTTGCAACCGGACGATAACTCCTGATTCCGTGATGTCGAATCGAGTCCCGTAAGTTCTAACACGCGTTCAATACCTTACGCAGTGCATATGTGTGTGTTTGTATGGCATCTCGACGTATCTCGCGACGTCCGATGCGTTTTGGGCTATTTTTGCTTTTTTGCCTAAGTGTTCCGTGATGGCGAAGTTTTGCAACGATCGATTAATAACCTCGATTCTGTATGTCGTAATCGAGTCCCGTAAGTTCTAACGCGCGTGTTTAATACCCGGACGCGTGCTATGTGCGTGTTTGCGTGGTCATTCTTGACGTCTACGGCGGGTTTTTGCGTTTTTCTGGCGGCTTTTGCCTAAGTGTGCATGAAGTTTTGCAACCGGACGATAACTCGATTCCGTATGTCGTAATCGAGTCCCGTAAGTTCTAACGCGCGTTTAATACCTACGCGCGTGCTATGTGTGTTTTGCGGCATTCTTGGACGTCCGGCGCGGTTTTTGGGCTTATTTTTGCTTTTTGCTTGTTGCAAATGGCGAAGTTTTGTAAATCGGATTTATAACTCGATTCCGTGATGTCGGAATCGAGTCCCGTAAGTTCTAACGCGGTTTAATACCCACGCGAAGTGTTATGTGTGTGTTTGCGGCGGCATTCGGACGTCCGATGCGGGTTTTGGGCTATATTTTCACGCTTTTTTTTTACCTACGCAGTCGGTGTGTTTTGCAAATTCGGACGATAACTCCGATTCCGTTTTGTCGCCGATCGAGTCCCGTAAGTTCTAACAAACCGGACGATGTTCAATACCTACGCGGTGCTATATGTGTGTTTGCGTGGCATACGGACGTCCGATGCGGGTTTTCACCTCACGCTATTTTTCGCTTTTTTTTTTTTGCCTAAATGTCACGAAGTTTTGCAACCGGACGATAACTCGGATTCCGTATGTCGTAATCGAGTCCCGTAAGTTCTAACGCGTGTTCAATACCTACGCTGCGCTATGTGTGTGTTTTGCGCGGCATTCGACGTCCGATGCGGTTTTGGGTCGTTTTTCGCTTTTTGCCTAAGTTGTTGGCGGTAGTTTTGCAACCGGATTTATAACTCGGATTCCGTGATGTCGAATCGAGTCCCGTAAGTTCTAACACGCGTTCAATACCTACGCTGCCATGCTGTGTGTTTTATGCGGCATTCTGACGTCCGATGCGGGTTTTGGGTGCTCTATTTTTTTTTTGCTCGCCCATGTAGTTTTGCAACCGGACGATAACTCGGATTCCGTGATGTCGTAATCGAGTCCCGTAAGTTCTAACATCGTGTTCAATACCCACGCTGCAACTACGTGTGTGTTTGCATTCTTCGGACGTCCGATGCGGTTTTGGGTATTTTTTTCGCTTTTTGCCTTCAAGTTGGTTGGTTGAAGTTTTGCAAACCGGACGATAACTCGATTCCGTATGTCGAATCGAGTCCCGTAAGTTCTAACACGGTTCAATACCCACGCTGCTATGTGTGTGTTTGCGTGGCATTCGGACGTCCGGCGCGGGTTTTGGGCTATTTTTCGCTTTTTTGCCTAAGTTGTCATGAAGTTTTGCAACCGGACGATAACTCTGGATTCCGTATGTCGAATCGAGTCCCGTAAGTTCTAACACGTGTTCAATACCTACGCGTGCTATGTGTGTGTGTTTGCATGCGGTATTCTGGACGTCCGGCCGACGTTTTGGGTTCGGGGATCGTCGCTTTTTTGCCCAAGTACCATCCGGTAGTTTTGCAACCGGATTTATAACTCTGGATTCCAGGATGTCGGAATCGAGTCCCGTAAGTTCTAACACGCGTAGTTCAATACCTTTACGCGGTGCTATGTGTGTGTTTTCCGGCATTCATGACGCCGCTGATGCGCGGTTTTGGACGTCTATTTTCTTTTTGCTTAAAAGTTGTTGGCGAGTTTTGCAACCGGACGATAACTCTGATTCCGTATGTCTTCAATCGAGTCCCGTAAGTTCTAACACGTGTTCAATACCTACGCGGTGCTATGTGTGTGTTTGCGGGCATTCGACGTCCGGCGCGTTTTTGGGCTCGTTTTTTCACTTTTTGCCGGGTAAGTGTTGGTAGTTTTTGCAAATCGGATGATAACTCGATTCCGTATGTCTGAATCGAGTCCCGTAAGTTCTAACACGTGTTTAATACCTACGCGGCTATGTGTGTGTGTTTGCATGCATTCGGACGTCTGATGCGGGTTTTGGGCTTTTTCTGCTTTTTGCCTGTTGTGTTGCGAAGTTTTGCAAATCGGACGATAACTCGGATTCCGTGATGTGTCGAATCGAAGTCCCGTAAGTTCTAACACGCGTTCAATACCTACGCCGCGTGCTATGTGTGTGTTTGCGGGCATTCGGACGTCCGATGCGGGTTTAGGGTCATGCTGGCTTTTTGCCTAAGTTGTCATGGCGAAGTTTTGCAAATCGACGATAACTCCTTGATTCCGTATGTCGGAATCGAGTCCCGTAAGTTCTAACGCGGTTCAATACCTACGCGTATGCTATGTGTGTGTTCGCGCGGCATTCGGACGTCCGGCGCGGGTTTTGGGGCTATTTTTCGCTTTTTGCCCTAAGGTGTTGGGCGAAGTTTTGCAAAACCGACGATAACTCGATTCCGTATGTCGGAATCGAGTCCCGTAAGTTCTAACACGTGTTTCAATACCCACGCGGTGCTATGTGTGTGTTTCATGCGGGCATCTGTGACGTCCGATGCGTTTTGGTCTATTTTTCTCGCTTTTGCCCGTTGTCAACGCGAAGTTTTGCAAACCGGATTTATAACTCGATTCCGTGATGTCCAATCGAGTCCCGTAAGTTCTAACATCGTGTTCAATACCTACGCAGCATGTGCTATGTGTGTGTTTCAATTGGCATCTTGGACGTCCGATGCGCAGTTTTGGGCATGTTTTCTCTACGGCTTTTTACCTAAGTGTCATGAAGCCGCAACTCGACGATAACTCCTCCATGACGATAATCGATTTATATCTCTGATTCTGGGGATGTCGTAATCGAGTCCCGTAAGTTCTAACACGTGTTCAATACCTACGCGGTGCTATGTGTGTGTTTGCGTGCATTCGGACGTCCGGCGGTTTTGGGCTATTTTTCGCTTTTTGCCTAAGTGTATCGGAAGTTTTGCAACCGGACGATAACTCGGATTCAGATGTCTCTAATCGAGTCCCGTAAGTTCTAACACGTGTTTAATACCTACGCTGGTGCTATGTGTGTGTTTCGCGGGCATCTTGACGTCCGGCGCGTTTAGGGCTATTTTTCGCTTTTTGCCTAAGTGTTGGCGTAGTTTTGGTAAATCGGACGATAACTCGGATTCCGTATGTCGAAATCGAGTCCCGTAAGTTCTAACGCGTTTAATACTCTACGCGGTGCTATGTGTGTTTTATGCGGCATTCGGACGTCCGATGCGGTTTTGGGCTATTTTTCGCTTTTTGCCTGTTGTTGCGTGCGTATGGTTTTGCAAATCGGATTTAACTCTCGGATTCCGGTATGTCGAATCGAGTCCGTAAGTTCTAACACGTGTTCAATACCCACGCGTGCTATGTGTGTGTTTGCGGCATTCGGATCGTCCGGATGCGTGTTTTTAAATGTTTTTTTCTTTTTTGCTTAAGCCGTTGGCTATGAAGTTTTGTAACCGGACGATAACTCGGATTCCGTTGTGATGTTTAATCGAGTCCCGTAAGTTCTAACGCGGTGTCAATACCTACGCAGTGCTATGTGTGTTCATGCGCATTATCTCTGACGTCTCGCTGCGTGCTTTAGGGCTATTTTTTCTAGCTTTTTTTGCCTGTCGCTGAAGTTTTCGCAAACTGGACGATAACTCGATTCCGTGATGTCGTAATCGAGTCCCGTAAGTTCTAACGCGTGTTTAATACCTACGCGTGCTACGGTGTGTGTTCATGCGGGTATTCTTGACGTCCGGCGCGTTTTGGGGTACTTTTTGGCTTTTTTGCCTAAGTGGTCATGAAGTTTTGCAACCGGATTTATAACTCGGATTCCGTATGCTCTGGATCGAGTCCCGTAAGTTCTAACGCGTTTAATACCTACGCTGGTGCTATGTGTTTGTTTTTCACCATTTGCGCAGGTATCTTGACGTCCGGCGCGGGTTTTGGGCTATTTTTTACGCCTTTTGCCTAAGTGGGCGAAGTTTTGCAAATCGACGCATAACTCAGATTCCGTATGTGTCAATCGAACCCGTAAGTTCTAACGCGCAGTTCAATACCTACGCAAGGTTATGCGCTATGTGTGTGTTGCGTGGCATTCGGACGTCCGGCGCGAAGTTTTAATGCTTTTTTCGCTTTTTCACGCAAGTGTTACGCTATGAAGTTTTGCAAATCGGACGATAACTTCCACGATTCCGAGGTCGAATCGAGTCCCGTAAGTTCTAACACGTGTTCAATACCTACGCGGCAGGCTATGTGTGTTTGCGTGGCATTCTGGACGTCCGATGCGGGGTTTCTGGGCTTTTTTTTTTTGGCTTTTTGCCTAATTGTTGGCGAAGTTTTATAAACCGGATTATAACTCGGATTTCAGATGTCAATCGAGTCCCGTAAGTTCTAACGCGCGTTCAATACCTACGACGCCAAGTATGTGTGTGTGCATGGTATCTTAGGACGTCCGATGCGCGGTTTTGGGTGTTTTTCAGCTTTTGCCTAAGTTGTTGTCAGCGAAGTTTTGCAAACCGGACGATAACTCGATTTCGATGTCGTGAATCGAGTCCCGTAAGTTCTAACGCGTGTTCAATACCCACGCTGGTGCATGTGTGTGTTTCGCGCGGCATTCTGGACGTCCGACGCGAAGCTAGTGGGCTATTTTCACTTTTTGCCTAAGTTGTTGGCGAAGTTTTGCAAACCGACGATAACTCGGATTCCGTGATGCTCAATCGAGTCCCGTAAGTTCTAACGTTGTTCTAATACCCACGCCGGTGTTATGTGTGTGTTTCGCGGCATTCGGACGTCCTATGCGCGGTTTTGGGCTATTTTTCGCTTTTTTGCCAAGTTGGTTTTAAATTGGCGAAGTTTTGCAACCGGACGATAACTCGGATTCAGATGTCGTAATCGAGTCCCGTAAGTTCTAACAACGGTTCATTACCTACGCAGTGCATGTGTGTGTTTGCGGCATTCTTGACGTCTGATGCGGGTTTTAGGGTATTTTTCTGCTTTTTGCCTGTGGTCATGAAGTTTTGCAAATCGGATTTATAACTCCTGATTCCGGTGATGTTCAATCGAGTCCCGTAAGTTCTAACGCTGGTTCAATACCTACGCTAAGTGTTTATGTGTGTTTGCGTGGCATTCTGACGTCCGATGCGGTTTAAATCAGGTTTTCACGCCAATCGAGTCTTTTTGCCAACACGTTGTTAGCGAAGTTTTTGACAACCGGACGATAACTCGGGATTTGCAGCTTGGTCGGAATCGAGTCCCGTCCGTTCTAACGAACGGTTCAATACCCACGCGTGCTATGTGTGTGTTTGCGCGGCATTTGACGTCCGATGCGTGCTTTTGGGCTTTTTTCGGCTTTTTGCCTAAGTGTTTTCATGTAGTTTTCCAAATCGATCGATAACTCCAGATTCCGTGATGCTTTAATCGAGTCCCAGAAGTTCTAACACGTATTCAATACCTACGCGCAGATTATGTGTGTGTTTGCGTGGCATCTTTGACGTCCGATGCGGTTTGTGCTATTTTTTGCTTTTTTCCTAAGTTGTTGGCGAAGTTTTGCAAACAGGACGATAACTCTGGATTCCGTATGTCTCAATCGAGTCCCGTAAGTTCTAACATCGCAGTTCATTACCTACGCTGATGGGCTATGCTGTGTGTTTTATGCGGGCATTCTCGGACGCTGCGACGCGGGTTTAGGGCTATTTTTCGCTTTTTGCCTAAGTGTTGGCCAAGTTTTGGTAACCGGACGATAACTCGATTCCAGTATGCCTCTGAATCGAGTCCCGTAAGTTCTAACGCATGTTCAATACCCACGCTACGCTATGTGTGTTTCCGCGTGGCATTCAACGTCCGATGCGGGTTTTGTGGGGCTTTTTGCTCAATCGACTTTTTCTGCCTAAGTGTCACGAAGTTTTGTGGCATTCTGACGAGCACTCGGATTTGGTGATGTCTTTTCCCGAGTCCCGTGAAGTTCTAAACATCGTGTTCAATACCTAAGTTCTGCATATGTAATACCTACGCTTGCTATGCGGCATTCATTCGACGTCCGACGCGCGAGTTTGGGCTATTTTTCGCTTTTCGCTTGTCCAAGTCATGAAGTTTTTTCAAACCGGACGATAACTCGATTCCGTATGCGTCGTAATCGAGTCCCGTAAGTTCTAACACGTGTTCAATACCTCCACGGTGCATGCGTGTGTTTGCGTGCATTCTTGACGTCCGAAGCGCGGCTTTTTGCTATTTTTACGCCTTTTTGCCTAATTGTTGGGCGAGTTTTGCAAATCGGACGATAACTCGAATTCCGTGTATGTCTGAATCGAGTCCCGTAAGTTCTAACGCGCGTTTCAATACCTATTACCTCTGTAGCATGTGCGTGTTTGCAGGCGCGGTATCTGGACGTCCGACGCGCGGTTTTTGGGCTATTTTTGGCTTTTTGCCCGTTGTCGGGCGAAGTTTTGCAACCGACGATAACTCGGATTCGGTATGTCGAATCGAGTCCCGTAAGTTCTAACGCGCAGTTTAATACCTACGCTAGTGCTGCGTGTGTGTTTCGCGGCATTCGTGACGTCCGATGCGGGTTTTGGGCTTTTTTACTTTTTCGCTTAAGTTGTCGACGAAGTTTTGGCAAATCGGACGATAACTCGGATTCAGTATGTCTAATCGAGTCCCGTGAAGTTCTAACGCTGTCTTCAATACCTACGCAAAGCATGCGTGTGTTTGTCGAGTGGCATCTTGACGCGTCAATGCGGGTTTTAGCCGCTGGGCTTTTTTTGGCTGTTTTGCCGAGTTTTGCAAAGCGACGATAACCTGATTCAGATGCTTAATCGAGTCCCGTAAGTTCTAACGCTGCAGTTTATTACCCACGCCGCATATGTGTGTGTTTGCGGGCATTCGTGACGTCCGACGCGTTTAGGCTATGTTTTTCGGCTTTTTGCCGTTGTCGGCATGAAGTTTTGCAAATTCGACGATAACTCTGATTCCGTATGTCTGAATCGAGTCCCGTAAGTTCTAACGCGTGTTCAATACCTACGCTGCGGTGCTATGTGTGTGTTTGTGCGGCATTCAGACGTCCGATGCGCGGTTTAGGGCTATTTTTCGCTTTTTGCCTGTTGTCATGAAGTTTTGCAAATCGGACGATAACTCGAATCAGTGATGCTCGAATCGAGTCCCGTAAGTTCTAACGCGTGTTTAATACTTACCACGCGGCAAGCTATGTGTGTGTTTCCTATGGCATTCGGACGTCCGACGCGTTTTAGGGGGTGTTTTCTGGCTTTTTGCCTGTTGTTGAGAAGTTTTGCAAATCGGATTTATAACTCGATTCCGTATGTCTTGATCGAGTCCCGTAAGTTCTAACACTGTGTTCAATACCTACGCGGTGCTATGTGTGTGTTTGCGGGCATTCTGACGTCCGATGCGGGTTTTTAGGGCTATTTTTCAGCCTTTTGCCTAAGGTCGGCATGGCCCAGGTTTTGCAAATCGACGATAACTCAAATTTCGTGACGCCGTAATCGAGTCCCGTAAGTTCTAACGCGGTCTAATACCTACGCTGTGCTATGTGTGTTTGCTGTGGTATCTCGGACGTCTGATGCGGGTTTTGGGGCTATTTTTTTGGCTTTTGCCCTAAGTGTTGGCGAAGTTTTGCAACCGGACGATAACTTTCGATTCCAGTGATGTCTAATCGAGTCCCGTAAGTTCTAACGCGTGTTCAAATACCTACGCTGTGCTATGTGTGTTTTGCGTGGCATTCGATTACGACGTCCGGCGCGTGTTTGGGGCTATTTTTCAGTTTTTGCCTTAAGTGTTAAGCATGAGTTTTGCAAATCGGACGATAACTCCTGATTCCGTATGCTCAATCGAGTCCCGTAAGTCAACGATTCTAACACGTGTTTATGTGAGGTTATACCTCTCACGCGGTTTTGCGCCTGTTTGTTTTGCCAAGTGTTTTGTAAACCCAGATCGATAACCTATTCCGAGACGCCCAATCGAATCGTCCCGTAAGTTCTAACGCTGCAGTTCAATACCTACGCTATATGTTTGTGCTACGCATTTGCCAAGTCAAATGCTGTTGCGTAGAGTTTTTAAGCAGTTGCCTCGTTAGTAACCGCTGTTATAACTCGACGATAACTCAATTCCGTATGCTCTAATCGAGTCCCGTAAGTTCTAACGTTGTTCAATACCCACGCGGTACTATGTGTGTGTGTTGCATGGCATCTGGACGTCCAATGCGCAGTTTGGGCTATGCTTTTTGGCTTTCGCTTCAAGTTGTCATGAAGTTTTGCAACCGGACGATAACTCCTGATTCGTACGCTCTAATCGAGTCCCGTAAAGTTCTAACGCTGTTGTTCAATACCTACGCTGTGCTATGTGTGTTTTGTGGCATTCCTGACGTCCGACGCGTTTTGGGCAATTTTTTCGGCTTTTTGCCTAAGTGTCGGGCGAAGTTTTGCAACCGACGATAACTCTGGATTCCGTATGTGTCGAATCGAGTCCCGTAAGTTCTAACAACGCTGTCAATACCTACGCGCACGCTATGGTGTGTTTTTCATGTGGTATCTGGACGTCCGATGCGGGTTTTGGGCTATTTTTGGCTTTTTTGCCTAAGCGTTGGCGAAGTTTTGCAACCGGACGACAACTCGATTTCAGATGTCGAAATCGAGTCCCGTAAGTTCTAACGCGTGTTCAATACCTACGCAATGCTATGTGTGTGTTTGCGCGGTATTCTTGACGTCCGGCGCGGTTTTAGGGCTATTTTTCGCTTTTTGCCTCGTTGTCGGGCAATTGAGCGAGTTTTGCAAACCGACGATAACTCTGATTCCGTATGTTTCAATCGAGTCCCGTAAGTTCTAACGCGCAGTTCAATACCCACGCTGGCATAAGTTATGTGTGTGTTCGCAGGGCATCTTTGACGCCCGTATGCGGTTTGGGTTCGTTTTTTTGGCTTTTTGCCTAAGTTTTTCGGGCGAAGTTTTGCAAATCGACGATAACTCCTGATTCCGTGATGTCTAATCGAGTCCCGTAAGTTCTAACGCTGTTCAATACCCACGCGGTGCTATGTGTGTGTTGCGGGCATTCGGACGTCCCGACCGATGTTTTGGGTTTGGGCTAAGCCGCTACCATTGGCAGGTTGTCATGTAGTTTTGCAAACCGGATGATAACTCGATTCCGTATGATCCTAATCGAGTCCCGTAAGTTCTAACACTGCGTTCAATACCTACGCGGTGCTATGTGTGTGTTTATGCGGCATTCCTGGACGTCCGCTGCGGTTAATGGCTATTTTTCGCTTTTTTTGCCTAAGTGTTGGCGAAGTTTTAAGCAGAAAGTCCGGACGATAACCTCGGATTCAGCGTATGTCGGGCATCGAGTCCCGTAAGTTCTAACGCGGTTCAATACCTATCGGCGAAATTGGCTATGTGTCATTTAAGTTCTAACGCTTCTTAGTACGTCCGACGCAGTTTTGGGGCGTATTTTTCTATTTTTTGGCTTTTTTCCCAAGTTGTCATGGGGCGAAGTTTTGCAACCGGACGATAACTCCTGATTCCAGATGTTTGAATCGAGTCCCATAAGTTCTAAACGCGGTTCAATACCTCCACGGTGTTATGTGTGTGTTCGCGGGTATTCTGACGTCCTGGCGCGGTTTTGGGTATTTTTCGCTTTTTTGCCTAAGTTGTTGGCTTAGTTTTGTAAACCGACGATAACTCTGATTCCAGATGCCTGAATCGTAGTCCCGTAAGTTCTAACACGCTACGTATTTAATACCGTCACGCATACGCCCGACGGTGTGTTTTGCTTTAGGCATTTTGAACAAATCGACGATGTTTCATTTCGGCGTCTAATACTCATGGTATTCATCAACCCGACGACCGGCCGATGCGGGTTTTTAACAGAGTTTTCGTAATTTTTCTCAAGCGGTGTTTGCAACCTAATGCACGTTGGCGGGATGTTTTGCCCGTAATCCTGCGCAGTTATAACTCTTATTTTTTACAGGGTAGAGTGCCCAATCGACGTTGCTTTTGCCCGTAAGTTCTAACGGACGCGGTTCAATACCTACGCGAATCGAGTCCCAAGTTCTAAAGCGGTTCAATACTTGTGTGTGTTCGATGCGCGGTATTCGGACGCCTGATGCGCGTTTCATTTCGCCTTTTCGCTCAAGTTGTCATGAAGTTTTGTAAATCGGGACGATAACTTTGATTCCTCTGATGTCGTAAATCGAAGTCCCGTAAGTTCTAACGCGCGTTCAATACCCACGCTGCTACGTGTGTTTTGCGGTGGCATTCTGGACGTCCACGATGGAAGTTTTGGTCGCTTTTTTTGGCTTTTTGCCAAGTCATCGGTTTGCAGTTTTGCAACCTCGACGACAACCTCGAATTTCAGATGCCTGCAATCGAGTCCCGTGAAGTTCTAACATGTGTTCAAATACCTACGCTGCGCTATGTGTGTGTTCGCGGGTATCTTGGACGTTCCGATGCGCGTTTAGGCGCTATTTTTCATGTGCTTGCCTAAGTTGTCATGAGTTTTGGCAAACCGGACGATAACTCGATTCCGAGATGTTTAATCGAGTCCCGTAAGTTCTAACACGCATCAATACCCACGCGTGCATATGTGTTTGTTTGTGGCAGTATCTATCGTCCGATGCGTTTTAACAAGGTCTATTTTTCGCCTTTTGTGCCCAAGGTGTCGGACGGTTTTTCAAACCGGACGGTAACCTCGGATTCCGCTTTGTTTTAATCGAGTCCCGTAAGTTCTAACGCTGGGTTTAATACCTGCGGTTTGCGCTTAGCTTTTTTGCAAAATCCGGCGCGTTTTTATAGGTTTGTTCCATGCAATCGAGTCCCGCATTCTACTAATCCCACGCCAGTATGTGTTTGGGTATCTTGGACGTCGGCGTGGGTTTTTTCTATTTTTGGCTTTTGCTGTTGTCATGCAGTTTTGCAAATCCGGACGATAACTCTGATTCCGACATGTTTAATCGAAGTCCCGTAAGTTCTAACGCTACATTCAATACCCACGCCGTGCTACGTAGGTGTTTGCGGGTATCTTGGACGTCCGGCGCGGTTTTGGGCTATTTTTTCGCCTTTTTGCCCAAGTTGTCGGGTGAAGTTTTGTAACCGGACGATATAACTCTGATTCCGTACGCTGGAATCGAGTCCCGTAAGTTCTAACGCGGTTCAATACCCCACGCTGACACGCTATGGTGTTTCATGTGGCATTCTTGACGTCCGGATGCGTTTTAGGGAAACTGCTTTTTCGCTTTTTGCCTAAGTTGTCGGTCATGAAGTTTTGTAAACCGGATTTATAACTCGATTTCGTGATATCGTAATCGAGTCCCGAAGTTCTAACGCGGTCTAATACCCACGCGGTACATGTGTGTTGGTCATCTTGCGGGTATGCGTTGGACGCGTCGACGCGAATTTTAATGCTTGCAATCGACGACAACTCTTGATTCCGCTTGCCTAATCGGTCCCGTGTAGTTCTAACGTAGTTTTCACACTCCACGCCAATCGGGACGACCAACTCGGGTTGGATTCTCCTAAGTTGTCACGCTCGAATCGAGTCCCGTATTCCGTTCTAACGCTGCGGTTCAATACCCACGGCGGCGTGCGTGTGGTTTCATGCGGGCATTCGGACGTCCGACGCGTTTTGGGTCTATTTTTCTACCATTTCGCTGTAAAGTCGCAAGAGTTTTGCAAATCGATTTATAACTTGGATTCCGTGATGTCTAATCGAGTCCCGTGTTCTAACACGCTGTTCAATACCCACGCTACGTGCATGTGTGTTTGCGTGGCATCTCTGACGTCCAATGCGGTTTTGGGCTATTTTTCTTTTGCCTTTGCCGCATGAAGTTTTAAATATTCCTCGCCAAGTTTGCAAATCGACGATAACTCGATTCCGTATGTCGTTAATCGAAGTCCCGTAAGTTCTAACGCTACAAATACCTACGCTGCGGCTATGTGTGTGTTTTGCGCGCATATCTCGACGTCCGATGCGTTTTGGGGTATTTTTTCGCTTTTTTGCCTAAATTGTCGATGCGAAGTTTTGGTATCGCAACCGGACGATAACTCGGATTCCGTATGTCGAATCGAGTCCCGTAAGTTCTAACGCCCACGCGTTTTTAAATACCTACGCTTTTGCTATGTGGTGTTTCGCGGCATTCGGACGTCCGACGCGTTTTGGGTATTTTTTCGCTTTTGGCCATTGGACGTCATGTAAGTTTTACCATCAACCGGACGATAACTTGATTCCAGAGCTCAAATCGAGTCCCGTAAGTTCTAACGCGTGTTCAATACCCACGCGGCATATGTGTGTGTTTACGGCATCTGACGTCCGGGCGCGTTTTTGGGCTATTTTTCGCTTTTTTTGCCTAAGTGTTTGTAGTTTTGCAAATCGGATGATAACTCGAATTCCGTGATGTCTCAATCGAGTCCCGTAGTTCTAACGCCGCGTCTAATACCCACGCGCATGTGCTATGTGTGTGTTTGTGGTATTCGGACGTCCGACCGCGCGGTTTAGTCATAGTTTTTCTACCACCTGCCTTTGTCATGAAGTTTTGCAACCGGACGATAACTCGGATTCCGTATGTCGAAATCGAGTCCCGTAAGTTCTAACGCGGTTCAATACCTACACGCGGCCGCTATGTGCTATGTTTATGCGGCATCTTGGACGTCTCGATGCGGGTTTTGGGGAATGCTTCGGGTTTTTTGCCTAAGTGTTGTCATGGTAGTTTTGCAACCGGACGATAACTCGATTCCGTATGTCGTAATCGAGTCCCGTAAGTTCTAACGCTTGTTTCAATACCCACGCCGGCCATATGTGTGTGTTTCGCGCGGCATTCTGGACGTCCGGCGCGTTTTGGGCTATTTTTTTCGCTTTTTTGCCCAAGTTGTCGAAGTTTGCAAACCGGACGATAACTCGAATTCCGTATGCTCGTAATCGAGTCCCGTAAGTTCTAACATCGCGTTCAATACTCACGCGGCGCTACGTGTGTGTATGTATGGTATCTTGGACGTCCGATGCGTTTAGGGTCTATTTTTTCGACTTTTTTGCCCAAGTTGTTGGCGTAAGTAGTTTTGTTAAATCGACGATAACTCGATTCCGTGATGCTCCAATTGAGTCCGTAGAAGTTCTAACGCGGTTCAATACCTACGCCTACGCTACGCTATGGTGTTTCACTTGCGGCATTCTTGGACGTCCGATGCGGGTTTTCGGGCTATTTTTTGCTTTTTTCCTGTTGTCATGAAGTTTTAAACCGGACGATAACTCTCGATTCCGTATGTCTAATCGAGTCCCGTAAGTTCTAACGCGTTGTTCAATACCTACGCCACGCGGCATATGTGTGTTCGCGGGCATTCTGACGTCCAATGCGGGTTTTAATGTTTTTTCGCTTTTTGCCTAAGTTGTCAATGAAGTTTTGCAAATCGGACGATAACTCGATTCCGTATGTCGTCAATCGAGTCCCGTAAGTTCTAACGCGCGTTCAATACCTACGCTGCGGCATGCATGTGTTTGCATGGCATCTTGACGTCCAATGCGAAGTTTGTTTAAGCTTTTTTTTTTTTTCCAAGTCAAGTCATGAAGTTTTGCAAACCGACGATAACTCGATTTCGTGATGCCTAAATCGAGTCCCGTAAGTTCTAACGCGTGTTCAATACCTACGCGGCACTATGTGTGTGTTTGCGCGGCATTCTTCACGTCCGATGCGTTTTTAACGCTTTTCGCTTTTTGCCTGTCATTGGCGAGTTTTGCAACCGACGATAACTCGGATTCCGTATGCCGAATCGAGTCCCGGTAAGTTCTAACACGGTCAATACCCACGCAGGCATGGCTTTTAATGCTGCTACCATGTGTTTGCGGTATCTGGACGTCCGACGCGGGTTTTGACTATTTTTTTGCCATTTTCCATGCAAGAGATCATGGTTTTTGTTGTCAGGTAAACCGGACGATAACTCCTGGATTCCATATGTCGGAATCGAGTCCCGTAAGTTCTAACACTGTTCAATACCCACGCGGCATGCTGTGTGTGTTTTTCATGGGCATTCGGACGTCCGATGCGGTTTTGGGTCATTTTTTGCTTTTTTTGCCAAAGCACGTCATGAAGTTTTGCAACCGGACGATAACTCTGATTCCGTGATGTTTTAATCGAGTCCCAGTAAGTTCTAACGCTGTTCAATACCTACGCTACATATATGTGTGTTCGCGGGGTATCTTGGACGTCCGACGCGGTTTTTAATATTTTCGCTTTTGCCTGTTATCGGCCAGGAAGTTTTGCAAATCGATTTATAACTCGATTCCGTATGCTCTGAATCGAGTCCCGTAAGTTCTAACGCGTTTCAATACCCACGCGGTGCATGTGTGTTTCATGCGGCATATTATCGGACGTCCGGCGCGGGTTTTGGATTTTTTCGCTTTTTTGCCTGGTGTCGGGCGAAGTTTTTTTAAACCGGACGATAACTCAATTCCGTGATGTCGTAATCGAGTCCC
This sequence comes from Panax ginseng, assembly GCA_020205605.1. Lineage (NCBI taxonomy): Eukaryota > Viridiplantae > Streptophyta > Magnoliopsida > Apiales > Araliaceae > Panax > Panax ginseng. The sequence goes on from CM035134.1 coordinate 110,349,386, forward strand.
GTAAGTTCTAACACGCAGTTCAATACCTACGCGCTATGTGTGGTTTCACGGGTATCTCTGACGTCCGATGCGGTTTTCAATCATTTTTTCTGCTTTTTGCCTATTGTTGTTGGCGAAGTTTTGCAACCGACGATAACTCGGGATTCCGTATGCTCAATCGAGTCCCGTAAGTTCTAACACGGTTCAATACCCACGCTGAGGCTATGTGGTGTGTTTCGCGGCATCTCGGACGTCCGATGCGCGGTTTTGGGCTATTTTTTCGGCTTTTTGCCTGTTGTCAGCGAAGTTTTGCAACCGACGATAACTCGATTCCGTGATGTCGTCAATCGAGTCCCGTAAGTTCTAACGCGCATTCAATACCCACGCGGCATGTGGTAGTTTTGCGCGGCATATCTGGACGTCCGATGCGGTTTTTGGGCTATTTTTTGGCTTTTTGCCTTGTTGGGTCGTAGTTTTGCAAATCGACGATAACTCAATTCCGGGGATGTCTCAATCGAGTCCCGTAAGTTCTAACACTGTTCAATACCTACGCGGCCTTGCAAGTGCCATGTGTGTTTCGCGCGGCATCTCTACGTCCGATGCGGGTTTTGGGCTATTTTTTCTACCTTTTGCCCGTTGGCGAAGTTTTGCAACCGACGATAACTCTGATTCCGTGATGTCGAATCGAGTCCCGTAAGTTCTAACACGGTTTAATACCCACGCTAGGCTGCATGCGTGTGTGTTTCGCCGGGCATCTTGACGTCCGATGCACGGTTTTGGGCTATTTTTTCGCTTTTTCGCCGTTGTTGGCGAAGTTTTGTAAATCGGACGATAACTCGATTTCGTATGTCGAATCGAGTCCCGTAAGTTCTAACACGTGTTCAATACCTACACGGCGTTATGTGTGTTTCATGCGGCATTTGACGTCCGATGCGGGTTTTGGGTTTCGCTTTTGCTCAATCAAGTCGTTGTCATGAAGTTTTGCAACCGGACGATAACTCGATTCGTATGTCTAATCGAGTCCCGTAAGTTCTAACACGCGCTGGTTCAATACCTACGCGGTGCATGTGTGTTTCATGTGGCATTCTGACGTCCGATGCGGTTTTAGGTATTTTTCGCTTTCGCTGCCTGTTGTCAATAAGTTTTGCAGTTTTGCAACCGGACGATAACTCGATTCCGATGTCGTAATCGAGTCCCGTAAGTTCTAACACTTGTTCAATACCTACGCGCGCTATGTGTGTCAAGGTGGCATTCTTGACGTCCGATGCGGTTTTGGGCTATTTTTTTTCGCTTTTTGCCTAAGTTGTCATGAAGTTTTGCAAATCGGACGATAACTCTGATTCCGTGGATGTCTAATCGAGTCCCGTAAGTTCTAACACGCTGTTCAATACCTACGCGGTGCTATGTGTGTGTTTTCGCGGGCATTCTGACGTCCGGCGCGTTTTAGGTTTTGGGCTTTTTGTCTTGTTGTCAAGCTTTTTGCCTAACATAACTCAATGCGTAGTTTTGAGTCCCGTAAACCGGACGATAACTCGGATTGTGATGTCCGGTAATCGAGTCCCGCGTAAGTTCTAACATCGTCGTTCAATACCTACGCGATAACTCGCATGTTTAATGTGTGTTTCTAACATGCGGCATTCTGGACGCTCGATGCGGTTTTTGGGCTATTTTTCAATATTTTTTGGCTTTTGTCATCAAGTTGTTGGGGCGAAGTTTTGCAAACCGGACGATAACTCGATTCTCAGATGTCGAATCGAGTCCCGTAAGTTCTAACACGGTTCAATACCGCACGCGCTACATGCAGGTGTTCATGGCATATCTTGGACGTCCGGCGCGGGTTTAGGGTCTATTTTTCGCTTTTTTGCCACAAGTTGTTGGCGAAGTTTTGCAACCGGACGATAACTCTGATTCGTGATGTCGAATCGAGTCCCGTAAGTTCTAACACGTGTTCAATACCCACGCTGTGCTATACGTGTGTTTGCGCGGCATTCTTGGACGTCCGACGTGTTTTGGGGCTATTTTTCGCTTTTTGCCGTTGTCATGCGAAGTTTTGTAAATCGACGATAACTCCGATTTCAGTGATGTCTCAATCGAGTCCCGTAAGTTCTAACGCTGTTCAATACCTACGCCGTGCATGCGTGTGTGTTTGTGGGTATCTGGACGTCCGACGCGGGTTTTATTTTCGCTTTTTCGCTTTTTGCCCAAAGTCATGTCGTAGTTTTAGAACCGACGATAACTCTTGATTCCGATGCTCGAATCGAGTCCCGTAAGTTCTAACACTTGTTTTTTAATACCTACGCTAAGCATGTGTTAAATCGTTTGCGGCATTCGGACGTCCGATGCGGTTTTAGGGGCTATTTTTCGCTTTTTGCTTAAGTTGTCGGCGAAGTTTTGCAAATCGACGATAACTCGATTCGTGATGTCTGAATCGAGTCCCGTAAGTTCTAACACGCGTGTTCAATACCTACGCCGTGCTATGTGTGTGTTCATGCGGGCATTCTGACGTCCGATGCGGTTTTTTGGGCTTTTTTTTTGCTTTTTTGCCTGTTGTTTCACGAAGTTTTGCAAATCGGACGATAACTCGGATTCCGTATGTCTAATCGAGTCCCGTAAGTTCTAACACGCGTTCAATACCTACGCGGTGCTATGTGTGTGTTTTCGCGGGTATCTTGGACGTCCGATGCGGTTTTTAGGGCTATTTTTCGCTTTTGCCTGTTGTTTATTGAAGTTTTGCAAATCGGACGATAACTCAGATTCCAGAGTGTCGAATCGAGTCCCGTAGTTCTAACACGCGAGTCCCCACGTAAGTGTCGGTAACTTGACGTTTTAGGGTTTTCTAATACCTACGCGTTTTGGTAAACCGGATATATAACTCCTGATTCCGTATGCTCTAATCGAGTCCCGTAGTTCTAACGCGTGTTCAATACCTCGCGGCGCTATGTGTGTTTCGCGTGGCATCTTGACGTCCGATGCGGTTTTTGGGCTATTTTTCGCTTTTTCGCCTTAAGTTGTTTATGTAGTTTTGCAACCGACGATAACTCGGATTCCGTGGGATGTCGGAATCGAGTCCCGTAAGTTCTAACACGCGGTTCAATACTTCCACGCGGTGCATATGTGTGTTTGCGTGGCATCTTGGACGTCCGATGCGTTTTGGGCTATTTTTCGCTTTTTGCTTGTTGTCATGTAGTTTGCAAAACGGACGATAACTCCTGATTCCGTGATGTCAATCGAGTCCCGTAAGTTCTAACACGCGTTCAATACCTACGCGGATTATATATGTGTGTTTCGCGGCATTCTGGACGTCCGACGCGTTTTTTGGGCTATTTTTCGCTTTTGCCCGTTGTCATGTAGTTTTGCAACCGGACGATAACTCGATTCCGTGATGTCGTAATCGAGTCCCGTAAGTTCTAACACGTGTTCAATACCCACGCTAAATGCTACGTGTGTTGTTCATGGGCATCTTGGACGTCCGGACGCGGTTTTGGGTCTATTTTTCGCTTTTTGCCCAGTTGTGTTGAAGTTTTAGAAACCGGACGATAACTCGATTCAGATGTCGAATCGAGTCCCGTAAGTTCTAACGCGCGTTTCAATACCCACGCGGTGCTACATGTGCATGGTGTTTGCGGCATTCTTGACGTCCGATGCGTTTTAGGAATGTTTTTCTCTTTTTTCCTTTTGGTTGTTTCATGGCGTAGTTTTGCAAATCGACGATAACCTCGATTCGTGATGTCGTAATCGAGTCCCGTAAGTTCTAACGCTGTGTTCAATACCTACGCGCTGCATGTGTGTGTTTGCGCGGGCATTCTTGACGTCCGATGCGGTTTTGGGCTATTTTTCGCTTTTTGCCTAAGTTGTTGGCATGAAGTTTTGCAAACCGACGATAACTCTGATTCCGTATGTCGGAATCGAGTCCCGTAAGTTCTAACACGGTTCAATACCCACGCGGCTACGTGTGTGTTTTTGCGGGCATCTTGGACGCCCGATGCGGTTTTAAATCGCTATTTTTTCGCTTTTTTTCTGTCCAAGTTGTCATGAAGTTTTTTACAAATCGACGATAACTCTTGATTCCGTATGCTCGGAATCGAGTCCCGTAAGTTCTAACGCGCGTTCAATACCCACGCTGCACATACATGTGTGTGTTTGTGGCATTCGGACGTCCGACGCGGTTTTTGTATTTTTTTGCGCTTTTTCACCTAAGTTGTCATGAAGTTTTGCAACCGACGATAACTCGATTCCGTATGTCGAATCGAGTCCCGTAAGTTCTAACACGTGTTCAATACCTACGCGTGCTATGTGTGTGTTTGCGCGGTATTCTTGACGTCCGATGCGGGTTTTGGGCTATTTTTTCGCTTTTTTCCTAAGTTGTTGGCGAAGTTTTGCAAATCGATTTATAACTCGATTCCGTATGTCGTAATCGAGTCCCGTAAGTTCTAACGCGTGTTCAATACTACCTACGCTACGCATATGTGTTTCATGCGGCATTCTGGACGTCCGATGCGTTTTTGGGCTATTTTTCGCTTTTTGCCTAAGTTGTCATGGGCGAGTTTTGCAAATCGACGATAACTCTGATTCCGTATGTCGGAATCGAGTCCCGTAAGTTCTAACACGTTTAATACCTACGCGCTTGGTACGCGCGCATGTGGTGTGTTTGGCTATTTTATTCTGGACGTCCGACGCGAAGTTTAGGCTATTTTTCTGCTTTTTTGCAAGTCGTTGTCATGAAGTTTTGCAAATCGGATCAATAACTCGATTTCGTATGTCGAATCGAGTCCCGTAAGTTCTAACACGTGTTCAATACCCACGCGGTACATGTGTGTGTTTATCGCAGCATTCTGACGTCCCACGATGCGGGTTTTGGGCTATTTTTTTAGTTTTGGCTTTTTTTCGCCTGTTGCGTAGTTTTGCAAATCGACGATAACTCGATTCCGTATGTCGAATCGAGTCCCGTAAGTTCTAACACGCGTTCAATACCCACGCTATGCTATGTGTGTGTTTGGCGCGGGCATCTTGACGTCCGATGCGGGTTTTGGGTTATTTTTTTTGGCTTTTTGCCTAAGTTGTCATTAGCGAAGTTTTGCAAATCGACGATAACTCGATTCCGTATGTCTAATCGAGTCCCGTAAGTTCTAACACGCGGTTCAATACCTACGCGCATATGTGTGTTTTGCGCGCGGTATCTCGACTCGTCCGACGCGGTTTTGGAACTATTTTTTTTGCTTTTTGCCTAAGTGTTGCATGTAGTTTTGCAAACCGGATTTATAACTCTGATTCCGTATGCGTCTAATCGAGTCCCGTAAGTTCTAACACGCGTTCAATACCTACGCGGGTGCATGTGTGTGTTTCGCGGTATTCTGCACGTCCGATGCGGTTTAGGTTATTTTTTCGCTTTTTTGCCTAAGTTTCATCAAGCGAAGTTTTGCAAATCGGACGATAACTCGGATTCGTGATGTGAATCGAATCGAGTCCCGTAAGTTCTAACACGTCCGACGCGGGTTTTGGGCTACCTACGCGTATGTAGTTTTGTGTTTCAGTATGCGGCGATTTCTAACGCGGTTCAATACCCACGCGGCTACGTCCGATGCGGCATTTTCCGATGCGAAGTTTTTAGGCTTTTTTTTTTTGCCTAAGTGTCGGCGTGAAGTTTTGCAAATCGACGATAACTCCTGATTCCGATGCTCGGGATCGAGTCCCGTAAGTTCTAACACGCGTTCAATACCTACGCTGCGCTATGTGTGTTTTGCGCGGCATCTTGGACGTCCGATGCGGGTTTTAGGTTTTTTTTCGCTTTTTGCCCAAGTTGTCATGAAGTTTTTGCAAATCGGACGATAACTCGATTCTCAGATGTCTGGAATCGAGTCCCGTAAGTTCTAACACGCGGTTCAATACCTACGCTGGTGCTATGTGTGTTTTGCGCGGCATTCGCACGTCCGATGCGCGGTTTTGGGTCTATTTTTTTTCATTTTTGCCGTTGTCGGCGAAGTTTTGCAACCGGACGATAACTCGATTCCGTGATGTCGTAATCGAGTCCCGTAAGTTCTAACGCGTTGTTCAATACCCACGCGGTGCTATGTGTGTGTTTCAACTGCGTGGCATTCTTGACGTCCGATGCGGGTTTTTGGCGGCATATCTCTTTTTTTCGCTTTTTTCGCCTAAGTTGTCATGAAGTTTTGCAAATCGACGACGACTCTCGATTCCGTATGTCGGAATCGAGTCCCGTAAGTTCTAACACGTGTTCAATACCTACGCGGTGCTATGTGTGTTTTGCGTGGTATTCTTGACGTCCGACGCGGGTTTTGGGCTATTTTTTTTTTTTTTTGCCTGTTTGTCATGCGTAGTTTTGCAAAACCGGACGATAACTCGATTCCGTATGTTTAATCGAGTCCCGTAAGTTCTAACACGCGTTCAATACCTACGCTGCGCTATGTGTGTTTGCGGGCATCTCGACGTCCGGCGCGTTTTTGGGCTATTTTTCGCTTTTTTTGCCTGTCATTTACGAAGTTTTGCAAATCGGACGATAACTCGATTCCGTATGCTCTAATCGAGTCCCGTAAGTTCTAACACGCGTTTAATACCCACGCGTGCATGTGTGTGTTTGGCATTCGGACGCATTCTTGGACGTCCGATGCGCGTTTTGGGCTATTTTTCGCTTTTTGTTGTTGCATGAAGTTTTAAACCGGACGATAACTCTGATTCCGTATGTCGAATCGAGTCCCGTAAGTTCTAACACGCGTTCAATACCTACGCTGCATGCGTGTTTGTTTCATGGCATTCGGGACGTCCGACGCGGGCTTTGGGTATTTTTTCGCTTTTTGCCTGTTGTCATGAAGTTTTTGCAAATCGACGATAACTCTCGATTCTCAGATGCTCAATCGAGTCCCGTAAGTTCTAACACGCAATTCAATACCCACGCTGCTGCTATGTGTGTTTTGCGCGGCATCTTGGACGTCCGACGCGCGGTTTTGGGCTATTTTTCGCTTTTTGCCTAAGTTGTCATGAAGTTTTGCAAATCGGATTTATAACTCGATTCCAGATGTCGGAATCGAGTCCCGTAAGTTCTAACATCGTGTTCAATACCTACGCTAAGCTATGTGTGTGTTTTTGCGCGGCATTCTGACGTCCGATGCGGTTTTTTAGGGTCGCTTTCGCTTTTTTGCCTAAGTTTTGTCATGCTCGAAGTTTTGCAACCGACGATAACTCGATTCCGTATGTCTAAATCGAGTCCCGTAAGTTCTAACACGTGTTCAATACCCACGCGGATGCTAACTGTGTGTGTCGAATCGCGGCATTCTTGGACCGATACCTACGCGATGCGCTTTTGTGCATTTGGACGTCCATGCTTTTTCGCTTTTTTTAACTAAGTTTTCAAGTCATGAAGTTTTGCAAATCGACGATAACTCGATTCCGTGATGTCGAATCGAGTCCCGTAAGTTCTAACACGCGTTCAATACCTACGCTACATGCTGTGTGTGTTCAATGGCATCTTGACGTCCGGCGCGGGTTTTGGGCTATTTTTCGCTTTTTGCCTTGTTGTCATGCGAGTTTTGCAACCGGACGATAACTCGATTTCCGTATGTCTAATCGAGTCCCGTAAGTTCTAACACGCGTTTAATACCTACGCCGTGCTATGTGTGTGCGTTTGCGTGGCATTCTGACGTCCGATGCGGTTTAGGATTTTTTTTCGCTTTTGCCTAAGTTGTCGCGAAGTTTTGCAAACCGGACGATAACTCGATTTCGTATGTCGAATCGAGTCCCGTAAGTTCTAACACGTTTCAATACCTACGCGCATGCTATGTGTGTGTTTTATGCGGCATCTTGACGTCCGATGCGGTTTTGGGGTCTATTTTTCTTTTTTTGCCTTAAGTTGTTGGGCGAAGTTTTGCAAACCGACGATAACTCTGATTCCGTATGTCGAATCGAGTCCCGTAAGTTCTAACACGCATTCAATACCTACGCTAAGCTATGTGTGTGTTTTGCGGGCATTCTGACGTCCGATGCGGTTGTCATTTTAATTATTTTTCGAAGTCTTTCTAACGCTTTCAATACTACACGCCTGTTGTCATTTTTGCCTTTTGCCGTAGTTTTGCAAATCGGACGATAACTCGATTCCAGATGTCGTAATCGAGTCCCGTAAGTTCTAACACGCGTTCAATACCCACGCGGGCTATGTGTGTGTTCATGCGGTATTCTGACGTCCGATGCGCGTTTTTTGGATGTTTTTTCGCTTTTTTGCCTGTTGTCATGTAGTTTTGCAATCCGACGATAACTCGATTCCGTATGTCGTAATCGAGTCCCGTAAGTTCTAACACGCGTTCAATACCGCCGCGGTATATGTGTGTTTCATGCGGGTATCTCGACGTCCCGATGCGGGTTTTAATAATGCTTTTTTGCTTTTTGCCTAAGTTGTCATGCGTAGTTTTGCAACCGGACGATAACTCGATTCCGTATGCTCAATCGAGTCCCGTAAGTTCTAACACGCGTTTAATACCTACGCGCGTGCTATGTGTGTGTTTGCGTGGCATTCTGGACGTCCGATGCGGGTTTTGGGCTATTTTTCGCTTTTTTGCCTGTTGTCATGTAGTTTTGCAACCGACGATAACTCGATTCAGATGTCGGAATCGAGTCCCGTAAGTTCTAACACGCTGTTCAATACCTACGCGCTGATGCTATGTGTGTTTAATGCGGTGGCATTCGGACGGATCGATGCGGTTTTTGGTCTATTTTTTTCGCTTTTTGCCTAAGTTGTCATGAAGTTTTGCAACCGGACGATAACTCGGATTCCAGATGCTCGTAATCGAGTCCCGTAAGTTCTAACACGCGGTTCAATACCCACGCGGTGCTATGTGTGTTTCGCGGCATTCTTGACGTCCGATGCGGTTTTGGGCTATTTTTTCGCTTTTTGCCCAAGTTGTCATGAAGTTTTGCAAATCGGACGATAACTCGATTCCAGATGTCGTAATCGAGTCCCGTAAGTTCTAACACGTGTTCAATACCCACGCTGGTGCTATGTGTGTTTGCGCGGGCATCTTGACGTCCGATGCGGTTTTGGGTCGTTTTTTTTATGCTTTTTTTGCCTAAAGTTGTCATGAAGTTTTGCAACCGGACGATAACTCGATTCAGATGTCGGAATCGAGTCCCGTAAGTTCTAACACGCGGTTAATACCCACGCGGTGCTATGTGTGTGTGCGGGCATTCTGGACGTCCGATGCGCGGTTTTGGGCTATTTTTCGCTTTTTTGCCCAAGTTTTCGCGAAGTTTTGCAACCGGACGATAACTCGGATTCCGTGATGCCAATCGAGTCCCGTAAGTTCTAACACGTGTTCAATACCCACGCGGCTATGTGTGTGTTTGCGGTATTCTGGACGTCCGATGCGGGTTTTGGGCTATTGCTTTTTCTGACGCTTTTTCGGCTGTTTAAATGGCGAAGTTTTGCAAACCGGACGATAACTCGATTTCGTATGTCGAATCGAGTCCCGTAAGTTCTAACACGTTCAATACCCACGCGGTGCTATGTGTGTGTTTCATGCGGGCATCTCGGACGTCCGATGCGGGTTTTGGGTCGCTTTTTCGCTTTTTGCCTAAGTTGTTGGCATGAAGTTTTGCAAATCGACGATAACTCGATTCCGTGATGTCGAATCGAGTCCCGTAAGTTCTAACACGTGTTCAATACCCACGCGGTGCTATGTGTGTGTTTGCAGCATATCTGGACGTCCGATGCGGTGTTTTGGCTATTTTTTTTGCTTTTTGCCTAAGTTGTTTGGCGAAGTTTTGCAAACCGGACGATAACTCGATTCCGTGATGTCTAAATCGAGTCCCGTAAGTTCTAACACGTGTTCAATACCTACGCTGCTGCTATGTGTGTTTTTGTGGCATTCGGACGTCCGATGCGTTTTTTGGGCTATTTTTTCGCTTTGCCCCTGTTGTCATGTTTTTGCAAATCGGACGATAACTCGGATTCCGATGTCGGAATCGAGTCCCGTAAGTTCTAACACGTGTTCAATACCTACGCGCGTGCTATGTGTGTTTTGCGCGGGCATTCTTGACGTCCGATGCGGGTTTTGGGTTTATTTTTCTTTTTTTTGCCTAAGTGTCGGCGAAGTTTTGCAAATCGACGATAACTCGGATTCCGTATGTCGAATCGAGTCCCGTAAGTTCTAACACGCGGTCAATACCTACGCGGTGCTATGTGTGTGTTTGCGGGCATTCTGGACGTCCGGCGCGGTTTTTGGGCTATTTTTCGCTTTTTTGCCTAAGTTGTCGGCGAAGTTTTGTAAACCGGACGATAACTCGATTCAGATGTCTGAATCGAGTCCCGTAAGTTCTAACACGCGTTCAATACCTACGCGGTGCTATGTGTGTTTTCGCGGGCATCTCGACGTCCGATGCGGTTTTTAGGGCTATTTTTCGCTTTTTGCCTGTTGTCATGTAGTTTTGCAACCGGACGATAACTCGATTCCGATGTGTTAATCGAGTCCCGTAAGTTCTAACACGCGTTTAATACCTACGCGGCATTATGTGTGTGTTTGCGGGCATTCGGACGTCCGATGCGGTTTTTGGGCTATTTTTTTCTTTTTTGCCTAAGTGTCATGAAGTTTTGCAAACCGGACGATAACTCGATTCCGTATGTCTAAATCGAGTCCCGTAAGTTCTAACACGCAGTTCAATACCTACGCGGCTGTGTGTGTGTTTGCGGCATTCTGGACGTCCGATGCGGGTTTTGGGCTCATTTTTCGCTTTTTGCCTAAGTTGTCATGTAGTTTTGCAAACCGACGATAACTCGATTCCGTGATGTCGAATCGAGTCCCGTAAGTTCTAACACGTGTTCAATACCCACGCCACTATGTGTGTTTTATGTGGCATCTTGACGTCCGATGCGGTTTTGGGTCGCTTTTTTCGCTTTTTGCCTAAGTTGTTTGGCGAAGTTTTGCAAATCGGACGATAACTCGATTCCGTGATGTCGAATCGAGTCCCGTAAGTTCTAACACGCGTTTCAATACCTACGCCGGTGCTATGTGTGTGTTTGCATGGCATTCTGACGTCCGATGCGTTTTTGGGTCTTTTTTTCTTTTTTTTGCTTAAGTTGTTGGCGTAGTTTTGCAAATCGACGATAACTCGATTTCCGTATGTCGTAATCGAGTCCCGTAAGTTCTAACACGTGTTCAATACCTACGCGGTGCTATATGTGTGTTTTCATGGCATCTTGACGTCCGATGCGGTTTTTTTTTGGGCTATTTTTCTTTTTTGCCTAAGTTGTCGCGAAGTTTTGCAACCGGACGATAACTCTGATTTCGTGATGTCTTAATCGAGTCCCGTAAGTTCTAACACGTGTTCAATACCTACGCTGCTGCTATGTGTGTTTTGGGCATTCTTGACGTCCGATGCGGGTTTTGGGCTTTTTTCGCTTTTTGCCTAAGTTGTCATGGCGTTTTTTTGCAAACCGGACGATAACTCGATTCCGTATGTCTCAATCGAGTCCCGTAAGTTCTAACACGTGTTCAATACCTACGCGATGCTATGTGTGTGTTCGCGGGCATCTTGACGTCCGATGCGTTTTTGGGTCGCTTTTTTCGCTTTTTGCCTAAGTTGTTGGCGAAGTTTTGCAACCGGACGATAACTCGATTCCGTATGTCGAATCGAGTCCCGTAAGTTCTAACACGCGTTCAATACCTACGCTGGTGCTATGTGTGTGTTTTGCGGGCATTCTTGACGTCCGACGCGAAGTTTTGGGCTATTTTTCGCTTTTTGCCTGTTGTCATGCGAAGTTTTGCAAATCGGACGATAACTCGATTCCGTATGTCGTAATCGAGTCCCGTAAGTTCTAACACGTGTTCAATACCTACGCTGTGCTATGTGTTTCATGCGGGCATTCTGGACGTCCGATGGCGCGTTTTCTTGGGCTATTTTTTCGCTTTTTGCCCAAGTTGTCATGAAGTTTTGCAACCGGACGATAACTCGATTCCGTGATGTCTAATCGAGTCCCGTAAGTTCTAACACGCGTTCAATACCCACGCGGTGCTATGTGTGTGTTTCATGGCATTCTTGACGTCCGATGCGTGGTTTTTGGCTGCTTTTTTCGCTTTTTTGCCTAAGTTGTCATGTAAGTTTTGCAACCGGACGATAACTCTGGATTCCGATGTCCAATCGAATCGAGTCCCGTAAGTTCTAACACGCGTTCAATACCCACGCCGGTGCTATGCGTGTGTGTTTTGCGCGGCATCTTGACGTCCGATGCGGGTTTTGGGCTATTTTTTCGCTTTTTGCCTAAGTTGTCATGCGAGTTTTGCAAATCGGACGATAACTCGGATTTCCGTATGCTCAAATCGAGTCCCGTAAGTTCTAACACGGTTCAATACCCACGCGGTGCTATGTGTGTGTTTTGCGGCATCTTGACGTCCGATGCGGTTTTGGGGTATTTTTTTTTTTTTGCCTGTTGTTTATGAAGTTTTGCAAAATCGGACGATAACTCGATTCCGTATGCTCAAATCGAGTCCCGTAAGTTCTAACACGTGTTCAATACCTACGCTGGTGCTATGTGTGTGTTTGCGTGGCATTCGACGTCCGATGCGGGTTTTGGGCTATTTTTCGCTTTTTGCCTAAGTTGGCAGTTTTTGCAAATCGGACGATAACTCTGATTCCGTGATGTCGGAATCGAGTCCCGTAAGTTCTAACACGTGTTCAATACCTACGCTACGCTATGTGTGTGTTTGCGCGGCATTCGGACGTCCGATGCGTGGTTTTGGGGCTATTTTTCACTTTTTTCGTTGTCATGAAGTTTTGCAACCGACGATAACTCGATTCCGTATGTCGAATCGAGTCCCGTAAGTTCTAACACGCGGTTCAATACCTACGCGGCTATGTGTGTGTTTGCGCGGGCATTCTTGACGTCCGATGCGGTTTTAGGGCTATTTTTCGCTTTTTTGCCAAGTTGTCATGAAGTTTTGCAACCGGACGATAACTCGGATTCCGTATGTCAATCGAGTCCCGTAAGTTCTAACACGGTTCAATACCTACGCGTGCTATGTGTGTGTCATGCGGGCATTCTTGACGTCCGATGCGGTTTTGGGGCTTTTTTTCGCTTTTTGCCTTGTCATGAAGTTTTGCAACCGGACGATAACTCGATTCCGTATGTCGTAATCGAGTCCCGTAAGTTCTAACACGTGTTCAATACCTACGCGGCGCTATGTGTGTTTTTGCGGCATTCGACGTCCGTCCGCGCGGTTGGGCTATTTTTCGCTTTTTGCCTAAGTTGTCATGTAGTTTTGCAAATCGACGATAACTCGATTCCGTATGTCAATCGAGTCCCGTAAGTTCTAACACGTGTTTCAATACCTACGCGGTGCTATGTGTGTTTTTGCGCGGCATTCTTGACGTCCGATGCGGTTTTGGGGTCGCTTTTTTCGCTTTTTTGCCTGTTGTCGCGAAGTTTTGCAACCGGACGATAACTCGATTCCGATGTCGTAATCGAGTCCCGTAAGTTCTAACACGGTTCAATACCCACGCTGCGTGCTATGTGTGTTTCGCGCGGCATCTTGACGTCCGATGCGCGGTTTTGGGCTATTTTTTTCGCTTTTTGCCTAAGTTGTCGGCGAAGTTTTGCAAATCGACGATAACTCGATTCCGATGCTCGAATCGAGTCCCGTAAGTTCTAACACGTGTTCAATACCTACGCGTGCTATGTAGTGTTTCAATGCGGCATTCTTGACGTCCGATGCGGTTTTGGGGCTATTTTTTCGCTTTTTTGCCTAAGTGTCAAGCGAAGTTTTGCAAACCGGACGATAACTCTGATTCCAGATGTCGAATCGAGTCCCGTAAGTTCTAACACGTGGTTCAATACCTACGCGCACTATGTGTGTGTTTCATGCGGCATTCTTGACGTCCGATGCGGGTTTTGGGCTATTTTTCGCTTTTTTGCCCAAAGTTGGCATGTAGTTTTGCAACCGGACGATAACTCTGATTCCGTATGCTCGAAATCGAGTCCCGTAAGTTCTAACACGCGTTCAATACCTACGCTACATGTATGTGTGTGTTTGCGGGCATTCTTGACGTCCGATGCGGTTTTGGGTCGCTTTTCGCTTTTTGCCTAAGTTGTCATGAAGTTTTGCAAACCGGACGATAACTCGATTCCGTATGTCTAATCGAGTCCCGTAAGTTCTAACACGCAGTTCAATACCTACGCGGCTATATATGTGTGTTTCGCGGGCATCTTGACGTCCGATGCGGGTTTTTTGGGCTATTTTTTCGCTTTTTTGCCTGTTGTCATGGCGAAGTTTTGCAAATCGACGATAACTCGGATTCCGTATGTCTAATCGAGTCCCGTAAGTTCTAACACGTGTTCAATACCTACGCGGCGATGCTATGTGTGTGTTTGCGCGGGCATTCTTGACGTCCGATGCGCGTTTTTAGATCGCTTTTTTGCTTTTTTGCCTAAGTTGTCGGCGAAGTTTTTGCAAATCGGACGATAACTCGATTCCAGATGTCGAAATCGAGTCCCGTAAGTTCTAACACGGTTCAATACCTACGCTATGCTATGTGTGTTTCATGCGGCATCTCGACGTCCGATGCGGTTTTTGGTCTATTTTTCGCTTTTTGCCTAAGTTGTCATGAAGTTTTGCAACCGGACGATAACTCGATTCCGATGTCTCAATCGAGTCCCGTAAGTTCTAACACGGTTCAATACCTACGCGGTGCTATGTGTGTGTTCATGCGTGGCATTCTTGACGTCCGATGCGTTTTTGGGTCTATTTTTTTTTTTTTGCCCTAAGTTGTCATGAAGTTTTGCAACCGATTTATAACTCGATTCCGTATGTCGAATCGAGTCCCGTAAGTTCTAACACGTGTTCAATACCTACGCTGCATGCATGTGTGTGTTTCATGCGGCATTCTGACGTCCGATGCGGGTTTTTGGGCTATTTTTTTGGCTTTTTGCCTGTTGTCATGAAGTTTTGCAAATCGGACGATAACTCGATTCAGTATGTCGAATCGAGTCCCGTAAGTTCTAACACGTGTTCAATACCCACGCTAAGCTATGTGTGTGTTTATGCGGGCATTCTTGGACGTCCGATGCGGTTTTGGGCTATTTTTTCGCTTTTTGCCTAAAGTATTGGCGAAGTTTTGCAAACCGGACGATAACTCGATTCCGTATGCTCGAATCGAGTCCCGTAAGTTCTAACACGTGTTTAATACCTACGCGGTGCTATGTGTGTTTTGTTTGCGGCATCTCTGACGTCCGATGCGGGTTTTGGGCTATTTTTCGCTTTTTGCCTGTTGTCGATGAAGTTTTGCAAATCGACGATAACTCGATTTCAGTATGTCGAATCGAGTCCCGTAAGTTCTAACACGCGTTTAATACCCACGCGGCCTATGTGTGTGTTCGCGGCATTCTTGACGTCCGATGCGGGTTTTGTTTTTTGGGCTATTTTTCGCTTTTTGCCTAAGTTGTCATGAAGTTTTGCAAATCGGACGATAACTCGGATTCCAGATGTCGGAATCGAGTCCCGTAAGTTCTAACACGTGTTCAATACCTACGCTGGTGCTATGTGTGTTTTATGCGGCATTCTGACGTCCGATGCGGGTTTTTAATATTTTCATTTTTTTGCCTAAGTTGTTGGCGAAGTTTTGCAAATCGACGATAACTCGATTCCGTATGTCGAAATCGAGTCCCGTAAGTTCTAACACGCGTTCAATACCTACGCTGGTGCTATGTGTGTGTGTTTGCGGCATTCTTGACGTCCGATGCGTGTTTTTTGGGCTATTTTTCGCTTTTTTTGCCTAAGTTGTCATGGCGAAGTTTTGCAAATCGACGATAACTCGATTCCGTATGTCGGAATCGAGTCCCGTAAGTTCTAACACGCGTTCAATACCTACGCGGTGCTACGTGTGTGTTTTGCGGGCATTCTGACGTCCGATGCGGTTTTGGGCTATTTTTTTTTTTTGCCTAAGTTGTTGCGTAGTTTTGCAAATCGGACGATAACTCTGATTTCGTATGTCGAAATCGAGTCCCGTAAGTTCTAACACGCGGTTCAATACCTACGCTAACGCATGCTGTGTGTGTTTGCGCGGCATCTCGGACGTCCGATGCGGTTTTGGGCTATTTTTCGCTTTTTTTGCCTAAGTTGTCATGTAAGTTTTGCAAACCGGACGATAACTCGATTCCGTATGTTCAATCGAGTCCCGTAAGTTCTAACACGTGTTCAATACCTACGCTGCTATATGTGTGTGTTTGCGGGCATTCTTGACGTCCGATGCGGGTTTTTTGGGTATTTTTTCGCTTTTTTTGCCTAAGTGTCATGCGAAGTTTTGCAACCGGACGATAACTCTGATTCCGTATGTCAATCGAGTCCCGTAAGTTCTAACACGTGTTCAATACCTACGCCGGTGCTATGTGTGTGTTTATGGCATCTTGACGTCCGATGCGGTTTTGGCTTTTTCGCTTTTTTGCCTAAGTTGTCATGAAGTTTTGCAACCGGACGATAACTCTCTGATTCCGTGATGTCTAATCGAGTCCCGTAAGTTCTAACACGGTTCAATACCTACGCTGGTGCTATGTGTGTGTTTGCGGGCATCTCGGACGTCCGATGCGTTTTCAATGCTTTTTCGCTTTTTTTGCCCAAGTTGTTGGCGAAGTTTTGCAAACCGACGATAACTCGATTCCAGATGTCGGAATCGAGTCCCGTAAGTTCTAACACGTGTTCAATACCTACGCGCTGCTATGTGTGTGTGTTATGCGGCATTCTGGACGTCCGATGCGCGGTTTTTGGGCTTTTTTCGCTTTTTTGCCTAAGTTGTCATGCGAGTTTTGCAAACCGACGATAACTCTGATTCCGTATGCTCAATCGAGTCCCGTAAGTTCTAACACGGTTCAATACCCACGCGGCGCTATGTGTGTTTCGCGGCATTCGACGTCCGACGCGTTTTTTGGGTTTTTTTTCGCTTTTTTGCCTAAGTTGTCATGAAGTTTTGCAAATCGACGATAACTCGGATTCCGTATGTCGAATCGAGTCCCGTAAGTTCTAACACGTGTTCAATACCTACGCGGCATGCATGTGTGTGTTTGCGCGGCATTCTGACGTCCGATGCGGGTTTTGGGCTATTTTTCGCTTTTTTGCCTAAGTTGTCATGAAGTTTTGCAACCGGACGATAACTCGGATTCCGTATGTCTAATCGAGTCCCGTAAGTTCTAACACGTGTTCAATACCTACGCGGGTGCTATGTGTGTTTTGCGCGGCATCTCTGGACGTCCGATGCGTTTTTTGGCTATTTTTCGCTTTTTTTGCCTAAGTGTCATGAAGTTTTGCAAATCGACGATAACTCGATTCCGTATGTCGAATCGAGTCCCGTAAGTTCTAACACGTGTTTAATACCCACGCGGTGCTATGTGTGTGTTTGCGCGGGCATCTTGGACGTCCGATGCGGTTTTTAGGTCTTTTTTTCGCTTTTTGCCTAAGTTGTCATGTAGTTTTGCAAATCGGACGATAACTCGATTCCGTATGTCAATCGAGTCCCGTAAGTTCTAACACGTGTTCAATACCCACGCTGCTGCTGTGTGTGTTTCATGGCATCTTGACGTCCGATGCGGGTTTAGGGCTATTTTTTTCTTTTTGCCTGTTGTCATGCGAAGTTTTGCAACCGGACGATAACTCGATTCCGTATGTCTCAATCGAGTCCCGTAAGTTCTAACACGTGTTCAATACCCACGCGGTGCTATGTGTGTGTTCATGGCATGGCATCTTGACGTCCGATGCGGTTTTGGGCTATTTTTCGCTTTTTGCCTAAGTGTTGGCGAAGTTTTGCAAATCGACGATAACTCGATTCCGTATGTCGAATCGAGTCCCGTAAGTTCTAACACGGTTCAATACCTACGCGCGTGCTATGTGTGTGTTCATGCGGGCATCTTGACGTCCGATGCGCGGTTTAGGGCTATTTTTTTGCTTTTTGCCTAAGTTGTCATGAAGTTTTGCAAACCGGACGATAACTCGATTCCGTATGTCGAATCGAGTCCCGTAAGTTCTAACACGGTTCAATACCTACGCGGTACATGTGTGTGTTTCATGGGGCATCTTGACGTCCGATGCGTTTTTGGGCTATTTTTCGCTTTTTTTGCCTGTTGTCATGAAGTTTTGCAACCGGACGATAACTCGATTTCGTATGTCGGAATCGAGTCCCGTAAGTTCTAACACGTGTTCAATACCTACGCGGTGCTATGTGTGTGTGTTCATGCGGGCATCTTGACGTCCGATGCGTTTTTGGGCTATTTTTTCGCTTTTTGCCTGTTGTCGTCATGAAGTTTTGCAAATCGGACGATAACTCGATTCCGTATGTCGTAATCGAGTCCCGTAAGTTCTAACACGTGTTCAATACCTACGCGCGCTATGTGTGTGTTTGCGCGGCATTCGGACGTCCGATGCGTTTTTGGGTCGCTTTTTCGCTTTTTTGCCTAAGTTGTCATGCGAAGTTTTGCAACCGACGATAACTCGGATTCCAGATGTCGAATCGAGTCCCGTAAGTTCTAACACGTGTTCAATACCCACGCTATGCTGTGTGTGTTTTGCGGGCATCTTGACGTCCGATGCGGTTTTTGGGTATTTTTTCGCTTTTTTTTGTTTCACATGAAGTTTTGCAAACCGGACGATAACTCGATTCCGTATGCTCGAATCGAGTCCCGTAAGTTCTAACACGTGTTTCAATACCTACGCGGTATGTGTGTGTGTTTGCGCGGCATTCTTGACGTCCGATGCGTTTTTGGCTATTTTTTCGCTTTTTGCCTAAGTGTCATGAAGTTTTGCAAACCGGACGATAACTCGGATTCCGTGATGTCTAATCGAGTCCCGTAAGTTCTAACACGTGTTCAATACCCACGCTGTGCTATGTGTGTGTTTGCGGGCATCTTGGACGTCCGATGCGGTTTTGGGTCTATTTTTCGCTTTTTTGCCTAAGTCATGCGAAGTTTTGCAAATCGGACGATAACTCGATTCCGTATGTCCTAATCGAGTCCCGTAAGTTCTAACACGGTTCAATACCTACGCTGGCATGTGTGTTTGCGCGGGCATCTGACGTCCGATGCGGTTTTGGGCTATTTTTCGCTTTTTTGCCTAAGTCATGCATGTAGTTTTGCAAAACGGACGATAACTCGATTCCGTATGTCGAATCGAGTCCCGTAAGTTCTAACACGTGTTCAATACCTACGCTGTGCATGTGTGTGTTTATGGGCATTCTTGACGTCCGACGCGGTTTTGGGCTATTTTTCGCTTTTTGCCTTCGTTGTTGTCATGAAGTTTTGCAAATCGGACGATAACTCGATTCCGTATGTCTAATCGAGTCCCGTAAGTTCTAACACGCGTTCAATACCTACGCTGCGCTATGTGTGTTTTCGTGGTATTCTTGACGTCCGATGCGTTTTGGGCTATTTTTCGCTTTTTTTCGCCTAAGTTGTGAAGTTTTGCAAATCGGATTTATAACTCGGATTCCGTATGTCGAATCGAGTCCCGTAAGTTCTAACACGTGTTCAATACCTACGCGCGGTGCTATGTGTGTTCGCGGCATTCTGACGTCCGATGCGGGTTTTGGGTCGTTTTTTCGCTTTTTTTGCCTAAGTTGGTCGGCGAAGTTTTGCAAACCGACGATAACTCTGATTCCGTATGTCGAAATCGAGTCCCGTAAGTTCTAACACGCGGTTCAATACCTACGCTGCATGCATGTATGTGTGTTTTGCGGCATCTGGACGTCCGATGCGTTTTTAATCGTTTTTCGCTTTTTTGCCTAAGTGTCATGAAGTTTTGCAAATCGGACGATAACTCGATTCCGTATGTCGTCGAATCGAGTCCCGTAAGTTCTAACACGCGTTCAATACCTACGCTGCTACTGTGTGTGTTTGCGTGGCATCTTGACGTCCGATGCGGTTTTTGGGGCTTTTTTTTCGCTTTTTGCCCAAGTTGTCATGAAGTTTTTTGCAAACCGGACGATAACTCGATTTCGTATGTCGAATCGAGTCCCGTAAGTTCTAACACGCGTTCAATACCTACGCGGTGCTATGTGTGTGTTTCATGCGGGTTCTTGACGTCCGATGCGGGTTTTGGGCTATTTTTCGCTTTTTGCCCAAGTTGTCATGAAGTTTTGCAAAATCGACGATAACTCGATTCCAGATGTCGTAATCGAGTCCCGTAAGTTCTAACACGGTTCAATACCTACGCTGCATGCTATGTGTGTGTTTTGCGGCATCTTGGACGTCCGATGCGGTTTTTGGGCTATTTTTCGCTTTTTGCCTAAGTTGTCATGAAGTTTTGCAACCGGACGATAACTCGATTCAGTATGTCTAATCGAGTCCCGTAAGTTCTAACACGCGTTCAATACCTACGCGCGGTGCTATGTGTGTGTTCATGGGCATTCTTGGACGTCCGATGCGTTTTTGGCAATTTTTTGGCTTTTTGCCTAAGTCATGGCGTAAGTTTTGCAAACCGGACGATAACTCGATTCCGTATGTCGGAATCGAGTCCCGTAAGTTCTAACACGTGTTCAATACCTACGCTGTGCTATGTGTGTGTTTGCGGGCATTCTGACGTCCGATGCGGGTTTTGGGCTATTTTTCGCTTTTTGCCCTGTTGTCATGAAGTTTTGCAAATCGGACGATAACTCTGATTCCGTGATGTCGAATCGAGTCCCGTAAGTTCTAACACGCAGTTCAATACCTACGCTGCTATGTGTGTGTTTCATGTGGCATTCTGACGTCCGATGCGTTTTTGGGGCTATTTTTCGCTTTTTGCCTAAGTTGTTGGCGAAGTTTTGCAACCGGACGATAACTCGATTCCGTATGTCGAATCGAGTCCCGTAAGTTCTAACACGTGTTCAATACCTACGCGGCTATGTGTGTGTTTGCGTGGCATTCTTGACGTCCGATGCGGGTTTTGGGCTATTTTTCGCTTTTTTGCCTAAGTTGTCATGAAGTTTTGCAAATCGGACGATAACTCGATTCCGTATGTCGAATCGAGTCCCGTAAGTTCTAACACGGTTTCAATACCTACGCTGCGCATGCGGTGTATGTGTGTTTCATGCGGGTATCTGGACGTCCGATGCGTTTTTTGGGCTATTTTTCGCTTTTTGCCTAAGTTGTTGTGAAGTTTTGCAAATCGGACGATAACTCTGATTCCGATGTCTAATCGAGTCCCGTAAGTTCTAACACGTGTTCAATACCTACGCCGGTGCTATGTGTGTGTTTGCGGGCATCTTGGACGTCCGATGCGTTTTTAGGGCTATTTTTTGCTTTTTGCCCTAAGTGTCATGGCGAAGTTTTGCAAACCGGACGATAACTCGATTCCGTATGTCGAATCGAGTCCCGTAAGTTCTAACACGTGTTTAATACCTACGCGCGGTGCTATGTGTGTGTTTCATGCGGCATTCTTGACGTCCGATGCGGGTTTTGGGCTATTTTTCGCTTTTTTGCCTGTTGTTGTGCAGTTTTGCAACCGGACGATAACTCGATTCAGATGCTCGAAATCGAGTCCCGTAAGTTCTAACACGGTTCAATACCCACGCTTGCGTACATGTGTGTGTTTGCGGGCATCTTGGACGTCCGATGCGTTTTGGGCTATTTTTCGCTTTTTGCCTAAGTTGTCATGAAGTTTTGCAAACCGGACGATAACTCGATTCCGTATGTCTAATCGAGTCCCGTAAGTTCTAACACGGTTCAATACCCACGCGGTGCTATGTGTGTGTTTATGCGGCATCTTGACGTCCGATGCGGTTTTGGGCTATTTTTCGCTTTTTGCCTAAGTTGTCATGAAGTTTGCAACCGGACGATAACTCTCGATTCCGTATGTCAAATCGAGTCCCGTAAGTTCTAACACGGTTCAATACCCACGCGGCTGCTATGTGTGTTTGCGCGCATTCTTGACGTCCGATGCGGGTTTTGGTCGCTTTTCGCTTTTTGCCTAAGTTGTCGGCGAAGTTTTGCAAACCGGACGATAACTCGATTCCGTATGTCGAATCGAGTCCCGTAAGTTCTAACACGCGTTCAATACCTACGCTGCTATGTGTGTGTTCATGCGGGCATCTCGGACGTCCGATGCGTTTTGGGGCTATTTTTTTTTTTTGCCTAAGTGTTGGCGTAGTTTTGCAAACCGGACGATAACTCTGATTCCGTATGCTCGTAATCGAGTCCCGTAAGTTCTAACACGCAGTTCAATACCTACGCGGTGCTATGTGTGTGCTTCAACGTGGCATCTTGACGTCCGATGCGGTTTTGGGCATTTTTTCGCTTTTTGCCTAAGTTGTCATGCGTAGTTTTGCAAATCGGACGATAACTCCTGATTTCGTATGTCGTAATCGAGTCCCGTAAGTTCTAACACGGTTCAATACCCACGCTAAGCGCTATGTGTGTTTTGCGTGGCATCTGGACGTCCGATGCGGTTTTGGGCTATTTTTCTTTTTTGCCTAAGTCATGCGAAGTTTTGCAACCGGACGATAACTCGATTCCAGATGTCAAATCGAGTCCCGTAAGTTCTAACACGTGTTCAATACCTACGCTGGCATATGTGTGTGTTTGCGTGGCATCTTGACGTCCGATGCGGTTTTGGGTCGTTTTTCGCTTTTTGCCTAAGTTGTCATGAAGTTTTGCAAACCGGACGATAACTCGGATTCCGTGATGTCGTAATTTCTATCGAGTCCCGTAAGTTCTAACACGGTTCAATACCCACGCTGGTACTATGTGTGTTTTTGCGGCATTCTTGACGTCCGATGCGGTTTTTAAACCGGCTATTTTTCGCTTTTTTGCCGTTGTTGGCGAAGTTTTGCAAACCGGACGATAACTCTGATTTCCGTATGTCTAATCGAGTCCCGTAAGTTCTAACACGGTTCAATACCTACGCCATATGTGTGTGTTTCATGCGGTATCTCGGACGTCCGATGCGTTTTCGGGTCGTTTTTTTTTTTTTTGCCTAAGTGTTGGTGAAGTTTTGCAACCGACGATAACTCGATTCCGATATGTCGAAATCGAGTCCCGTAAGTTCTAACACGCAGTCAAATACCCACGCTGTGCTATGTGTGTGTTTGCGGGCATTCTCGGACGTCCGATGCGCGTTTTGGTCTATTTTTCGCTTTTTGCCTAAGTTGTCATGAAGTTTTGCAAATCGGACGATAACTCGATTCCGTATGTCGTAATCGAGTCCCGTAAGTTCTAACACGGTTCAATACCTACGCGTACTATGTGTGTGTGTTTGCGGCATTCTTGGACGTCCGATGCGGTTTTTGGCTATTTTTCGCTTTTTGCCTAAGTTGTCATGTAGTTTTGCAACCGGACGATAACTCGATTTCGTATGTCAATCGAGTCCCGTAAGTTCTAACACGCGGTTCTAATACCCACGCTAGCACTATGTGTGTTTCATGCGGCATCTTGACGTCCGGCGCGGTTTTTAGGGTCGTTTTTCGCTTTTTGCCTAAGTTGTCATGCGAAGTTTTGCAAACCGACGATAACTCGATTCCGATGTCTCAATCGAGTCCCGTAAGTTCTAACACGGTTCAATACCTACGCGGTGCTATGTGTGTGTTTTGCGGCATTCGGACGTCCGATGCGTTTTTCAGGGCTATTTTTCTTTTTGCCTTTTTGCATGAAGTTTTGCAAACCGGACGATAACTCTGATTCAGATGTCTAATCGAGTCCCGTAAGTTCTAACACGCGGTTCAATACCCACGCGGCACTATGTGTGTGTTTGGCGGCATCTCTTGACGTCCGATGCGTTTTTTGGGTATTTTTTTCGCTTTTTGCCTGTTGTCATGAAGTTTTGCAAATCGGACGATAACTCTGATTTCGTATGTCGGAATCGAGTCCCGTAAGTTCTAACACGCGGTTCAATACCCACGCGGTGCTATGTGTGTTTGCGCGGCATTCTTGGACGTCCGATGCGGGTTTTGGGCTATTTTTTCGCTTTTTGCCCAAGTGTTGTCATGAAGTTTTGTAAACCGGACGATAACTCGGATTCGTATGCGTCGGAATCGAGTCCCGTAAGTTCTAACACGTGTTTCAATACCCACGCTGCTATGTGTGTGTTCATGCGGGCATCTCGACGTCCGACGCGGGTTTTGGCTGCTTTTCGCTTTTTGCCTAAGTTGTCATGAAGTTTTGCAAATCGGACGATAACTCGATTCCGTATGTCGGAATCGAGTCCCGTAAGTTCTAACACGTTCAATACCTACGCGGCATGCTATGTGTGTTATGGCATCTTGGACGTCCGATGCGTTTTGGGCTATTTTTTTGCTTTTTGCCCAAGTTGTCATGAAGTTTTGCAACCCGGACGATAACTCGATTCCGTATGCTCAAATCGAGTCCCGTAAGTTCTAACACGCGTTTAATACCCACGCCGGTGCTATGTGTGTGTTTGCGCGGCATCTTGGACGTCCGATGCGGTTTTTGGCTGTTTTTCGCTTTTTTGCCTTAAGCGCACGGGCGAAGTTTTGCAAATCGGACGATAACTCCTGATTCCGTATGTCCTGGAATCGAGTCCCGTAAGTTCTAACACGTGTTCAATACCTACGCTGCTATGTATGTGTGTGTTTGGCGTGGCATCTCGGACGTCCGATGCGGGTTTTGGGCTATTTTTCGCTTTTTGCCTAAGTGTCAAGAAGTTTTGCAAATCGGATTTATAACTCCTGATTCCGTGATGTCGAATCGAGTCCCGTAAGTTCTAACACGCGTTCAATACCCACGCCGGTGCTATGTGTGTGTTTCGCGGCATCTCTACGTCCGATGCGGTTTTGGGCTATTTTTCGCTTTTTTTTTTGCTCGTTGTTATGTAGTTTTGCAAATCGACGATAACTCGATTCCGTATGTCGTAATCGAGTCCCGTAAGTTCTAACACGTGTTCAATACCCACGCTGTGCATATGTGTGTGTTTCATGGTGGCATCTCGGACGTCCGATGCGGTTTTTGGGCTGTTTTTGGCTTTTTGCCTAAGTTGTCATGAAGTTTTGTAAACCGGACGATAACTCTGATTCCGTAGATGTCTAATCGAGTCCCGTAAGTTCTAACATGTGTTCAATACCCACGCGGTGCTATGTGTGTTTGCGGGCATTCGACGTCCGACGCGGTTTTGGGTCGTTTTTTCGCTTTTTGCCTAAGTTGCGAAGTTTTGCAACCGGATTTATAACTCGATTCAGAGATCTCAATCGAGTCCCGTAAGTTCTAACACGGTTCTAATACCCACGCGCAGGCTATGTGTGTGTTTCGGGCATTCGGACGTCCGATGCGTTTTTGCTATTTTTCGGCTTTTTTTGCCCGTTGTCATGTTAGTTTTGTAAACCGGACGATAACTTGATTTCAGATGCTCAATCGAGTCCCGTAAGTTCTAACACGCAGTTCAATACCTACGCGCGTATATGTGTGTGTTTCGCGGCATTTGGACGTCCGACGCGGTTTTGGGGCATGTTTTTCGCTTTTTACCTGTTGTTGTCGCTTATGAAGTTTTGCAACCGGACGATAACTCGATTCCGTATGTCGAATCGAGTCCCAGAAGTTTCTAACACGTGTTCAATACCTACGCCGGTGCTATGTGTGTGTTTCATGGCATTCTTGGACGTCCGATGCGGGTTTTGGGTCTATTTTTTGCTTTTTGCCCGTTGTCAGGGCGAAGTTTTGCAACCGGACGATAACTCGGATTCGTATGTCTAATCGAGTCCCGTAAGTTCTAACATCGTGTTAATACCCACGCGGCACTATGTGTGTGTTTGCGGGCATTCACGTTCGATGCGCGCGTTTTGGGCCTATTTTTCACTTTTCGCTTAAGGTCGCGGAAGTTTTGCAACCGACGATAACCTGATTCCGTGATGTCGGAATCGAGTCCCGTAAGTTCTAACACGCTGTTTCAATACCCACGCAAGCTATATGTGCTGTGTGTGCTGGCATTCTTGACGTCCGACATGCGTTTAGGGCTATTTTTTCTTTTTTGCCCGTTGTATTATGAAGTTTTGAAACCGGACGATAACTCTGATTCCGTATGCTCTAATCGAGTCCCGTAAGTTCTAACACGTGTCTTAATACCTACGCTATGTTACATGTGTGTGTTCATGGCATTCTGACGTCCGACACGCGGTTTAGGGTCGTTTTTCTTTTTTCGCGTTGTTGGCTGGCGAAGTTTTGTAAACCGGACGATAACCTTGATTTCTGTATGCTTCAATCGAGTCCCGTAAGTTCTAACGCGGTTTAATACCTCACGCGTGCATATGTGTGTGTTCATGGTGGCATTCTATCGCCGTCCGATGCGGTTTTCAATGTCGTTTTTCTACTTTTGCCTAAGTTGTTGGCGAAGCTGCAAACCGATTTATAACTCTGATTCCGATGCTTTAATCGAGTCCCGTAAGTTCTAACACGTAGTTCAATACTCTACGCCACGAGCTATCAGGTTTCAGGCTGCCGGTATCTTGACGTCCGATGCGGTTTTGGGCTGCTTTTCGCTTTTCGCCTAAGTTGTCATGGTAGTTTTGCAAATCCGACGATAACTCTGATTCCGTGATGCTCGGAATCGAGTCCCGTAAGTTCTAACATCGCAGTTCAATAATACGCTACGGCGTTACGCGTGCTGGTTCATAAGGGCATCTTGGAGCGCCCAATGCGTTTTCAATGCTATTTCTTGGTTTTTTGCCGTTATTGCGAAGTTTTGGTAAATCGGACGATAACTTAGATTCCGTGATGTCGCAATTGAGTCCCTTAAAAGTTCTAACGCGGATTTAATACTTCACGCTGCGCGTAGAAACAGTTTGCGCAGTACGTCGCCCGACGCGGTTTTGGGTCGCTTAGCTTTTTGCTAACAGTCGCCGAAGTTTGGCAACCGGATTTATAACCGACTCAGATAAGCGGAATTCCAGTCCCGTAAGTTCTAACACGGTTTAATACCCACGCTGTGTTTGCGTGGTTTTCACGTCCGACACGTTTTGGTCATGGGCTTTTTGCTCAAGTTGTCAAGTAGTGAAGCCAAACTGACGCATAACTCGACCTCGTGACGTCGTGAATCGGTCTCGTAAGTTCGTAACGCTGTTGTTCAATACCCACGCCAGGCATGGTGTGTTCTCATATGGCATTCTGGACGTCCGGCGCACGCCATTGCTTTTTCGTTTTGCCCAGTTGCCTACGCATGAAGCTGCAGAATCGGACGATAACTCGATTCCGTAGCGTCCGGTCGTAGTTCGCAGTTCAAGTTCATGCAGGCGCAAGTTCGGTTTATACTCGGACGCCCTGATGCGTTTTAATGGTCGTAGTTTGGTATCTTGGACGATAACTCGGATGCGCAGTTGTTCTGAATGGAAACCGGTACTAACAGACGTGTCTAACACTCCACGGCATATGTGTGTTTGCCGGCATTCGGACGAACGATGCGAAGTTTAGGGTCAAGCCGCCAGCTTCGTTACAGAAGTTTGCAAACCGACAATGGCCGGATTCCAGAGGTCGAATTGTCCCCAAGTTCTAACGCTGTAGTTCAATACCCACGCTGATGCTATGTGTGTGGTTTCACCGGGTATTCTGACGTCCGATGCGTAGTTTTCAATCAAGTTTACGTTTTGCTCATGAGAGTCGCTGAAGCGTAAACGGACGATAACACCGGGATTCATGGTCTCACGAATTCGAGTCCTCAGAAATTCTAACACGGTCAAATAATGCACGCGGCGCTATGTGTAATTACAGGTATTCTGGACGTCCGGACGCGGGTTTTCGTGCGCTTTTCCACATTGCTCAAGTTGTCGGGCGAAGTTTTGTAAATCTGACGATAACTCCTGATTCAGTGGCGTAATCGACCCTCCGTAGTTCTAATACACGTTAAATACCCACGCATGCCATGTGTGTCATGGGCATTCCCATCGCCATATGCTGCCGGGGTCATAAGCGTTTTTTCACGGGTTATTGGCGGTAGTTTTGCAACCCGGACGATAACTCTGGATTCAGTATGTCAAATCGAAATTGCGAAGTTCTAATGCTGTACATACTTGGTACGCGGCATATATGTGTGTTTCATGTGGCACTTGGACGTCCGGCGCGGTTTTTGACGGTTTTTCAATTTTTGCCTAAAAGTTACGCGAAGCTTTGGTAACCTGACGATAACCTCGGATCTCCGTGATGCTTAATCAGTCCCGTAAGTTCTAACGCGTCGTTTAATACCTATGCTGCTATGTGTTTGTCGTGGGCATTCTGGACGCGTTAGATGCGGTGTTTAGGTCCGTCACTCGGCCAGCACGTCATGAAGTTTTTGCGAAATCGACGCATAACGCCAATTCGTGATGTCGTATCAGAACCCAGAGTTTTAACGTAAGTTCAATACCCACGCCATATGTGTGTGTATGCGGCAATTTTGGACGTCCGATGCGGTTTTAATAATGTTTACTTTGCCTGTTATCGGTCGAAGTTTTGCAGAATCGATTTATAACTCTGATTCCGTAGACGCTCTAATCGAGTCCTTTGAAGTTCTAGACATCGTGGTTCAATACCGCCGCTGCCGCTATGTGTGTGTTTCGCGGTACATCTCGGACGTTTCCACGCGAAGCTTAGGTCATTGTTTTTTTTACCAAGTGTCAAGGTGGTAGTTTTGGTAAACTGAAAATAACCTCGATCTGGTGATAGTTCGGAATCTGAGTCCCGTGAAGTTCTAACGCTGGGCATTCAATACCCACGCCGATGCTGTGCGCTGTCATTTCCCGGCATTCTGGACGTCCGGTGCGCTGTTTTGGTCGCTTTCGCTTTTTTGCCTGTTTGTCATGCTAGTTTTGGTAACCGATTTACAACACTTCATTCCGCTTATTTGGAATCGAAGTCCCCGTAAATTTAACATAAAAAGTCAAATACCTTTTACGCTAAAAGCGCTACGCATAGCTCGCGCGGCATCTTTGGACGTCCGACGCTGATTTGGTCGCTTTTCTACTTATTTGCTTATTGTTCATGAAGTTTTGCAACCGGACAATAACTCTGATCTGCGCGCGTCGAATCGAGTCCCGAAAGTTCTAACATCGCGGTTTAATACCCACGCTGGTGCTATGTGTGTTCGCATGGTATTCTATCGTCCGGCGGGTTTTGGATCGCCATGCGGTTATTTCGCGGTAGTTTTTCGAAGCCTAAACCGATGATAACTCGATTTCATGTTGCTGACCGAAGTCCGTAAGTTCTTACGCTGCGTTCATTACCTAATGTAGTGCTATGGCGTGTGTTTGCATGACATTCTGACATCCCATAACGCGTTTTGGGCGGCTTTTTCGCTTTTTTGCCTGTTGTCAAGCGGTTTTCTTGGTAACCGGACGATACACTTGACACGTATGCCGAATTCGAAGTCCCGTAAGTTCTAACATCGCAGTCAAAATACTCACGCCGTGCTGCGTGTATTTGCGTGGCATTCCTGACGTCTGATGCGGTTTTGGGTCGCTTTGGCCATTTGCTCGTGTATGTCAGGGGAGTTTTGCAAATCGATCGATAACTTAGATTCCAGAGGCTCAATCGAAGTCCCCGTAAGTTCTAACATCGCGAAGCTTAATAACACGCGGTGCTATGTGGTGTGTTTGCATGGCATTCGACGCCCGACGCGGGTTTCGACCTGCTGCTTTTGCCCGTTACCACGTAGAAGCCAGTAACCGGACGATAACTCGGATTCCGGTGATGCCTGAATCGCAGTCCTCAGAAGTGTCTAACGCTGTGTTTAATACCCACGAGGTGTTATGTGTTTGTTTTGCGCGGGTATCTTGGACGCACGACGCGGGTTTCGGGCACTTTTTGGCTTTTGCCCAGCCGGTTACGTAGTTTTGCAAATCGGATGTATAACCCGATCTCGTAGATGCTGGAATCGTAGTCTCGTGAAGTTCTAACACGTGTCTAACACTCCACGCGTGCTACGTGTGTAAACGTGGGTATCTTGGACGTCCGGCGCGTTTTGGGTCGCTGACTTTTTACCTGCCGGGTCAGGCGAAGCTCGGTAAACCCGGACGATAACCCGGATTCTCAGATATCGAATCGAGTCTCGTAGAAGTTCTAACATGTGTTCAATACCCACGCTAAGGCTGCAGGTGTTTCGCGCAGGCATCTTGGACGTCCGATGCGCGTTTTGGGTGCAGACTTTACCGTTGTTGGCCGGTTTTTGCAGAACCGGATGATAACTCCTCAATTCAGAGTATCAATCGTAGTCCCGTAAGTTCTAACGCTGTCAATTGCCTACGAAAAGCTGCCGTGGTTTGTTTGGCGCGGTATCTTGGACGCACGCACGCGTGTTTTGGGTAATTTTTCGCTTTTTGCCTATGTATGGCGAAGCTTAAACCGGACGATAATCCTGATTGTATGTCGAATCGAGTCCCATAAGTTCAACGCCATTGTTTAATACCTACGCTTAAGTTATGTGTGTGTTTATGTGGCTTTCTGACCGTCGATGCCTTATGGTCATGCTTGCTTTTTACCTAAGTGTTGGCGAAGTTTTGGTAACTCGGACGAGCAACTCCTGATTCCGGGGATGTCAAAATCGAACTTCGTGAAAGTTCTAATGCGTCATAATTTAATATGTGTTTCATATACTGGACGTCTGATGGCGAATTATTTTTCACTTTTGCCCAAGTTGGCTGTTAGTTGTAAATCGGACGATAATCCTGATTCAATCAGTCCCAGTTCTAACGTCGGCATATGTGCGAAGTTTCAGCATGTATCTTACCAAGTAGTTTAGGGTCGTTACCAAGTGCCTATGAAGTTTTGCAACCGGATTTATAAATGCCGAATCAGACATTTAATATCCTAAGTTCTAACACGTGTTCAATACCTACGCTGCCACTATGTGTGTGTCGCGCGTGGCATCTTGATCGCTCGGCGCGAAGTTTAGGGCCGCTTTTTGCTTTTTTGTTTGTCGGGCGAAGTTTTGGTAAACCGGATTATAACTCGATTCGTCATGACAAGAACCGAGTCCCGTAAGTTCTAACGCTGTGGTCTAATACCCAGCTGCCGATGGGTAATACGGTGTGTTTCACCGACCTTCGGAATGTCCGATGCGTAGTTTTGTAATGTTTTTCTGGCTTTTGTCGTCGGGGCATAGTTTTCAGCAGAATCAGACGGATAACACGGATTCAGATACTGGAATCGAGTCCCGAAGAATTCAATTTGTGTCAAAATACCTACGCCAGGTGCAGGGTTGTGTTTCGCGGCATCTTGATCGCATGACGGGATTTTTGGTCAAGGTTTTTGCCAGTCGCCTGTTGCCATGTAGTTTTGCAACCGGATAATAACTCTGATTCCGTGATTACGCCTAATCGAATGTCCCGTAGAAGTTCTAACACGTGTTCAATACCCACGCCGCTAAAGCATGTGTGTGTTTGTGGGTATCTTATCGGACGTCCGGCGCGGCTGAGTCCTGCTTTTTTGCTTTTTGCCTAAGTTGTCGGGCGGTTTGGTAACCGGACGATAACTGGATTTCGTGATGTTTAATCGAGTCCCGTAGTTCTTACGCGGCTCGTCACCACGCTGCGCGTAAGCTGCCCATCGACGTCCTGAGCGTAGTTTTGTATTGCTTTATTGCCGCTTAAGTAATATGTAGTTTTCAGAATCGACGATAATCGTATTCCTGCTTTGCTCTGGAATCGAAGTCCTCAGAATTTAAACGTGTCAAATACCCACGCTGTGCTATGTGTGTGTTAAGGCACACGTATCGCGGCTTCAGGCTGCTTCGCCATTTGCCCAAGCTATTTTCAAGAGTTTTATAAATTTATTACAACTCGATTTCGATGTCGAATCGAACCCGTGAAGTTCTAACACGTATTAATACCCATTGCTATGTATTGCATTTTGACGCTATATGCGAAGTTTTGGGTTGCTGCCTTTTGGTTTGCGGTAAACGAGCGAAAACGCATTTAACCGTGATTCCGCGATGCCTCAATTCCAGTCCCGTAAGTTCAACACTGGTCAAATACCCACGCGCCGCTAAGTGGTGTTTGGCGCAGCATTCTGGACGTTAGATGCGAAGGATTAGGGCCGTTTTACCTTTTTGCCCGGCAGTTGGGGAGTTTTGCAACCGGACGATAACGCGAATTCGTACGCCGTAATCGAAATCCCGTAAGTTCTAACGCGTGTTTAATACTCACGCGGTTATCATGCTTGCATCTTGACGTCGGATGTCGATTTGTTTTGACCTGCTTTTTTTGCTTTTTGCGCTGGGCATATGAAGTTTTGAAAACGGATTTATAACCGGACTCAGATGTTGAATCGAGTCCCGTGAAGTTCTAACGACGCGTTCAATACCTGCACAGGTGTTATGCTTGTGCATGCGGCATCTTGACGCACGACGCGGGTTTTGGGCAATTCACTGGCTTTTGCCTTGACAGGCGTAGTTTTGTAAATCGGATTAATAACTCTGATTCAAGAGGTTGAATCGAAGTCCCAAAGTTCTATACGCTGTGTCTAATACCTACGCTATGTGCTGTGTGCGGCATAAGGCATCTCTACCAGATTACGCGGGTTTTGGGTCATTTTTCGCTTTTTGCCAGCGCGTTACGAAGGTTTTGGGGTCCGGATTTATAACTCCCTGATTCCAGAGATACCTGGAATCGAGTCCAGTTCAGTTGCTAACACGGTTCAATACTCAGCGGTGCTACGCGTGTGTTTGTGTGGTATCTTGATCGTCTCGGCGCATTTTTGGTCGCTTTTCAAATTTTTGCCCAAGTGTCAATGTAGTTTTGCAACCCAGATCGAGTAACTCGATTCGTGATAGTTGCCCGATATCGAGTCTCGTGAAGTTCTAACGCTGTTGTTCAATACCCACGCCGATGCTACGGTGGTTTGGTTCGGCATTCGACGTGCTACGCGAAGTTTTGGGTCATGTTTTTCTGGGCTATTGGCCGGTTACGAATGGTAAACCGGACGATAACTCTGATTTCAGATGTCAATCGAGTCCGGAAGCTCTTAACATGGCAGCTTACTGATTTCACGCCGGTGTTGCCGGTGGTGGTGTTTCATGCGGCATTCTTACCATAGCGAAGTTTTATTACGCTTTTGCCAGCGCGAAAGTTGCAAACCGACGATAACTCGATTTCGTGAGTGCCTAAACAGTAGTCCCGTAAGTTTTTTTAACGCTTTGTTCAATACCTACGCATGTTATGTGTGTTTCTGCGGTATCTTAATCGTCCGGCTGCGGTTAGTCGTCGCTTTTGCTTTTTACCTGTTGTCGGCGTAGTTGCATAAATCGATCGATAATCAACTCAGATAATCGTATGCCGGAAATCGTAGTCTCGAACATCTGTTTGTCATATACCTACGCTGCTATACGGTGTGTTTGCATGCAGTATCGGACGTCCGACGCGGATTTTGGACTCGTTTTTTCGCTTTTCTTTGCCCGTTGTCGCGTAGTTTCAGAATCGACGATAACTCGATTCCGTATGCTCCGGAATCGAAGTCCCGTAAGTTCTAACGCTGTCTAATACCTACGCCGTGCTATGTTTGCTGGCGGTATCTCTATCGTCCGATGCGAAGTTTTCATTGCTGCCTTTCGCCGTTGTTACGGTAGTTTTGCAACCGGATCCGATAGACGCGAATTCAGCTGAGTGTCGGTCGAAGAACCCCAGAAGTTCTAAACGCTGTCTAAATATTCACGGCGGTGCTATGTGTGTGTTTATGCGGTATCTTGACGTCCGTTGCAGTCAGCTATTTTTGCTTTCATTTGCCTGTTATTGGCGAATTTTGCAAACCTGACGATAACTCGGATTCTCAGAGTGTTGAATCGAAGTCCCGCAAGTTCTAACATCGTGGTTTAATACCCACGCCGTGCATATGTGTGTGTTTCCGCGGTATCTTGGACGTGATATGCGTTTTAGTCGCTTTTGGCGTCTTTTGCCTGCAATACGCATGAAGGCGTAGTTTTAAACCGGACGATAACGCTGGATCTCGTATGACGCCGCCTAACAGAGTCCCGTAGTTTTAACGCGTGTTCAATACCTACGCGTTGCCATGTGTGTTTTGTCATGGGTATCTCGAACGCACCTGGCGCGCGTTTAGGCTCGGTTAAGGCTTTTTGCCTGTTGTCATGTAGTTTGCAATCGATCGATAACTCTTGATTCTGATGTCTAATCGAGTCCCGCAAGTTTCCAACACGTGGTTCAATACTGGTACGCTGTGTGTTATGTAGCGCGCAGTGGCATTCTGGACGCTCCGACACGCTGATTTTGGGTCAAGTTTTTCTGGCCACTAAGTTGTCATGAAGTTTTAACCAGACGATAACCTGCCGGATTCGTGATGCCTTAATCGAAGTCCTCAGAAGTTCTAACGCGGTCCAATACTCCACGCTAATGCATGTAGGTTCGCGGCATTCAACGCGGTTTTGGTCGCTTTTTCTACTTTTGCTCGCACGCCAGTTTAACTGACGATAACTCTTGATTCAGATGCCTTAATCGAACCGTAAGTTCTAACACGTGTCTAATACCCACGCTATATGCGGCGTGTTCATGGTATCTTGACGCTCGATGCGAGTGTAGGGTCGTCACCGTCTATATCATGAAGTTTTGCAACCGGATCATAACTCTTATTCCCAGCTGCTCCAATTCTGAGTCCTGAAGTCGAACGCGGTCTAATACCGATGTCAAATGTGTTTGCCCCGGTATTCATCGTCCGATGCAGTTTTGGGTCGCTTTTTCATGGCGTAGTTTTGCAACCGGACGAGATAACACCTGGATTCATTGGCTCAATCGAACTCGTGAATTCTAACACGTGTCAAATACCCACGTGGTTGCTACGTAGGTGTTTCGGCATCTCTTGACGTCCTACGCATTTGTCGGGCGGTTTTCTACCATTTGCGAAGTTTTCATGGAATCTGTATCGATTATAAATCGGATTGTGATGCTCTAAATCGAACCCGTAAGTTCTAACACGCAGTTTAATACCTACGTAGTGCATACGGTGGTGTTTGCACGGCATTCTGGACGTCATATGCGAAGCCAGCTGTTTTGACCGTTGCTTAAGTGCCCGTTGTCAAGCGTGTTTTTGCAAATCGGACGATAACCCTGACCTCGACGCCTAATCGAGTCCCGTAAGTTCTAACGCAGGTTCAATACCCACGTAGCGCTATGTGTGTGTTCGCATGATTATCTTGATATCCGATGCGGTGTTTTTGGACTATTTTTTCAATTTTTGCCAAGTTGTTGGGCGTAGTTTTGCAAATCGGATCGATAACTCGGTATTCCGTGATGTCGTAATAGAGTCCCGTAAGTTTTAACGCGGTTCACCACCACCACGCTAAGGTGCTATGTGTGTTTGCGTGGCATTCCTGGACGTTGATGCGAAGTTTGGGGCTAATGTTGGCTTTTTACCAAGCAGGTTACGGTAGTTTGCAAATCGGACGATAACGCTAATTCTGCAGATGTCGGAATCGAGTCCCCGTAAGTTCAACGCTGCGTTCAATACCCACGCGGTGCTATGTGTATGTTTGGCGTAGCATTTTAACGTATCCGGCGTAGTTTTGGGTCGTATTTTCGACTTTTGCCCAAGCAGGTATCACGAAGGTTTTGCAAACCGGACGATAACCGGGATTCAGTACGCTTCAATCGAGTCCCGTGAAGTCTCTAACGCTGCGTCTAATACCCACGAGGTGCTATGTGTTTGTCATGCAGCAAAATTTGACGACGTTTGGGTCGCGGACTTTTGGCCCAAGTGTCATGGTAGTTTGGTAACCAGACGATAACTCAATTCGTATGCCTCAATCGAGTCACGTGGTGTTCTAACGCTGTTCACTACCCACGAGGTGCTAACTACGTATTCACGGATGCATTCGCATCGCACGATCCCAGTTCTGGGGCAATTTTTCACTTTTTGCCGGTTGTCGCTGTAGTGTTAAATCGATGTGATAACTCCTGATTCGCGACAGCTCGACTGCCCAAGTTTCAACATTGTTCTAACACTCACGCCAGGCTATGTGTGTTTCGGTATCTCATCGTCGGCGCAGCCAGGCCTGCCCAAGTGTCAAGCGTAGTTTTGCAACCAGATCGATAACTCGGATCTGCATGCCTTAATTGAGTCCGCGTGGTTTAACGCTGCGGTTCAATACCCACGCTGATGTTACGCAGGTTTCGTCAAGTATCTTGAATGCCCCACGCAGTTTTGGGTCGCTTTTTTCTGCGCTTATCAGCTTAAGTAGCTGCAACCTGACGACAACTCGGATTCCATCATGCCTGGAATCGATGTCCTCAACCCAAAACGCGTTAAATACTCGCCGCGATGTTACACATGTGTGTTTTATGGCATTCTGACGTCCGGTGTTTAGTATTATTGTTTCATTGTCTGTTACGTCATGTAGTTTTGGTAACCGGATTTGCTAACCCTGATTCCAGACACGAATCGAGTAATCGTACCAGTTCAACACGTGTTTAATACCCACGCGTTATGTGGCGTACATTTGGCGTGGACATTCGACGCTATATGCGAAGTTTCGGGTCAAGCTTTATGCTCTTTGCCTGTGGTCAGTGTCGGTGGTTTGCAACCGGACGTATAACGCTACCTCGATGCTTCTAATGGGTAGTCCCGTAAGTTTTAACGCGTTCAATACCTACGCCGGGTGCTACGTGGTGTGGCCGCATTCAACCGAACTGGCGCGGTTTAGGAATGCTTTTACGCCGTTATCCTAAGTGTCATGAAGTTTGCAACTCGATGATACAACCGGATCTCGTGATGTTCTGGAATTCCAGTCTCGTGAAGTTCTAACATGTGTCTAATAATTTCCACGCTATGGCTATGTGTGTTTGCATGGTTTTCGGACGTCCATACGCGATTTTAATGTTTTTCGTTTTTGCCCAAGGCTTGTCGGGCGAGTTTTGCAACCTGATCGATAACTCGGATCTCAGATGTGTTTGAATTCCAGTCTCGTAAGTTCTAACGCTGTTCAATACTCCACGCGGTGCATATGGTGTTTTATGCGGCATTCTGACGTCCGATGCGGTTTTGGGTCGCTTTTTCTACTTTTTGCCTAAGTTACATGTAGTTTTGCAGAATCGGATTTGATAACTTGATTCCACACTGTCTAATCGAAAGTCCCGTAAGTTCTAAACGTGTCATTGACGCCATGTTGCCGTGTGTTTCACAAGTGGCATCTTGGACGCCCCATGGGTTTTAGTCATTTTCACCATTTGCCTAAGTGTTACGCAGTTTGGTAAACCGGACGATAACTGATTGTGATGTTTTAATCGTAGTCCCGTAAGTTCTAACACGTGTTTAATACCACGCTGGCAAGCATGTGTTGCGGCATTCCTGACGCTGGCATACAGCGCGTAGTTTTGGGTCGCTTATGCCTTGTTGCCTAAGAGTGGCGTAGTTTTCGCAAATCGGACGATAACGCTCTATTCGTGATGGTTTGACTGTAGTCCCGTAAAGTTCTAACGCGCAGCCCACACTGATCACGCTGGCATGCATGTGGTGTTCATGGCATTCAACCACGCGGCTTAGGTCAAGCTGCTTTTTGCCTGCGTTGATGGCGTAGTTTTGCAACCGGACGATAACTTTTTCGAGGCTCAATCGAGTCTCAAGGTTCGGCGCAGGTGTTCATTACCTACGTGATTAATGCAATGGTTTCACATGGTTTTCTGGACGTCTGGCACGGATTTTCGAATTCGCTTTTTCGCTTTTTGCCTGGTGTTGGCGTAGTTTTGCAACCGGACGATAACTCGGATCACGTATTGCCGGAATCGAGTCTCGTGAAGTTCTAACGCTGCAGTTCAATACCCACGCCATACATGCTGCAGGTTTCATCGCATTCTGGATTTCCGTCCAAGCCACGTTTTCTACTTTTGCCTAAATGTCGGGCGAAGTTTTGCAACCGATCGATAACTCGGATTCCGCGACGTCGGAATCGAGTCCCAGTAGTTCTAACGACGCAGTTCAATACCTACGCTGCGCTATGTGTGCTCATGCGGCATTCCTATCGTTCGATGCAGTTTGGAATCGCTTTTTCGCTCGCCTATGTACTGGGCGAAGTTTGCAAATCGGATGATAACTCGGATTCCGGCGTGCTCTGAATTGAGTCCCGTAAGTTCTAACGCTGTAATCTAATACCTACGAAAAGCGGTGTGTTTCGTACGGTATCTCTGACGTCCGGCACGAAGCCAATGCTTTTTCGCTACTTGTTTGCGGGCAAGTAGTTTTGGTAAATCGGATCGATAACTCGGATTCCGCTATGCTCAATCGGTGTCTCAAAGTTCTAACATCGCGGACGCACAATTTCCATGCTAAGGCGCAGGTGCTATGTCGTGTGTATATTGACATCGGCGACGTTTCGATGGAGTCAATGCTTTTTCGCCTTATTTGCCTAAGTTGCTATGAAGCCAGTAAACCGGATTTATAACTTTGACCTCCGTATGTCGTAATCGAGTCCCGTAAGTTCTACACGTCGGTTTAATACCTACGGTGCTATGTTACGCAGTTTGCATTGCATTTATCTGACGTCCGATGCGGTTTTGACCGATTTTTGCGCTTTTTTGCCGTTGTCATGAAGTTTTGGTAATCGGATGATAACCGCCGATTCTTAGATGTCTTAATCGGTCCCGTAAGTTCTACATGCGCGTATTCAATACCTACGCAGTGCTATAATGGCGTTGTGTATGAGTATTCGGACATCCGACACGGGTTTTGACCGTTTTTTCACTTTTCGCTTCAAGTTTACGAAGTATGTGCAGTCGATTTGATAACTCCATTCCGTGATGTCAACTCGGTCCCGTAAGTTCTAACGTTGTCTAATACCTACGGGTGCTATGTGTTTGCGCAGCATTCGGACGGTAGATGCAATACCGGGTCGTTTTTTCATAGTTATTGCCCAAGTGTCATGCAGTTTGGTAACCGGATTTATACGTCCTATCTGTATGCGTCGAACAGTCCCGGGCTGTTTTAACATTGTTCAATGCTTCACGCCAGTGGTTTATGGTAGTCTACCTACGCGAAGTTTTGGGCTATTTCGGCTTTTTACCTAAGTGTTGGGCGAAGCGCATATTGGATTTATAACCGGATTCGTGATATCTAATCGAGTCCCGAAGTTCTTCAACACGCGGCTCAATACCTATGCTGTTATGTGTGTGTTTCTGCGCTTGTATCTTGGACGTCCGCGGTGTTTTGCGTCAAGCTGGCTTTTTGGTCAGTGTCGCGAAGTTTGCAACCAGACGATAACTTAATCTCCGTATGTCTAATCGAGTCCCGTAGTTCTAACGCGGTTCAATACCTAACGCGTGCCGTGTGTGGCTTGCTGCATTCCGTACGTCCGACAGCGGGTTTTGGGCTATTTTTCGCTTTTTACCTCGTGTTGGCGTAGTTTGCAAACCGACTTGATAACCCGGATTCCGTGATGCTCTGAATCGGTCCCGTAAGTTCTAACACCGTGTTCACCTACCACGCGGTATGTGTAAGTTTACTCGCATCTGACGTCTGGCGTAGTTTTGGGCACTTGGCTTTTTTGCCCAAGTTGTCGGGAATGAAGTTTTATTAACCTGATCGCATAACTCAGATTCGTGAGCGTCTAATCGAGTCCCGTAAGTTCTAACGCTGTTTAATACCTACGCGTGCGGCGTATGTTCGCGGGTATCTGCATCGCCCAATGGTTTGACCGTTGCTTTTTGCCGTTGTCGCGATGATAACCGGACGATAATCCTGATTCGTAGAGGCTCAATTCCAGTCCCAAAATTTCAAAGCGCAGTTCAATACCCACGCTGCGCGCGAGTATGTTTGCGTACCTGATCACCATGTTTTTCGTCGCTTTTTCTACCATTTGCCCAAGCTGGCTGGCAAGTTTTGCAAATCGGACGATAACTCTGGATTCCACGCTTAATCGGTGTCCCAGAAGTTCTAACACATGCAGCTTAATACCCACGCTGGCAGTTATGTGTGTACCAAGGTGGCATGGCACTTTACCGATGCGAAGTTTGGTCGTTTCGCTACCTTGCCCAGCACGCTCTGCCAGAACCGAAGTTTTAACCTTTGACCTGTGATGTTTAATCGATTCCCGTATGTTCAAATGCTGAAGTTCATTACGCAAGCGGCGTTACGTGTCAATCGTCGCATTCCACGTCTGGCCGATGTGTTAACAAGTCATTACGGTCAGTTACGGTTTTCTAACCTGACGATGACATTTGAGTCCGTCATCGGAATCGAGTCCGTAAATTAACTCGCTAAAATACCTACGCGGAATGGTGTTAAGCAGTATCGGATCCGGCGCGTCATCGTCATCGACGCCGTTATTGGACGTAGTTTTGGTAACCGGATTTATAACCTGATTCCGTATGTCAATCTCTAGTCTCGTAAGTTCTAACGCTGCGTGCTCATTACCCACGCTGACCAGCTGGGTGTTTTCGGCGCAGTATCTTATCGCCATACGCGGGTTTTTTAATGCTTACTTCACTTTCAGTCTGTTTACAGAAGTTTTGTAATCGGACGAGCAATCCCTGATCTGTGATGTCGAATAGAACTCAGGTAAGTTTTAACATTATTGTGGCAATACCTACGCCAGGCGCTATAGGTTCTGCGGCATCTGGGAACGCTCGATGCGAAGCTTAGGGTCGTTTTCGCGCCTTTTGCCTGTTGTCATGTAGTTTTGCAAACCGGACGCGATAACTTTCGATTCCGTATGTCTGAATTCCAGTCTCTCGTGGTTCCAACACGTAGTCTAATACCCACGCCATGCTGGCGTAGTAAGTCGCCTGAGTATTCTATCGCCTGATACTGGTTTTAATGCTTCGCTTTTTTGCTCTAAGTTATCATGAAGCTTGGCAGAACTCGATGATAAATACCCTGATTCCGCTTAGGCTTAACCGTAGTCTCGTAAATCTTCTAACCCAGTGTTCAATACCTACGCAGCGTATGTAGGTCTGGCAGTATCTTGGAACGTCCGATATGCGTTTTTAATGGGTTGTTCACGCAAGCCATTGCCATGAAGTTTTCAATCGACGATAACGGATTCCGACACGCAACGAGTCCTAAGTTGTAACACGCATTCGATAACCACGCATGCCGCGCGTGTATGCGTGTAATTCGGACGTCACGCGGTTTAGTCGCCACCACCAGTTACGCGGTAACACGGTTGGTTAATCGGATAATAACTCTCATCTGTCAATTGTGTCCGAAGGTTCAATAGGCACGTTGCTATCGTGTTCATCGGTATGCGATTTCGTTTTAATGTTTTAATGTTTTTCGCCGCTTATGCTTCGGGCGAAGTTTTGCAATCGATTTAGCAACGCTCAATCTGGGTCATGTCTAACAGAGTCCCGTAAGTTTTAACGCTGTTCAAAATACCTACGCTAAGCATGTGTGCTCGCAAGGGCAAATCAATCGCCCGCGTTTTCTAGGCGCCATCGCTGTCTTTTTTGCACGTGTTGCTTTCACAGTTTTGCAAATCGGACGATAACCCCATTCCGTATGTCGTCAATCGAGTCTCGTAAGTTCTAACATGCAGCCCACACCTACGCTGCATCTGTAGGTGCTTCAGACATTAGGTTTTCTATCGTCTGATACGGATTTTTTGACCATTGCTTTTCGCCACGGCAGTCAGCGAAGTTTGGTAACCGATGATAACTCGGCATTCCGTGGCGTCGGAATTTGAAGTCTGAAGTTTTTACGCTGCGGTTCAATACTCCAATGAAAAGCGGTATGCTGGCAGTTCGATAACTTGACATCCGATACCTGTTTTGAAGTGCTTTACTTTTTGCTCAAAAAAGTATTTTAGTTTTGCAAACCGGATTTATAACTTTGATTCAGAGTGCTCAATCGGAGTCCCCCGTAAGTCGTAATGACGTTGTTCAACACTTACGCGGTGCTATGTGGTGGTGTTCTCTCGCGGCATTCTGGACGCTCGATGCGAAGTGTTAGGTTTGTTGTTTTTGCCGCTTGTTACATGTAGTTTTCAGAACCGGATAATAATCTTGGATTCCGGTGCCTGGAATCGAAGTCCCGTGAAGTTCTAGCACGCGGTTAATACTTTACACGGCAAAGCACAGAAACAGATGGTAAGTTTATCCCCTGGTATTCAACCATGCGAAGTTTTGGTCGTGTTTTTCGCTTTTCGCCTAAGTTATTGCATGGTTTTGCAATGGATTTATAACTTATCTGGGAGGCCCCAATCGAGTCCCAGAAGTTCTAACGTAGGCTCACGCCACCCACGCTGGGTGCTATGTGCGCGGTTTATGCCGGTATCTTTGTATTCAATGAGCGATATCAATTGGGTCGTCATTCATTTGCCGTCGTCATGTAGTTTTGCAAATCGACGAACAACTCTCTCGATTCCGTACGTCGTAATCGGTGTCCCATAAATTCTAACACTGCAGCTATTACCCACGGCTGCGCGGTGCCATCGTTTGCATTCTGACGTCTGGCGCCGGCGAGGGACAAGTTGCTGCTTTTTACCGTTAAGCGCGAAGTTTTGCAATCGATGATAACCTGATTCCGTATATCTAATCGAGTCCCGTAAGTTCAATGCGCTATATACCCACGAAAAGCGCGTACGCAGTTACATGATATTCCTGGACATCCTGATATCGTTTTGGGCTAGCCGCTCACTTTTTGCCCAAGGTCGGCTGCAGTTTAAATCGGACGTATAACTCTGGACACCGAGTGTTTCAACCGGAACCCGTAACTTCTAACACGGTGTTCGTTACCCACGCTTTGCTATGCGTGTGTGTTTCGCGTGGGCAATCTGGACCCGATGCGTAGTTTTCAGGGTCGTTACCTACTATTTGCCTGGTTATGTAGTTTTGCAACCTGACGTATAACTTTAGACTCGCATGTCGTAATAGAGTCCCGAAGTTTTAACACGTGTTTAATACCCACGCCGGTGCATATGCCGGTGTGTTTGTACGGGTATCTTGACGTCTGTATGCTAAGTTTTGGGGCTGCTTTTTATTTTTTGCTGGGTGGTTTACGAAGTTTTGCAAATCGGACGACAACTCGATTCGTAGATACTCCAATTCGTAGTCCCGTGAAGTTCTAACGTGTGTCTATTACTCACGCTTGCTATGTGTAGTTTTCGCGGTATCTTAAGTCCGGCGCGGTTTTCAATGTCACCACGTCATCATGAAGCCAGAATCGATTTATAACTCGACCCGACATTTAACGAATCCCGTAAGTTCTAACGCGGTTCAATACCCACGGTGCTATGTGTGTTTATGGCATTCGGCACGGTTTTGGGCAATTTTGCTTTTTGCCTAAGTTGTCATGAAGTTTTAAACCGACGATAACTGATTCCGTATGTCAATCGAGTCCCGTAAGTTCTAACACGGTTCAATACCCACGCGGCTATGTGTTTGTGTGGCATCTTGACGTCGATGCGTTTTAGGGTGCTTTTTTCGCTTTGCTAAGTTTTGCAACCGACGATAACTGATTTGATGTCAATCGAAGTTCTAACACGTGTTCAATACCCACGCTGCTATGTGTGTTTGCTGGCATTCGGACGTCCGGCGCGTGTTTGCTGCTGCAGTTTGGCGAAGTAAATCGACGATAACTGATTCCGTTGTAATCGAGTCCCGAAGTTCTAACACGTGTCAATACCCACGCTATGTGTGTGTTTGCGGGTATCTTGGACGTCACGCGGTTTTAATGCTTTTGCCTTGTCACGAGTTTTGCAACCGGACGATAACTCTGATTCCGATGTCGTAATCGAGTCCCGTAAGTTCTAACACGGTTAATACCTACGGATGCTATGTGTGTGTTTGCGGCATTCTACGATATGCGGTTTTGGGCTGTTTTTTCGCTTTTTTGCCTGTTGCGAAGTTTTGCAACCGGACGATAACAATTCGTGATGTAATCGAGTCCCGTAAGTTCTAACGCGGTTCAATACCCACGCGTGCTATGTGTGTTTGCGGCATTCGACGTCCGCGTTTTGGGTGTTGCTTTTTGTCGAAGCGTAAATCGACGATAACTCGGATTAGTGATTCGAGTCCCGTAAGTTCTAACACGGTTCAATACCTACGCGGCTATGTTTATGGTTTTTGACAATGGTTTTGGGCTATTTTTCGCTTTTTGCCTAAGTTACGGCGAAGTTTTGTAAATCCGGACGATAACTCGGTGTTAATCGAGTCTCGTCGAAGTTGTTCAATACCATGCTCACACGCGCGTGTGTCGTCCTGCGTTTTGGGTCGCTGTTGCTTAAGTGTCGGTTTGCAACGACGATAACTCGGATTCCGTAGATGAATCGAGTCCCGTAAGTTCTAACACGTGTTCAATACCCAACGCGTGTGTTTGCGGTCATGCGACCGTGCTTTTGCAAGCCGGGCGAAGCCAGAATCGGATAATAACTGATTCGTACGCTAATCGAGTCCCGTAAGTTCTAACACGTGGTTCACACGCATGCGTGTGTGTTTGTGGTATTCGACGTCCGGCGCGGTTTTGCTTTTGCTTTTGTCATGCAGTTAAACCGGATACAACTCAATTCCTAATCGAGTCCCGAAGTTCTAACATTCAATAATCACGCGGCGTGCGTGTGTTTATCTTGGACGTCCGGCGCGGTTTTGGCCGTTTTTCGCTTTTGCCAAGTCATGAGTGTAACCGACGATACCTATGTCGAATCGAGTCCGTAAGTTCTCATTGATGTCACGCGGTTACGCGTTCACACGTTTTTAACCGGATGATAACTCGATTCGATGTTTTGCTAAGTTCTCGCGCGTTCAATACGCGCTGCGGCATTTGACATCAAGTTTCGATTGTGACGATTTATTCGTTAATCGAGTCCCGTAAGTTCTAACACGGTCAATACCTGCTGTATGTGTGCGGCATTCGGACGTCCGGCGCGGTTTTATTTTTCGCTTGCCGTT
Organism: Panax ginseng; assembly: GCA_020205605.1. Taxonomy (NCBI): domain Eukaryota; kingdom Viridiplantae; phylum Streptophyta; class Magnoliopsida; order Apiales; family Araliaceae; genus Panax; species Panax ginseng. The sequence goes on from CM035134.1 coordinate 110,394,098, forward strand.
GTCGGTAGTTTGCAACCGGATAAACTGATTCTGATCGTAATCGAGTCCCGTAAGTTCTAACACGGTTTAATACCTCACGCACTATGCGTGTGCTTGGACGTCCGGCGGGTTTTGATGTTGCTTTTTGCGTAGAAGTTTTGGTAACCGGACGATAACTGATTCTATGTCGAATCGAGTCCCGTAAGTTCTAACACGGTTCAATACCACGCATGTGTGTTCGGGCATTCGACGTCCGACACGCGTTTTGGGCTTTTTGCCTTTGTCGCGTAGTTTTACAACCGGACGATAACTGATTCAGATGTAATCGAGTCCCGTAAGTTCTAACACGTTCAATACCCACGCAAGTGTGTGTTTGGCGCATTCGACGTCCGATGCGGTTTTCTTTTTTGCCTAAGAGTCGGCGAGTTTTAAACCGGACGACGATAACTGATCGATAATCGAGTCCCGTAAGTTCTAACACGGTTCAATACCTCACGCGTGTGTTTTGCGCGTATTCGACGTCACGTGTTTTGTTTTTCGCTTTTTGCCAAGTTTGCGAAGTTTTTAAACCGGACGATAACTCGATTCCGTATTGAATCGAGTCCCGTAAGTTCTAACATCGCGGTTTAATACTCACGCAGGTTATGTGTGTTTCGGTGATGATCTTGACGTCTGGCGCGGTTTGACCGCTGCTTGCCCAAGTTGCTGGCGAAGCGGTAACCGATGATAACCGGACTCCGTATGTTTAATCGAAGTCCCGTAAGTTCTACGCTGTGGTCTAATACCCACGAAAAGCATGTGTGTGTTTGCATGACATCCACATCCGACACGAAGCCAGTAATTTCGCTTTTTGCTTCGTTGTCGATTTAGTTTATAAACTGGACGGCTAACCCGGGATTCCGCATGCTCAATCGAGTCCCGTAAGTTCTAACGTACATTAATAATACCTACGGCATATGTAATGCGGTGATTCGTATTCGTCGCGTTTTGACCGTTGCTTTTGCCAAAGTGTCGGGCGAAGCTTTATAAACCGGATTATAACCTTATTCCGGGATGTTTAATCGGAGTCCCATAAGTTCTAACAGCGGTTCATTACCTTTACGCTGTACATAGGCTGTGTGTTTGTTGGCACTCTGAACATCCGGCGTGTGTTTACTGGGCTATTTTTCTTTTTATCGAAGTTGCGGGCGAAGCTTCAGAATCGGACGTATAACCTTTGATTCCGGGAGTGTCGAATTGAGTCCTGTAAGTGTCGGTACGACGGTTTGCTACCCACGCGGTGCCATGTGAGCTTGGCGTGGCATCTGAACTACTGATACGGCGTTTAGGACTGTTTTACGCCATATACGGCGAAGTTTTGAAAATCGAATGATAACTCGGGATTCGTATGCGTCCAATCGAAACCCGTAAGTTCTAAAGACGCATTCAATACTCTACGCTGCATGCTGGTGTGTTTGCGCGCACGCGACGACCGATGAAGCTCTTTGGGCCATTTTTCGGCTTTTGTTTCGCCGGGTCGACGGTAGTTTTAATAACCGATTTATAACTGATTCAGACAGCTCGTATTCGAGTCCCGAAGTTCTAACACGTTTGTTTTGCCACGCTGCGCTGCGTTTGTGTAATAAGCTGCATTCACGGATTACTGGCGCGGGCGAGGCTATTTTTCGCCACCGGTTGGCGTAGTAGTTTTGCAATCGGACGGACAACTGGATCTGGGAGTGTTTGAATCTCAGTCCCGTTCTAGCGTTGTTCAATACCCACGCGGAAGCGCTGTAGGTCGTTGCATTCGATCACCGCGCAGTTTCTGAACGTTGCTTTACGCAAGTTGTAGTTTTGCAAACGATAACTTCCGTATGCTAATCGAGTCCCGTAAGTTCTAACACGTGTCTAATACCCACGCGCTATGTGTGCGCGGCATTGACGTCCGACACGGTTTTGGCTTTTTGCTGTTGCGTAAGTTTTGCAACCGGACGATAACGGATTAGATGTCAATCGAGTCCCGTAAGTTCTAACGCTGTTCAATACGCGGTGTGTTCGGCATCTTGGACGTCGATGCGTTTTGGGTCGTTTTTCGCTTTTGCCCGTTGGCGAAGTTTTGCAAACCGGACGATAACTGATTCCGTATGTCGAATCGAGTCCCGTAAGTTTTAACGTTCAATACGCGTGCTATGTGTGTGCGGCATTCACGCCGATGCTATTTTTCGCCTACCTAAGTGTCGAAGTTTTGCAAACCGGACGATAACTGATCAGATGTTTAATCGAGTCCCGTAAGTTCTAACACGCGAATTGTACGCGGTGTGCTTTTGACGTCGCGTAGTTTTCTTGCCTTGTCAGTAGTTTTGCAACCGACGATAACTCGGATTCCGCTTTAATCGAGTCCCGTAAGTTCTAACACGGTTCAATACCTACGCACGCTATGTGTGTTTATCTTGACGTCCACGCGGGTTTAGGGTTTTATTTTTGCTAGTTTTGCAAACCGGACGATAACTCGATTCAGATGTTTAATCGAGTCCCGTAAGTTCTAACACGTTTAATACCTACGCTGATATATGTGTGTTTGCGGCATTCGGACGCCATATGCGAAGCCGCTTTTTGCGTTGTCAAGCGAAGTTTTAAAATCGATAAATAATTCGATGCTAATAGTCCCGTAAGTTCTAACGTGTTCAATACCTACGCTGCTATGTGTGTTTGCGGTATTCGACGTCCACGGTTTAGGCTTGCTTTTGCCGTTGGCGCGAAGTTTTGCAACCGACGATAACTGATTCAGATGCTCAATCGAGTCCCGTAAGTTCTAACAGTTCACACGCGTGTATGTATGTGTGTTTGGCATTTTTGACGTCCGATTTTTTCGCTTTGCTTTATGAAGTGTAACCGACGATAACTGATTATCAACAATCGAGTCCCGTAAGTTCTAACGCTGTTCAATACCCACGCTATATGTGTTTGCGGCATTCGACGGCGCGTTTTAATTTTTCGCCCCAAGTTGCGAAGTTTTGCAAATCGGACGATAACTGATTCCGATGTCAATCGAGTCCCGTAAGTTCTAACACGTGTTCAATACCTACGCTATGTGTGTGTTTGCGGCATCTTACGACGCGTTTTTTTTTGCCAAGTTTTGGCGAAGCAACCGATAATAACTGATTCCGTAATCGAGTCGTTCTAAGTTCTGCGGTTCACCTACGCATGCGGTTTCCGGTATCTTGACCCGTAATGCTTTTTGCGTTGTCATGTAGTTTTGTAAACCGGACGTAAACTCGTATTCTAATCGAGTCCCGTTCTAACACTTAAATAATGGTGTTTGCGGGTTTTATCATTTGGGCGTTTGCCGCCGCATTCACGGGTTATTTTTGCAAATCGAATGACAGTCCTGATTCCGGAGGCCGAATCAAACCTGTAGTCACTGATGGTTTATACCAGCGCATATGTACGTATGGTACTTGTCCGATGGGTTTTGACTATTTTTGCCACGGCAGTCAAGGAAGCAACCGGATGATAACTCTTGATTCAGACAATTTAATCGAACTCAAGTTCCACACAGGTTCAATATCATGAGTAAGCATGTGTTCGTAACACATTCTGACATCCGAGCACGGGCGGCCGCCACGAAGGTCATGGTTTTCAGAATCGATTTATAACCTGATTCCGTGACGCCGAATCGAGTCCCGCGAAGTTCTAACACGGTCAAAATACCCACGCGGTACATGCGTGTAGTTTCATGCGTGGTATCTTGGACGTCCGATGCGTTTTAATGCTTTTCTGCCATTCACCGCAAGTTAGTCGCATGTAGTTTTGCAATCGGATTTACAATCCTGATTCAGCATGTCGTAATCGAGTCCCGTAAGTTCTAACGACGCTGCTTCAATACCCACGCATAAGCTATGGTGGTTGCACGAGTATCTGACGTCCGACGCGGTTTTAATCGCTTTTTTCGGTTTTTGGGCTGGCGCCAGTTTTGCAATCGGATGATAACCCTGATTTATACACAACCGGAACGAGTCCCGGAAGTTCTAATGCGTGTTCAATACCTACGCAGCGTTATGTGTGCTCGTATGACATTCGGTATCGTCCGACATGCGTTTCATGGCGTGTTTTTCGCTACGGTTACCAAGTGTCATGCAGTTTCGCAAACCGGACGATAACCTCTGACACCGTGATGTTGGAATCGAGTGTCCTAAGTTCTAACGCTGGTTCAGGCCACTTCACGAAGAACATGGTACGGCATATCTTATCATCCGACACGCAAGTTTTGGGCGGCGCCATCTGCCACGAAGAGTCGGCGAAGTTCAGAACCGACGATAACTCTGATTTCGGAGATATCCAATCGAGCCCCGTAAGTTCAACACGCCAGTTTAATAACCATGCCATAAGGCGTGTTCGTTGTATTCAGACGTCCGATGCGGTGTTTTAATGTTGCTTTTTACCGTTGTCAAGGAAGTTTTAAACCGATTTATAACCTTGGATTCCGATATTGAATCGAGTCCCATAAGTTCCAACGGTGGTTTATGTACCAACGCAGATTATGTGTGTTTCGCATGGCATCTTGGACGTCTCGACTGCGTTTTTAATATTTTTCGCTTTTTGCCTATGTCAAGCATGAGTTTGGCAAACCGGACTATAACTGATTTTCAGTACGTTCTTAATCGAGTCCCGTAAGTTCTAACATCGCGGTTCAATACCCACGCCGTGCTATGTGTGGTGGTTACACCGCATCTTGACGTCCATGCGTAGCGTTTTGGGCGCTGGCTTTTTGCCTTCAAGTATTGACGAAGTATTATAACCGACGATAACTCGATTCACGTATGGGCCTCTGGAATCGAGTCCCTTAAGTTCTAACGCGGTTTAATACCTACGCCAGACTATGTGTATGTTTCATGGCATCTCGTACGTCCACGCGGGTTTGACCCGTTGCTTTTGCCAAAGTTGTCGGGCGAGAAGTTTTATAAATCGGACGATAACTCTGATTCCGTGAGTGCCTGAATCGAGTCCCAAAGTTCTAAAGCGTGTCTAATAACCTACGCATGGTGCTATGTGTTCATGCAGATCTGATTCGGACGTCTGACGTGTGTTTTGGCCTATTTTTTTCCTAAGTTGGTATGTAGTTTTGCAAATCGACAATAACTCGATTCCGTACGTCTAATCGAGTCCCGTAAGTTCTAACACGCAGTTTAATACCCACGCGCACTGGGCGCGGTTCTATGGTATCTTGGACCGTCCCACGTGCGTTTAGGACCTGCTTTTCGCTGTTTGCCCAAGGTTTCGCGAAGTTTTGAAACTCGAACGATAACTCGGATTCAGTATGCCTGACCGAGTCCCGGGTTTTGTAAAGCGCGGTCGAATACCTACGCCTGTACATGTAGACTGCCACTCCGGCATCTTGACGTCCGACGCGTAGTTTTGGGCTATTTTTTTGGCTTTTTGCCGTTGTCGACGAAGCGACAAATCGACGATAACTCGATTCCGTATACTTAATCGAGTCCCGTAAGTTCTAACGCTGTTTAATACCTACGGCATATATGTGTATGTTTTCGGTATTGTGACGTCTGGCGCCGTTTAGGCTATTTTTCGCTTTTTACCGGCATTGGGGTGAAGTTTCGCGAACCAGACGAGCAACTCGATTCCGCCAGTGCTCTAATCGAGTCCTTGGGTTCTAAAGCGGTTCCACACCTACGCGGCAAGCACGCGTGTTTCATGTGGCATTCGACGTCCGGCGCGGTTTTCGACTGTTTTCGCTTTTTCGCAAGCTTTGTCATGGGTTTTTGGTAACCGGATCGATAACTTTGCTTCCAGATGTTTAATCGAGTCCCGTAAGTTCTAACATCGCGTCAAATACCTACGCCAAGGTACATGTGTGTATTTCTTGACGGTATCGATATCATCTGACACGATTTTCTACTTTTCGCCACGGTTTGTGAGTTTTAACCGGACGTAAAATTCGGATTCCATATGTCAAATCGAAGTCTCATAAGTTCTAATGCGGTTTATACGCTTCCACGCTTATATGTGCTCATGCGGCATTTGGACGTCCGATGCGGGTTTTGGACTATTTTTTCACTTTTGTCTGTTGTCAAGCGAAGCCATTTTGCAACCGATTTGATAACTCGGATTCCGTGAGCGTTCAACGGAATCGAGTCCCGTAAGTTCTAACGCTGCGGTTTAATACTTCCACGCATGCGGTGTGTTTTGCGGGTATCTTGGACGTTAGATGCAGTTTAGGGGTCGCTGCCTTTTCAAATTTTTTTGCCCAAGGTCAAGCGAAGTTTTGTAACCGGGATTATAACGCGAATTCGTGATGTCGGAATAGAGTCCCGTAAGTTTTAACGCTGTTCAATAATACCTACGCGGTACATGCGGTGTTTATGCGGCATTCTTCTGACGTCCGGCGCGTAGTTTTATTTTTCGCTTTTTACCTAAGTGTCATGTTTTAGGTTAAATCGGATTTATAAATCGATTCTGGCGCTGAACGAATCGAGTCTCAGGCAGTTCTACTACGTCACGCGGGCATAAGGTGTGTTTCATGCGGGCATCTTGGACGTCCACATGCGGTTTTCAATCGTTTTCACTTTTGCCCAAGTTGTCATGTAGTTTCAGAATCGGATTTATAACTCAATTCGTGACAGTTTCAATCGAGTCCCGTAAGTTCTAACGCTGTGATGTAATACCTACGCGTACAATGTAGCGCGCATAAGCATTGTGGACGTCCGATGCACGGTTTTGGGCTATTTTGGAGTTTTTGCCCAAGAGCTCGGTCGAAGTTTTGCAAGACCGAAGATAACTCTTGATTCCAGTAGTGTAGGAATCGAGTCCCGTAAGTTCTAACATCGCACAAATACATACGCGTGGATTATACGATAAGTTAACGGTAGCATCTGACGTCTGGACACGAAGTTTTGGGTCAAGCAAGGCTGGCTACGCCGTTGTCGACGAGTTTTACAACCGGACGATAACTCCGATTCCAGATGTTTTAATCGAGTCCCGTAAGTTCTATCCCAGTGATTAATACTCTCACGCGTATATGTAAGGGGTTCATGCGGCATATCGGACGTCCGACGCGGTTTTAGGCTATTTTCGGCTTTTCGCCCGTTGTCAAGTGGAAGTTTTGATAACTCGATCGATAAATCTGGGGATCTCAGATGTCAAATCGCCGCCAGTCCCGTGAGTTCTAATGCGGTTCCAATACTTTCTACGGCTGCTATGCGGTGTTTGTTTGGCATTCCGGACGTCCGGCGGGTTTTGACCGTGCTTTTTGCTTTTGTGCTCAAGTTATTGACGTAGTTTTATAAACCGGACGATAACCCTGATTCCGTGACAAGTCCTAATCACGTCAGTCCCTTGGGTTCTAACGCTGTTCAATACCCACGCGGCAGCATGGGTGGTGTTCGGCTCGGGTATTCTATCGCCAAACTACGTAGTTTTCGGATGTTTTTCGGGTTTTTGCCTATGTTGGCACGAAGTTTCAGAATCGGATGATAACTCGATTCACGGATGTTTAATCGAAGTCCCAGAAGTTCTAACGCTGTTCATTACCCACGCGGTACATGCTACATAAGTTCGCGTTGCATTCGGACGCCCAATGCGCGGTTTGCAGTTATTTGTTGGTTTTTACCCAAGTGTTGGCGAAGTTTTGGTAACCGATTTATAACTCGAATTCAGATTGCCTGAATCGAGTCCCGTGAAGTTCTAACGCTGTTTAATACCTACGCTAGCTATATGTGTGTTTGGCGGCATTCAAACGCTTCGTATGCGACAGTGTCGCTATTTCCGATGTCGCGAATCGAGTCCCGAAGTTCTATAGCGCGGTCTAATACCTACACGGTACTGTGTGTGTTGGCGGCATCTTGATCGTCCAATACGTTTTCAGCCGTTGCTGCTTTTTGTCGTTGTCATGGTAGTTTTGGTAAATCGGATTTATAACTTTGATTCCAGGAGTGTCGTTTAATCGAGTCCCTTAAGTTCTAAAGCGTGGTTCAATGCTCTACGCGGGTAAGGCTATGTGTGTTTCGGCATTCGAACGTCCGATGGGTGTTTAGGGGAAGGCTATTTTTTCGCCACTTGTCATGCGGCGTAGTAAATCGATTTATAACTCGGATCTGCGTACCTAACCTTCCGTCCTGATTTTCTAATGCGCGTAGGTTTAATACCCACGTGCATATGTGTGTGTTTCGCGCATCATGACGTCTGGCGCGTTTAGGCGCTGCGGTTTTTGCCGTTGTCACGTGAGTTTTCCAAATCGACGTATAATCTTGATTCCGATGTTTGCATCGAGTCCCGGTAAGTTCAACACGCAATGTTGTCAAATATATGCCAAGCATGCACATGGTGCTTCACCGCATCTCGACGTCCGACGCGGGTTTTCAGTTGTTTTTCTACCAATTGCTTCAAGTGTCGCATGTAGTTTGCAAATCGACGAGCAACTCAAATTCCGACGCTTTTAATCGAGTCCCGTGAAGTTCTAACGCCAAAGGTTAATACCTGCACGCACTTGCCATGTGTGTGCTCAAGGTGGTATCTTGACGTCCAATACGGGTTTTGTGCCATTTATTGCGCTTTTCAAAGTTTTCAGGAAGTTTTGCAACCGGACGATAACTCGATTCTCAGATGTCTAATCGAGTCCCGTGAAGTTCTAACGTTGAGTAATTACCTACGCAGTGCTATGTGTGCATACGGGTATCAATACGCGCTTTAGGCTATTTTTCACCTTTTGCCTAAGTACGTCATGAAGTTTTACAACCGGACGATAACTCTGACTCCATATGTCGAATCGAGTCCCGTTCCTGTTTGCGTCTATTACTTACGCGTGCATACGGCAGTGTCGCGGTATTTCAACGTCTGGCGCGTTTAGGGCTATTTTTTCGCTTTTCCGGCGGTCGGGCGTAGTTTTCCAACCGGATTTATAACCTTGATTCCAGATGTCAAAATCGAGTCCCGTAGAAGTTCTATCATGCGTTCTAATACTTTCCACGCCAGCATGCACAGGTTTCATAGCGGCATTCTGGACGTCCAATGCGTTTGACCGTTTTTGGCTTTTCGCCGTTATCACGTAGTTTTGCAACCGATTTGGCAACTTTCGATTCCGTACGCTCAATCGAACCCGTAAGTTCAACATCGCACAAATACCACGCGGGTGCACAGTGTGTGTGTTTCAAGGCATCTTGACGTCCGGCGCGGGAGCCAATTCGTTTTTTCTACCAATCGCTTGGTCATATGAAGTTTTGTAAATCGGACGATAACTCAAATTCAGATTATAATCGAGTCCCGTAAGTTCTAACGGTATTCATACCTACACCTGCATTACGTGTGTTCGGCGTGGCATTCTGACGTCTAACACGGGTTTTGTGCTATTTTTCGCTTTTTGCCTAAGTTTTCATGGCGAAGTTTTGCAACCGGACGATAACTCGATTCGTGATGTTTAATCGAACCCGTAAGTTCTAACGCCAGAGTTTAATACCTACGCGGCATGAAGTGTGTTTTCGCGGGCATACGTGATCGTCTGACGCGGGGTTTAGTGGGCTATTTTTCACCACGTTGTCATGGTAGTTTTGTAAATCGGATTTATAACTCGATTCAGAATATCGAATCGAGTCCCTATAAGTTCTAAAGCGTTGTTCAATACTCTACGCATGCTGCGCTTATGTGTGGTTTAAGGCATCTTGGACGTCCGATGCGTTTAGGGCTATTTTTCGCCGCCCAGTTTAAGCTTTGCAGTAGTTTTGTAACCAGATTTACAACTTCGATTCCGACAGTGTCAAATCGAGTCCCGTGAAATTTAATGCTGTTTGGCTCCACGGCTATGCGGCGTTCATATGCGGGTGGTTTGACATGTCGGTATCGCTTCCTGGTAATGCTTTTTTAGCTTTTTTACCGTTACAAGTCATGCGAAGTTTTGCAACCGGATTGATAACTTGGATTCTCAGAGTGCTCTGAATCGAGTCCCGTAAGTTCTAACATCGTGTTAAATACCTACGCCAGGTGCTATGTGTGTGCTCATGTGGCATCTTGACGTCCGGCGCGTTTTGACTATTTTTTCGCTTTTGCCTGTTGTTGGCGAAGTTTTACAAACCGAACGATAATCCTTGGCCAGAGTGCTCAATCGAGTCCCCGTAAGTTCTAACATCGCGGTCAAATACCTACGGTATATGCTACAGAAACATTGTTGCATTCTCCTGACGTCTGGCGCGGGTTTTGTATTTTTCTACCATTTGCTTAAGTGCGGGCGAATTTTGGTAAACCGACGATAATTCGATTCCGTGATTTGGGAGTATTTTTTGGGCGCTTTTGCTGCTGCATTACCGTTATTATTGGCGAAGTTTTGTGGAAACCGATTTATAACTCGATTTCGTATGTATGTGAAATCGAGTCCAGAAGTTCTAAAGACGTGTTCAATACCCACGCGGCATATAAAAGTGTGTTTGGTGGCATTCGGACGTCCGGCGCGAGTTTTGTGGTCATGTTTTTAATTTTTTTGCCCGCTGTTGGCGGTAGCTGCGTAATCGGATTTATAACTCGGATTCAGATGCTCAATCGAGTCCCGTAAGTTCTAACGCGGTTCAATACCTACGGGCTATGTGTGTGTTCAAGTCGCATTCTGGACGTCCGATGCGGTTTTGACCGCTTTTTGCTTTTTGGCCGTAAAATGTTCATGGAAGCTTGTAAATCGATTTAAACCTGGATTCCGTGACGCTCAATCGAGTCCCGTAAGTTCTAACACGGTTCAATACCCACGCGGCATATGTGTGTTCAGGTGGCATCTTGACGTCCGGCGCGCTTTTCAGGTTGCGTTTTCTACTTTTTGCCCAAGTTGTCATGCATGAAGTTTCATAAACCGGACGATAACCTCGATTCCTTTAAGTGCCTGGAATCGAGTCCCGTAAGTTCTAACACGGTTCAATACCTACACGATGCTAATACAGCATGTGGTGTTTCGCTCGGCATCTTGGACGTCCGGCGAAGTTTTAATCCGCCTTTTGCCCAAGTTGCTTAAGCTTTAGTTTGCCAAACTCGATTTATAACCCATTCTGATTCCGTTGATTTAATTTGAGTCCCTCAATTTCTAACGGCGTTGGTCAAAATACCTACGGCAGATGCACATGTTAACATGTCGTGGTCGGCGAAGCCAGATGCCGGTCTCATGCGTTTTAATGAAGTCCTCAGAATTCGCTCAAGTGTTCCACGCTATAGTTTTGTAACCCGACGCTTAATGTCGACCTGTTGTCGGGCGAGGTGTAATTCGAGTCCCGTGAAGTTCTAACACGGTTTAATACCTACGCGGTGGCGGGTGTATGGGTGCGGCATTCGGACGTCCGGCGCGAGTTTTATGGGTCGCTTTTCGCCTCAAGTCGTATGAAGTTTTGCAAACGGATTTATAACACTCTGGATTCCGCTTTGCCTTGAATCGAACCCGTGAAATTCTAACACTCGCGGTCAAATACCCACGCGGTATATGTGTTTATGGTATCGGACGTCCAATGCGGGTTTTGGCGTATTTATCGCTTTTTACCTAAGTTGTCGGGCATAGTTTTTGGTAACCGATTTATAACTCGACCAGATATCTAATCGAGTCCCAGAAGTTCTAACGCTGTTTAACACCTACGCGGCATGGTGGTGTTTATGCGGGCATTTGACGTCCGCGCGCGTTTAGGGTCAAGCTTGGCTTTTACCTCGTTGTCGGGAAGTTTTGCGTAACCGACGATAACTCGGATTCCGTGAGGATACTGAATCGAGTCCCGTAAGTTCTAACACGCAGTTAAACACCTCCACGCGGCATGCTGGTTTGCGGGCATTCGGACGTCCGATGCGGGTTTGACCCGCTGGCTTTTTTGGCCTGCGTCGCGAAGTTTACAACCGGACAATAACGCCGATAAGCTTCTGGAACCGGAGTCCCGTGATGTTCAAACGGTTGTCAGCCACTTCCACGCGTGCTATGCTAACAAGAGTTCTAGGTGGCGATTCAATGGACGTCGACGTTTTAATCGTCGTATTTCTACCGGGCGGGCGCTATGTTGCCAGTTGTGCAAATCGAACGCTAACTTAGATCCGCGAGTTTAATCGAGTCCGGCGCGTTTTGGGTAGTTTTTCATTTTTGGGGTTGTCCGGTAATTTAAACTGACGAGAACCTCCGATTTCGTATGGTCGTAATCGAGTCCCGTGAAGTTCTAACACGCGTTCAATACCCACGCGGCAGCATGGTGCACGGTTTGTAGGGTATCTCGGACGTCCGGCGCGAGTTTCAATGTCAAATTACGCCATTTTGCCTCGCCAGTTTTGTAAATCGACGCATAACTGTGATTCCGTGTTTTAATTGAGTCCCGTAAGTTCTAACGCGGTTCAATACTCACGCTGATGCTACGTGCGGTGTTTGGCCCTGCATCTCGGACGTCCGATGCGTTTTGGGCAGCTTTTTCTGCTTTTTGGTTGTTGGCAGCGGTTTATAAACCGGACGATAACTCGATTTCAGATGTCAATCGAGTCCCGTAAGTTCTAACACGGTTCAATACCGCACGCTAAGGTGTGTGTTTCAGGTGGCTATCTTGGACGTCCGGCGCGTAGTTTAGGGTCAAGTTACCTTTTTCAAGCCCGGTAGTTTTGGTAAATCGACGATAACTCCTGATTCCTTATGCCGGAATTCGAGTCCCGGGAAGTTCTAACGCGGTCTAATACCCACGGCGATGCTGTGGTAGTGTTTATCTTCTTGACGTCCGGCGCAGTTTTGGGCAAGCTTTTTGGCTTTTTGTCACGTCTATGTTTTGCAAACCGGACGATAACTCGGATTCGTCAGCGTTTAATCGAGTCCCGTGAAATTCTAACACGGTCAAATACCCACGGTGCGTATATGGTAGTGTTTTCGCGGCATCTTGACGTCCGATGCGCTTTTGGGTCGCTTTCTACCATCACGCTTTAAGTCATTGGTAACCGAAGTTTGCGTAACCGGATTCCATTCAGTATGTCAATCGAGTCCTGTAAGTTCTAACATCGCAGTTTAATACCTACGGCATATGTGTTTATTCGGCGGCATCTTGGACGTCCGATGCGTAGTTTTAATGGTCGGCTTTTCGTCGCCACGTTGTCGGGCGAAGTTTTATCAAACGGACGATAACATCTGATTCCGCTTCATCTGAATCGAGTCCCGTAAATTCTAACACGTGTCAAATACCTACGCGGCATGCGCATGTGGTTAAGCTATGCAGCATTCTGACGTCTAATGCGGGTTTTGTGCTATTTGTCGCCTTTTACCTATGGGTTACGCAACCGAGTTTTGGTCAATCGGATTTATAACTTCGAATTCCGTACGGCATTCGTAGTCCCGTAAGTTCTAATTTGCTTTTTAATACCCACGCGTGTCATATAGTGTTTGCAACCGGGTATTAAAACACGGTGATTCCGGTGGCTTCTTACCAGATAGTCTCCATCGAGTCCCGTGAAGTTCTAACGCTGTCTAATACCTACACCAGCACCACGCAGGTGTGTCATGCGGCATCTTGGACGCCCATGCGGGTTTGTGCTATTTTTCGGCATTTTGCCCTAAGCGGTTGGGCGAAGTTTGTAACCGACGACAACTCGATTCTGGGATGCGTTAATCGAGTCCCGTAAGTTCAAACGCCGTTGTTTAATACCGGTACGCTGCAAGCATGTGTGTGTTCGCGTGGCATTCCGAACGTCCGGCGTTTAGGGCTACTTTTTTTCGCCGCCCAAGTTGGCGTAGAAGTTTTCCAAATCGATTTATAATTCGGATTAGTACGCTCGGTTGAGTCCCAAGTTCTAAGCGCTGTTCAATACCTACGGCCAAGTTACGCGTTGGTTTCTTGGGCATTCTTGACGCTCGGCGCGTTTAATGCTATTTTTCGCTTTTGTTTGTCATGTAGTTTTGTAAACCGGACGATAAATTGAATTCGTATGCTTCTGAATCGAGTCTCGTAAGTTCTAACGCGTGTTTATTACCCACGCCGTGCATGTTTGTGTTGCCGCATTCGACGTCCGCAAGTGTTTAGGGGTCGCTTTCTTTTTTGCCGTTATGTCAAGGAGCTTTATAAATGGACGTATAACCGGATTCGTATGTTTGGAATCGAGTCCTGCTAGTTCTAACACGGTTCAAAATACCCACGCCATGCTACGCAGGTGTTTTGCTGGTTTCTATCGTCTGGATGCGGTTTTGCTGTTGTTTTTCGATTTTACCGTTGTTAATAAGTGAAGTTTTGCAATCGGATTTATAACTCGAATCCGGGGAGGCTTAATCGAGTCCCGGGAAGTTCTAACGCTGCGTTCAATACCTACCGGCTTATGTGTGTTTCGAGTGGTATCTTACGTCCACAATGCGTTTTGTGCCATTTTTTCGCCAAGCTGTTGTCATGCGTAGTTTTGCAAACCGGACGGCAACTCAGATTCAGTAGGCTCTAATCGAACCCAGAAGTTCTAACGCTTGTTTAAAACTGCACGCTATAAGTATGTGTGTTTCCGGTATCATGACGTATCTGGCGCGTTTAGGACTATTTTCGCTTTTTTGCCCAAGTTGTCGCGAAGTTTTGTAAATCGGATTGAACCTCGGATTCCTGTACGCGTCGAATCGTGAGTCCCGTAAGTTCTAAAGCGTGTTCAATACCTACGCGCTATATGTGTGTTTGCATTCGCATTCGGAATGTCCGATGCGTGTTTAGGGGCTATTTTTGGCTTTTTTGCCAAGCTGTTTACGTAGTTTTCTCTTAAATCGACGATAACTTCTGTGATTCCGGGGATGTCAAATCGAGTCCCGTAAGTTCGAAATGTTGTTTAATACCTACGCGCTGCATGTAGGCTCATGTGGCATTCTGACGCCTGGCGCGTTTAGGGCTGTTTTGGGTTTTTTACCCAAGTTGCTTATGAAGTTTTCGCGAACCGATATAACTCGGATTCCGGGATGTCTAATCGAGTCCCGTAAGTTCTAACATCGCAGTTAAATAATACGCACATACGTAGGTTTTGCAAGGTGGCATCTTGAAGTCCGATGCGGGTTTTGACCGTTGCTACTTAAAGCTGCTGTCATGGTAGTTTACAACCGGGGACGCGAACTCCTGGCCAGATGCCTGGATCGAGTCCCGAAGTTCAACACGGTGTGCAAATACCCACGCCGGGTACGCGCAGGTGTTTCGCTGCATTCTTGACGTCTGGCGTGGTTTCAAATGTTTACGCATTTATTTGCCTATGTCATGTAGGTTTTGTAACCGAACGTATAACTTAGGGGATTCCGGTATGGCTCAATCATCGAGTCCGACGCTGGTTTTGGGGCGCTTTTCGCTTTTGCCTGTTGTCGGGGCGGTAGCCAGTTGCAACCGGATTTATAACTCGGGATTTCGGGGATGCCGTAATCGGAGTCCCGTAAGTTCTAACATCGGTTTAATACCTACGCGCAAGTGCGTAGGTTTGTGGTATCTTGACGTCTGATGCGAGTTTAGGCTTATGCCGTTTTCGCCGCTTGTCATGGTAGTTTGGTAAATCGACTATCACCCGGATTCTTATGCTCAATTGTCCCGTAAGTTCTAACGACTGTTCATTACCTACGTGACATGCTATGTGTGTTTTACGGCATTCGGACGTCCGGCTGCGAAGTTTGGGTAGCTTTTCGCTTAGTCGTTGGTGTTTAAGGTTTTTGTAAGCCAGAACCGGACGATAACTTCTGATCTGCGAGTGTCGTAATCGAGTCCCGTAAGTTCTAACAACGCAGTATAAATACGCTGCGGTAAGGTTGTAGGTTTGCGTGTGGTATCTTGACGTCTGGCGTAGTGCGAATAAGCCACTTAGGTCGCCACCATTTAAAGTTGCCATGCTTTGGTAACCGATTTAGGAGCAATCCTGACTTTACGCCTCAATTGAGTCCTGTAGTCGTAATCAACGCCGCGGTCTAATACCTACAATGATGCCATGTGCGTTCGATTGATATCTGGATCATCTGGCATGCGAAGTTTTACTGCTGGTTTTACTTTTTGCTCTGTTTGTCGTTTAGCCATGCAAACCGGACGATAACCTTGGATTCCGCTCATTTCCAATCAATGAGTCCTCAGAATTCTAACACTCCAAGTCAAATACTTCCACGCGTTAAGGTAGCGCAGTGTTACGTTCCTATCTCGGACGTCTGATGCTTGCTTTTAATTTCTTACCATTTGCTCTGGCACGCTGTAGTTTTGGTAAATCGATTTATAACCTGATTCAGAGTGTCGTAATTCCAGTCCCTAAGTTCTAAAGCGTATCTATCGGTACGCCGCGCTCATGGTGGTGGTTCAAGGCGGTATCTTGGACGTCCGACAAGTGTCAGGTTATTTTTCTACTTTTTTCGCTCAAGCTTTGGCGAGTTTTGCTTATAATCAGACGACTAACTCGATTCCGGGGAGGTTGTAAATCGAGTCCAGTAAATTTAATGCGTGGTCTATTACCTACGCTGCAAGCATGCGTGTGTTATGCGTGGTATCTGGACGTCCGGCTACGAATATAGGGTCATGAGCTTTTTACCCTGTCGTATGAAGTTTTGCAACCGGATTTACAACTCCCCATCTGGGGAGGCTTTAATCCAGTCCCGTAAGTTCCAAATATCGCAGTTAAATAATTTCCACGCTGGTGCGGCGGTGGTAGTCAGCGGTGGCATTCGGACTGTCTGGCGGGTTTTCGACTATTTTGGCTTTTCTGTTGTCGGGCGGTAGTTATTACAAAACCGAATTGCAATCCCTCGGCCAGATGCCTGGAATCGAGGTCCTCGTAAGTTCTAACATCACGGCATATACTCACGCCACATGGTGTGTGGTATGCTGTTCGGACGTCCGCCGCGGTTTTGGGCTATTCGCCATTTGCTCATGTGTCATGAAGTTTCGTTAAACCGAACGAGCAACTTAGATTTCAGAGTGCCTGAATGGAATCCTACGCGGATAAGCTGCGCTTTCTGGGGTTTTCTGTCGGAAGCGCTTAACAGTTTGCGTAAACCGACGAGCAACTCTGATTGTAGATGTCGGAATCGAGTCCCGTAAGTCTTCGAAGATCGCAGCCCACATCGCCGCCGGTACATGCATGGTGTGTTTCAGGTGGCATCTTGGACGTCTCATGCTAGAAGCGAATGCTCGCTTTCAAATTTTTTACCCGTTGTCAGCATGAAGTTTTGCAACTGGACGACAACTCGGATTCCTTAAGGCGTCAATTGAGTCCCGTAAGTTCTAACGCTGTTCAATACCTACGATGGCGCTACGCAGGTTCGGCCTTGTGATCTTGACGTCCACAAGTGTTTTGGGCGCTTCAGCGCTTGCCATTAAACGTTGTTGGGCGAAGTTTTGCAATCGGACGACAACTCGGATTCCCAGAGTGTCAGAATCGAACCCGTAAGTTCTAACAACATCGCATTCACACTTCCACGGCATAAGTACATGTGGTGTGTTTGCGGTGGCATTCTCGGACGTCTGACGCGCAGCTTAGTGGTCGTCGCCAACTTTCACCACGTCACGTGGTTTCATTGTCGGACGACAACCCATCTTATTCCTTTACGCTCACCCGAGTCCCGTAAGTTTTAACGCTGCAGCTCAATACCCAGCAATGATGCTATGCAAGGCAGTACCGCCTCGGCCGATTCCATCGTCTGGCGCGAAGTTTTTCAATGCGTTTTACGCTTTTTCTGGGCATTTGGCGTAGTTTTGCAACCTGATGATAACCGAATTCGAGTGTCAAATCGAAAGCCCTGTAAGTTCTAAATGCGCAGACATTACCTACGTGCGGTGGCGTGTTCAAGGTACATCGGACGTCCGATGCGCAGTTTAGTGGCGCTGCTTTTTCACGGTTGTCACGTAGTTTTGCAAATCGGATTTATAACTCTTGATTCCGACGCCTGAATTTAGTCCTCAGAAGTTCTAACATCGTAAATACTTCCACGTGGCATATGTGTGTGTTTGCGTTGTATCTTAATGTCGTCTTGGCGCGGTGCTCAATGTCAGTTTTCATTTATTTGCCGGCAAGTTGTCGGCTGATAGTTTTGTAACCGGATTATAACTCAGATTCAGAGGTCAAATCATCCCGTGAAGTCTTTAATGCTGCAGGTGAGCGAAACCTGCATTGTGATTAAGGTAAAGTCTCCCGAGCCAATCTTTATCGTCTGGCACGTTTTTCAGGTTATTTTTTCGCTATTAAGTGCCTAAATGGTTGGGCGGTAGTTAACCTAAATCGTACGATTAATCTTGACCGTCCAGTTCTAAAGCAGTGGTCTAATACCTACGCGGTGCTACGCGTGTTTCGCGCATTCAACGTCCCATGCGGTTTAGGGCTATTTTTTCTGCTGTCGCTGTCGGGCGAAGTATTTAAGTGAGTTGACGATAACTCAAGAATTCAGAGGTCGTAAATTCCAGTCCCGTAAGTTCTAGCGTGGTGGTTTGCCACCTACGCCAGGTTACGCTGTGTGTTTGCACGGAACGTCTGGCGCGGGTTAGGGTCGCTTTTTGGCTTTTTATCAAGGGCATGAAGTTTTGTAATCGGACGATAACTCGATTCCGTAGATCAAATCGAGTCCCGTGAAGTTCGAAATATCAGGGCAATTACCTACGCTGTGCTACATGCGGTAAGTTTTCATGCAGGTATTCTGGACGTCCGCGTTTTGACCGTTTTTTTACTTTACAAGCGTCGGCGAAGTTTACAAATCGGATCGATAACCCTGATTCCGGGGAGGCTCAATTTAATCCCGTAAGTTCTAACATCGCAGTCAAATACCTGCACGGGTAAGCAGAACAATGGTCTGGCGTGTTTCGGATCATGCCATGGTTCGGACGTCCACAGCGGTTTACAAACCGCTTAACTCTACTGTGATGGGCCTAATCGAGTGCGCTTTTTTTAGTTTTGCAACACTTGAACGAATACTCATGGTACATGGCAGGTATGGCCTAATCGACGTCCCACGTGTTTTGGGGTCGTTACTTATTCTGTCCACGGTGTTACATGGTTTTGTAAACCGACGATAAATTTAGATTGATTGTATGCTCAATCGAAGTCCGATGCAAGCTTTGGGGCGTTGTTTCGGTTATTGGCGCAGTTCATTAAATCGACGCTAACTCCTGTTTGGGGGATGCCGACCGCTTCCTGTAAGTATCTGTAAATATCGTAGCCCACACGCACGCGGCAGGTGGTGGTTTCAGGTATTCATCACCTGGCGCGAAGCTTAGGGTCAAGCCATTTTTGCCCGTTGGCTGGCGAAGCCACCGGATTACAACTTTGATGCTGCCGCCGCACTGAAGTCCCGTGAAGTTTCTAACGCGTTGCGTTCATTACCTACGCTGGCGCTGGCGGTGTTTGCCCGCATTCCGGACGTCCGATGTGGGTCAGCGCAGTCGCTTTTGCCTGCCATTCAGCGAAGCCGTAAACCGGACGACAACTTTGGATTCTGGCGTATGTCAATCGAAGTCCCGTAAGTTCTAACATCGTCTAATACTCACGGGTGGGTACTGGTGGTGGTTGTGTGGTACCATCTGGGGCGTCAGCTACGCGTAGTTTAGGGTCGTTTCAACTTTTCGTCGCAAGTTGCTCATGAAGTTTTCAGGTACCGACGACAACTCTACCCTTTATGCTCCAATCGAGTCCCGTAAGTTCTAACGTGGTTCAATACCTGCGCACGATGCTATGTGTGTGTTTGTTCCGGCATTCCCATCATTCGTACGCGCAGTTTTGGGCCGTTTTTCATTTTTGCCGGAAGGTGTAGCCAGTTTGGTAACCTGGACGACAATCCTCGATTCCGCTTTCGGTTTAATCGTAGTCCCAGGAATTCTAATATCATCTATGTCAGTTACCCACGCCGGTGCTACGCGGTGTGTTTATATGCGGCATTCGGACCGACGCTTCGCATTTGGGTTGGTTTTTCTACCTTTCGCTTAAGTGTCATGGTTAGTTTCGTGAAACCGGATTTTGATTCACAGATGCCGAATCGAGTCCCGTAAGTTCTAATATCGGTTTAATAATTTATGGTAAGCATGTGTGTTTCGGCATCTCGGACGCCCGACGCTAAGTTTTAATGCTTTTTCATTTTTGCCCAAGCTGTTTCAGGAAGTTTTAACCGGATGAGCAACATCGGATTCTGCTTGTCTAATCCGTGGAGTCCCGTAACGGTCGTCACAATACCTACGCTAAGCTGGCTGTGCGTGTGTTGCATGTATATCTTATCGCCCAATGCGGCTTTGTGCTATTGGTCACCATCGGGCGGTCGGTGTTAAGTAGTTGGTAAATCGGACGATAACTCAAATTCTTAGAGTGTCGAATCGAGTCCCGTGAAGTTTCAACGTTGTGGTTAATACCTACGTTTGGGTTACGTATAAATTGCTGGTATTCGTTCCTGGCTGGCGCCAGGTTTTTTAGGCTGTCGCTTCCGGGACAAGCCTAATCAAGTCCTGTAAGTTCTAACGCTGCGGTATCTTAATACTCTACACCTGATGATTATGCAGGTGTTTCATGTGGCATTCCTTTGGACGCCCAATACTTGCTTCTTAGCCGTTGCTGCTTTTTGCTCAAGTTGCTTCACAGAAGTTTTAGTAAAATCGGACGATAATCCCTGATTCGTACGTGTCGACCCATAGTCCCTAAGTTCTAACAACACGTTGTCAAATACTTCACGCGGCTAAGCGTGTGTTCGCGGGTATCTTGGACGTCCAGCGCGGTTTCGACCGCTTTTCGTTTTTGTCAAGCTGTAATGAAGTCTTGGCAACCGGACGATAACGATGCCGGGTTTGCCTGATCAGTTGCTTAAGTCTTCAGCGGTTCCACGGACGCGGGTACATGTAGGTGTGTTCATGGCGGTCAATTGGCGTGCTTAGGGCTATTTTTCATTTTTTACCGTCAGCGAAGCTTCTAGCCGGCGTTGACCTTGGAGTCCGTGATGCCTGGTTCCAGTCCAGCTCAAAGGCATTCAATACCGCACGCGGCTGTTGCAGTTTGTTCGCGCGGGCACTTCGAACGCTCAATAGCGGCTTTAAGGCTATTTTTCTGCTTTTTTGCGCTAAGTTATTGGGCGAGTTTCAATCGGACGTATAAATCTGATTCGTGACAAGCCTGAATCGAGTCCTGTAATGAATGCTGGTGAGCGAATAATTTGCGGCTACGGTGTGCTATGCGTGGCATTTGACGTCCGGCGCGAACGCTGCTTTTTGCCCAAGTTGTCATGAAGTTTAAAATCGATTTATAACTCCTGTGATGCCTAATCGAGTCCCGTAAGTTCTAACATGTTCAATACCTACGCGTGCTAGTGTGTGTGTGGCATCTTGACGTCCGATGCGGTTTTGGGCTTTTTACCTTTGTCATGAACCAGAATCGACGATAACTCAAATTCAGATGTTAATCGAGTCCCGTAAGTTCTAACGCATTTAATACCTACACGTGGTATGGTGTTCGTGGCATCTTGGACGTACGCGTTTTGGGCTATTTTCGCTTTTGTTTGGCGAAGTTTTGTAACCGGACGATAACTCGATTCCGTATGCTCAATCGAGTCCCGTAAGTTCTAACTGTTTAAATACCTACGCTGGTGCGCATGACGTCTACGCGGGTTTAGGCTATTTCTTTTTGTCCATGAAGTTTTATAACCGGATTTATAACCCTGA